>JAJHZJ010000174.1:5486384-6086384 GCA_023548195.1 Bettongia penicillata ogilbyi
TGGAAAATTCCCCCGGGAGAATTATGCTAATAAGAATAGTACAGTAGAGTATTTACATTTTTCCTTGGGGAAAAAAAAGGGCCTTTCTGTCTAGAAGGCTGACCTTCCTATTTTTTCACTTTTAGACTCCAAGTGATGGTGCTTCCGGAAAATGACTTTTATCTGCTAAACATTCTCATTCTCTCTCTCGATCTCTCCCCCTTGTCTTGCCCCTCTCTCCCTCCCATTCCTCCGCCTTTCTCCTTCTCTCTTTCTATCCCACCTTTTCCCCTCCCCCAGCCTCAGGGCGGAATTTAACATCTTGTAATGTGGCAATGCTGCCCGGCCGCTTCCGGAGGGTGGAGGAAAGGTGGTACCACTACTTCTTAAAACACAAGATTCTCTCAGGCTCCTGCCCCAAGCCTAGGGTGTGGCAGAGATCTTTCTTCCCCATACTCCCTTTCTTCGACTCGCCGCTTATCATTCCATCCACTGCCAAGTTTCTTGACCTGTCCCTATGTCCCACAGGCGCACTATGTTCCTAGGTTTGACCTTAGCTGTGGAGGCGGTGTGGAGACGGGAGAGGAATTTCTTAGCGTTGGATATATATTTTAAAAAATAAACCCGTGGAAAGGCTGCTGTTTTACTTTGCAATATAATTCGTACACTGTGCCTTCAGGACAAAACCTGGTCAGTGTCCAAGAACAAGAAAATAGATGCTTATTTGTGCTTTAGTAACTTTGGGGAAGTAGACAGAAGATACTCTCAGCACGAGAGGACGAGTTCTCAAATGCAGAGGAATTTGCTGTTTTCCTGACCTTTACTTCCACATCCAGTTCTCCACTTCTCAGCTTTTCGGCCCTTCGGACTTAGGAGCCGGAAGGAAACTCAGTGAACTACCCCTACCCCATGCAGAATGCACAGACCCTTGGGCCTGCTTCTCCCCCGGTTCCTGGGCTCGCTGAGGCCGCTGGAGCGCAGCTGGGAAAGAGCTCCTATCTAGACCTGTGGGTCAATCACGGCCAAGTTTCCTCGGCTCAAAACATCCTCTGGTTTCCACCCCGCCTTATTAAAGCCATAGTCTACCCCTCTCCGAATCTGCCCCAGAAGTCTCGGAAATCGTTACACACAGGCGGATATTCTCAATTTTCACAAGTAATCCTAAAAGAAAGGCAGAAGGAAAGCCTCCTAAACGGTCCCACATTTCAATCTCGGCTGATTAGTCTGGGATTTTCTTTTCTCCATCCCCCACTCTCAGCCCGCTATTCTGCCCCCTTGTGCAAACCAGTGGAGAATGCGGAGGGGCAAGGAGCCGACGGGCAATTTCTGGGCATTTACTGGCATTTCAAACGTTTGGCTCTATCCAAAGAGTTTGCAAACCGTACCCGAGGGTGGATGGTGGGGGGTGAAGGAGGGGGAGGAGGGGGTGAGGGTGGATCCTTTTATCTGACACGGGGAGAGCGAAACATCAAGCAACAAAACATTAGTATTAACGTTCTGCCCAAGTTTGAAGAAGCCTCCCCCTTGGGAATAATGCTCAGATTGTGAACAGAGAAATCCAGAGTCTTGTCTTTACCGCCCCCCCCATTCTTTACTCCGACCCTCCTCTTTCCCCCCACCCCCTTTGCTTCCCAGCGCTTGTCACATCCTGTCTCTGGCCTGATATTTCACGTGCGCAAATTGAAGGGGATTACAATGAAGATTTATGTGTTTTATGAACGCGGCTGGTTTCCCAGTGGATGGAGCCGAGTTCACTGCTTCCCATTTCCATTTTTCATCGGCACATTTGGGAGAGCCGTTCATCACCAGGGGGGAGGGGATGTCTGCGCGGCGGGCTGATCACAGGGCTCTGTGTCTTAGAGAGAGCTGCAACTTGTGAGAAATGCTTCCAAGTGACTTGCCTTGGGGCTGTGGTGGAGCCTCCCGCTCGCTCCCCTCCCACTCCCGTCTTTGTTTCTCTTCTCCTTCATCTCGACATTCTTCCAACTCCAGCAGCTCTCTCGCTCCCCCCAGCGTGCCTCTGGCTTCTCCCCCCACACTCACAAGCCTTTATTTCTAATCTCAGTCCTTTCCCCTCTCTCACCTCCCTTGCTCACCTGCCCCTCTGGTTCTCTCCCTTTTACCTTAAAGGTTTACTCTGGTAACTCCCAGGCCCTCTGAACCCCACCCCGCGTTTCTTACACTCTAGTTTCTGTTCCGGCCCCTCTTTTCTTTTTCCCCCAGAGACTCTCTCCCTCCACCCTTCAAAGCTGCCCCTCCTCCCTCTGTGGGTCTCCCTCTCCCGCCCTTTGCTCGTCTCTCCCGGGGAATGGGCGGGGGCGGCAAGAGGCTGAGCTGTAGCCCGACCCGACCTCGGTTGCCAGGTTCGGTGACTCCGGCTTGTCTGTGGGGCCTGAGCCCACCCCGGAGCTGAGGCCGCCCGCCCGCCCTCCCGGCTCCTAGCCTCTGCTCATGCCAAGGCCTGCTACGTGATTCCAACTTGGGCTGACATTCTCTGCCCCGGGCGCTCCGGCTTAGGCCTCTTAATCATCTTGTCTGCAGCAGATCCTCAACACCAGCCAATTTACTACCACGTCTCTCTGCTTCTGGTTTCGTGATCAGGGGGGTGAAGTGGGGGTAGCGGTGGAGGAGGGAGAAGAGGGCGTTCAACCACTGGAGAAAACCACTGGAGAAAAAGTGTAGCAAGGGCCTGGCGCTCTAGGATTCTAGGGCCACGAAATTCTGGAGCCTTGGGAGGGTGGGGAACTGAGCACAGGAAGACTCAAGTTCTTGCCTGGGAAAACCAGATTGAAATTTTGAGGGAAAGATATTTAAGGGCAATGAACTCCTTAATCTCGAGTTGCTGGTAGGCCTCACCTGCCACCGCTGTCCCTAAACTTCAATGAACGATAAAAACACGACAACCTCAGATAATAAAGTAGCGTGGGTATTTAAAGATTTAATGACCAAAAGAGGAGGTACTGGATCCTCTTACAACCCAGGCTTGCAATGTTTTCCATTCATTTCTGCTTAAAACTACCTGCCAAAGCTACCGGATCTTTCCCAAAACTCTCGTTTTTAACAGATCTGAGAAGAGCAAGCCACAAGAAATGGAATAAGGAAAACACTGAAGAATGTTGCCTCTCTTTGACATGGCCTTAGTCCTCTGGTCAGGGGAGCAGATTTTTTCTTAGCAATAGATTAACCCTTTTCTTGTAATGTGTTACCTCTTTATGCATGGTTAGTGACATCTTGGAGGGTGCCTCAGTTGGGGAAAAAAAAGGGATAAAGAGAGAAGAACTCAGTGCCTCTGCTGTTACTGCTTGAGGTGTCCTCAAGCAAGTCAGGTTTTAGCCTCCCACCTCCAATTTTTCCCTCCACATTTGTGAAAAGGAGTGGTTTGGTTTAGATGTATTCTAAAGGCCCTTTTGACTTTTCAATCTATGATCTTTCTGCACAAGAAAGGCTTGGAATCCCTCAGGTCTTCAATTGTCTACAACAATATATCAAAGTTGCATTTTCTCCATTTCCTAATAAAAAATGAAGACTCTATTCCATGGACTTAGGCTTAGGGTTACTAGACCTGAGAACTGATTCTTCGGAGAAGTCAGAACCCCATCGGAGAAGTCAGAACCCCATAGATTACTGGACCAATGACACTTTTAGGGGCAAGAGGAAGTCATGTATAACCCCAGAATCCAACCCACCAAGGGCACCGAAGCAATAAAGTTCTCTTTTATCCACGGCAGTTCCTGTTGGGTGCATAGGTGTGAAAAGTTAAGGCAAATAAATGTACCTGTATGTGCTTGCTAGGAAGATAAGCGAGAAACACAGCCTTTCCTACAAAGAGTGAGTTGCAAGCTTGCTACTCCAATCATTTTATGTATATTGTGCGTGTTCAATTCCCGTGCTCGCGTCTAACAGCATTCCAATGGAACTGAGTATGTATGCGTGTGAATGTGACTCCATACAGGGGTCCAGGCCAAACAAAGCCCAAGCTTCTTTGCCCTCACGGCAAGTAAGGAACCCGGGAGCTCAGGTGAGGGCAGAATTGGTTCGACTCGAGCTTAGGTAGAGAACAGAACTGGAACCGGAACCGGTCAGTTCCCTTTATCAGCCTCAGAGTCTTGCTGCTGTGGAGGCCGGAGGCCTCGGCTGCAGCCACATAAAGCAGTAACACCAGCAGTACTAGCATCAACATCGGTAACACCAGCTACGCAGGGGTGGGGTGACGTGGGCGGCGGGAGACAGTCCGGGGCTAAAAGTCAGTGGCGCCAGCTCGCGGAAGGGGAGGGAGGGAGGGGAGGGGCCGAGTCTGGGAGCCCGAGCGTGAGCTGAGTGATTCATAGGGCCGAGGCAGCGGTCGCCCCCATCCTCCAGGCAAACTGAGCAACTTGTTCTGCCACAATGGGAGATCGTGAACTTATGGCTGCCTTGGCTCCACCAAGAAACGAAACTTTTCCCCACATTCTGATCTCTTTCCCCTCGTTCAACTACTAATACCTAAAATTTGCAACCTGCAGTTGCATGTAAAATAGCCCCTCATATGTGACAACAGCAGAGAAGACTCTGAGCCGCTGAAAGTGCTAGGAGCCCAAGTATATATCCATTTTGACCTTGGCTGCTGATGTATAAAAGATCACCGGCCTGCAGCTCTGGTGTCAATCGCGATATCCAAGGAAATAAGGTGCAAGTACAATGAAAACAATAATTTATTTAAATAATCTCTTCATATTGTAAAATCGACATTAAGAGTATGTTGTTTTCATAATAAATAACTCAAAAATACCTTTCCTTTAAAGAACAAAGACCTTGGGTTTGAAATAAAATAAAAACGAAATCAGTAGCTTAATTTAACTGAGAGAAGGAAACTTGTAGAGAGGAAAATTAAGAAAAAAAATAGGAAGGGGGAAGAATGAGACTACTGCTAACCCGAAATTCTTCCAGTTGGTTCACCAAAAAGTCTGAAGGTTGAATATTTTTTTTTTTTTACAAATAAATCAAGGGAGGGGGAGGGAAATCTGCACGAACACCTTTATTTACAAACTTTGTGTGTGTGTGTGTGTGTGTGTGTGTGTGTTTTTCAGGATAATCATCCTGAATTGAGTTTAAAAAAGATAATTTAAACACTTTTTTTGCAATGTCCACATATAAAAAAATCATTTTTTAACATCAAAATGAGGTCATCCGCAAAGGCACCTAAACTTTTAAAAAAATAAAAATAAAAAAACTCCACTGGTGATGGATGAGGAGCTGGAGGAGAAGGAGGAGGAGGAGGAGGAGTGGAGATCTCGTATATCTTTCCCTAGAGAGCTAAGGGGATGTGGGCCAGGAACACACACCACAGCAAAAAAGAAAAAAAAAAAGTCGGAGAGGACAACGTGAGGAAAGGAGGAAAAGTTGAGGAAGGAAAAGAATGGAATTGGTCCCACAGTGAAATTTATAACCAAAGACTCTTTTTTGCTCTCACGAGTGTGTGTTTGTGGGGGATGGAAGTGAGGAGGAGGAAGGAGAAAGGGTTCGAGGCAGAACTAGAGGCTACTGACCCTGGAAAAGAGCAACGCAATTCAGCATGAACCCTTGGGGAGAGGGGAGAATGGCCAAACTGGGAAGGAGGGAGGAAAGCGTCACTCTTCAGGACTTTGTTCTTAGCCTCGGGGAGAAGTTCCCTGATCTTTCAGGATCCGGGTGGAGGTGGGGGTGGGGGAGACCGAGAGTGGAGAGTTATTGGTAAGTCAGGGCTTGAAAGAGAGCTTGGGGAGAAGGAACCTGACCTGAAATGTGGCCAAAACCCCTAACTCCTTGGATACCCCAAATAAGCAAAGTCCTTTTCCCACGTATCACACAGAAAAACCCACAGGGCAAAAAGTCTCATAGCTTTACAAATGCATTGGATAGTTGGACGGGAAAGGATTATTAAAGCACCAGAGTCTGTTCCCAGGAGGAGCAGGGGCTTTGGGGTGTGCCGCCCCTTTCTCCCTCTTTGCTCAGGGAGAGAAAGGCGCTGGGATTGTGGACTGGGGTCTGGGATGGCAGAGGAATAAAGGACAAGTACCCCTTGCTCTGGTTAGGCAGCAGCCACTGTGGGGAGTTTCTCTCTCTCTCTCTCTCTCTCTCTCTCTCCCAGTCTCTTCCAAAGTTAGAATATCGTCCCTGCGCTCACTGCTGAGCTGCTACTGCTGTGGTGATGATGATGGTGGGGATGGTGGTGGTGATGGGGCTGCGGGGGCTGAGGATGCTGCAACAGCGGTGCACTGGCCTGGAGGTGGGAAGCCGAGCTGGAAGCCTGGTGGTACCACGGATAGTTGCCTAAGAAAGCTGAAGTACCGCTGCTAGGACTGGAGCCGGAGCTACCTCCACCTCCGCTACCACTTCCTCCACTGCCTCCTCCTCCGCTGCTCATCCGCTGGTGAGGGGCGAAATCCCAGGTAGTAGGTGCTGAGACAGGAGGTGATGCGCAAGGGGGAGAGGCACTGCTCCCGGGGTGCTGGTCTGAAGGAATCTCTCCGCTTTTCCACATCTTCTTGAATTTAGAACGGCGATTCTGGAACCAAATCTTGACCTTTGTGGAAAAAGGAAACTAGTCAAGTTGTGTACAGCAGAGTCGGGTGAAGAAGAGGAAGAAATAATAGAGAAGAAACTGACTGAGAGACTGAAACAGCAGATTTCCAACCAGGCTGGAAGAGGGGAGGGAGACTTTGAGGACCTCAATCAGTCCAAAAATGAAATTCAGTTTATTTTTGGTCAACTGGAATAAATTTCTTTGGAGGAAGTGAATATTAACTGAAATCATGAACGGATGAATAAGAGTATACAGTATAGGAGCAGGGGACTAATGAAAAGTTAGGCTCTAAGTGCCAATCAATTATTACAACTCTTTTAATCAGAAGGATATTATCCTTGATATGACAGTTATAAGTCCATCCATTCTCTCTCTGCACTGGTCAATGCCATTATTCCAACCATTAAGGTTTTGTCACCTCTAATGTCATATACTGAATTGTAAGTCAGCAAGCCTTTTTAGAGTATGTACATATAATAGCTACATATGAATGGATGGCTATTCATTACTGCTATAACTTCTGCGCCTGGGCCAACTGCAACGTTGGAAAACCTCTAGCACAGGCAAACCCAGGCTCAGGGGGTAGAAAAAAGCGGGGAGCCCCTTACCTGAGTCTGTGTGAGGCCTAAGGAGGCGGCCAGTTCAGCTCTTTCGGGTAGTGCCAAGTACTGAGTCTTTTGGAATCGCCTCTGAAGAGCTGCTAACTGGAAACTGGAATAAATGGTGCGAGGTTTCCTCACTTTCTTTGGCTTCCCGTTCACTATTCTTATTTCGGGCTCGCATTCTTCCTTTTCTGCAGTGAAAGAGGGACAATAAGAGAGAGAACAATGAAGGAACCTGCCAAACAAGAACTGGGACCCAGGCTGGCGCCCCATCGCACACTGCCTCTTGCAGCGAGGTGGTCAGAGAATCCCCGGGCCCAGGAACTTTATCCATCTTTCTTTCCAGGTATTTACAGTTGGGAGTAAATCAGGTCCCTGCTGCCCTTCCCAAAACTTTTGGTTTTTTTTTTTTTTTTGGCGGGGGGCGGAACGGGAAAAAAGCAAAAGAAATGTATTACGGAAAAAGAAACTTGGGTAAAGAGAAAAAGTCACCAACTACATTGCATGCGTAACTCTGCCTTTCTTGAAAATTTCTCGCTCTCATCCCGACTTCTTAAAAATCCTCTGCGGCCAAGGAACTGCTCTCTGAGACCAGCTTTGGAATTGAGGAACGGGAAAAGTGGGAAGCGGAGGATGGGGTGGGTGGGGTAGAGGGAACAGAGACGGGGGTATGATAACCTGCAAAATCTGCAGGACCAGGGCTGGGGCTGGGCATCCTTTTCCCCCAAACTTTCCCCCTCCCCTCCTCCAAGAAGCAAGAAAGACAGCACCAATTAGTTGTTCGAGAATTACCCGTACCGGGCTCGTTGTTGGCCGGGGAGGAGCTGGTTCCGTAGGGCCCGTAGGAGCTGTACGCCGCGGTGTAGCCCAGGTCGTAGCCCGCTTTGGCAGAGTAGGGGACGGTGTTGAGACCGCTGGCGTGGTACTGGTACGAGCCCATCTGAGCGTAGGGGGACCCGCCGCCGCCACCGCCGCTGCCCCCTGCCCCGTGCTGCTGGTTGGTGTAGTAGCTGCTGTCCGTGGCGGTGGACACGGGCAGCGTGGGGGACTCCTGGGGCTTGTGCAGGCTCGTGCTGCTGCCGCCGCTGCCGCTGTGCTGGTGGTGGTGTTGGTGGTAACTGCTGGAGGCAGTGATCTGGTTCGAGTGCATATCAGCCACCAGACTGTCAAAGACTCCAGTCATCCTGCCCCAGGACGGGAAGGAGAAGGCGGTGGGGTACCGGGGAGGACTAGGCGGGCGACTCTTCCGTCTCTCTCTCCCTCTCCCCTCGGGCAACCCAAGTAATTACGGGGAAGGGGGTGGGGAGAAGGAAAACAAGAAATGTGACAATTATCTAGGAACCCCTCCTCCTCCTCCTCCTCCTCTTTTGGGCGGGGGAGGCGATCAGTGGGGACCACTCGGGACCACTGCCTCTGTGGCTGCTGCCCGACTCATCCTCTAGCCCACCATGCTCTCCTCCTCTGCCAGCACTGGGCACGGGCGGGGGAGGAGAACTGAAGGGGGGAGGGGCGGCGGGGGCAGCGGTGGTAGGCTCCCGGAGGCAGGAGCAGGTGAGCGGTCAGGAGCAGCTTTACGATTGTCTGAGGAGCTGGCTCCTGCCGGGCGGGCATTTAACACTTGTCACGTGAGGGCAGGCGACGTCACCTAGCAACAGCCAATAGCCATCCGGGCCCCGCAGAAGTCTCCGAGTTCCTTAGAACGCCCAGACAGGAGGTGGGTGTCACATGGCGTGTGCTAGAGCTGCGGCAGCGGCTGCTGTTCTAAGGCCGAGGCTCTCGGAGCAGCGATGAAAGAACAGGGGATAGAGGGGAAGGGGGCGGGGGGACAGGGTGGAGGGAGAGGGTAGCCAGGAGGAGGGGTAGACAAGTGCGGCCTATTGCCTCAAATGAAGAAAAAAGTTTCCACTTCCTTCCATTTTGTTTATTATAAATTACTTGGAGTAAATCCTAGGTCAGATCTTATCTCTATTTTCAAACACATTAATCACAATAAAGAAAGTGTTGAGAGCTGGGTAAACTCTGGTTCTTTGTTCTTTTCCTCGAAACCTCTGGCACTTAGACTCGTCAGCACATTCAGTTATTCTGAATTATCTATAAACCATGTATAATAACACCTGTCACCTGTCCCAACCATTATGGCGATATCTGGAGGTTTAATTAGTGTATTTAAGGTGGTTTTTTTGGGGGGGTGTTGTTGCTTGAAAGAAAAGCTATATAAATACAAAGGTATTCTTGTTAATCATACATTCGAAAACCACTTTTCCTTGTTCATACCTGACACACCTAGGCTTTAGGTAATAGAATGTATATATAGCCTTATTATAAGCATTTGATGGGTAATTAACCACATCGAATAGTGATAGTGGGATTTTTTTCCATTTGTGTGGGAAGTTGGATTAGAATTAGATGACCTGTAGGTGCTCCTCCAAATATGACTTCTATAAAAAGGTGAATTAATTTACATTTAAGTTAAGGAGACATGTTTCCTTCTGAAATTTCTGATCTTGCTAAATTTTCAACACGGATTCGCTGAAAAGGTTTACTTTGTGTGATAGGGCTGCTCTTTGCTTACTTTTACTGTTAGGAACTTTAGGGCATGTTTGCATCTACATTTCCATTGTCTCCCCCCATCCCCTTCCCTCCCGTAGAGACTTCCTTTAAAAAAAAAAGACAAAATCTCTCCAAGTCAACAATGAAGCCCTGACTAAATCAGGAGGAAAAAATACACTTTGTGAATACTGGGTAGTCTGGGAGGTGGGGGTGGGGGTAGACTTTTCAGGTTGTTTTTGATCTTGCCTCATAGCGCCACCTAGTGGAAGTACAGCCATTCTTCAGTGAGTCCCAGGTAGAGGTAGACAGTGTAATCATCCCTAGGCGCCAGTCTCTCAAACCCTTCAGCTGAACAAAATAGTAATTAAAAGCCACAAAATTGTGCTAGCGCTCACAGTCTGAAGATCCCCAACCCAAATGCATAACTGTGTCGTCGAATGAACTTGTTGTAACAACAACGTCCTGGAAAACAAGTTGATACTCTGAAAAAAATATTACCCCGGTCTTCTTCCCCTGGGGAAAAAAAGCAAATGTACAATTAAAATATAAACATTCCGCATTAACGCTATACAAAGGCTCGCCGTCAGGGCAACAATGAGAGAGGACGGAATCCCGCCTTCAAATACAACTCGGATCTGCTTCTTTAGCTACCGTTTTAGCCAAGGAAGAATCCTAGAAAACCCTGAGTTCCTGCACCACGTTCTCCATTGAAATACTTTTTATGGGACTTGCAGTGAATGTCAAGAGGCCTTACTCTGATAGCAAAACAACTATAGGTCCTAGGTGTGTGTGCTAGAGAGAAGATCGCAAAGAACATGGAACAAGTGAGCTAGCTGAGGATGGAAGCAAGAGTCACACTGACAAGTCAAGTATTGAAACAACTGTCTGCATAATTTAAACCCAAACCCACTTCCGTAATACCCGGAAAATTGAGGCAAAAGCAGTTTTAAACTTGAAAAACCGTATCTAGATAATTGTTTCCATTTTCTAGAAAGCCAAAAAGAAAGTTTGTCGGAGCTGAGAAATAATTTCCTTTCTAAGTGTAGAACTGGACAATACTCCTTCCCTCTGTCCATTCTTCGGCGGTTGAAGCTCAGAGAGCTTAGAATTAAGGATCTTTTTTTTTTTCTGAATCAAGTTCGGGATTGGTCCAAAGGTGTTAGGGTGGGAAAAAATGAATGGAGAGAAGGCTTTGGAGGAGGTGTCCATGCAGTTTTTAGAAGGCTGAAGAGCAGCAGACTTCCACCTTGGCAGGGGTGGGGGTTGGGGGGGGTGTATGGGAGGGAGAGGAGCGTTCGGAAGATTCCCCCTTGAACCCTTCCCAAGCTACCTTGTTCTCTCCCTACTCCAATATTGCAAGAGCACTTTGTCTGATCTCTCTCCTTTGCCGCCTTCACTCCTGACTCGGTGTTACAGTCCTCGGTGTTCATGCTGTATTCCTCACCCCTACCTCCATCCTCGCTCTAGAATGGGGCAGAGACTATCTTGTTGGCTTTGTACTACCGAAGCTTAACTCGTTGGCTTACACTTACATTAAAGATATATGACTTATCGGTGTAGAATATTCCTCCATCAAAGCATATCTCAACCAACTTGTGGTGGACAGTTTTCAGAGAAGTTGAGGGACTTGTTCGTGGTCACACAGCTAGTAAATTTCAGAAGCAGGAGTTTAGCCCAGGTATCCCAGGATACGTTAACTTCTCCTGCTTTGAACACAGAAGGTGCTTAATAGATATTTGTATTCTTCTGTTGCTTTTTTTTTTTAAACCGTGACTTTGCCACATCTACTTTCTGCTCTGGCCACCGTTGGAGTGCAGAAAGTCTCTCTTTTTAAATACAATGTCGGTAATAATAATCCCTTATATTTAATGATGACTGAGACGTAGAGCGCCTTTTGCTTTACAAAGTGTAAAGCATTTTGTATATTGTGATCTTCACAACTCCTCTGTGAAGCAGGTAGTGGAAGTATTCCTATCCACATTAGATAGATGAAGAAACCCGGGCTCAGAGAGTTTGACTTGCTCACAGCCAGACAGCTAATATGTTACAAAGTCTGAAGTAAGATTCCAGTCCTTTAACTTTAGGTCCAGTATTCTTGCCATTACCCCACGCAGCTTTTTAAAGATGCTTATAATAAAGCCCGTATCCCAGGAGGGATTATGTCTTAAACCGTTGCTAGATAACATCTCAGCGATTAGTTGACAGCTAGCCTTTTGGGAATGGGACTTGAGGAAGGCGCCTAGAGTTAAGGGACTTTCAAAGCAGGGTGTGGATGAGAGAGCTTCAAAGACACTGCCGGTGCTGCTGTTTTGCTTGAGGGTGACTGGGTTCTGCAAATTCTGCTCTTCTTTCCCCAAGTCATCCTGTTGTGCATTTTTACCCAAGGGGACCTGAGTGTCTTGAATTTTTATTGACTCCGTCTGGAATTCCCAATGGTTTTTCCTCCCTTCCTCCTTCCTTCCTTCCTTTCTCCCTCCCTCCCTCCCTTTCCTTTCTTCCTCCTCTTTCCTTCTTTTTCTCTCTCTTCTTTCTCTCTCTTTCTCCTTCCTTCCTTCCTTCCTTCCTTCCTTCCTTTCCTTCCTTCCTTCCTTCCTTCCTTCCTTCCTTCCTTCCTTCCTTCCTTCCTTCCTCCCTTCCTTCCTTCTTTCCTTTCCTTCTTTCATTCCCTTTTCTCTTACTTTTCCTTCCTTCCTTTTTTCTTTCCTTTCCTTCCTTCTTCTTTTGACATGGCCCCCAATGTCCTTTCCCACAAAGGAATTAGTATTAGGTGTCCTTCCTGCACCGCTGCTAGTCTGGTTGAGTCACTTTGACTCACTTCTTAGGATGACAGGTTCCTGTATTTAGAGAACTTTTCCTCAGCTGTGAAAAATGCAGCTCATAGAACTGAAGTGACTTACCCAAACTACACTGTAGGAAGTGGAAGAGCCAAGATTTGAATTTAGATCATCTGACTTAAAAGTAATTTTTTTCTTAAAATTTTTAAAACATATTTTATTCTTATATCAACTTTATTTTCCAGTATATCCCTCCTCCCTTCCCTGAGAGGGAGTCTTTTACAACTAGCCAACTGAACAAAAAGAAACAAAATTAAAAAAAACCCAGAGCAGCAAAACTATCCAACATATCAACCAAATCAGACCTTAAATACCGCTTTCCAATCCAAAGCCTTTTCTATATATTCCTTGGGGCCCAACTTGGTCATTATAATTTCACAACATTCAGTTTTTATTTAGTTATTATTGTTGTTTCCATTTACATTGTTTGTCATTGTATATATTTTGTTTTTCTGGGTCTGCTTATTTGTCTTCCCATACTTCTCTGTATTTTTCATATTTGTTTTTTCTTATGGCATAGTAATATTCCATTACATTCCTCTGCCACAATTTACCCAATGGATGAAGACCTATTTTGTTTCCCTTTCTTTGCTACTACAAAAAGTGAGTCTATAAATATTCTGTCCCACATGAGATCTTTCTTTTTCTGATCAACCTCTTTGGAGCATATGACTAGTGGTGAGATCTCTGGGTAAAAGGATTTGGACATTACAAACACTTTTTAGTGTAAGTTTAATTTATTTTTTAGAATGATTGAATCAGTTCAGACACTAGCATACTTTCAATTGTACAGTGATGCCTCCAACAAATTTATTAAGCCCCTACTGTCTGTGAAGCCTGGTGCTAGGTGCTGGAGAAACAGAAACAAAAGGAAACAGTCCAAGTTTGGAAAGCAGACCAAGCCTTCAAGGAGTTTGGGAGAAGGGGGGAATATAATTTACATATGTGTGTATGTATGTATGTTACAAAACATTTTCTAATACTTGAATTCATGGGTCATGTGAGGACCTTTCCAAAAAGTATCAAGTTGACATGCTGTCTTTCTTGTAACTAACAGTTCCCTTTCCCCCTTTCATTTTTGTCCATTGTCCCCCTTTCTGTTAGCTGACTTTTTCTGAAGCTGATTAACCGTCTCCTTAGATTCTTTCTGGAAGTTTTCTGCAAAACAAAAATTCTATTACAAGCACCAGCTTACTCTCTAGATTCCGGGAGATACTGTGTGGCCCTTTATGCCTTCACATAGTTCTTTACATCTCTCTATCTTGGTCCCCTCCCCCCTTGCTTTTTCTGCTTAGACCCCGATTCGGCTGCAATCACACTGGTGCATTTGAAAAATTACATCCTTTGAAGAAAACAGTCTGTGTTCCCAGCGTCAATTCTGTAGAAAAGCCACTGTGACCAACCACAACTTAGGACTGGAGAACGCCAGGGGAAAAGGGCAACTCTCCAAGGAGGTGACCACGTGGCTGCGGGGGCGAGGATGGGGCTGTTGGAGCCGGGGTCAGCACTCAGACGACCTCTTCCGACTCACACGCCTAAACTGTCAGAGCCGACTCTAGTCTTCCGTGGAGCACTTTTATCCGTGGGGAAGGAGGGCAGAGAAAGACACATCCTATGGCACTCAATTTTTCGAACTCTTAAGATTATCGGATTTAGAAGTGGTTGGGACTTTGAGGTCGTCTGGCGAACCCCCACATTTTACGGATGAAGAAACCGAAACTCAGAGACTGTTAAGTGACTTGCCCAAGGTTCCACAGGAGTTTAGTAACAGAGTAGGGATTCGAACCCAGATCTTTTGATGCCAAATCAGTACTCTCTGAACTGCATTTACTCTGCCAACAGCAAGCCTCTTTAGGGACTTTTTTTTTCAAAGAAAATAACTCAATTCTGCTTCCTTCTCCTGCCTCCATAATTGACTTCACTATAATCCTTTCAACCTAACCTTCAGACCATCACTCACACTGAAAGTCATCAGCACCTCTCTGGGCCCACGTGGATATGTGGGCAAGTGAGCTGTGAGAATCTCTATACTTCTGATCCTTTCCCCGTTTTGGGGGAAGATTTTGGAGTTAAAAGGAACAGCTAAAAGGGTTGTAGATACAGTTCCAGGGAATTCCTTCAACAGAAATGAATTAGAATTAAAAGTTTCAAAATCCTAAAAATCAGAGCTTGAATTTTCTCTCTCTCTCTTTCTCTCTAGCAATCACTTAGGTGATTTGCCCAGGATCACACAGCTAGTAAGTGCCTGAGGTGGGATTTGAACTCAGGTTCTCTTGATGCTAGGGCTGATTTGATATCCACTGGACCACCTAGCTGCCCTGTGAAGTCTCAATCAAAACTTCATGCCACTGGATCCTTGCTAAAGCCACACCCTCCATGGCCCTGCTTTCCTCACCTATAAAATGCAAAGGATTGGATTAGATGATCCCTAAGGTCCCTTCTAGGTTAAAATCCTATGAATAATTTATAAAGCTATATAACTGATGCCCACCAATTAAGGATAAAGAGGTGGATATGTAGCTCAAACTGCCGGATGTTTAGTCTCTGCTTTGATTCATTATAAGAATTACCTTTAATATCAGCTTGATTTTGAACAAGCCCAAGGGGCTTGAACAAGAATTAGGGGCTTTCCTCAGCTGTGTAAAGGATGAAATGCCAGCCCAGTTTTGGCTGTCTTAACGGAAGAACACGTGAATTGTAGAAGTGTTCTGAACTCTGGGGTGCGGAGACCACCACGGGCTTGATTGAAGGGCGCCAGTGGTACAGCTTGTCACCAAGTAGTTCGGTCTGAGGCACTATGCTTGCCGAAGGACTCCAAATATTCAAAGGGCTTACAAGGCAAACATCACTGCGAGAGAGAAATGCATTTTCCTTTGATCGCTAAAAGCTGCCAGATCACCCTTCCAAGGCTTTGGGTTGTGAGTTGCATAAACACTGATGGAATAAATCACATTCACTTTTTTTCAGGGACAAAGACTGCAAGATAATCGGACTGTTCTGTTCTTACCTTTGCCCTTCCAGGAGCACCCATAATGCATGGTGAGAGGCAGTTAGTAAGAATGTTGTCAACATATCTTGCTTCCAAACCTCCCAAGAAAGCAGGCATACTTTCCCCCTACCTCCCCCTTCCCCAATTTGCATCGCTGGAAACGTTCACAAAAAACCTTTCAGTAGGTGCTCAGCTCTTCACAAAGCCAGTGGTGCTGGGTGAACATTTTTGAAGAAGAATGCCTTCGAGAAGGAAAAAAAAAGTTTGGCTTTAACCTCAACCTTCATTTCCTCCTTCTTCCTTGAGTCTGTTTGCAAGGGAAAGAAAGTCTAGCTCTGAATAAATGCATCTGTTTATGCAAAACTAAAACAAATCCAAATAAAAACCCCAAACCCCAAGTGTAATCAAATCCTAGAGGGCAGCTGTGAGGGCTACTATTGATCCACGTGCCTGAATGCCCAATTTAGGTGAATAACCCTAGTCAGTGTTCAGGAGGTGCTTTGTAGCTGGCCATTCAGTTCTCTTGTGACTTTCAGAACTAGTTTTGGTCATTAAATTCTAGGAATCAGACCACATAGAAGCTTATTTCATTTTTGAGGAAACAAAACAAAAAACAAGAGGGAAGAAATGGTGGCTAGAGGAGGCAGAGTCCTGTGATTTGGAGGCTTCCTTTGGGTAGGTATATAATTGCTTGGAGGAAGCAGTGGTATCTGCTTCTTTACCCAAGTTCCCCTTCCTTTCTCTCCCTGATACTCTAGCCATATCTGGAAAGCTCAGTGTTCTTTCTCTTCCTCATCAATGATTTAGAGAAGAAATGGGATGCTAAAAATAATGAGTTGCCCTTTCTATGCTCTCCTGTGTCTTACTTCAATGGTTAGAATTGATCTTGAGTTGATGAAGCCTATACCAGAACCACTGCCAGGTTCTATCCCACTGGACAAAGATAGAAAAAGGCAAAGATGGGGAGAAAAACTGGGGAAAATATGGTTCAAGAAGAGGTAATGAGAGAGGACAAAGATCTGGAGAGTATACAAAAACCTCCTGATTCCACATCATGATTCTTTGAGAAAAGAATTGGTAGGATGGATAAAGTCAGCACCAGACAATACTGGAAAGAACAAAATAGATTGTATTTTAACACTTGGAAAAAGACTTGTTACTCATATGAAAATTATCTCTGATTCAGTTATCTGTGTGGTCAGATCATAAACTCTTGGGTATTTTCATTTGGGGAGTAATTTTGGGAGGTGATATAGATTCTATTTTCACTTTGAATGAAATTCAAAATGATTCCAATATGCCTGAATAGTTTCCCTCTATGGTTTCTAGAAATATTATGTCTGGACTCCTTCTTTGGTCATAGTGTTCAGATAGGCCAAGTGCTTCTTAAATTATGTCTCCTAGACCTATTTTACAAGTAGGTAGTTTTAACCATCCATCAGATGCCTTACATTTTCTTTTCTTCTCATTTTCTTCTTTTTTCTCCTTCTCTTCTCCTTCCTTCCTTCCTTCCTTTTTTGTTTTAATATTTCTTACTTCATAAAATCACTAATTTTTTGATGCATTCTAATTCTCAGAGAATCTGTTACTTGGATAAGGTTTTATATAAGCTGTTTATTCTCCTTTGTCTTTATTTGAGCATTCTCATTTCTTTCCTATTCTTTCCTCTAGAACTCTCACTTCCTTTATAATACTGTATCATTTTTTGGCTCTTAAAAAAAAAAAACTCTTGCTTTAGTTCTTTTAAGAATTCTAGTTGACCTTGCAGCCAATCTGTATTTTTCTTGTAGATATTTTAGTGTTATTCTCTTCTAGGTTTGTTTCTTGGTTGTTTCTGTCTCCATAATAGCTCTTTAATGTCAATATCTTTTTCTTTTTTTGGGTCCTTTCTTCAGCTTTACTTCTGGAATTGGAATTTTTTTTCTTATTAAGACAAGGCTCTGT
Source organism: Bettongia penicillata ogilbyi (assembly GCA_023548195.1). Taxonomy (NCBI): domain Eukaryota; kingdom Metazoa; phylum Chordata; class Mammalia; order Diprotodontia; family Potoroidae; genus Bettongia; species Bettongia penicillata. The sequence continues at coordinate 5,503,824 of JAJHZJ010000174.1, forward strand.
GTACTCTCGGAGAGAATGTTAGGGCCTTGTATGTTCTTGGTCTGAGTCACTGAAGGTCTTGTCATTGTATTTTATGGTTAATGAGTGTTGTGTAAGTCAAGGATTTCAGGAGCGGCTCAGGCCAGACAGCTACAAGCTTTCAGTGTGACTTAAATGGTCTGTCTCATTAATGCCCTCCTTTTCTGAACTTTGCAGTTTCCGGATTCTGGTTTAGGTCTGGGCAATATGAATGAAAAAAACATTTATTAAGGTTTTACAATAGCTAGGTCTCAATTAATGTAAATAATGAATCTCCTGAAGTGGTAGCATATATTTAAGTTCACACTATTTGAAGTTATAATTACAAAATATGGTAATTAGTTCCAGTCCAATGGAAATATGCAGTGTGAATTTGAATAATATAACCACTTGAAGGGATTCATTATTCTACTAATCAGGACCTATGCAAAACACTATGCTAAACCTGGAGAAACAAATCGAAAAGCAAGGCTGATCCTGCTGTTAAGAAGCTCACGTTCTAATGGACTTGGCCCTGGGTGGAGCTCCAATAAACAATTGCTGATCCCACCTCCTGTCAGCCAGCTGAAAGGTTCTGTAGATTCAGAATGAATGCGTAGTGGACAACCTCTTTCCCCTACTGCCCACCTCAACTTTTCCCTCCTGAAATCCTTGTCATGGTCTAATTCTGTGGTTTACATTCACGATCCCATTTCAGAGGCAGCACTGCACACTCACCGTTGCTCTTTACTTTCAGGAGGAATCTGAGGTCTCATTCTAAGACCAGTGGAGCAACACTGTAGTGTCACAAGCTTATCCTTGTTCTATAATTCCTCTCCTGGTCACTTGCCTGGATGCTAAGTTCAGTCTTAGATTAGAAAAAGAACCCATTATTGTATCTCTTTGGATTTCACTACCGTGTCTGGTGCTTTCCCTAGATCGATGTTGGAGTAGCTGTGGGAGAAAGCTGGGTGTACTGCTTCCTTCTACTCCCCATTTTGTTGGTTTCCAGATCATCAATTCTACAAAACTACATCCCAAACCAGTAAACAAAAAAACAAAAAAGAAAGAATAATGTTAAGAAAAGGATGCAGCACACAATGGAAACAATTTAAGCTTGAATTATTTAAATAAGGAGTTGAATATTTTAAAAATAGGAAATGGACCACAGAAATTACATTGACACTAACCATAACTATTTAATCCAGAAGTCCAACTAATATAAATTAACCTCTACAATGAAGAGACTAAAAGAACTCAGAAAATTCCTTAGTAAGTAAAATTTGACTCATTTGCCAGATAAAAAAACACAGCTGCCAAAGGCAGTCTTGAATTAGATTATATACCTGTTTGTAGAATGGTAAACCATGAGTCTGAAAAGTGGAAAGATGAAGCATGCCATCCACTGCCCACCAGAGAGGTGATAAGTATAAAATGCAGAGACATTCATTTTGGGAATGATCAATATGGGAATTTATTTTGCCAGTGAATAGAGTGATGGGTCTAAAGTCAGGAAGAGTCATCTTTCATATTTAAAATCTTCCCTCAGACTGTGTGACCCTGGACAAGCCCTTGTTTGCCTCACTTTCCTCACCTGTAAAATGATCTGAAGAAGGAAATGTCAAACCACTCCAATATCTTTGCCAGGAAAATTCCAAATGGATCACAAAGGGTCCAACGTGACTGAAATGACTGAACACATGAGTCTCCATGTTAAGGGTTTTATTTATTTATTTTTCAATTGCTCAATTGGGAGAAGGGAAGGTAGAGGGAGGGATATATTAATTTTAAAATAATTGTTAATTGAAAAATAAAAATAAGTAGAAAAGATAATTTGTCAAGATATCCAGTTAAACTTTTAAAAAATTTATTTGCTTACTGTTTGTTGATTATGAAAACTGTTGATTTGGTAGAGACAAAATATCACCTTATAAATTCTTTTACAAGGTATCTTGAAACAATACATCAAAATATGTTGTCCAGATGGACAGATGGATAGCAAGAATCTTCCACCAGCATTCTCATGATGTCAGAGGAAAGTGAGGAAGGCCTAACATGTTGGGTAGATACCTTGTGTCAGACTTATGGGAGGACATGGACCATAGTTACATAGGATAGGCATGCAGAAGAAGGGTTAATTTATTATTAGAGAGAACTTCTGACTTAATGGAACCACAGATACATTTGAGTTTTTGAGTTCTTTACAAAGATAGAGCTATTGACTAATACAAGTCATTCCATTTTCCACCTTTCTGGTCTCCTCCAGCAGCGGTGTTAAGTTTGTCTTGAGAAATCCGCATCCTTCTATTAGTTCAACTTGCATCTTCTTTTTTTTTTAATCATTGGCTGAAATCTGGGGTACAGATGGACAGCAGATGCAAGGGAAGAGCCTTCCTCAAGGCCATCTGATGGAGTCATTATCAGAACCAGTAGAAGAAAAAAATCTTATTTCCCCACGCCAATCTCTGGATAATGTGTTTTCCTTGTAGCATATGCTATTGTGTATTATTTAAATTTGGGTGTCTACATTAAATTGCCAAGGTAGGCAGGTTAATTTTGGGGAAGTTAATCTGCTAAATTTTAGAACTTCTGCTATGGGGCTGAGCCATCTTAACTGAGTACAAACTTGCCTAGACCACTGTATAAATCTCTCCTGCTCCATACCAGATCAGACTATGCTTCACATCCTATCCAGCTATCTATCCTGGTCAGATTGTCGTTCTATCTACTGTATTCACCAAGCTTTCCTAATGGATATAGTAATGAAATTAACAGTGACTTTTTTTGGTAAGGGATAGGTCAATTGATTAAACTATTGTTGTTGTTTGTCCTTCATTCTCAGAGAGGACCATGTCATAGGGAATTTAATGCCTTGACTTGTGACAAGTGAATTGGATTTACATGAGACTGGGCTGTGCACAAAGTCGCCAGCCTCATTTCTTCTTTGGAATCATTTGGGTCCAGTGGCAAGATATAGATCAGGATGACTGGTGCAGATACAGTGGGAAACCTTGACCTTCTTAAGCTAAGGTCTTTCCCAGGTCTCAGTTTGTCTGAGGCAATGTCCATTCAGTGATTAAGGCTTGGTAAGAAGTGAGTCTAAGGATGATCTCTTTTACCTACTTAAAAAAAATCAGTTTAGGAGAGGAAGACATTCAAGGTTTCTGGTCAAAGCAGAAACAGTTGCTATTTATACTCGCTCTCATCAGAGTCTAAACAATGACTAAATGAAGCTTGGGCTGGGACATATTGTTGGCCAATCAATGAGGGCCAGAGTGCTTTGGGTTTAAAGCATGGTCCTTAAAAAAAGAATCTAGCCCATAAATCCCAAGATATTTTGTGAGGTTTCAGAGATCAAAATTTATATTCTTTTGGGCAGAGCACCTGCAGATAAGGGTGTGATTCCCTATGTGGACAGAGGAAAGGAGGAAAGGAGAGAAGGAGGAAGAGAAAGAAGGAAGAAAGGAGAAAAGGGAAGGAGGAAGGGAAGAAGGAAAGAAGAAGGAAGGAGGGAAGGGAGAAAGGAGTTGCATTACCCAATTGGAACTGGCCAGTTGGGTCCCCAGTGGGACAGCCATTAATACTCACAGATTGTTGATTTTTTTTTTTTTTGTCCTCAGTTCTGGAAGAGGGCCATGACATCAGGAAAGTGATGTCATGACTTGTAGGTGAATTGTATTTAAGTGAGGCAGGGTCATACAAAGTCACCATCCTTGCTCTCTCCTCTGGAGCCATCTGAATCATGATGACTGGAGATGGCCCCTGAACATAATAATCATATTGGACATAGTAATAATATTAATAATACCATCACTTTTGAAAAAAGCAGATCAATTGACAGAATTATGCCTCAAAACATAATACTTTGACTCCCCAGAACAAAACTCTAATCCTTGGCCATACTCTGCTATCAGATATGATCTCACCTTTTGTATTTGTAATCATTAGTAGGTAGCACATATTAAGTGATTTTGCATTCATTCTCATTGGTAGAATTTATGGAAGACTTTGGAGGTTGAAGCATCAGGAAGTATTGAATAAACTCTGTGATGCAGACTTGATGAATTCCCAAGACACCAGGCTCCAATACAGAGTTTCTATGTCTGAGGTGCTCTCTCTCTCTCTCTCTCCATTTGAAAAATCTAAAATGTGAAGATTACGCACTAGGAAAATATCTGCTTTGAGTAGTCCATTCCTCTTTCAGAAAGTGATTTCATGTTTATCCAAATACTGAAAGATTCAATCCATAAGAATGGAAGTCCTAAAGAGACAGTCTCCCGAGATTAAAGTGTTTTGAGATCTGCATATGAAGCATACTATTCAAAGATTAGAAAAGAATAAATAACATTGCTATGTTTTCTTTATTATAAACATGATTTCTCTCAATCTTTTCATTGTTCATTGATCATTTGGACAGTGACAATAAACACTGAGTTTCTTGGTGGCTTTTTCTCTTAACCACATGAAAGAACAACATTATGACTGTGCCATGTGGCATATTTATAGCAGCCATGGCTGATGCTGAACATGTTGCTACATGCAACCGAATGTTGAACATCTCATTTCCCTGGCAAAGAAATCTGTGATTTCTAGGTCTCAGCTGCATTCCTGCATTGCTACAACCTCTCCCCAAATCAGCCTTTGACTCTTGTTGCATTTAGGAGCCATATCCTAGTACAGTCACTCATGATCTAGGTCACAACAGAAAGACTTTTGGACTAACAGCCTTCAAGGCCCCTTCTGGTTCTAATATTCTACATTGTTTGTCCCTTGGGATGAATTGGCTCTTTTCAAGATAAGAAGCACACTACAAGGTGTGGAAGCTGACAAGTGAGGAGCAAGCAGTATTAGTTTGGATAAATGGGTGGAAACCACTCTTTCTGTAAAGCCTCAAAATCATCCCTAATGGGAGCAGGAAGGGGAGAGACATGATACTGACGACCTACTATCATTAAGGCAAGTGTTGACCTTGTATTCCAGACCAGGATGACCAGTGTGCAGGTTGCTAAAGAAATCCAGAACATCTTTTGTCTGTGAAACACCACTGATTGAACAGGGAGCTGGGAAATCATCTGTCTCCTAGGAGCAATCAGTCCACAAATAGAAATAGGTTGACACAGCTGGTTGTTATCATTAGGTGCCTAAACCTTACAATGATCATTAGCAGGGCTCTGGCAGGTCTGAGCCCAAATCATACATGTTTCCTCTAAAAGGTGATGGGTTGCTGGGGTTTTGTCATCCTGCCATGCGGTGCCCTCCCCTTTATGTTGATGTCACTCTAGCCTTGGACACATGCTTATTATAGTTTAGAAATTGTCAAAGGGTGATAGGCCCACTTCCTTATAAAGGCATATGAGGATCCATGGCTCTGAGACAGCAGGATAAAAAGAGAGAGAAGCAAGTAAAAACTGCACAAAGACAACAGTTGTAACTTCTAATGGCGGAAATAGTCTCATGCTGATTAGGAAGCCATATAGAGAAAAATGGACATAGCTGAGTGAAGTAAATTTGAATGTGATCACAAATAGCCCTGGCCAGCCTGGATGACTTAGGCTGCATCAAGAACTCTCTTGAGTGAATAATCAAATTGGCCACTGGATGTCATCATAGCCTTAACACTAATGCAGCTGCTTGGCCATTTGTCCTGCAATGTTGACTGTCCTCAGGAAGTTTAAAAGTTAAATATATTTTCTTTTTGGGTGGAAGTTAGGTTGCTAGTATATATAGTAGTTAGTATATGTAGTATACATATATATTATATACTATATATATGCACATATCTGTGTGTTTTATATATATCATGTATATATCACTTTAAGGTTTGCAAAGTGCCTAATACGTTTTATTTCTTGCTCCTCCCAACAACTCTAGGAGGTAAGTGTGATTAATATTCCCATTTTACAGATGAGTTTGTTGTTCAGTCATTTCAATCTGTCCAGCTCTTCTTGATTCCATTTGGGGTTTTCTTGGCAAAGATACTGGTGTGGTCTGCCATTTTCTTCTCCAACTTGTTTTTCTGATGAAGGAACTGAGGCAAACAGGGTTAAGTGATTTTCTGGAGGTCACAAGCTAGTAAGTGTCTGAGCCAGATTTAAACTCAGGAAAACAAATCTTCCTGACTCCATTCCCGGAGTGCTGTCCAGTCTGCCGCTTAGTTCTCCTTTACAGATGTTATTAAATGACTCATCCAGGGTGACACAGTTGCTAAGTATCTGAACTAGGATTTGAACTTAAGTCTTTTTGACCACGAATCTAGCAGTCTATCCATTGCTTTGCCTGTCTGCCTCATACCTCTCTGGATATCAGCTACTGGGAAACCTCACCTATCTGGAACAATCAAGAACCAGAAAGTAAATAAAATCACAGAACCTCAGAGTTGCCAGAGACCTGAGACTATTGAATCTAACAGATACCTGAATAAGATACAACATAACTGAGATATAATCAATAATAATCTTTGCTTGAAGACTTCCACGGTGGGGAATCCACTTTCTTCCAATTGCTAGAAAGTTTTTCCTAACATCTAAATGTACCTCTTTGTTGCAGCTGTACTACTTCCAGTGACACCCCAACAAACCAAACCCTTGTGACAAGGGACAGCTCTTCAGCTTCTTGATGCTAGGAGTCTTCCCTGGGCTGGGACTCTCCCTCCCCCACCTCCAGCTACCTCAACAGATCTACATATGGCATAGCCTTGAAGCCTTGCACTATCCTGGTTGCTCACCTCTAGACATTCCTCAATCAGCCAACAAGAATTTATTAAGCCCTTACTTTGTGCCTGGCATTGTGCTGAGGGCTTAATAAAGAACATAGAAATCTTTCACATTCTAATGGGGGAGACAACATTCAACTTATCATTATTCTTCCTAAATTCTGGCACCCTGAATTGACCAGGGTTTAATAAAGGCGGAATACAGCGGGACTACCACCACCCTAGTCTTGTGCATTATGTACCGCAGGAACATTTGAATTTTGGGGGGGAGGTGGCTTTTGAATTGTAGTGCTGACGTATTAAGCTTTTATTCTAGCTTTTTGACTTGTGGGCAAATTACTAATGGCTCTTGGCTTCAGTTTCCTCATCTGTAAAATGGGGCTAATAATGACACCTATCTCATAGTGTTGTTGGGAAGACAAAAAAACCTCTTTGCAAACGTTAAAGGTGGTACATAAATGCTGGATACTATTACTGTGATAACACTGACGATTACTTCTACTACTACCATAACCCCTAGGTCTTATTCTCTGGGTAACAAAAACAGATGTCACCATAACCACAACTAAAAGATAATTTATTTTATTCATGGGAGATCCTCCCCACGTCAGCTCTTTACCCAGATCTGATTTACTTGATGCACAATTTTAATATAACTAACATTTTTAATAGACTTTAGACTTTGCAAAACAATTTTGCATGTTACCTTATTTGATCAACCCTAAACCCTGTGAGGTAGGTACTATTATTATCCTTATTTTATAGATGAGGAATCTGAAACCAAGAGAGGTTCAATGACTTTCCCAAGGTCATATAGTTAGGAAATGTTGGAAGTAGGATTTGAACTTGGGTCACCCTGACTCCAAGTCCAGGGAATTATCCGTTATACAAGCTGACTACCTTAATAGAATAGACTTGACTATCTAATTTCTAAGCCCAGAAAAGAATCAACAAATTATAAGATAGTTAAAACAACTTTTTCAGGTAAGTACTTCGAGAGAAGCAAGAAGTGACTGTCTGAAAGGAAGAAAGAGAAACAGAAAAACTAAGAGACAGAAAGATGAAATTAAAAAGTCCAGCAATCTGGAGGGTACTTGGTGTAGACTCTCTGTCTCTTTTTCGGTTTCTGTTTCTCCTTGTTTCCTTCTCTCTCTCCCCCCCCTCTTCCTTTTTCTCTCTGTCTCCATCTCCATCTCTACTCCTTCTCTCCCTTTTTCCCTCTCCCCCCTCTCCCTTTCCTCTTCTGCCTTTCTATATTCCTCTCTTTCCATCTCCCTCTATCTTCCTCTTTCCATCTCCTTCTCTCCCTGCCCCTTAGACTGGCAGTGCTGGCTTAGTGCACTGCAGTTTAGAACTCACAAGTTCAAGCAATCTACTACTTTCAGCTTTGGTGGTAGCAGAGATTATAGGTATGTGCCACCAGGCTCAACTTTTAATAGATCTTGAGACCTTGTTTGTATTATTTGGCACAGTACAATTTGATGTTCACAATGAGTTTACATAATGTTTTATGTTTAAGAAGGCAGGGAGATTTATGAGAGGGATTTCCCATCCCAAATTATTAAAATAAATGTCTTTAAAGGTATGAACCTTCCTTTATTCAGAATGAATAATTGCCCAAGGATTCCATATAGCCAAAGTTTGACTATATTGTACTTCATATGTGAACAAGATTCTCTTTGTATTTTTCCATAATGTACTCCCCCCAAATATTGGGATTGTATTTGTACAGACTCATTCATACTCTTTTGCCTAGACACTATATAACAGCAGGTTTTGGGGATAAGTCCGTGGCCATTAGACAATGTGGAGTTAACTTTCCAGTAGTGATTGCATTTGTGTCTCCTAAAAGAATCCAAAGTGATAGAAAATGGCTGAGTTCATAGGAACAATAACCAGGCCAATTTATTTCCACAATTTTTTGTTACAGCTGAAAGACTCCTCAGTGTTTGTTTCTCTCTATGCACTTCTCTTTGTACAGTTCTTAGAGACCTTAAAGCAAGAATCATTAACTTTTTTGGCTTGTCTTGAACTCCTTTGACAGTGTGAAGAATATGGAACCCTTCTCAGAATAGCGTGTTCAAATGCATAACATAAAATATATAGGATTACAAAGGAAACCAATTATATTGAAACATAGTTATCAAAATATTTTTTAAAAGTCCTAAAACCTGTTTAGGAATTCTTGCTTTAAAGGTAACTATGAAGATACAGCAATCAGATGGATGGAAGCGTTGGTTGGTCTAATGGGTTGAAAATTCTTCTACAAAGAAGAGGGGATAAGCCATAGAGAATTTTATTTCCTAAGTCCTGGGTTTAGAGCGCTACAGTTATTGGGGATAGGTCTCAGTACCACATTTTCCCCTACATCTACAAAACAGAATAATCACTTGTTATCTGTTCATCACTTTGGGGACCTGTTCCTTCTCTCCAGTTCATCAGATTCATCTACCCAGTGGAAACCTGAGTACTTTAGTATCTTTCATGCTTTGTCTGCATGGTCATCTGGTCCCTTGGAAAAGCTAAGATTTAAAAAGGATGTCAAATATAAAACTAAGAAACAGAAAAAAAGGCTTAGAAAATCAAGAGAACCCTTTCTAACTTCTAGCAGACCCTCCTTTCCAAGGTAGTATGTCATTGGGTGTTACAACACTGCTCTCAGTAAAGAGAAGTAAGAGTTGGCTCCTTGGTTCACTCTAGCTTTCCCTGGTGTTCATTCCCTCTGATTCTGGGTCCTTGCAGATCCAGTTTCTAGGAGAGTCAGTCCTCTGTAGCTTTGCTGTCCCCAGTTACTTCAGCTGTGGCTCCTATTTGATTCCTTGTTCCCTCCACCTGCTTCTCTGTAGGCCAGGTGGCTTCCACCATGATTACCCAGACCTTTTGTGACTCAACCAGCCTCCTCTCCCCACCTTCTCTACCTCTATCTGTTTCTCTGTCTCTCTGTTTCTCTATCTCTCTGTCTCTGTCTCTCTCCGGAGTACATGACTCCCTAGGAATGGAAAACTTATCTTCCTCCACTGGGGTTGGCTAAGTGGTCTCTCCTGCCCTTGTGGCTCAGCATCATTGTATATGGTTGGGGAGGGGAAATAACAAGGGAGTCCCTACTCCACTATGACTGAAGGACTAATAGCCTTGAGAGGAGAAATATAAATGAGCTTTAGCATCCTACTCTATATTGTTTTTCACCCCACTCTATATTAATCCAGAAAGGGCAGGAGAGGGGCGATGGGTAGAAATTTGATGCTAGACAAATTCAGGCCTGCTAGCAATAAGAGCTCTCCATGACTGCCCTTACTGGAGGTTCCATCAGAAGTTAGATGATCAATTGTCCAGTAAGCTGCTGGGATGGTAGGAGGTGAGGTGGTGGATTTTACATTGTGTGTGCTTTGAACTCGATGGTTGCTCAGGTCCCTGCCAGCTTGGAAATTCTGTGGTCCTGATTTTGTGAACTGCTCTAACTGGTTCCATCAGCTTGAGTGCTTAATTGATTGTTCTTATTATTCTTGAAGAAAAATCCTAATACTTCAGAACTGGGTGCCAGTCATTACTGAACAGTTCACACTTAGCTTTTTGATGCTTCGGCAGTTGTTTAACTTGTGAAGGCTGGCCATAGATTTTCTCCATTTTCTCATCAGGTCTGACATCCCTTTAAGTGTTTTAATAGCATCTTCTTTTAGAAGACCTTTTGGGTTAGGAGATAAAAAAAATCCAAAAGTGCTTTCCTTGCTTTTATGTCATCTTGTTCTTATATCCTAATGACAGGAGAGAGGGTGGGGACAGGCAAGCCTGAGCAATTTTGAGCTCAATTTAGATAGAGCGTAGATTCTGAGCTCTTCTTGTGCAGATACTTTCTCTGTCCTTCTCTTAGTTTTCCAGGTTCAAAATTATGCTGCTGTCTAGTTATTAGTGTAGGGAAATGATATCCATTTTGGCTTTGTCAATATGTTTTTTCCTGAGGCCAGCAGATGAATTCTCTCACAGGGAATAGTCCAGGGTGAAAAGAGGAGAAAACCATGCTCGTGGCAGTCCCATGAACAAGTCCCTGCCTGTATGCAGTAGTAAAGATTTTTGCCTTTCCCACTTCCCCTCAATCACTCCAATCAAGATAGGTCCTATCAGAATCCACATCTGGCCGTGGTTTGTTTGGACCTTTGTTGTCCACCCATCATTATCCTTCAATGCCTTCACTTCAGAATTAATCTGTACCTCTACACGCTCTGTTAACTTTCTCATCTCATTGATCTCTTCTCTCTCTCATCTACCTTTTCATTTCATTAAAATTCCCCTACTCCCATAACTTGCCTCTCTTACATCTTGGCCACGTGGCCTCTAGCCTTGCTGGAATATGCCCTTGCTTCTGAAATTCTTCCATCTACAAGTTCAAGCCTCTCCTTCCTTTTCAAAGTTATGATTCTGCCCCTGCCTTCATCTTGCCTTTCATTTCCTCCATCTCTCCCGCCTCCTCCATATGTTCCTCCCTAGCTTCTCCCCTCATTGCTCCTTTAATCTGCTTCCCTCCTGGCTGATTCTGAGCTTTACACCTGGAAGCACCTCCCAAATAATATGCTCTTCCTCCTCTGTTTTCAGAAACCCCATCTGTTTCTCTAAGTGATTCCAGCTTTCATGACCACAGGCCACTTGGTGGCTTTGTTTCCCCATGCCTTGTGCTGGACTGTTCAGAGATGGGAGGCAGTTTGGGCAGGAGTTTTCTTTTTGAAGCTTTTTGCTTTCTGCTCTTTTGAATCACAAGACAAGTTTAGGGCAGACACTGTATGATCATGCAGATGCCCTTTGATGACAGAACACAGGACTGATGAATGAGAAGGAGATTGTAGTCATTTTGACCTGGTATGCCTCATGTGGGAATAACCAATGTCTTTCTTAACTGATCCAAAATTACATGGGAGAGATCATTATTTTTAGAAGAGAGATTGCTGTTAGCATCATCTTGTGGTATTATCTAGTTAACATTTATTTCAGACAGGTTTCATATTTCTGATAATTACTGAATTTTTAAATTTTTTTAAAACTCTAGATTTTATTGATTTTTTCTTCTTTACATCACTTATATTTCCCCATGTCTTTCTTCTACAGAGACATCTATTATTTTAAAAAGAGTGAAAAACAGGGAAAAAAGACAGTTTAGTAAAACAAAGCAACATATTTAAAAAGGTTTGACATTAAAACATTCAGTTTTGCATGCTTGTAGTCCCCCACTTCTACAAAGAAGATAAGGAAGATTGTTTTTTCTCCCTTGGGATAACTGCTAATTATAGTTTAAGTCAGAGACTAAAGTCCTATGCCAATCAACAAATATTTATTAAGTGTATACCATTGCAAGGTACCATGCTCTGTGCTAGGGATACGGAGAGAAGAGAAAAGACAGTGTGTGCCATCAGGGAGTTTATAATCTGCTAGGTGAAACAACATGTAAATAGGTAAGTATAGAAATATTATTGAGAAGAGATAGCATGAACTTTTAAGGAGAAACAGGTAAAGCTCCCCATAGGAGATGACCAGTAAATTATAGTTTGGTGGAGGTGAAGAGGGATTTAATTCTGATCATCAGGGACAAACTATGTAAGGTCATAGGGATAAAAGATAGGATGCTGAGTTTAGGTAACAGCAATGAATGTGGAATAAAGTAAAATATGCAAGAGGCCAGATTGGCCTTAAATGCTAAATAGTAGTTTGTATTTTATACTATAAGTAATAGGAAACTGCTGAAGATTCTTGACCAAAGGAACACACAATCAGATTTGTGCTTTAGGAAGATTATTTTGGTAGCTGGTTTGAGATTGCTTGCTGAGGGGAGGAGAGGGGAGTTGTATTAGGAAGGAGACTTTGAAAGAGCCCAGTCTAGGGGCGATGAAGGTCTGAAGGAGTCATTGAGAATAAAGACAAAGGGACGGAGGTGAGGAATATTGTGATGGAAGACTTAATAAGACATGGCAACTGATTTGATATTGGGGGGTAAGGGGAAGGAAGTTAGGATAACTCTAAGGTTGCTCACATGTGTAACTGGAAACATGGTGGAGTACTCATTAAAAATGGGAAAGTTAGGAGGAGGGCAGGTTTGGGGGAAAATATAATAAGGTTCATTTTGGACATTTTGAGTTTGAGATGTCTATGGGATATCCACAACAAATGGTTGGTGATGTAGGACTGATGCTCAGGAGAGAGACTAGGGCTGAATATATAGAAGAGAGAATCATAGGCATAGAAATAACAAGAAGAGGAGAGGTCTAGGATATGACCTTGGTGAATACCCTTCCTTAGGGGCTGAAAAAGCAATGATGATCCTGTAGGATTGGTCAGACAGTTAGGAGAAAACAAAACCTCAGGGAGCAGATCACATAGGAGGATAAGGTGTCTATTTGTTTCAAATGATGTCAGGAAGTGAGGATAGAAGGGAATTGAGAAGAGACTGTCAGGTTATTTTAGAAATCCTTCACTGATAACCTTGAAGAGAGAAGTTTTAGTCTTAGTTTCGAAAGGAGTAAGGCAATGCAGTGGATAAAGTTCTGTGTTCAGAATAAATTTGATTTCAAATTCTACCTGAGATCCTTATTAGCTGTATGACCCTGAGCAAGTCATTTAACTTTTTTTGGCAACCGTGTTCTCATCTGGGAGTTGGTTTCTAGGGACCCTATTGGTTCCAGATCTAGGATCCTGTGAGTGATGAGACTGAAAGTCAGATTATGAGATTGAGAAGTGATACAGATGATATTTTCTGGGAAATTGTGATGGTGGAGAAATAGCATAATAATTGACAATAGCCCTGTGAAGAAGGCATTACATGCTTTAATATCTCCATTTCATAGATTAAGAAACTGGATCTCACAGAGGCTAAATAGCTTGCCCATGGTCGTATAGCTAGAAGTGTCAGAATTAGGATTTGAACTCAAATTTCCTGACTCCCAGTACTATACTGTATCCACCTCACTCTTATCAAGCTGGAAGAGCATTCATTTTGACTAAGAAGCAACAAGGTGCTATAGTGGGTAGATTCTTGGACCTGGAAAGACTAATAGTTCTAATACTACCTTAGAAACTTAGTAGTTGTGTGTTCCTGGGCAAGTCAATTAGCCTCTTCTGGTCAGTTTACTCATCTTTGAAATGGCGATTATAATAAAGGTATCTTCCTCACAGGGTTATTGTAAGGAGCAAATGAGATAAAACATGTAAAGTGCTTTGTAAAGTTTAAAGTGCTATATAAATGGTAACTACGCTGTATAACATCCTGTATGCCCTATATATGGCAACTATGACTATGATTAGCACAGATAAATTCAGAGAGGCTTATTGTTAGAAGGTTTGCCAACAAGTGATGACTTTTTTTTTTCTGTCGGAGGAACTCATGAAGACCTTGACAGTACAGTTTGCAATCTCTTGGATGAGAAAATGTTCACACTGATTAAATCAAAGATTTTTTAAAGAAGTGCCATTTAAGTACTATCTTATCACTCTTGCTCCATTATAAGTTCCTTGAAGACAGAGATTCTATGTCTATATCTACGGTTGTACTTCATGCATCCCCATGAATTGTTTTCCCAATACATTGTATGCATGAAGTGCTTAATGCATGTTTGAGGAATTCATTGGATATGCTGTACCAGCCTCTCTGCTTTGTCCCCCTTCTACTCCTTTTCCACTTAGGTTTTACTTTCCCATATTGTGACTGATTTTTTTCCTCTCTCCCTTACCTTATGTGCAAATTTAGTGTTAAAAAGTTCCATATCCCATCTTTATTATGACTGGCTAAATTGACATGGATGTTGTTCCAAATTCCCCTTTAAGTCACATTGGAAATCTCCTTATCACTTTCCCCAGTTGTTGGGGATCTTCTTGCTTTTTTGAGATTAACTTCAAAGTGAGAGTTTGGAGTTCTCAAATACTGAGAATGCCCTTTCTCTACTTAAACCCATTTTAGAGTTGATGCATTAGGGAATAGACAGAAGAATTTATCTTCTTGAATTATTATGAACAAAAATAAGAATTATAACAGTAGTAGTTGTACAACAGTAGCAATAAAAACAAATGCACTGATAGCAATAAGAACACGTATGTATGTATTGACTGTGATATCTACGTAGATCCTCTAAAAGATGTCTAGGTATAGGAGCTAGATGCCACAGTGGATAGAGCACTGACCCTGGAGTCAGGAGGGCCTGAGTTCAAATGTACCCTCACATGCTTACTAGCTTTATGACTCTGGGCAGGTCACTGAACCCTAATTGCCTTCAAAAAAAAGAAAAAAAGCTGCCTAGGGACATTGTTGTGTTGAAATTGGCTGAAACTGGCTTAAAAGAACTGATTGTTAGATTTTCAGCATGAAATTGGCAAAAGGTCAAAATCAGCACTTCATTTATTGTTTTATTGATTGTCCAGACTCAAAGAAGTAATGGAGAAATTCTTAATAATGCAGATTAAAATGAAAGGTGTAGCAGGGGTGAATTTCCTCTCTTCCCCTTCAAAGAGTTGGCTGTTAAATATTTGCCAGCACATCTCACTGGGGATAAGAATGTTGGAACTATTGAGAGATGCTAAATTAGATTTGAGAATGAAACTAGGCCTCCTTTCTAGGAAAACCACACAAAGAATAAGGGTACAGTCAGGCCCAGAAATCTGTAGAACAGCAATCTGCAGTTGCCTGTGTGAGGATTGAAGAGGAAATTAATGCCAGGGTTGCCTCTAATAATCATATACTCTGAATGCATGGTTTCAATCTTCCATTTCTTAAAACTTCAATGGAGTATCATTGCCAGGACATTCTTTCCTGTCGACTCTCTCTCCATACAGTTTTACACCAGTGAGTTATGGCTGAAGAACAGTTGCTTCTGGGTGAGAGGAAATCTTCTTCTGGGTCTTTCTTTGAGCCCCAAAGGCTTTTGCTAGGGGAGCTGTACTTTTTTAAGAATTGGTTGGGACCTAGATGTCCTTAGTTAACTTTTATCCAAAATTCAACTTCCTTTCAGTTCTCACCTTTGTGTTTCAATGGCTGTATAGGGTTCATGTGTCTATGGGAAGGAGCTAGGGGAGCTAGGTGGTGCAGTGAATACAGCCCTGGCCCTGAAGTCAAGAAGACCTCAGATCTATTCTGGCCTCAGCCACTTACTAGCTCTGTGACCCTAGGTAAGTCACTTAATTCCAATTGCCATACACAAAAAAAGAGTCATAATATTTTGAAGATAGAAGAAACTTTGGGGAATATGTAATATCAACCTTTCCTTTTACAAATAAAAAAAACTGAGCCTCAGAATTAAGCACCCATTGCACTAAGTAGAAGGGGTAAAGAAAAGAATCCTTCAAAACAAAGGATATAATTGAATATTGCACTGAATGTAGAGTCAGAAAGAAACTACCTCTGTTACCAGCTACGTGACCTTGAGAAAGTCATCGAACCTCTCTGAGCTTCAGTTTTTTCTTCTGTGAAGTGGGTATAGCAATATTTATGACAAAATTTTTATAACACCCTCACAAGGATGTTGTGATGATCAGCTGAGCTAACGTATGTAAGGTACTGTATAAATGTGAGTTATTATTATTGATTTATATATTCTTGTTCAGGTTTCTGATGCCAAGAGTAATTACCATCATAATGCCAAAAGTATTAATTTCGGGTCTGAAACATTGATTTAAAAAAATTATTCATTTTGAACTTAAATACAAAGAGACTAAAAAACCTATTTACACAATGTAGAGAGGATTCAAATAAAAACCATAAATTTCCATTTTACACTCTCTGCTTTTTTTAGAATTATACAGCAAACACTACGCATCATTTTCAAAGTTATCCTGCTTTTCTGTGCTTCCTTCTGAGTTTTCTTTTGTTCTTTGCTGTGTACTTTTTATTATTTTGTTCTCTTTCCCTTCCCCAGACAAGGATATATATATATATATATATATATATATATATATATATATATATATATATATATATACACACACACATACATATATATGTATATGTGTATACATGTATAAGCATACATATTTATACATATACATATATAAACACCTATATATGTATGCATATATATATACACACACACACATAGCGGGGTGTGTGTGTGTGTGCATGTGTATGTGTAAAACCATACTAAATATACTTCTATTTATTAGTCCTTTTTCTGGAGGCAGATAGCATCTTCCTTCACAGATGGTTTGTAGTTGGTTTGGGTATTTATAAAACTCAAAATGAATTAGTCATTCAAAGTTGTTCTTAGGACAATATTTCTGTTGCTATGTCCAACATCCTCTTCGTACTGCCTATTCACTTTTCATTATTTCATGCAACTCTTTCCATATTTTTCTAAAATCAACCAGTTCATCATTTCTAATGATGTATTCCATACATCAATAGTATTCCATCATGATCATATACCACAGCTTGTTTCATCATTCCTCAGTTGAAGGGTATCTATCATTTTAGTCAATCTGATAGATATAAGATGATATGTCAAAGTTTTAATTTACATTTCTCTAATCAATAATGATTTAGAATTTTTCATATAGCTTTATATAGTTTTGATTTCTTCATCAAAAAACCATCTGTTCATATCCTTATATGAGAGATTGTCTATACAAAGTTTCCCCAATTTTCTGCTTTCATTTTCATCTTCGCTACATTGGTTTTATTTGTACAAACCTTTTTTGATTGCATATAACCAAAATTATCTATTTTATACCTCACAATATTCTCTTCCTCTTGTTTATTCATAAATTGTGCTCTTATCCATAAGTCTGATAGGTAATATGTTCCATGTTCTAATATCTCCCTTTATATCCTGGTCATGTATCCATTTTGACCTTGTCTTGGTAAATGGTTTATTTAAGACATTGGTCTATGCCCAATTTCTGCCAAACTGCTTTCCAGCTTTCCCAACAATTTTTGCCAAATAATGAATACTTATCCCCAACACTTAAATCTTTACATTTGTCAAACATAAGGTTACTATAATCTGGACCACTGATTTTTTTAAATAAAAAATTGTCCTATTGGTGTTCTTTTTAAAAAACATTACTGTAGTTTCCCAATGACTCTTCCATTGCCAAACCCTACATTGTGACACCTCTGGAAGAATGTATGTGATAAAGATTAAGTATCTCAAACCAGTTTACTTTATCAACCTGAAATGGAAGGAACCTCCATCCTTCTTCACAGAAGAGTACAAAATTGTAAGGTTTTAAACTAAGAGAACCCTTTAAGAGAAGTGAACCTTTCTGATTGCTTAAAAAAGGGAATATCTCCGATGGATAAGAAAACAAATTAGCTATGTGTCAAGGGGCTTGAAATAATTAAGCCCTGAGGAGTTCTAGACAATCAAGGTTCAGAGTAATCGTGGAGTGAAATACCTGAAGGAGTGGAGAAGGGATTTTTTCCTCTTCCTTTTAGCTCCAGTCATGGAAACTAGCAGCAACAGATTGGGAGAAACTCTTTCCAGTAGTTTAAGAGTGATGAAACTTTGCAAGGAGCTACTCATAGACAAGACTTCTTGCAAAAAAGAAGAGAGAATTTATTTCCCATTTCCCTCCTTGTTAATCATGAATATTTTGAAATGGAGTTACCGGACTAGTAGAAGACTATACCTAGTGAGGAGCAGACATGGTTGTGGAGTGATAGTCTCTTGAAGAATTAAGAAGCTTCAGCAACTTGAATCTCTGGCAATTGGGAGTCAGGTTGTGGAGAGGAGCATATTCTTCTTTGAAGAGAGAAATTACTTTTGGGCCCTCCATTATCTGGAATGTAATTAATTTCCACAGTTCCATGTGAGTGTGCCTCACTACCCACATACTCTAAGTTTGAGCACATTCTTCTCATTCTGTCTATTATTAGTAGGAGAGCACACCCCAGCAGGGAATGGTTTGTGACAACAATTTTTGCTATGCCATTTGAGTAAATGCCTTTGCTAAGCACTAATCATGTCTACTGGCAAGAAATATATTCGTTGGGGCTTTTGATTTACAATAGAAGAAGTGGCTACCCATGGGGTTAGCCCTAGAACCAGAAGGAATAGCTGACTCTGGGGACCCAGTCCCTGAACTGTAGTGAATGCAAGTTTGAGAAGTAGTTCAGGAATACCGTGTGTCCAGTATAAGTTTCCAGGCTGATCAGAATAAGAGTCAATATTCATCAGTGTTATTGACAAGGGCAGTCATAATTCCTTTCTGCCCCTAAATTGTGATTCCTGATTAATTTATTATACTCAATAGAATTGGCACATATTTATATTATATAGGTCAGCGAAGAGATACAGTGGATAGACTAGAATCAGTGAGTCGAGTTCAAACCTGGATTTGAACACTTAATACCTGTATAACTCTGGGACAAGTCATTTAATTTCCACTTGCCTCAATTTCCTCATCTGTTATCACCTTCCTCCCAGGATTGTTGTAAGAATAAAAGGAGAAAATATTTGTAAAGAACTTCAAAAACTTCAAAATATTCTATAAATGCTGGTTATTATTATTAATTTATTCATATAGTACAATATCACAAGGGTGGGGCAGCTAGATGGTGCAGTGGATAGAGTACCAGTGCAGGAGTCAGGAGGACCTCAGTTCAAATCTAACCTCAGACACTTGGCACCCACTGGCTGTGGGATCTTGGGCAAGTCACGTAACCCCAATTACTTCATCCTGGGTCATCTCCAGTCATCCTGATGAATATCTAGTCACCAGATTCAGACGGCTCTTGAGGAGGAGTGAGGCTGGTGACCTGCACAGCCTTTCCTCACTCAAAACAAAGTCAAGTGCAAGTCATGTCATTATTTCTCTGATGGCATCGTCTTCTTTGGCAATGAAGGACTAACACACACACACACACACACACACACACACACACACACACACACACAGGCAGTGTAGTTTAGAAGAAAGAGTTCTGTCCCTGAAGTTTGAGGTCCTGGTTTCAAATTCCATTTCTGACATTTAATTAGAGAGATAGCATGATCTACTGTAGGCTAGTGTACTTGATTTGGAATTAAGAAGATTTGTATTCAAATCCTGCTTCACACACTGTATCAGTTGTATGACACTGAGAACATCCCTTACACTCTATGTGTCTCAATTTCCTCAACTGTAAAATGAGAGGGTTGAGCTTGATGACTTCTGAGGTTTCTTCTAGCTCTAAAGCTATGACCATTTTAGCATTTTATAAAGCTATGATATTACTTTAAACATAGAATCAATTCAATTCATAATGACATTTTTTCTTTATTTGAGTTCTAAGTGATGTGAATGGAACCCTGAATAAACTTTAGAAAACCCTAGTGTTGCTCTGGCACTAACTACTTTCTGGTATTATTTGACTGAATTTTTAGCCTAATGGACACACTTAATTTTTAAGCCAAACAAGTATCTGGGTTTTTTCCTTCCTTGACTGAATTACATAAATTATTACCTTAAAACTCCATTTAACTTTGTCATTAGTTTTAACCAATTTATGAGTTAACTGTGAGTAGACTGGTAAGCCTTTTGAGGGCAGGCACTGTTTCATTTTTGTCTTTGTTATCGCCAGAGTGGAGTTAAAAGACCTGAGTTCAAGTCCTGCTTCTGATATATACTGTTTGTATGACTATTAAGACATTTAACCTCTTAATGACTTGTGCAGTCACTCAGCCAGTATATGTTAGATGTCTTAATCAGAATGCCCCAAATATCTTAATACAATATTTTGAAATGTTTGTTTATTTTTAGATTTCGACATTCATTTCCACAAAATTTTGAGTTCCAGTTTTTCTCCCTACCTCTCCCCTCCTCCCACCCCACAACAACTTGCATTCTGATTACCACTTCCCTCAATGTACCCTCCCTTCTATCACACCCCACCCTTCCCTTATCCCCATCTTCTCTCTTTTCTTGTAGGGCAAGAGAGATTTCTATACCTTATTACCTGTATTTCTTATTTCCCAGTTATATGCAATAACAATTCTCAACATTCATTTTTAATACTTTGAATTCCAACTTCTCTCCCTTCCTCCCTCCCCACCCATCCCCACTGAGAAGGCAAGCAAATCAAAACAGGCTATATATATGTCATTTTGCAAAAGACTTCCATAATTGTCATGTTGTGTAAGACTAACTATATTTCCCTCCATCCTACCCTGTCCTCCATTTATTCTATTCTCTCATTTGACCTTGTCCCTTCCCAAAAGTGCTTACTTCTAATTACTCCCTTTTTCCATTTGCCTTCCCTTCTATCATTCCCCAACCCACTTGTCCCCTTCTCCCCTACTTTCCTGTAGTGTAAGATAAATTTTCATACCAAATGTTATTCCCTCCTTAAGCCATATGTGAAGAGAGTAAGCTTCATGTTTCCCCTCTCACCTCCTCCCTTCTCTCCTCCATTGAAGAAGGTTTTTCTTATCTCTTTTATGAGTGATAATTTGCGCCATTCCATTTCTCCCTTTCTCCTCCCAACATATTCCTCTCTCATCTCTTAATTTTATTTTTTATACATAGCATACCTCCTGATTCACCTCCTGTGCTCTCTGTCTATATGTGTGTGTGTGTGTAATCCTTCCACCTACTCAAATACTGAGAAAAGTCTCAAGAGTTACAAATATTATCTTTCTATGTAGGAATGTAAATGGTTCAACTTTAAAAGTCCTTCATGATTTCTCTTTCCTGTTTATCTTTTCACGTTTCTCTTCATTCTTGTGTTTGAAAGTCAAATTTTCTCTTCAGTTCTAGTCTTTTCATCAAAAATGCTTAAAAGTCTTCTATGTCATTGAATGACCATTTTTTTTACTCAGTTTTGCTGGGTAGGTTATTCTTAGTTTTAATCCAGTTCTTTTGATTTCTGGAATATCCTATTCCAAGCCCTTTGATCCCTTAATGTAGAAGCTGCCAGATCTTGTGTTATCCTGATTGTATTTCCACAATACTCGAATTGTTTCTTTCTAGTTGCTTGCAATATTTTCTCCTTGACCTGGAAAGTCTGAAATTTGGCTACAATATTCCTAGGAGTTTCTCTTTTTGAGTCTCTTTCAGGAGGTGATTAGTGGATTCTTTCAATATTTATTTTGCTCTCTGATTCTAGAATATCAGACAGTTTTCCTTGATAATTTCATGAAAGATGATATCTAGGCTCTTTCTTTTGATCATAGCTTTCAGGTAGTCCCATAATTTTTAAATGATCTCTCCTGGATCTGTTTTCCAGGTCAGTTGTTTTTCCAATGAGATATTGCATGTTATCTTCTATTTTTTTATCCTTTTGGTTTTGTTTTGTAATTTCTTGGTTTCTCAAAAAGTCATTAGCTTCCATCTGCTCCATTTTCATTTTTAAAGAACTATTTTCTTCAGTGAGCTTTTGAATCTCCTTTTCCATTTGGTTAATTCTGCTTTTTAAAGCCTTCTTCTCCTCATTGGCTTTTTGGACCTCTTTTTCCAATTGAGTTAGCCTATTTTTAAAGGTGTTATTTTTTTCAACATTTTTTTGGGTCTCTTTTAGCAAGTTGTTGACTCACTTTTCAAGCTCTTCCATGGCCTGAGATCATTGCATATTTATTTTGGAGGTACTGGATACAGAAGCCTTGACTTCCTCATCTGAAAGAATGGAAGGAAGTATCTGTTCACCAAGAAAGTAAGCTTCTATAGTCTTATTTTTTTCCCCATTTTGGGGTATTTTCCCAGTCAGTTACTTGACTTCTGAATCCTTTGTCAAGAGGAGGGTCCTCACCCTAGGACTCTGCTCAGGACTGAGATTCAGATCAGCTGCTCAATTCCTCCAGGGGTTTTAGGCAGAGTGCTTCACAAATGGACACTGCAGCTGTAGCCACCACTGCAGCTGCCACTGCTGTCACTGCCTGGGGCTGGTTCTGGGGCGGGGGGAGACCCTGCTCCCCTCTTGCCCAGTTGGGAAAACCTCTTACTGACTTTTGAAGCTTTCTTTGGCCCTTGTGGGTTGAGGGATCTTAAGCCCTCTGCTGCTATTGGGGATTCTGCCCTGGAGGCCTGTTCTGGTACTGTTTCTCCTGGTGCTGGTGCTGGGTGACCAAGGCTGGGCTCAACTCTGCTCTTTGTCCCATGCGATAGACCTTTCCTGTTGGCCTTCCAGGTTATCTTTAGCTGGAAATCTCTTTCACTCTGTCGTTCTGTGGCTTCTGCTGCTCTAGAATTTGTTGAGAGTCATTTTTTACAGGTATTTTATAGGCTGTGGGGGAAGAGCTAGAGTATGAGCATCTTTCTACTCTCCCTTAGTACAATTTTAAGTTATTAAAGCTTAAGAATTTAAAGCCCACTATTACTATTACTGGATCCCTAACATTATTATTTGTGTAGCAATTAAAGCTTAAATTCCAATATGACTCTTGGAACAAACCATACTCTTAAGGTTCAGAGAGAGCATGGATAACGCATTTGTTAAGGCAGTTCTCTTATATTTCTTGTGATGATAAGATTATAAGTCTAGTAAAAAAAACCCTATCACTACCAACAAAAAAACTCCAGTGCTTAGCACAATTCCTTGCATATAGTATGTACTTAATAAATGTTATTAATGTAATTTGAGATTTGTGTATGACTTGGTAACAAGTGTTAGACAGTCATCTAATATCCGGTCAAAAGTTATTATCTTGTCAATCAGTGCTCCATCCCTACTGCTTCTTCACTGGATTTCCATATAGAAGATTCATTAATTTCTACCTACTTGGACATGCCACTTTTAAAAAAAATAATTTATTTTCCCCCAGTTACATGTAAAAATATTTTTTAATGTTTAAGTTATTAAAAAAAGTTTTGAGGTCCAAATTTTATCCTTTCCCCGCTTCCCTCCCATCTTCCATGAGCTCGTGCTCATATAAAATTGTTCCTTTCTTAAGTAGATATTTTATTTGCTTAAAAAAGATACAAAAAGGGACATTTTGTGTGAAATGCAGAGAAAATCTGTTTGAAGAAATATAGTTGTGAGAGAATCTGAGAGAAAAAACAACCCCTTTGATAAGAACACTTGAAGAAAGATACAGAGTTCTGAGAGCACTGGATTGAAAACATTTCCTCATGCAGGAAGACTTTATAAACTGTTGCAAAGCAAAGTGAGCAACACTTGGAGGACAATTTACACAGTAACAGCAATTTTGTAAAGATAATCAACTCTGAAAGACTCGATAACTCTGATCACAATGACCAACCACAATTCCAAATCATCTTGTGATGAAACATGCTAGCTACTCCAGAAGGAGAATCAAGAGACTCAAAGTGCGGATTGAAGTATACTTTCTTCTGATTCTTTCTTGGTTTGCAAAGCGGCTAATGTGAAATTTGTTTTGCATGTCTATACATATTTATAATGGTTTTTATTTTTCTTGACTTCTCAATAGGTGGGAGAGGGGACAGGGCAGGAAAGAGAATTTGGAACTGAAAAGAAATAAAATTGAAAAAAAATAATAAATGGAAACAAGTCCTGCAAAGGCAAACGTACTGACAGTAAAGATGGTTCCGGGCCATTATTTTCCCCTAGCTAATTTGAATGACTATTTGCAGACTTTGGAGTTGCTTGTTGGGAAACTGCATTAAAAGAACTCTTTTGGCACTATGGGACTATTGTATAATACCAATATGCGTCATATCTGACAGAAATGTGGATGGGGGCTTTTTCAGACTAAAAGCAAGATTGGTCATTAATCGTTAAAGAGCCCTGACTTGAGGAATTAGAACCAGGGGAGAAACCAGAGAACAGAAGTCAGATTAGAAGATCATGAGTCAACCACCAAAGAAATCTCGGAAGGGGGAGAGGTATTAGGATTGGGGGGACACGAGGGCTGGAAGAGAAGCTGTTTAGAGACACAGAGACATTTAAAGCTGGAACACAGAGCACAGAAAGTTAGAGTTGAGAGGCTAACAAAGGTGACCAGCTACCTAGATTCTTTGTTACTGATGCAGTGAATTGATCTGATTGTAGAAAAATAGTACTGTCCAAAAGAACATTCTAGAATAGTTTATACAATATGTCACATGATGGATCAGACCATTTTTCTTCTGAGCCTATGAACTCTCCTGTTGCTTGAAGTTTCTTCTCTGCTACACACAAGTCATTAGCCAACAGCAGTGTTAAGTGTGAGATCTCTAGAGTGTCTGGGGTCTGTTCTCCTGGTTATGACATAGTTTTCTTTAATCCTGATTGAAGGAAAGGAAAATCATCTGTCATGGGTGAGGAGCTAGTTAGGGGAAAGATTGCCTTGCTTTTTAGTACTATCTACAGCCTGAGAGAAGGGCAGCTTACCTAGGTTGCTTTTTTACTTTCCTCAGTGACTCAAGGTGGGAAAACTCTTCTAAATTTATGGATAGCAAAACCTGTCTTGTGACTTAAGGTCAGATTCCATTTTGTGTATGCTTAGTATTATCAATCAGTAAACATTTATTAAGCACCTACTATATTATCATCTCTTGAGTCCACTGAGAGATGATTTAAAATGATCTTATAAGCAGACAGGATACTTGCTAATAGTTCTTAAGATCACCTTGGGCAAATTAGAACTCTCTGTTCCAGGTGATGTTTTTTGACAAGAAGTTCTTATTGAAACCTTCCTTATTCATTCATTCTTTCCCCCACTACTCAGTAGTGTAGCTAAACTAATCTGATGAATTGTTTTTACCTTCCTTGAAATTCTGTGTTTTATTTCTATCCCAGGTAGAAATGAGGAACTGGCCCTTTATCAACGAGGTGGTACAGTGCATAGAGTGCTGGAGCTGGAGTCAGGAAGACCTGAATTCAAATTCAACCTCAGATATTTACCTAGCTGTGAGACTCTAGGCTGGTCTTTTAACCTCTGTCTGCTTCCATTTTCTCAACTGTAAAATAAGCATGATAATAGCATCCATCTTCCAGAGCTGTTGTGAGGACCAAATGAAATACTTGTAAAGTGCTTAGCATATAGTGCCTAGAAGAAATGAGGCCCTGAATAAATATTTGTTTCCTTCCTTCCCTCCTTTCTTTTAATGAAAATAGAGACATATGGTAGCCTCTGATCAGAAAATTCCTCAGAATATTTAGCTATTGAGTACTGTCTAATACCACTACCTGAGAGGAGGGGACCATGGGCTTTTTCATTCTGTTTTCTCCCAGTTGTAGTCTCTTGAGCTGTTAGAAGTATAACTAGTTCCTACTTATTGGTCAGAATCACATCCAGAATAGAAACTTCCTTTAATTATCTTTACTTTTTAAGAGTGAAATTCTCATTAATGCCAGTCATGAATTAATCAGATCCTCTACTTTTAGCAGAGAGTCTCAGCAGATGTTGGCATTATTGCAATCTTTCATCATTACCTCCATGCTAGCTTGTTTGTTCATTTCCAGAATTCATCTGCCAGTTCTTCTTTATGACTCTTTTCCCATAGTATACTGCCAGTATTGCTTCTGTTGTTGTCATTACATAAATTGTTCTCCTGGTTCTGCTCACTTTACATTGCATCAGTTCATGCATGTTTTTCCTGGTAGCTCTGAAATTGTTTCCGTTATTTCTTACAGAAAGATAATATTCTATTACAGCCACATATGCTAGTTTATCTATTTTTCAATCGAAGGGTATTTATTTAATTTCCAATTCTTCCCAAGTATAAAAAGAGCTGCTACAAATATTTTTGTAAATATGGCTCCTTTTTCTCCTTGTTTCATCTTTCTGTGGGATAGATCTAGTAGTTGGATGTCTGATGCACATTGTAATGACTTGAGGGAGGAGGGGCATGTTTTCAAACTGCTTTCCAGAATGGCTATATCATGTACTTTAATAAATTAGTACCACCATTTTCTGTTATATTTGACCCGAATTGTATCATTTAAAGCAGTCTTCATTTGCGTAAACGCTGGCATTGTTCATGTTTTTTTAGTACAGCTTTCTTTAGTTTATATCATTTTATACAACTTGTCCCAAAGAATTAAAAATGTTTCTTTGAGTTCTTCATTTTTTTACTTCTTATGGAGCACTTATATGCCGTAATTTGTCCAGTCATTCCATAATCATTGGGCACATAGTTTGTTTCCAATATCTCTATCGATTCTCATTCAAATATTATTTTCAAATATTTCTTTCTTAGAAACTAACTTGAAACAAAACCAGGTAATCATCTAATAGCTGGAGGAATGGTTAGGCAAGTGATGATAAATGAATTCAATATAATAACATTATGTCATAAGAAATGATGATATGAAGAATTAAAAGAAGACAAATAAAGTAATGCAGGGAGAGCTAAATAGAATCAAAAGGCCAATAAACACACTGACAACACCTCTATAGTTAAAAATGAGATCATAATAGCTACGATGATGTGTTGTGTTAAGCACAATATTATCTATATCTTTTGTGGTGAAGATAACTATCAATAAATAGTATTGATATATAGATACACGTAGAGTCATTGGTAGCTTCTTTTTTAAAAATTATCTTTTCTACTTATTTTTTTCTCAAATTTTTGTTTAAGGCTGAACTTAGTGTCAGGAAGATACAAGTTCAATGACTTCCTCTGATACATAACCATATGACCATAGGGTTTGGGTAGCCTTTTGCAGTTCTCTATCCTTGTTTGCTGATCCATCTTTAAGATTCTATACAACCCAATATATGAAGTACCAAACAACATTCCTCAGTAAATATGTTACTGTACCTATATACACAGCATGTCTTAGTATCTGAAGACTGACTTGGGGGAGAACTAAGAGTTAATCCAGATGCAACACCTCCATAATTCAGTTCATGAACAAACTCAATGATTCCCTCATTTTCCAATCTTGTATCCAAAAAGCACAAGAGGCTGGTTATCCTATATCGCAATGAGCTATAACCCTATCAAATAATGGCTATTGATGCAGAGGAGTGGATTCCTGAACTCTGAGGAAACATAAACACAATGTTTCACGGCCCCAGCGAAAGGTCCAAGAGCAAGATTTCAAGAACAAAGGACAAACAACAATTCATTTTTATTTCTTTTCTTTTTCCCCTAAATTTATTAATTTATTTGTTTTCAGTTTTCAACAATCATTTCCATAAGTTTTAAATTTTCTCTTCCTCCTCCTTCCCCCTTCCTCCTCAAGATGGCATGCAATCCTATATGGGCTCTACAAATACATTCCTATTAAACACATTTTCACATTAGTCAGGTTACACAGAAGAATTAAAATGAATGGGAGAAACCATGAGAAGAAAACAAAATAAAACATATGTTTTAGTCTCTTTCCTTCTGCATTCCTATTCTATAGTTCTTTCTCAGGATATGGTTGGCATTTTCATCATGAGTCCTTTGGAAATGTTTCAGATCCTTGCATTGCTGTGAAGGGCTAAGTCTATGAATAATTTGTAAAGTTAGCCATGGCATGAGCTAGATTATCCCATTTCCCCCCTTTTCCCTTTTGTCTCTGAACCAGTCATAATGCTCAAATATCTCAAAATGTAGTTTTGGATGCAGAGTACTGATTCAAGATAACATCTTGTGTCCCCCCTATTCATACTTTAGAACCCTTCAGAAGTGAGGAGAACTGGTGAAATATCATGGACACTCTTCAGAGATGGGACCTTTCCCATATGTACAGGGAAAGCTGGGAAGCCATTTTATACTGCTTCATTTTATAAGCTGAGTTGAAGACACTGGCACTGTGTGACATGGAAGGCATGAAACCTGAAGAAAGGTGCAAAAAAATCCTAGGAACACCTGGAAAAATCACAATATCTTGGATCTCTGGTCTTTGGGGATCTCAGCAGGTTGTAAAAAAAATAGCCCTCAATAAATCTCACCAACATAAATCAGGTTTATGTCTGAGCTATCTTTCATTTTCTTGGTGTGCTGGTGGTAAACTTACTACATAACCATCAATTTAGAGAGCATTTGCTACTCAATGATGGGGGAGGGGCAGGAGAAAGATATGCTTTCTTCAATATCCAAAAAATAAGCTCCCTGAATTTAAAACATTGGGCAAGTTACTGAACCTTTCAGGGGCTCAGGCAACACTTTAAGACTTCTTTACTAAGTCACAGACAAATTTTGATCTGTGGTGATTAAGTGTTCTCACACTGACTACATCACAGACCTAGGATATATTGTCGTGTGTATGTATTGTGTATATATTACATTCCATTGTCAATGGAAGTTGAAAGAACATTAACATGCAAAAACAAATCTCAATAGAATTTTGTGCTTGGATTGCAACTGGATTGCAGAAATGGATTATAAAATGTTTTCAGAAGCCCTTAAGGCAACTTTCTGCTTTACTATACCTATTACTACTGACTAGACCAAAGCTTAAGGACCATAATAGGATCATAAGATTCTGATTTGGAAGGAACTTTAGAGCCCCTCTGGCACAAGAGCAAATGTCCTTCTCCATAGAAGTCATCAGATTTTTAAAGGCTCTGACTTTAAAGTAACATCCTTAGTTTACCCCCTGTATTGCAAAATGGAAAGAGTCATAAAGACCTGATCTACTGCAGCACCTGGCCAACATTTACCTTTTCAGCAGAAAACAAATGAATCAGTTGGCAAGTGGTGATGACTGCAACTTCAGAGGCAAAATTGAAACCATATTCACAGAAAGTTCAGAATAAAAAGACCATAAAAGGCGGAAAATGAGTGGGGAGTACATATAGAACAGAAACATTCTATTATTTTCTGAGGCTGAGTATAGGCTACTAGATGGGTGATACCTTAGAAAATCCAGGCAGGGCAAGAGGAGGGTAAATGATAAACTATTTGTACAGAAATAGTTAAAAAAATGGTGACAACCATCTGAGGTGAAATATTACCTGCAAGCATGTCACAATTAGCATTTGGGAAGAAAGAGAACAGGAAGAGGACAGAAACCATTAAAAATGGGGAAGGAAAAATATGTTAGAAAATGATACACTTTGGACCCATTAGTTTCCACACAAAGTTAAATGAACAAAATACCATTATTGAATTTTCATTCTCTCTTTTTGAAATAATAGCACTTGGAGGGAAACATAGAAACCTAACGTGCCCACAAAAGGTTTAAATCCCCTTCTCCTCAGGCCAAATATGCACAACTAAGCAGTTACTTGGAAAATTATGAGTCAGTATTCCAGGGTGAGGAAAAGTTCACTTGCTGAGGTCTAAAAGATTATCTAGAGAAGGAAGTAGCATATTTATCATTTACAAAATAACTTTTATTGATATCTTTTGTTCTTACATCACCTACATTTCCTACTATATGCCTTTCTTTTTCCACTCCCTAGGATATGTAACTATTTTGTGGGGCTGCCTTCTGTTTTCTTGGTATATTGTGCTCTAGAGTCATTCCTTGTAAGACAGACATTAAAAGAAGAAAAAGAAAAAAGAAACAGAGGAAGAAGAAAAATAAATTTAGCAAACTGATCAATACATTGAAAAGATTTGATATTATATGTATTCTACAATTGATTACCCCCACCTCTGAAAAGAAGGAGATGTCTTCTCATATCTCTTCTTTGGAGCCACCCTTGGTATTTGTAATTTTGCAATATTCTGAATTGTTTAATGGCTTTTGTTCTTTCAATTTACTTTTTTGTAATTATTATATATATTTTGATTCTTTCTTTACTTTGCATCCGTTCATGTAAGTTATTCTATAATTCTCTCTGTTCATAATATTTACCATTTCATAAAGCAAATCCATGTACAACAATTTGTTTAATCATTCCCCAATAGATGATTGTATATTTTGTTTCTCATTTTTTGCTGCCACAAAAGTGCTATTATAAATATTTTGATGTATTTTTTTCTTTTTCTTTCTTTTTTAACTTAAGTACATCCTCAGATTATATGCCTAGAAGCAGAATCTCTGTGTCAAAGAATATTCAAAGTTTAGTAATTTTATTCAGCATATTTTCCATTTTAAAAAAATAAAATTTCATTGATGTCTTTTATTTTTTACTTCACCAAAATTTTCCCCATTATCTCACCTCACTGAGAGCCATCTTATATTACAAATGTTATTTTTAAAGAAAAAAGGAGCAAAACTACGCAAAATTAGCCAATGCATTGAAATAAATATCAAAATATGTTCAATGTACCACACTTTGAACCTCCCACAGCTGCAAAGGAATGGGAGGGGGATTGTACATTTATTCTTAGTGCCCATAACCAAGAGCTTAGGCAAATTATAACTATCATTGCCCAATTTTTCTGTCAGCAAAATTAGATTGATAATGTATTCAATCAACAAAGACTTGTTAAATGACAGTATACCCATTGTTATTCTAAGCTTTTTGGGGAAATATAAAACAAATAGAAGACATAATCTTTAACCTTAAAGAGAATATTATCTGTTAGAAATAGAAGTATAAATGCATGAAATAACCCACAGAAAAATATTTTGAGAATGGTACATGCACACATTGAAGGTACACTTGATGAAATGTGAAAAAGCAATAGGCAGTCCTTTGCAGACAATATTCAAACTACATCTTGACAAATAAAATGTCTATAATTTTTTGATTTTTTTAATAAAGCATTTGCCTGATTAGAACAATGTGGCTTTATGGACTCTCTTTATACCTTGCATATATTCCCTTCTTGTGGGAAGAGAAATGACATCTTTGGCCTCTGATTCAATGTCCTCTCTATATTCTCCATTGCACCCCCCTCAGTCAGAGGAGGAATGTATGAACTTCAGAAGACTAGAAGACTTGTCATTTCATCAACATCTTAACAATTCCCCAGGGCAGTAATGGCAGCTGATGGTGTCTGCCTCTGGAGTCTGGAATAAAGTAGATGAGATGAGAAAAGGCAGAATCAAGGTTTCATGAAGAACCCAGCTATACCATTCCTAAGGTCATCTCAAGGACTTCAGCCAAAGGACATCAACCAAAGAGCTTCCAGGAGCTCTGAGTTACTCCATTTGCCATATGCACTCTCCCCCTGAACTCTGTAGGTCTTTGTGGAAGAGTGAGCATGTCACAGGCCTCTGGGGGCAATGTTTTATTCCCATAGTTTTTACTTTACTATATTAGTAAATGCTCTCTTTTAAAAGGTAATTAGTCTGGATGACTAATTGATACCATCTAATAATCATGAGAGGAAGCACAGTGATTGGGTGAGCTATAAATAACATTAGAACACTCTCCCCAGCTCCTCTGGTTACTCCTAGATCTCTGAAAGGAGACATAGCAACCATAGACCCAGTTAATCAGTGTGAGTAGGGGTTAGGAAAAATCTCTCTAGGGCATGTGCTCCTCATATACTAAAAGTATAAAAGTCTGACTCTTACATTGGTACCATGTAGATTTTAGAAGACTCCAAGGAAGATTTTCAGTGTGTTGGATTGCTCCTTTGATTTGATTATTGGAGAAGGAAATGGCAAACTACTTTAGTATCTTTGCTAAGAAAAACTCAAATGGGGTCACAAAAAATTGGACACAACTGAACAACAAATGGGTGAGAATTGTCCAGGACAGGAGGCTATGGGGGAGCTAGGATTTGTGTTGCTTCAGGGAGTTCCCACACTGATGAGATCAGAGATCTAATACCTTGGCATGTAAGCTGGGTTCCAGAGGGCTAATGATAAAATACGCTACCTACCTCTTGATAGAGAGGTGAAGGACTAAGAACGCAGGAGACATATTTTTTGAATATGGCTAACGTGGAAACTTATTTTGATTGACTATACTTATTTGTAGTGGATTTTGGTTTTTTGTGTTCTTATTTTGGGAAAGGGAGTTGGAGTGGGAAGGTGAGAAGGTGGATCTTGGTTGATTAAGAGAGATAAAATAAATATTTAAAATATCCTGATAGCAAAAAACCTCCATACACACACACACACACGTGTCTAGGTAAGGTGATGAGGGTCAACATATTGAGATAACAGGCCAATGACTTACTTTTATAGAAAATGTCAAGCTTACATTTAATTATTATGACAATGAACAATCTAGATATTCTGAGGCAAATGAGATAATGCATGAAGAGCATCTCGTTCTTCAGAAGCTTGATATAAATTTAGGCTATTCTATTTTTTACTTCCATAAAGTTATGGAAGTACAGTGTAGGGGTTAGAAGATTGGCCGTGGAGTCTTAGACTTACAACTTCAAAAGCTCCCTGGTACTCTCTGAAAGCAAAAACAGAAACATCAGGAAACAAACCCCAGACCTAAGCAAAGATTATATTCTAAGTAGGCTGGTTTGATTCCAAGGAAGATTTTTAAAAAAGGATAACAATAGATCCATTGGGTCCTGAGAGTATGGGATAATGTTACTCCAGAGACAGTGATACATCCTGGTTATTGGCTGCTTAACCTCTTGGTACTGTAGCCAAGTCTCTAAGACTAAATTATAGATGAGAAACTGACCTATTTGGGTGGAGGGAGTCATCATACTGGGAATGCCTTACAACTTCCAACAAAATCCCAGATCTAGATTCCCAACCCTCCCCCAGTTAATAAATAAAAAACAATGAAAAAGTTTAATTATAAATATTTCAGAGAAAGCTTTGCCACTTGGATTCCTTCAGAGTACTTTCCGGTACTTCATGCTCATTATCACCTTTATTTTCACAATGTTACTGAGAAAGAAATAGGAACAATTCATTAGCTACATTTAGCAGCTGAAGAAAGGGAGGAGCAAGTTGACATACAAAGTTATTGCTGATATCCAGACTTCAGGCTCCTTCCCCACTCCGAGTCTAGGGCATTTCCTGTTTGCCTCCACTGCTCCGTGTCTTCTAATTAGCTGCCCTGTGGTAGATCAAAGAAGGCAGCCATTGGCAATCCTGTGGCCTGGAGAATCTCCTTCTAGAACAGCAGTACTACTCACAAAATAATTGTCCCACATTCTTGTTTCACAAAGAGCTTCAGTATCCAACTTCCTCATGGGAAGTTTTGTGGCAAAAACCTCCCCCTCCCCTTGCCCTTCAAAATCATATGTGGATTGAGAAGATTCCATCTGTCTGGGGTCAGAGTCAGCCAGAGGTAATTGGATTGTAGCTAGCTTGTTTATACTAATGTTTTCATGGAGAAAAAAAAATGAAACCTAGATGTATAAACCTCTGTGCCACCCATATGGGCTGGCAACTGTGAAGGAACTTGGTAAAAACTGCCAACCCCATGTCAGGTTGTTGAAGGAAAAAGATTCTAGGAACATGACAGGAGCTGGCAGGCTTCCGCTCCCTAGCAAGCTACACTAGAGATTTTGGGGAACTTCCCCTTGGGTGAGATCTAGAACTCTCTTTGTTGAACTGAGTTTCCTCACTGTCATTGGGAGAGCGCCTTCACTCTATATTATCTGGTATAGTATGGTCTTCTATGTATGCCTTCTCTGATTTCTGTTTTGCTATGATTTGGATTTCTTTGCTTAAAAAGAAAAAAAGAAAAGAGAAAAAAACCTGGGTTCAAGAGAACAACTAGTTGAGAAGGTGGGGAGAGAAAAAACATCATAAACTCCTACCATATGCCAGGCACTGTGCTAAGCACTTTACAAATGTTATCACATTTGATATCATCAAAGAATAAAGTTTGGACCAGGGTTAATGTTGCAGAAAATAAACAGTATCTTGGTTAAGAGTTTATTTAACAATGACCAAAAAGAATACACTCAAATGTGGGGACTTAAAGATCTAATTTGGAGGTAGCTTAGACTGGAAAGGACACTGACACTGGAATCAGAGGACTTTACATTCTACCTGTAACTTAAGATCTTGGTGATCTTGACCCTAGTGGCTCTCATTTGTATAAAGGAGGAGTTGGATCAGATGGCTTCTGAGGTTCTCTCAAGATCTATGATCTTTGATATTATGATAAAGAATAGCCATCTACTATAGGGAGGAGCAGGAGCACCATAGAAAGGAGAAGCCCAATAATTAATAGGGGACAGTATTCAGGAAGCCATGTACAAATACACATGTGTGCATTTGTGCAAGCACACACATACACACAGTCTTTTTTACTTTTCTTGAGAGCATGTCTCATTCTCAAGTAATACCAACTTGAACACAAAGCACAAAGTATCCTAGGGGAAGTCAGCAGCTAAGGTGGCTCAGTCTTTAGGCATGTATATTTTATTATAGTATAAAGTGTTTTATACTATAATATACTAAATACTGTAGTATATTATTATATACTACATGTATATATTTCTAAATACTTAAGTGTATATATATATATTTTGTTGTTCAGTCACATCCAACTCTTTGTGATCCCATTTGGGGTTTTCTTGGCAAACATACTGGAGTCGTTTGCTATTTCCTTCTCCAGCTCATTTTACAGATGAGGAAACTGAGGCAAACAGGGGTCACACAGCTAGTAAATATCTGAAGCCAGTTTTAAACTCAGGAAGATGCCTGGTACCTTATCCACTATACCACTTAGCTGCCCATTTTATATATCATAGTATTTGGTATAGTAGACAATGATAGTGTACTATACTATAGTATGGTAGTGTACTATAACTATAGATACCATACTTTATGCTATAATATGAAGTACTTTATACTTTACTCTTCTATTCTGGGTTACTGTCTCTGGTTTTCCTCTTTTCAGTCTCTGCTTTGGACTTTAAAACATTTTAATCACCGAGATTAGCTGATGATTTTTTTCCTCACTTCTAAATCTTCTTATTCATGGTCTTGAGTATCTTTCTGAGTTATGGAGTTCTTGCAGAGTCAGCCCTCTTGCAAAGTTCAAGTGTGTAACAAGCCAGCAAAAGTATTGCTGTGTGTGTGTGGGTGTGTGCACGCACCCCCCATGTGTAGTCCAGACCTATGATTTCATCAGTGTGGGGAAACTTCTTTCTTGAAGCAAACAGGCAACTAACAGTCCTAGTTTCCTGGGAGACACTGAGAAGTTAAATGACTTGAGCCCAGGTCTTTTTGACTCCAAGAACATCTCTTTTGATTCATTATACCATGTGTGTATGTGTGCATATATGCACCTATATGTATGTTTATTTTCAGAGACGTGCTGGAGCCAACAAATACCAGCTCATGAGAGTTTTAGTTGTTAAATCTACATTTTGAGCATTTATATCTCAGAAACCAGCAAATGATATAAATTAGGGCTTGATTTATTGTTTTGTTGATTGTAAAGACTTAAGAAATTTGATGGAGAATATGTTAATGGAGATTAAACTTGAAAGTGTTATGCTTGCATTTATATGTATATCATCTATATCTGAATCACTATATGTTTGTATCTATATCTATGTGTATGTCCGTGTCTATGAATTGTGACCTAATGGATAGAGAACTGAACTCAGAGACAAAGTAAACCTGGATTCAAGTCTCAGCACCAATACATTCTGACTCTGTGACCCTGCATAAGGATCTTAACTTCTCTGAGCTCTAGGACGTACTGAGTTTCCTCAGCTGGGAATTCCCTATATCATTGAAATCATAGGATTAGTCCCTATCTCTCATATATAAAATATGTTATTTAACGCAGACATTCATTTAATAAGCAAGCTAGGATGTCATGTTACACATATGTAAGTGCGTGCATATATGTGCCTATATATACAACTTAATCAAATATTCCTGTCTTTACCTGAAGTCCCCTATACAGGTCTATGGTCTTGCAGTTACACTTCTCTATTATCAGGTCTCCTGGCTGACTTAGCAGTCATTCATTTGCCTAATAATTTGCTTCCAAGACTGCCACAGAACCTGCACTCTTTGGACACCTGTATCTCTCCCTTCAGAATATGGTTCTTTTTTCCATGGACTTGTCCTAGACATCTCCTGAAAATGCTCTGCCTTCTGGATGGAGGTGGGATAGTAGGTCCAGGTTCAGTCCAGGGCACAGTGCTTTGGTGTTCAATAACCTGTGAAAAGAAAGTAACACCAGAGGCTTCCTGTGGCTTAACTTCAGGCTAGTCCTTTCTTTTCCTCTCTTCCTCTTCCTCTTTGTCCTGCACACACTTCGATTCTTGCCTTTTCCCTTTTTCTTTCCCAGAGATGTCAGAGGGGCTTCTGCCTACAGTAAATATCCTATTTGACAGAGAACTATGCAGAGAGAAGTAGATAGAGGCAAGAGAACAATAAGCCCCAAATCTATAGCAATGGAAATTGACATTGTGTAATTACAACGAACTGGGCTTTGATCTGGAGAATAAATGAGAAAATTCACTACTCTCCTTTCATTGGAGAGGTGGAGGACAACAGGTGTGTAATGTTGCATATGTTGCCAGATGCTTTGGAAGTATTTGTGCTGAACAGTTTACAAGACATCTTTGTTATAGAAGATAGCTTATGGGATGGGATATTTAGAAATAAATGGGATATTAAAAAAGGCATCAAGAAAACTGAAAACTTTTTTTTTTAAGCATCTGATTCAGTGGAGGCAGCTTTAAAGACTTCCAGAGGAATGTCTTCAATCCCCATAGTGACAGCACAAAAGATTCCTTGAGAGACTAAAACACACAGATAACTTTGTTCAAGGATTCCCTGAATATCAGTATTAAGTGAGGTATAAGGCAAGAAAATGTATGATTGTAAAAGGGAGGATGTCCTTTGCAAAATCTGAATGGAAGGGGGGGTTCTCTATCAATGCTGAAGTTCTCCAGAGAATTCTTATTTGCTGATAACTCAGGACTAATCAAGTTAAGATCCATAATTGAACAGGGCCTACTCAGTGAAATCTGCAACTCTTCAAAAGAGATCAACCTAGAAATCTTGACAGGAAACCTATATGAGTGAAGAATATATACTTATCAGACTGAATATGCAGACAGAAAAAGAAGAAGAAAGGAAGGAAAAGAGAAAGGAAGGAAAGGAGAAAAGAAGGGAGGAAGAAAAAAGAAAGGGAAGAAAAGAGGAAAGAAGGAAGGAAAGAAAAAAGTGCCTTTATTAAGTATCTACTATGTGTTAGGTACCATGTTAAGCGCTTTACAAACATCATCTTATTTGAGCCTTACAACAACTCTGTGAAGTAAGTATGATTACATTTTACAGATGAGGAAACTAAAGTACAAGAACAAGCCCATAGAAAGTGAGTCACCCAGAGTCACATAACTAGTACATCTGTGAGGTCAGATTTGAACTCAAGCCTTTTTGCCTCTTACACTATTCACTGTACCATTTACCTAGTCCATTGAAGTAACTCATCGCTATATACAAGTTAGAGAGGCTCTGTAGATGGACAACAAACTGGGAAGAGAATTGAATAGGAAACAAAAGATAAGTTGGATGGCATTTTAAAAAATTGCACAGTACTTTAAATGATACCAAACTGTTCTCTGGCACAAAGGCTCATCTTTTTAACATCAATATTCTCCCACTGATGGCTAGAAATTAGGGAACACCATAGTTTCAGAAGGATCACCATTATAAATGACCCAAAGCATGATGGAAAGACACGGTGAGTATAAGTGAATTACCAGTGATGACTCATCCAAGAGATGTAGCACAAAAATTTAGAGATTATCTTATCTCCTCATTTTATAGATGTGGAAACTGAGTCTAGAAAGGTTAAGGATTTGTCAAAGTTTCCGCAGGTAATAAGTCACAGAGCCAGAATTTGAACCCAGGTTCTCTGACTAAATCTAATATTCTTTCCACTATTTCCCATTACCTTTCCCGCAGTGTTGTAGACACTTCAGTGAGAGTATAATTGGAAGTTGGAAAGTCTGTTGAGTTCCCTTGAGAAGAAGAGTAGTTCCAGACTCATTCTGCTATTTTTCTCTCCTTGAAAGGACGGGCGCCTCATGAAGGATGTCAAAGCCATCAGTCACAGCTGTCAGCTTGAACGGCAGCCAGGGAGTAGTTTCAGTTTGGCCCACATGGTTGCACTATAGCTTTATAAATGTGCGAGTGAAAGCTTGGCTTTGGTTGCCTGGGTTGAGGATCCTTGCAGAACTCATGGGAAGTACCTGAGTTTTTCTTTGTTTGGCTGGTATGTCTATGAACCATATGCAGCTGGAAAGGGACAGGCCTGTTGGAGGTGAAATGATCTAAATTCCCTAGTCTGATTCAGGCCTTTCTTCTTTACCGAAGCAATTGAACTCTTAAAGACCCATAAAATTTAGATAAACTGGACCACCGTTTTAGGCAGGTAGAGTTGGACTTTTCCACAAAGTAAAGACCCCTTCTCTTCCTCTAGATGCCAAGTCAAGGGAAAATGCCCCCTTGTTCTTTGAGGTGATCAGTTGCTAATTCTTCCCCTGAGTCAAGGAAAGCAGACATATGATCTAAATCCTCACACAGTTCCAGAAGACTAGAATGAGAGAAAGCTCATCGTTGTTGATCCTAATTAAGGCTTTTCACCAGGGGGAGGAGATGAATCATGCCCTGGCTTGACTAGGTTACTGCTAGGCCATATCCTGGTGAAAAAGAGCCGGTGAAATGTGATTTTTGATTCTTCCTACCAATCTTTAAATTTTTGTTTTTGTAAGCATATTATTGTGTGACATTTCCCATAGGTACTTATCTTGTGTGTGGTATGTTTGGGATAGTATCTCTGTCCTTGTGATGGCATTGTTCAGAGCTGGAGAATCAACATGGATATTTTGGAGGGATGTTATGAGTTACTCAGGTTTGTAGTCATGGAGTCATCCTTGACTCTTCCCCTCCCTCTTCCCCTACATCCATTCAGTTGCTGAGAGTGATCAATTCAACCTCCATTAACATCTCTTGTATCTGTACCCTTTTCTCCGCTCAAACCCCATCCTACTTCAGGCCCCAATCATTTTTTCCCTGGACTAGCCCATAATAGCCTTTATATTATTCTCCCTTTCTCTAGTTTCTTCCTTCCCTGACCCATCCCTGACAAAGCTGTCAAAATAAGCTCAAAGGCATTGATCTGTCTATGTCAAGGCTCAAAGAATTTTGATGGTTTCCTGTAGAATAAAATATAGACTTCTTAGTCTGGCTTTGAAAGCCTTCTACAATTTGTCTCTACCCTTCCTTTGCAGACTAATTTCACATTACTCTCACTTATACATTCTTTTCTCCAGCTGAACTGGACCATTAGTTGTTCCTTTATTGGGAATTCCATCTTCTTACTTCAGGCATTAGGTCAAGCCACTATTTCTCCATTATCTGGAATGGATTCTCTTTTCACTTTTTCTTGTGTTTTAATAAACCGTCCTGGAAGAGCTGTCTCCAGGGTGTTATTTATTTTTCTTTCCTCATATTACCTTGCATTTATTTATCTGTATATATTCAATTTTCATTTGATACATATTTATTGTTACTGTATTTGAGGGGAAAGTGCTGAACTTGGAGAGAACCTGAGTTCAAATTATGGCTCTCCCACTCACTACCTGTGTGATCTTAGGCTAGTCAGTCACAACCCCTGCTGCTAGACCTTTTCTCCTCAATTCCCTTCCATTTACAGTGTGTATTGCTTAAGTGAGGTGACTAGGTGGCACAGTGGAGAGAGGACCGGGCTTAGAATCAGGAAGACTCATCTTCATGAATTCAAATCTGGCCTCTGACACTTACTAGGTGTGTGACCCTGGGCAAGTCACTTAAACCTGTTTGCCTCTGTTTTCTCATTCGTAAAATGAGCTGGAGAAAGAAATGGCAAACTACTCCATGTCTTTGTCAAGAAAGCCCTAAATGGGGTCACAGAGAGTTGAACATGACTGAACAACATCAGTAAAATTGCTTGTATGAGCAGTTAATTGCATATTATCTCCTCCATTCAAATTCAAGGTCCTTGAGGTAAGTATCCTGTTTTTGTCTTTATTTGCATCTCCAGCCCTTGGCACAGTGCCTAACATGTAGTAGGTGTTTAATGAATGCTTGTTGACAAACTGAAGCTATGTGGGCCTCAGTTTCTTCATTTGTAGCATAAAGAAGTTGACCTAGATGGCCTCTCAGGTTCCTTCCAGCTCTGTCTATATCCCATGAACATTAAATTCTTAATTGCACACTAAGTATTCATTGTATAGGATACATTTTTTTCCTAACTAAAATGAACCACCTGAACTCTAACAAAGGTTCCAATTCTACTGCTGCCAGATAAACATCAGAATTGCTGAATATTTCTGAGAAGGAAAGAGATGGATCTGAATTAAATTTAGCTTGAGAATGGGACCAGCCTATCACTGCTTATCAGCAAACACATTGTATTTCAATGCATAAATGTCGCACCTAGTTTATTCCTAGTCCAAAAATTGGTTTATAACCATAATCTTTGCATGGTATAATTCTGTTCCTCATGCTGCTTAAAAGGTAAGCAGAGTGGCAATGTATTCACCAGTGGCATGTAGATCTCTAGAGCATTGAAAACTGGGAGTCTAGATTTCTCAGTGTAGACACATTCGTCAGTATTCAATTTTAACATATATTCATGAATATTCCATGCTTCCTTATCTTCCCCAAAGACAATTTAGTAATAAATGATTTTTAAGTAATACTGACACATACACAATTAAAATTTCACATAATGGTTGCACCCTACTTTTTTGCAAAAAAATTTGGCATAAAATCTGTGATAATTAGGCAGTGAAATATAGTACTTTTAGACAAGATAATGGCAGACAAGGTCCATTCCAACCCTACCGTTCTTCCCCTCCCCACAATTTTCTGCATCTTTTTCTTTTTTCAGATGGTGGGAAGGAAGAAATGTACTGGTAGGTTCAGTCCATACAGTAACTTCCGCCATCCTTTAGCCAATCCAGTTCCTTAAAGTTTTCCTTGGAACATTCCCTGTATGTATTCCAGCATAATGACCACAACGCTGCTTTGGAAATGTACAACATCTCTGAGAGAAGAGTTAGCAATAACAAGAACTATCATTGTACAGACAATGGGTTCATTGCTTGTCTCAGTTGGAGAACTTCATTATGCACTGCGTGTACAATGGGACAAA
This sequence comes from Bettongia penicillata ogilbyi, assembly GCA_023548195.1. Classification (NCBI taxonomy): domain Eukaryota; kingdom Metazoa; phylum Chordata; class Mammalia; order Diprotodontia; family Potoroidae; genus Bettongia; species Bettongia penicillata. The sequence continues at coordinate 5,545,263 of JAJHZJ010000174.1, forward strand.
TGTTTCCTTTTCAGTTTGTGTCTTATTTCCTTTAATTGCATACTTTTTAGTGAATTGGCCTTTCTTAGAAATATGGAATTTCCCAATGGAAATAGGATGGCCTTTGGACAAAGTACTGAATGCAGCAAGTGCCACTGCCACCAGAATAACCATGTCTTGGTATTTGGAAAGTCTTCAGTGAGTTGGCTTTATAATGTTCTGAGTTTTCTCCTCTAGCTTCACCAGGTTCAGTGCACTTTCCATGGTACTGTGTTCTTTTCATGGTCCCTATTCCTTACTGTACAGTTCCATGTTTCTCTCTTGGCTATCATGGCCTACTTTCATCTTTTGCCTCAATTCCTACCTAGCCTTAATGGGTGTTGCCTCAGATAAATGAAGACCTGGGAAACAGCTTAGCTTAAAAAGGCCAAGGTCTTCTACTGCAATCTGGGCCATTGCTAGTGGTTTAGATGTGTGTCATGTCAGTGCACTCCAATGACTCTGGAGGAGAGAGTGAGGCTGACAGCTTGGCATAGCTCTGCCTCACTTAAATCTAATTTACTTGCAAGTTAAGACAACATCCTCCAGATATCATTGGTCCTGTTCCAGAAGCAAGGTTCTCTTGCTTCTGGAAGGTTTAGCACCTGGTACAGGTCCTTTCTGAATTTCCTTTTTTAGTTAGCATTCATTTGTTTTGAGGGATTCTAATAATTTCACAGAGATCTATTTTTTTATACATATCAAGTTTTCGTTCCAGTCTAATTGGTGAGAAAGTAGGACTAGAGCAGTTATCTTGTGCTGAATATCATTAATATATGCAGTCATGATTTCAAGGTGTTTAGATTAGACCTTCTCATCTTTTGGTACCCATTCATTTGGAGAAGAGACAGACAAGATGTGAGAGTGGCAAAGGCAATGTGTGGTGCAGAGTGGTGGACTGATTATAGACTTATCCTTTCCAAGCTAAATATTTGCATTCATCAAAAGTGCCACTCCCAAGACAAATTGACCACCACAAGAATTAATGTCAACAAATTAGAGCTCTTTTCTGAGTGTGAACAATTTGTTGCTAACTTGGAGGGAAAGTTAAACTGACACACAGTTGGCAACAGTGGAGCAGAAAAGGAGTGGGCAGCTTTCAGAGATTTGGTGTACAGCACTGCATTTACTCATCTGGGTCAGAACACTTGCAAACACCAACACTGGTTTGATGAAAATGATGGGGAAATCCAGAAGCTGCTAAATGAAAAATGAGAACTCCAAAGGATTTACTAGTAGGATAGTTCATTCATCTGTAAGAAGGCAGCATTTAATTCCATCAAAAGTAAAGTACAAGCAAAGCTTAGAGAAGTGGCTCAGTAAGAAGGCAGATGAAATTCAGTTTTATGCTGATAGTAACAATCCAAAGAGATTTTATGATTCCCTGAAAACTATTTATGGACCAAAAATCTATAGTGCATCACAACTACTCAGTGCTGAACATCGATTAGTGATAAGGACACTGTCCTAGAGACATGGGCTGAACACTTCTAAGGTGTTCTCAACAGACCATCATTAATCAATACTGAGGCCATTGACCGTTTACTTCAGGTTGAAGTCAACCCTCCTAAGCTAAACTTCCAAGTGAAGAATAGATTTTGAGTGCCATCAGGCTCCTTTCATGTGGCAAAGCACCTGGTGCTGATTCTATTCCAGCTGAGATTTACAATGTAGGGGGACTATTGCTCTCACAAAAGCTGACTGAAATATTCCAGGTTATATTCCAAGAGGAAGTTGTCCCCCAGGAGTTCAAGGATGCCTCCACTGTCCATCTCTATAAAGGTAGAGGGAATAGATTGTCCTGTGACAATCACGGGAAGGGGTTCTTCTCAGTCATTGCTGGAAAGATTCTTGGTAGTTCTCCTTAATAGGCTGATCCTTCACCTGGAGGACTGTCATATACTTAAGAGCCAGTGTGGCTTCAGAAATGGCTGAGGGACAGTCGATATGGGGTTTGCTGCCTGACAACTCCAGGAGAAATGCCAGGAGCAGAACAGAGGTCTGTACACAATGTTGGTAGATCTGACCAAGGCCTTTGACACTGTTAGTCATGAGGGCTTATGGAAAATTATGTCAAAATTTGGTTGCCAGAGAAGTAAATCAGCATTGTATGTCAATTTCAGGATGACATGTTTTCCTGGGTTCTGGATAGTGGACAATGCTCTTCTGCCTTCCCAGTCAACAGTGGAGTAGAGTCTGTGTGTTTGCCCCCATACTTTTTGGCATGATGTTTTCTGCCATATTGTTAAATGCTTTCAATGAGGATGAACAAAGCGTCAAGGTCAACTACAGTACTGGTGTAAGTTCTTCAATTTGAAAAGGCTACAAGCCAAGACCAAAGTGGAGGGAATGTTGGTGCATGATTTTCTGTTTGCAGATGATTGTGCACTCAGTGCAGCCTCTGAAGCTGAGATGCAACAAAGTATGGATCAATTCTCTTCTGTCTGTGCTAATTTTGGCCTAATAATCAACACCAAGAAAACAAAGGTGCTCTATCAGCCACCACCACACCATCCATATGTAGAACCATTGGTTATAACAAATGGAGAAGTTTTGGATGCTGTGAATAAGTTCACTTACCTTGGTAGTGTACTTTTCAGGGATGTACACATTGACAATGAGGTTGATGCACACATTGCCAGAGCTAGCTCAGTGTTTGGGAAGCTCTGAAGAAAAGTATGGGAGAGAAAATGTATTAAACTGACTACAAACTTAAGGTCTACAGAGTTGTTCTGCTGACCTCATTGTTGCATCCTGGTGAAACCTGGGCTGTCTACCAGCACCACACCAGGAAATTGAATCACTTTCATTTGAACTGTCTTAGAAAGATCCTGGAGATCACCTGGCAGGACAAGGTACCAGACACTGAGGTTCTTATGAGAACTAAACTGCCAAGTATTCAAATTATGCTTCAGAAAGTGCAACTCTGATGGGCTGGCCATGTTGTTCAAATGCTAAATGTACCCTTGCCCAAAAGACTATTTTATGGAGGAGTCACACAGGGCAGATGATCACATGGTGGTCAGAAGAAGCAATCTCTCAAGGTCTTTCTCAAGAACTTTGGATTTGATTGTGTGACATGGGAGACACTGGCACAGGACTGATCAGCATGAAGTGGCCACATCAGAAAAGGTGCTATGCTTTATGAGGAAAGCAGAATTGAAACAGCATACAGGAAACGTAGGATGTGCAGATTTGGAGTAACCATCCCAAATGTTCATGCAGACTATCTGTGCCCAATCTGTGGAAGAACATTCTGAGCCTGTATTGATCTGATCAGCCACAGTCATACACACTGAAACTTGACTTTATCATGGTGATGTCATTTTGGTCCTCTTTGAGAACAAAGGACAACAACCATTTGGCCATGCAGTCTTTTTAACCTACATTGCCTTACACTACATTGTATAGGACACAGTAAAAAGATCTCAGCCTCTGGAGTTAGAAGACTTGGGTTCAAATCAAAACTTTGTAAATTACTAGCTTTGTGATTTTTACTTCTTTAGCCTCAGTTTCTTTTCTATACTAATAGCTAATATTTTTATAGTGGTTACTATGTGCTAAATACTTTACAATTATTGTCTCATTTTTGATGCTTGCAACAATCCTGAGAGGTAGGTGCTATCTCCATTTTACAGATGAGGAAACTGAAGGAAACAGAAATTAAGGGACTTGCTAGCGTCACACAGCTGGTAAGTATTTGAGGCCAGATTTGAAGTGAAGTCTCCCTGACTCCATGCCACATGCTGTAGCCATTGAGCCACATAGCTGCCACTGTAAAATGATGCAATTGGAATAGATGAACTTCAAGCTTCCAGCTCTAAATCTGTGATCAGCCTTCAACATGACCCCACTTTATCAATGCAAAACTCTTGTAGGTTAACCAGTCATCTTGCAAGAGAAAAACTAATGGATTGGTAGTCAGAGAACCTGATTTCAAATATCAGTCTGCTCCTTATTAACCATGAGACTGTGGGCAGTTAATTTGAATGTTTCTGAACCTCAGTTTCCCTATCTATAGAATTAGAAGTTTAGACAAGATGACTTCTAAGGTCCTTTTCAGAATTTAATTCATCAGTTCTATTGTTCTAATCCCAACCTGAGGGGCTAAAAAAAAAAAAAAAATTATAACAGCAAGTGCAGAAAGAAAAAATGAAGAAATCTAAGAGGAATGCTTCTAACATTGCACCACATCATCCCCTAGTGGGCAGTAACAGTATAGCGCTCAAAGAAATTCTTAATATTCTAGGATGTTATTTTCCATCTGTCTTTCAAAGTACAAATCACTTCTACTGGATACAGATTAGATCAGAGCTTAAGATTAAAAAATCTTCCTTATATTCTATGCACTTTTCTGAATTAAACATTAATTTTCTTTCAAATGCTGAACCAGAAAGGTAAGAGCTATCTGGGAATTAAAAGGTTTTAGGTTTTAGTCCTTGCTCTACCTAGGATTATCATGGTCCAGAAATCATTAAAACATAATGTCCCCCTCATTTCCCAGTGAGTATCCAGGAATCTACATCCTAAAGAAATATTAGAGTAAGTTTTTGTAGGGTGTTTTTTGTTTGTTTTTTAGGAAGCAAGTCCAAAAACTTCTTCCTGACACCCTGGTCCTGGATCTCTGCTCCTGATGAAGTAACTTTACAATATTGGGAAAATCCCACGTGTAAGTTTTCTGACCTTTCTTGTCCTGGAGAAGAGTGATATTCTGAACCCTGGAGTACATATTTGAGTACAAAGAAAATTATCAGGGAATAGGGGAGTATTTGGTGGAAGAGAGGGAGAAAGAAAAATGTGTGTGTATGATGTAATGGATATATGCATTAATACATTAATTAACTTGTAGATTATTCACACACACACACACACGATTTCTCAAAAAATTTTAGTGTAGTTTTAAGCTCTCATAGCTAAAACTTTTGGAACATTGTATATAGAGAGTAAGTTCCTTGAGATTTGCTCCTTTCTTTTTCTATTTGTAACCCCAGCACCTGGCACATAGGAAGTAATTGCTAAATGCTTATTGGTTCTTAATTTTATATAAAAAATGATATAGAGAACTCCCTTCATATCCACAGATTTAGCTTGGCAACTGTAACTTAACAGTCTTAGAGAGTTGTCTGTGACACAGAAGTTGTGACTTGCTTACTGTTACAGAGCTAATATGGATCAGAGGCAGGCCTTGAACTCTAAGGTCAGCCCTCTATCCACTATTCCACACTGCCTCTTAAGCACACACACACACACACACACACACACCACTTATAATCTATACATCTATGTATGTATATATGTACCTGCTTATATCTTTTATATCTATCTACACATATGAGACAGAATTATTTTACTTAAGGAAATATTTAAAATCCATAGACTAGCAATCAAAGTGAAGATGGGGGTGGGCTAGGGAAGAGGCTATTGATGAAATGTAATATGAGTGCGGACATAGAAATAAAAAATCAGCCTACGGGGAGAGGGGAGAGGATGGCGAAATCATGAAACTGGAATTTTAAGAGTTGCACATGATCTTAGCAGTTATCCAGTACATCTTTTCATTTTATAGATAAGGACTCCGAAGTCAAGAGAGGTAGACTGTGACTTGTTTAAGGTCAGCATGCGAACAGTGAGGAAAGAAAGCAAGAAGATCCATTTAGTTGCTATTGATTTTGAGCCCAGAGACAATTTTCTTCATAACATTTGTTTGGCATCTTTCAACAGAAGAGTTTAAGCTAATTTGCAAATAGTTTGTTAATCTCTTGGCTACCCTATTTAATCAAAGGGCTGCAATTTCTTTTCAACAAAATGAAGCTGAAATAGGCATTAGTAAAAGGCTTCCAACATTAAGATACAAGTGTGGAGCAATATGAAAAATAGAGTCCAGCATTTCTGAATCCTTCTTCCCTGCTACAATGGCTCTGATCCAGTTTCTCTTCCCACCAGCAGCCCTTCCTGTGGTTAACCACATACAAAGGTACAGCGCATGGGAGAAAATAGTTGAGCATTTAGGAAAATAGCAGAGAACATTTCATTTCTCCATTCTTTGTCCCACTTACAAACTTGAATTTGAGGTCAGTGTAGTTTGAAATGCCCATCTTTTTTTCTTTTCTAGTTCATTGGTAGTGCCCAAGAAGATCGAAAGGCATTCCAGTGGTAGGTAGGTCCTTCTTTCAGGCTAGCAGGCTCACACTAGGAACTCAGAAAGAAGTCCAAGTCTTAGAGCTGATCATGAGTAGATTACCTGAGTGCCCAGTGAGGGTGCGTCAAGGCACCCGGGCCACATTCTCTAATCATTCTCCAGGGGATGATAACTGCTAGCTTACTCCTATTAGCTTAGTTCTCTCCCACTAAATGCTAGTTACAACATAGACCATCTGGAAAGGCTTGTAAATCTCTTTATCAAAACTTCTTTAGCAAAGTAAGCTGTAAAGAGAAATGGAGAAGGTTAGAAAAGGCCAAGCAATACACATGAGTAGATGAGCTCCTCTGGAAGAGGGAGGGTAAACCAAACAGACCTAAATATATCAATGAAAGTTTATGTTTAAAAAAAAAGAAAGAGGGGAAAAGAGCCCTATGGCTGGGAAGAAAGATCAGATCTCATCTCATCTGAGGAAAAATAGAGTTAACTCATTGAGGGAATCATTGAGGAGTTTTCTAAAATGGCAGGTGCTAGAAATCCAAGGACATTATATTCACCACATGTTTCTGACTCTGGGGAGATAGCTTGCCAATCAAAAGTTTATGGTTGCCTCTCTTGACTTAGTTTCTCCAATTCCTTTTTCTTTTTGCCAGTTGCCTCTCTGCATCCAAAGGAGACCCTTTCCCCTTTCCACAAGTACACAACTGAGACAGCTCAGTCTCTCAGGTTAGGAACCCTACCTCCCTCAAAAAGCACAGCATGTAGTGTCATGGAGCTGGCTGTCCCTCAGAAACACCACCCCTGTCCTGGGTAGAATGCTCAGTTACATTCAGATGAAGAAAGTCAGGTTAAGTCAGATGAAGTGGCTTTTCCAAGATCATATAGTTAATAAGCTTCAGAGCTGGGGATCTGGCCCCAGATCCTCTCACTCCAGAGTTGGCACCCTTTCCATGGTATCATCCTATTCTCATGATGCCCTTTGTGCTTAGAAGGACCTTTCTCTTCTACATGCTTCATCCAGATTTCTAATTTTTGCTGGTTTGCCTTTTCCTTCAAGGACCATCTCTCATGTCACCTCCTGCATGAAGCCTTTTCTGACTCACCCAGTTGAAAGATGCCTCCTCTTCCTCACATTTTCCCCATGCAGAACTTTGCCTGGTGATGACTTCTCAGCACACTGTCCTTGATATCATAGTGATAAGCATATGTGCCTTTTCTTCCTATTACCTCACAAACTTCATGTATTTTTGCATTGTCAGAGCCTACCACAATGATTTGCTCAAGTAAGTATAGGCTTTTGAGGATCAGCCTCCTATACAAGTGGAATTTTCAGTGCATGATAACATTTCCCCCCAAGACACATGAGAGGTATTGAACCTAATCTGGGGCTAGTGTCTGATATTTCACCATGGGAGTTTGATTACTCTATATTTTATTTAGGTTTTAATTCTTCCTGGGAGGGATAGCACTTTAAACTATCAAATCTATACTACAATGTAAGTGAATTTAAGTAATTTTTTGAGGTGGGAGAAGATAACATGAGGGTATTAGGAGTCTGAGGAGAGTGAAGAAAAAGGGAGGATGACTTAAAGACAAATTTTCCTCATTTACAAATATACATAGGCTAAGTTTTGCCTGGGAGAATTAGTGCTGAACATTGAACGTGAAGTATAATTGGGAGGAAGGCAGAATCACAAAAGATAAAAGAAGAGAAGAAGAAAGTGATGGAAAGTATGCTGAAAGAAGGAAAAATGGGGACATACAGAATCAGGTTTAGCTGGGGGTAAACATCTTGCTGGATCTGTCTCTATCTCTCTCTGTCTCTCTATCTTTCTCTCTGTGTCTCTCTTATATCTTGGGAAATCATGGAAGTGCCAGATGTATATTTTCCCTGTGATTTGGAAAAATGGAAGTCCTACATACTCATTTCTTATTTGTTTACTTTTTTTCAGTTCCTTTTCATCTAGTCATTAAAATGGATAAAAAAATCAGTTCAGAGAAGAGAGATGAAAAAGTGTGAGAAGGGATGGCAAAGCAGTCATTAGGATAGAACGACTGAGGTTCTGTTCCAGGAAACTGATATTAGTGGGGCATGCTTCTTTGCCTTGGCATTCCTTTGGCCCACTGTTCTTACATGTCATGGTCCTTTGCCAACCTGTATCACCTGGAGAGCTGTCCTTAAATCCCTACTCTGAGCTCTAAGCTCTCCTTCCTATGGCACCCCTCTTCCTGGTCCCACTTTTCATCATCTTCCACCATTGTGAGAGTGTGATTGCTGTACTCTGGAGGATATACTTTATCTCAACTGCACCCTGGGCATATTGTCTTCTGTGATTCAATGTTGTCCCCCACAAAACCCAAAATATATTCTTCCCACAAGAATTTCTAGTTATAGCTTTACCTTCAGAAGTCATTGTTGATCTCTGAATCCAAATTGTTTCTTTCTGATTGCTTGCAATATTTTCTCCTTGACCTGGAAACTCTGGAATTGGGCTACAGCATTCCTAGGAGTTTTTCTTTTTTTCTTTTTGAATCTCTTTCAGGAAGTGATCTGTGGATAGTCTGAAGTGTGGACAACATATCTCTACATGATATTATACCAGATCTCCTCAAAGATGAAACTTGGATTTTTAAGGTGATAAGTTCAAGGTAATGATTTAAGATTCAGTGTGTCTGCCATTTTTTTTTTTTTTTGGCCTGAAAGTTCTCCCTTCCCATTTATTTTTCCATTTTAGTTGTTGGAAACCTTTCTAGACTTAGTTCAAATGCCTTCTTTGATCAATCACATATTGCATATCCAGGAGCAATCTTTTCCTCCTTCCTGTATAATACAAAATCGTATGATATGCCCTATTTGTATGCTATATGTAACATTAACTGTTACTATCTACTGTCTAAAGTATTGGTTGTTTGTGTAGGAAATCTTAACTCCATTCCCAGGTTTTAATGGATAAACTCTATCTCTAAAATTTTTCACCTTTATTTTTACATATATCTTTTTTTCTTAATATATCCCATCCTCGTCTCCTACCCAGTCGGCCATCCTTTATAAAAAATACAAAAAGAGAGGGAAAAAAAGGAGTCCAGCCCAATTAATGAACACCAACCATATCTAAGAGTGTATACAGTGTTTCTCATCCCTGCAATATTCTTTCTAAAAAATTCTTTTTAATTATTCTGACAAACATCTACAAATATGAACATTTCCATGTACCATGAAAAACAGAAAAAGAACATATACATATAACTGCAAAATCTTTGTTACATATAACTTGGTTTTCTTCTTAATGTTAGCCAAGAAATTTCAACACTGCCCTGCCTATGTGTATCCTCTTCTGAACTTCTTTCTGTTCTCAACTGTATTTTAAAAATGTGTTATTGATGCTCTTTTCTTTCTTTCATTTTTTAGTATCACTATCACTCCCTCTCTCTCCTTCCCCATAGCTACTCTCATCTCTAAAAAAGCCCTATAACATATAAGTGTTGCCAAGCAAACAACGACCATCACCATTATCAGCAACAAATTTATGTATTGTCCATATCTGAAAATGTCTGTCTCATTCTTCATTTGCAGTCCATCACCTCTCTGCCAAGGGGCGGGAGGTATTACTATTAATTTCCTGGAGTCATGGCTTGTCCCTGCATTAATCATAGTTATTAAGTCCTTCAAAGATATTTTCCTATACAGTGTTGTTTTCACCTTCTAAATTATTCTCTTGCTTCTGCTCATTTCCCTCTGCATTAGTCACATTAAGTCTTCCCAGGTTTCTCTGAAGTCCATCCCTTTGATAATTTCTCACAGTACAGCAACATTCTATTACATTTATATGTCATCATTTTCAGCCATTCCTTAACTGGCAGACATTTGTGCCATCTCAATCAACTAGAATTCATTAAGTACCCACCATGCGCCAGGCACTGTGCTAAGCTCTGGGAAACAAAGGCAAAAGATAGTCCCAGGTCTTTGTCAAAATTTAACATGCTGCTACTAATATTTTTGTACATTTGAGTCCTTCTGTCTCTGACTATTTTGGAGTACATGCCTCATAGTGGTAGCTCTGGATCCAAAGACATGCATCACTAAATGACTTTTTGGATATAGTAGGGTGATGTATTTTCTCAACTCTTTTCTGGGGAACATGAACTGTATTTTAATCCCAGAGTGTGATGTAGAAGAAACAGCACGGGACTTGGAGTTAGAAGCCCTAAGTTTGATGCCTGGTGCTTTCATTGACTAAATGTATGACTTTGGGCAAATCACTTAATCTCTGAATCTCAGTTTCCTTGTCTGGAAAATGAGTAGATAATAATACTTAGATTACATACAGATATGATGGGCAGGGACTGTTTTTGTTTGATTTTTTCAAAGAGCTGTCATAATAATCAAATTAGATAATACATAACAAGTGCTTTGTAACTATAAAGTATCAAATAAATTATGATCTATTATGTTTATGTTTCTAGTCTGTACAGAACCAAGTCCAGCGATTTGCACACAGTATGTTGAATAAATGTTTGTTGGATGAAGGAATGAATGAAGAGAAGAATATACTTTGTTTAGGTTCTGCCTTGGGGGCTTGGGTTTATTTTTAAAAATAAATATATTTTATGATGAATTTATCAGTTATCAACAAACAGGAATATTTCTATATTCAAATGAGAGAAAAAATAGATTGTATCTGACACTATAAACCTACTATACACATCAACTTTATGTGTATATATTATATATAATTTTTGTGTGTGTATATATTTTGTATATAGCAACTTGAATTCATAGTATCAATACTGCCTTTCTTGTCTGTGTCCCCTCCTGTTTCCTTTGCCCTCTTCTGTATATTTTTTTTAATGTCTCATTGACTTTTTTTCTCTCTTTATTGGGTTGAATTTTTCAGCTTAAGCACCTCATTCTCCATTTTTTGGTCCCTGGGTTTCTGCTGTTTTTTTGTGCTCTAGTGAGATCTCTTATTATATATTTAAATTGAGAACTGTTTCATGGATAAGAGAAGTCAGCGCATTCACAGATGCCAAGGAGGTGGGGCTGTATTGGGAACAGACAATGTTCAAGTCTCAATTGTTTATGAAACCTGAGAAGTCAGGGAATCAGGGAACAGTGACTTCACATTGGAGGGTCTGGGCATGATCCCCTTCTTACCATGATGTATTTTTGGAACCTGGAAACTCTCCTGAGCTCTTTTCCAATATAAAGAAGAACCTGTAATTATGAGCACAATGGCATCATTCTACCTCCCTGGTTGGGGAGCAGAGCACAAAGAAGTCAAGGAGAGATTGAGGTGGCAAGCACCCAGGGGTTCTGCGTAACCCAGCACATGTGGGTGTTAGTTTGGGGTACGTGAAAGAATTCTGAAAAAGTAAAAGGGTAGGATTTTTATTTTGGTTCCTTAGAACTAAATGGTGGCTGGCATGATTTATTGGGTACTAGCTATACTGTTAGGTTACTCCCTATGTGTGACTCTTACTGGATTGCTACCACCTTCTCCTCACTTGACCTTTTTACCTCTAGCTTGTCTACCTCTGGTCATACTTCTACAAAAGATATCCTTCTTGTGAGATTCTTGAAACTTTTTGTTGCTATTGTTGTCTTTTTCTAAACTCCTTTGGCTTCTCAAAAATTCTTTCCATTTTTTTTTTCTTGGTGGGAGGAAGGAGGAGGACATATAATTTCCTTGGCATAGGGAGAATCCTGTGAGAAACTTTCTTTGATGGTACAAGTCATGGTTGTCTGTAACTCACAGCCTTGGGTCTGTCTCCCAAGGTGATCAGAGAAAAAGAAAAAGAACCTATATATTCTAAAATATTTATAGCTGCTTTTTTTGTAGTGGCAAAAAACTGAAAATTGAGGGGATGCCCATCACTTGGGGAATGGCTAAACAAGTTGTGGTTTGTGATTGTGATGAAATACTACTGTACTATAAGAAATGATGAGCTGGTTTAAAAAAACATGGAATAATTTAGAAAAACATGAAATAATGGAGCATGAAACAAACAGAACCAAAGTAATGTTGTATACCCTAACAGCAATATTGTTCAAAGAACATCTGTGAATGACTAAGTTATTCTGAATATTATAAATATTCAAATCTATTACAAAGGACCCTTGAAGAAAGATACTATCCATCTCCAGAGAAAGAACTGATAGAGAGATAGAAAGAGAAGTATCTATAGTATAATTTTTTTTGATGTGTGTATGTGTATGTGTGTGTGTGTGTGTGTGTGTATATGTGTGAAGTGGTGGCCTTCTCTAGTGCAGGGTGGGGACGGAGTGAGGGAGGGAAGATAGTTCAGAACTTAAAATGAAAGAAAAAGATAGAAAAAAACTAAATTTAAAAAAGAGAGAGTTGTCTGGAGGTGCTAAGAGTTGAAGCCACTAAATCAGAGTCATATAGCTAGAAAGGGAGAATCTGAACTAGGAGAGAGGCTTTCTTCTCTCCAAGTATAGTACTCTATATACTCCTCTACACTGCCTATCTAGTCCTAGCCCTTTACATGTGGTCTTTTCTGTTGTTTTTGAGGCAATTGTGGGTTAAGTGACTGTGCCCAGGGTTACACAGTTAGTAAGTGTCACATTTGAACTCAGGTCCTCCTGACTCCAGGGATTGTGCTCTATCTACCGTACCACCTAGCTGCCCTTTCATGTGATCTTTTAAAACCTTCTAATAGTCTTCTGTTAAGGACAGTACATTAGAACAGAATGGTCCTTAAGAATGTATCTGACAATCCTCAATTGGGAGAAGTTCTACCTGGTTTTAACCTCTTAATGTCCTTGGTCCTTTGCCCTTCTCCATTTCTCTCCACCCCCTCAAATTAAGTCCATCCTCTCTTGAGTAGAGAAAGAGGACACAATTGGTCACCAGTATCTGGGAGGTAGGTAATCCTTCATTTACTTGGCACTTGCTAGTAGATCATATTTCATTCTCCTCTAAACTTAGTAGCCTCAATTTCTGCAACTTTTCTTATTCTCACCTTTAATCCTATCTTTGTATTGTCCTTCATTTCTCAACTACTTCCGAATTGGGTCGATGTCCTTGTCCGCTACAATTAATTCTTTATTATCTGCCCTGAGGGAGTCAAGCACATGAACCAATAATCCAAAAATTTATATCTGCTTGTAGAATTCATCTCTGACTCCACACTTCAATGTGGATGAGTCCGATGTTCTGGGAATTTAGAGCATTTTGAAAAAAATAATGAAAAGCACAAGGTGATGATCTAACTTAGGAGGAGCTGAGATACTTTTTAACTTCTCCACCCTCTAGACTTCAGCTGAGGCTTTCTAAATGTGCTCACTATTGTTCACATCTCAACCTCAAATCTTCTGACCTCTCAACCTCATTCCAGGACTCTTATTATACTTGGAGGATCATAGACCACAGGTCTAGAGCTAGAAGGGACCTTAGAAATCATCTAGTCCAACCCCCAAGAGAAACTGAGGCCCAGAGAGGTTAAATGGTTGCCCCAGGTTATCCAGGTAAGAAGTAGCAGTGACAGGATTTGAAACTGTAGCGCTCTATCCACTGTACCCTAGCAACCATATCAATAAAGGGAAGGGAAATGACCCTGATTTAGAAGGTCATCCACTATATTCCAGGCCATCATCAGTCATCTTGACTTTGGTCTTGTCATTGGACTTCAGTGACTCTGGAAAAGAGAATGAGGCTGATGCGTGCAACTCTGCTCAAGTCAAGACATTGCCCGAGTGACGTCATTGGTCCTCTTGGAACATGGGGAATGAGCAACAATGAAGGTATTTGTGATAAAATGCCTCTTTGGGTAACAGTGGCAGATAACACAGAAGGGTAGATAACATAAATCAACCTGTTTTGTCCCAGACATGGATTTGCTTAGTTTCCACTTGAGATTTCTAGAGAGACTGTGTTGGAAACAGTACAGGGTTGAAATTTTGGAGACCTGAGGACACTAACTAGTTGTATGGTCTTGGACAAATCACTTTATCTTTTGGGGTCTCAATTTCTGTGTGAAGGAGAGAATAAGGGAGTTGGATCAGAGAACTTCAGAGGTTCCTTCCAACTCTACAAATGGCAATGATTTTTATATAATATGATTTTTTTCAGAAAAAATGTAGCTAAAATTATTTTAGTAGTGGCTAGTATTCTGCATAGGGAATCTACTTATCATAAATTTCTTTATAAACTAGTGGCTGTTGTCCAAAGTAAATACAGTATTTTCTTCTTCAATAGCCATTTTGGTCATCAGATCAAAGGTTTGTTTTTCCCCTTTCTAACGAATAGCAAGCTCTATTTTTCACCTCTAACAAGCAGAAGGACAGAGGCCCAGGGCAGTTGTGACTTTCTCAATGTCGCACAACTAGCAAATTTCACTGATAGGGTTTGAACCTAGGTCCTGGATCCTCAAACCAAGGATATTTCTATTGCGGCACATTGCCTCTATGTTTCATCCCCTTCTTTTGTAAAATGCATTGAGGTCTTTATATGAGCTTGGGTTTTAGAATGGCAGCTGTCAGTGGAGGAGATGTGCTTCACAGTGTTTCATTGCAAGTGAACAGGGACTGGACTGGTGATGTCACTGGAAGAGGTTACCTAGTACCGCGAGAATGTCAATGATTTGCCCCTGGGTCACATGACCAGAATGAGTCAAAGGAAGACTTGAAAAGTCAGGCAAGCTTTCTAGCCACTGCACAAATTGTCTATCAGCAGTGTTCCAACTGTAAATAATTTTAAGCCAAAATGCTTCCTCTTCATCCAATTAACTGAAATACCTTTGCAAAGGAAGAGTTCATAGGGGATAGATCCATCCAAATTGACAATCAGACTCATAAATTTCCCTCCTGGCTATTAGTTAGCCTGATTAAGGAGACTGATTTTAGTGATTGGAGATGAGACCTCTTTCTCTAAAACAATACTACACAATCTTCCTCTGGTGATGTACCTCATGACATTTCATATTTGCCTGCTGGTAACCCTTCCTGCTTTCTCATTGTTGATTTGGCCACTGAGGGCAAGTATTAAGCTAGGCAGCCCTGAATCTGAAGGAAAAAAGCATTGACTCACCCTATAGCCTGGGGTTGTGTTTTACTCATGAGATTTTATAGAGCTGTGGGGCTGATATTTTGCTGAGTTCATTCAAGTTCCTTCCTGTTCTTTGGACTCACCCCTCCACAAGCTCTTGCTTGCCCTACATACCTGAACCGACTGGAGCTGATCAGAAACATCAGATAACATTTAAGTGACTTGTTTTTTCATGACTGTCTTCATCCACATGCCTTATGTAGATGCGGTGTGTAGCACGTAGTCTATGTATACTTTTAAAATAATTTTATTGATGCATTTTTGGTGATTTATTTTTAGTTTTTTAAAAAAATGCATTTTTAAACTTTCAGGATCATCTAGTCTAACTCCTCATTTATTATTATTTTAAAAAATTTTGTTACTCTGAATTTAATGAAAATTAAGAAATAACACCTACATGCAATATAGAATAGAAAGAAAAAGAATCTATATGAAAACATGAAACTATTCTATACAGCTTGCTTTTTTTGCAAAGTATATAATAAATTTAGCATATTACTTTCAAAACTGCCCTATTTATTTGTGTTTCCATCTGAACTTTGGTTCTTTTACACATTGAAAATATTGTAATGATCTTTTTTCTCCCTTTTCTGTATTTCTTGGCAACTCTATTAATAGCTTACCTCTCTCTACCAGATTTCTCCCAAATAAAAAAAAAAGAAAGAAAACAATTCTTATAAGAAAAAAACATAATCAAATTGGACAAATCAATGTATTTGTTTGTCAAAAAAATGTATGTCTAATCCTGCCCTTGAGTCTTTCATCCCTTTGTCATGTGCTTTTTTTTTTTTCTTTTTTAGCATTCTGGAGTCAGGGTGATCAACATTTTTAAATCTTTCAAAATTGTTTTTCCTTACTATATAAAATATTCTCGGGGTTCCACTTACTTAACTCTGCAGCAGTTCATGCAAGTCTTCCCAGATTTCTCTGAAACTTTCTCTTTCATCATTTTTTAGGGTGTAATGGTTCTCCATAGTTTGTTCTGCAGTTACTGAATCTTGGATACCAACTTTGTTTTGTTACCTTGGAGAATTTTCTTATTAATATCATGGTACAAATAGAACAAAATCTATTTTGTGTCAGTGCTATTTTTAAATTTTTAGACAAATGAATGCTTGTTTTATCATGACTCTGTAGGGCTTAAATTGCCAGAGAGAGAGAGAGAGAGAGAAAAAAAAACTATTCTTAGATTAACTATAATATTAAAGTTGCTGATATTCTTCCATCTGGAAGATCTCTTTCATTTCTGGTACCAATGTCCTCTTCACTGGGTGATGCCTCTCATTTGGCAGTTTATATATATCAGTTATGTGTCTATACATGTAGTATCCCCACGTAGCAGAAAGATGATTGCTTTAGCATTGAAATAAAACCCCAAATGGGCTGTGACATTTTTTAAGCTTGTGATCCTGGATAAGTCATAGAGCATAAGCCTCTCTGAGGTTTAGTTTCCTTATCTGTAAAATAGAGACAATATTTGTACAATCTATCTCAGAGAATTGTTAAAAAAGAAAATAACTTTGCAAATCTCAAAGCACTAAATAGGTCATTATTGTTTTGTTTGGTATTCTGGCTTATGGACCACTGTAACACATCAGGGCTGTGAGCGTTATTTAGCTGTTTACTTTTGCTTTTGCAACAAGCAAAAAACCTTACACCCAGCTAAAAAACTCTTGTTGAACTGAGTTGAACATTGTCGGACTTCCTTTCAGATACTGGTCACCTTCAAACCACCAGAGACCAGAGATTTCTCCCATACATAGGTGTCTTCTGACTACATACTTACTCCTAATTTTCAGAACTTTTTACCTATTCTTTTGTCTATGGGTCAAAGAGATAAAATAATTCTGAACTACAATATCATGTCTTGCTGATACATGTCCACACTTAATGCATAATGTTTCTTAGCTTGGAAATTCCTTGTGTTTGAGGCTTAAGGTTACACAAAATTAATTATTAGATTAAAAAAAGACATCATATTGATCATTGCACTGATCAAGTTCTTAAGGCTTTCAAAATTGTTTGTTTTTACAACATTGTTATTATAGTATAAATTGTTGTCCTTCATCTATTGACTTAACTCTTCATCAGTCCATACAAGTCTTTCTAAGTTTTTCTGAAATTGTCACTTTCGTCGTTTCTTACAGCACAATAGTGTTCAATTATCTTCATATGCCATAATTTGTCCTGCTGTTCTCCAAATGATAGAGACTCTCATAATTTTCAGTTCTTTGCCATTACTTGTAGGATCTTTTAATCTCTTTTTTTGATCTCTTTAGTTCGTCGACCTAGTAATGGTTTGCCTGGGTCAAAAGGAATACACACCAAGATACATATTTTTTTCATAATGTTGCTGTCGTTGTATAAGATATTCTCCTGGTTTTATTCACTCACTCTGCATCAGTTCATACTAATCAAGATCCTCTGAAATCTTCCCTTTCACTATATCTTATTGTATAATAATATTCTATTACATTCATATGCAATTTGTTTGACCATTCCTCAATTGTCCGAGAGGCAATCTAAGACCCAAGTGCTTAGATTTTATGGCTATTTCATCCTTGGTATTATCTTTTCTCTTAACCCCCAACCTTCACCCTTACTCGTTTCCCTATTGAGATTAACATATTTGTTAATCAGACTGAACTAGCCTCTGACCTAATGGATGACCAGAGTAGGAACAAAGCAGATCAGAGACAGGAGAGTCAAATTTCCATGTGAGGGAAATGGCTTGTAAACAAGGAGGGAACAAGACACATGTGCTGGAGCCTTGTCTCTGGTGGGGAGGGACCCGAGGCAGCGTGGGGAGATCTTAATATTTATACCTACAGCTGTGCAGTGAGTTGGAGCCCTGACAATGAGGGATAAGAGCTACAAGATAACAAGTTTGGTTCACAGTAGGACTTCACAACTGGAACATGGCCACTTCTCTGGTACTTGTCAGCTCAGAGAATATTTGGTACTGGTCTAAGCAATACAGTAATTATGTGATTTTTGCCAGAGAATGAGATCATCTAGAGGGTGAGTGCAAAGGATTGTTGTTATGCCAATCTCAGGGCAAAGCTTGCTTTCACTCTGGGAAATGGTGTTGCCTAATATCTTGACATATTTATACAAAATCTCTCTCTCTCTCTCTCTCTCTCTCTCTCTCTCTCTCTCTCTCTTTCTCTCTCTGTCTCTGTGTCTCTGTCTCTCTCTCTGTATTCAGTTCTCCTTTGTCAATTTCAGATAATAAGGCTCATCTGGTTCCCACTCCCCCATCCCTTCCTCCATATTTAATTACTCTTCTTACACAACCAAATTATGAGAAATAGAAAAGTTGCGCACCTTCTTCCTCCTTTCTACACTTATATATTCCTTCTTTTTTCCCTCCCTTTTCTTTCTTTTCTTCAAACTCTCAGAGTAGAACCAACCCACCCCTACGACTTCTGGTTTTCTTATTTGATGCCTTCAAAACACTTTGAGGATATTGACCTTCTGAAAGAATATCCTATTACTTATTTCTTCTCCCTATGTTAGAATGTTAGTACTACATCATCATATGGTATCCTTTCCAGTTGCCGAAATAAATTACCTTTCTAGATTTTTCTGGAATCTTGTAAAATCCTCCATTCAATTAAAGATCCATTTCTCTTCCATCACTTTTAGGATTACATTTCACTTTTCAAGGTACATTATTCCATTTGCCTTTGGGAATATTGTATTCCAAGATTTCCTGCACCGGAGCTTGGTGTCAGTGCCAGACTCCTCTCTCTGTTCTATCTCACCATAGATCCTCTGGATTCTTGTACTGACCTCCAACTCTAAGAGTTAGGTTTCCCTGGATCTTTGTGATTCAGAGAGCTAATTTTCCAAGGGTAACTCTGACATTTTAGGACAGATTTTTAGAGACTTCAGAACCCCTGGGCCTGGGTTGTTCTGCTGATCTGGTCACTGCCTGATGCTACTCCGTGGGACTCCCAAGGTGTCCATACTCTGGCTTTTCTGACCTCCCTGCTATAGAGACTTGAGAAATAAATAAATTAGATGAAAGTATTCTCAAAGAAGGAGGATGTGAAACATTTATGGCCATTTTTATGGTTGAGAGATGTACAATACAATGAAAATACAAGTTGGACCAAAAGTGAAACAGGAAGTTTGCCTAGCATTAATATAATAAATGGCAGAATAGATTTTTCAAGAAAGGTGAGTGAAACTTAAGCTTTGCTGTAAAGTAGATAGCAAGAATTCTGATTAAGATTCATAATTATTAGCTCAAAATCTGGACAATTCTGGATAAATTTCTAGTAAAGCACTGTACCAGGCTTCCTCTTTGATTCAATCCTGATCCATCTTTCTTAACAGAATGTATCAAATATTATAACTAAAAGATGAGAATATCCATTACCCCTTCAAGTATAGGGCAACTGTGTTTATACATTTAATACAAATAATTCATAGCTTCTATTACTTAAAACATCTAAAGCACACAAAATAATATATTGGTTGAGAATCAACCAATTAGTATTTATTAAACACTTTCTATGTGCTGGATACTGTGCTAAGTGCCAGGGATACAAAAAGAGGTAAGAGACCTGTAATACCTATGCTCAAGGAGCTTACAATTTAATAGGATATTATGCAAACAAATATAGCTAAACAAAGCTAACTATATGCAGGATAAATAGGAAATAGTTAAATTAAATAAATTAAAATAGGGACAACATTGGAATGAAGAGAGGCTAGGTAAGGTAGGATTTTAGTTGGAACTTAAGTCCTGCTGAGCTCAAGCAATGTTTTTTAGAATAAGACAGGGGTTTGAAGGTAAATATTTAATAACCAGGCTCTCTGGGGCAAAATGCATGCACACACATTAGGTTTAATCTGCATGACTGATAGTTTCTCAAGTTTAGAAATCAAATAATTCAAGTCCTGATTTGTCATGATTGCAGATTTCCAAGGTTTAAATGCTCACACTGAAAATTTAACAATTAATTCTTGAAAGGTGGTTAGAACAGACTCCAGAATATCCCTGAAAGGAGGCAATACTTACAAATATTTTTGTCTTCTGCAGGCAAGATATATTGACCATAAGACTAGAAGAGAAAAAAACTGCAGTGAGTGTATTAAAATACTTTGGAATCGTGATGTCAAAGCTGATTTGGAAGAACATATTTCGAATACTTGAAATGAAAACATTACCAGTCTTAACACAAAATTGTGGCACGGTAAAATGGATGACAATGAATCCAGAAAGAATTAAACAAACACTTGCACAATGTTAATGACATATATGGCTTAGAGCCCCAAAGTAGCTATAGAAAGATGAACATTTCCTTGGCAAATAAGAGGAAAAGGACTTGTAGATGTTCTCAGACAATATAATCTTGGAACAAACAGACCTCACACTAAAGAATGTCAGCACGTATGTGCTATTTGATTCGTCAACTCTAAATGAAAGTGAAGTTCCTCTGGAGGTATCCTATGAAATGACTAAGGCTCAAGAAGGTAAGCTAAAGGAACTCTATGGGTAACATCCACATGGACTCAATGAACAATAGGTTAACAATGAAGTATTGAACAAATAGTTGAGTCATAGAGATTTGTTTATAGAAATGGAAGTGTTTATGATGGTAATTCAAGATCAAATTCATCATGAAAAACTATAGAAAGGTTATTTTTAAGGATCTTGGACTTATTGACTACTACAGAGTATGCAGTAAATTAACCTATCACTGCAGGTTGTAAACATTTAGTGTCTACCAGATAATTACAAAGACACGATCATGTGGCTAGAATTATATACTTGAAACTTGCTTTCTTTTATAATTTAACAGATGACAGAGCCTTATGCTGTGAGTACAAATCCCAAAATAACCTTGAAAATTCAACAAATACATTTTAATGGAATGAGCATCTTGACTGATAGAACTATTGCTAACAACTGTGGACATAATATTAATTCATAAAAACTAAAAAGCAAGTAGAGGTCGACGTCCTGACTATTCACAATCTCCAAATCACATGGAATGAAAAGCTTGCAAAATACAGAGACCCATAGAAACAAACCAAAACCAGGTAGGAAAAGGAGGTGGTAATATCCTCATTGTCCTGTCTTCTGCAGGAATTGTCTCAAAGATGGCTATTATTCAATTACAAAAAGACAGTCATTTCAAACATTTGAGCAAGTCTGCAAACCATTAACTACAGGAGACTAATAACAGGGTAGTAATTCATTTTTAATCAATCTCTGGTTTGTTGTTGATGTTCAATCATTTAGTTGTGTCTGACTCTTTGTGACCCCAAGTGCCACAGGATGCCAGGCCCTTCTATCTTCCACTGTCTTTCAAAGTCTGTCCAAGATCATGTTCATTGTTTCCATGACATAATCTGTCCATCTCATCCTTTACTGTTTTTCCCTTCTCCTTTTGCTTTCAATCTTTTCCAGCATCAGGGTCATTTCCAATGAGTAACCAAAGTATTTGTTTCAGTATTTGACCTTTCAGTGATAGACTGAATTAATTTCTTTAAGTATTAATTGATTTGATCTCTTTGCTGTCCAAGGGACTCTCAAAAGTCTTCTCCAGCATCACAATTCAAGTGTCAATTCTGTGATGATCAACTTTCCTTATAGTCCAACTCTCACAGTCATACATTGCTACTGGAAAAACCATAGCCTTGACTATATAGATCTTTGTCAACAAGGGGATGTCACTGCTTTTTAGTATGTTGTCAAGATTTGCTATAGCTTTCCTTCTAAGGAGCAAGTATTACTTATTTCAAGGTTGCAGTCACTGTCTGCCATGATGAGCAGAAGAATATAAACTCTGACACTACTTCCATTTCTTCTCCCTATATTTGCCAGGAAGTGATAGGACCAGTTGCCAAGGTCTTAGTTTTTTTATGTTAAGCTTCAAGCCAGTTTTCACACTCTCCTCTTTTACCCTCCTCTTCACTTTCTGCCATCAGTGTGGTATCATCTACATATCTGAGATTGCTGATATTTCTTTCAGCAACCTTGATTCCAGTTTTTTATTCATCTTACTCAGCATTTTACATGATATTCTCTGTATATACATGAAGCAAATAAGGTGACAAAATATAGCTTTGTCATATTCCTTTTCCAATCTTAAACCAATCAGTTGGTCCATGTTTGGCTTTAACTGTTGATTCTTGGCTTGTATACAGGTTCCTCAAGAGGCAAGTAAGATGATCTGCTACTCCCATCACTTTGAGGGACACATTTTGTTGTGCTCCATACAGGCTTTAGTGTAGTCAATGAAGCAGAATTAGATGTTTTTCTGAAACTCCCTTGCTTTCTCCGTAATCCAGTAAATATTGGCAATTTGGTCTCTAGTTCCTTTGCCTCTTCAAAAACCAGCCTTCTCTTCTGGTAATTCTCAGTTCATATATTGCTGAAGCCTAGCTTGAAAAATCTTAAGCCTAACCTTGTTGGTATGTGAAATAAGCACAATTGTTCATTAATTTGAACATTCTTTGGCATTGCCCTTCTTTAGGATGAAGATGTACACTGATCTTTTTCAGTTTAATGACCACTGTGAAGTTTTACAAATTTGTTGGTGTATTGAGTGCAGGATGTTAACAGCATCATCTTTTAGGATTTTTAATAACTCATCTGGAATTCTATCACCTCCAATAGCCTTATTGTTAGCAATACTTTCTGTGGCCCACTTGTCTTCATTCTCTAAGATGTCTGGGGAACCACGCTATAGTGATTATCAGTGATGTTAAAATCTTTCTTGTATAGTTTTTCTGTGTGTCCTTGCTACCTTTTATTAATCTCTTCTGCTTCTGTTAAGTTCCTAACATTTTTGTCTTTTATCATGCCCATTTTTGCATGAAACATTCCCTTGATATCTCTAATTTTCTTGTCTTTCCAATTCTACTGTTTCTTCTTTTTTTTTTTTGTATTGCTCATTTAAGAAAACCTTATTTGTTTCTGGTTGAACCTTTTCCAAAAAGATAAGAATAAGATCATTGACAATAATAATTCCCACACATATAATGTTTTCCTTACAATGATCTTATGAAATAAACATTGTAAAAATTATTTTTCTCATTTTACATACAAGGAAATTGAGGTTCAGAGAGGTTAATTGACTTGTCCAAGGTCACACAACTAGGACGAGTTAAAATCTGGATTTGAACTTCAGTTTCTTGACTCCAAGTCTAGTTCTCTTTCCAAGAAAGAAAGGTTTAGAACTTAGGTCTCACATCAAGCCTATGATCTTACCATGAGGCAATATTATCTTTAACATTCAAGCTTATGAGCAGAGGGCCATTTTGCATTATTATAAAACTATGAAAACTAAGCTTATTGTTGTAATAAAAGTTATAGAAAAGTCAATATAACACACTGATTAATGATATACATGATGTGACATGGTAATTATCTATCGATGATAGTTTACGTAAATGACTACCACTTGTATTACTTTTAAATAAGGAAGACAAAGCTTCTTTCAAATATCTTTATTCAGCATCAACAGTTTACCTTGGCAGGATGTGTCCTTAAGTTGTTTTTCTTTTCATACTGTGACATTTAAAAAATTTGAGAGACATAGTTTCTGGGTAATTTAATCATTTTATTAATAAGGCTAGCATGTTCATTAATAAAAGATCAGTGACAATCTCTAGTACCAAAGACCCCTCATCACAGTGGACTGACAGTTTATTTGCCCTTGGAAGAGTAGTTGTTCCTGAGGACGGAAATAAACTCTGATTGGTTAATAATTAATAAGAGAATGAATATTACAATGAGGGGCTGGACTGTATTCCAGTGAAGGTCTGGGGGGTAACTTGGATTACCTAATTCTTGGTCAAATAGGCTTATCAATTTCCATATCACTTGTCTGACAAAAGGGAGATTTAACATTTCCACAGACCCATCTGAGTAAACACAGTGAGCAGGAATCCTTCCATTAGCCCAAACTTAGAATTTCTTTCACTATCTTTGAATAGATCTTAGCCTGGGTAAGGCTGAGCAAGATTTCCCACATGTTGATTTCTGGATGAGAAAGTAGAAAAGGAGAAAAAGCCTTGGCTCCAATACAGAAATTAGGTATTAAATACAAGAGGGAAATAATCATTTCTCTCAATATACACATTTTAAAAGATAAAAGTTCTAAATTTCCTTTCCTAAAAGGTGAAGGTCTCTTGTTCTGACCCTCCTCTGTATTTTACAGTTAATGTTTCCTATGTGCCCTGGGAGTCTTGGAGGAAAAGGATGAAAGTGAAAAAAAGATGGGCCTAAGTGAGAAAGATAAAAAAGGGGGAGGGATTTGCCTATCTCAGATAGCTTTCTTCTGTTCCTTCTGAACTAGGCCCCATCTGCTTTGCCACTGGACCCTAAGGTCCACTGTGCCTTTCCCATTGACTTATAGAAGAAACCTCTTATGTGAATTTCTTTTTAAATTCTCTAGGCCTCAGTTGCCTCATTTTTAAAATAATAGGGCTGGACTAGGTATCTCTATGGTCTTTCCCCACTCTGACATTCTGAGTTTATGCTCAAAGTTAAAAGAAATAAAATATTTCATTTCTCAGTTGGAAAGAAAAGACTCAAAAAAATGAAAACTCCTGGGAGAGGAGGCAAAATGATATGATTGAGTTTCAGTTGAAACATAAATTCTCAGGCAGATTTCAGAAAAACTTGGAAGGACTTATACGAACTGATGCTGAGTGGAGTGAGCAGAACCAGAAGAACATTGTATATAGTAACAGCAACATTGTGTGATGACTGACTTTGATGGATTTAACCCTTTTCAGCAATGCAATGATCTAAGACAATTCCAAGGGACTCACCATGGAAAATGCTGTCTACATCCAGAGAAAGAACTATAGAGTCTGAGTATGGATCGAAGTACACTATTTTCTCTTTTTTCTTTCTTGTGGTTTTTACCTTTGTTCTGATTCTTCTTTTACGACGTGACTAATATGGAAATATGTTTAATGTGATTATACATATATAGCCTATATCAGATTGCATGCCATCTTGGGGAAGGGGAGAAGAGGGAGGGAGAAAAACTTTGGAACTCATAATCTAATAAAAGTAAATGTTGAAAACTATCTTCACATGTAATTGGAAAAAATAAACTATTAAGTGGGGGGAAAAACATAAATGCTATCAGATCTTTCCTTGCTCTAATGAGAGAGGAAGTTTCCCAGGAGAGATAGTAGGAATGGGCTACGGTGGGATGGACAATACCTTGCATCAAATAATGCTATGGAAGGAAAAAAATTTGGAAAAAAAAGCACAGTAGGGTACTGGATAGGGTACTGGTCTTGGAATCAGGAAGACCTAAGTTCAAATAGTACTTCAGAAACTTTCTGGCTGTGTGACTTTAGGCAAGCTACTTAATCCCTCCCAACCTGTTTTCTCATTTTAAAAAAGGGAATAATAATAGCAGTTACATCCCAGGGTTTGCTGTAAGGGCAAAATGAGTTAATGTCTATAAAGTACTTTATACTTAAAGTACTTAAAACACTAAATAAATGCTACCTATAGACACACTATGTATGCACATTTATATGCGTGTATACAAATACACACACACTTACATATATGTACATAATGTTTAGGAATCAGGAAAGAACAAATAGGCTAAAGGCCCACTTTCAGCGATTTCATAATTTTGTTTAGCCTGGTCTATTCATGTCCATTTGTGTCTGAACAAATAGAATTCCTGTGCAAAAATGCTTCCTATTCTGTGCTGTGGAAGTCAGCCACCTTGCTGGGGACCTTATTCAGGGGTGAGTTGAAATGAATGTTTTGGACCCTGGATTAGGGGCTCCCCAAGAGTTGTCTATACACCCCTTCGCTCACTTTTGACCATTTCTGCTCCTTTTTAATTTTTCACTTTAGAATCAAAATGTTGAAACTGTAAGGGACTTTATAGATAACCTCTTTGCTTACACTTATGGCAGAGATCATCTGTCCCCTCCCCCTCCCAGAGTACTTGGGGCTCCATTTTTTGGTGTAGCTCTTGAATTGTCCATTCCCATGTCTTCGGATTGGTGGTGGGGAGAAGCACCAGGGCAGGTGAATTTCTCCTGCCCTAGCCAAAATCCCCCACTTTCCTCTTCCCCAGTTGATGGCAGCCACCCTCTCCCCCCTCATTTGGTCTTGAAACATGACAAAGGAGCATCCAGATGTTACCACTTGGTCCCCTGAGGATGCCACGAGGTTTGTCAGGAACTGTCAGTGACCTTGGTTATACAGTGTGCTGTAAATCACAGGGCTCTTGAAACCACAATAAATAAATCTTTTCAACAAGGCTATATGGAGTGTTTTGTGTATTTAAAAATGCCCTGAGAATGGCTTGCCAAAAGGTGGGGGGTGGAGGGTAGATTTTATGTATTCCGCCCATCTGGTTCATCTTAATCCTTCAGGATAAGGAGTCCAGACAAGCATACAATAGTTGTAATGTAATAATGCGGCAGCCGCTTGGCTCATCACCATCACAACCCCTTGCCTTGGTTTCCCACCTAACTGGTAAGTAAGCAGTTGTGAAGACTGGGGGAGGGGCAGCTGGAAAGACAGAGACAAGGAGATGGGGTCTGGCCTCCCTCCTCTTCCAGGAGCAGCCAAGTACTAGCAGCCTAAGCAGTCTCCTTATGACTCATCCTCTCAGTGAGGTCGGATTCATTTTCTCAGTGATAGTTAAGCCGGCCCCTTGCACGGTGATTTTGCTGCAGGCAGTCATCTTTTCTGTACCAGCACATTTGGGTTTGGACTGCTCAAGTTAGAGGTCTTGGCTTCTGGCTGCTTCTGGGTTCACACATGACTCCATCCACATTTTCCTCATTTGGCTGGCTTGTGGGGAATTGTCTTGGGCTCTTGACATCCCAGGTGATCTTGTAATTATCTCTCAGACAGGGATGAATTAGTGGAAAGGCTGATAGAACAGGAGAAGAAATGCTTTTTGTGGAATTAATTACAGTAGCTCCCAGCTCCTACCCCCCTCCCCCAAATTGGTGATATAGCAGGTTGGAAATGTTCGGGGCCTCTTACATGCATATGGTGTCTTAACGTGACCTTTACATCCACCTTGATGTTAGGCATTCCATGCTCAGAATACAGATTAGAGAATTCACATTCCCTTCCTCCCTATGCTGGATCCACGTGGTACTTCAGGACGACTGCTATTCAATGACTGATTGAAGGCTGATCTAATCTCTGTGAATCTATCTTTCCATTCTCTGTAGGGGCAGCAAGAAAAAGTGCTGGATTTGGAATTGGAAGACCTGGGTTCCAGGCATGGAACATCCTGTGTGATGTTGTACGAATCATGTGACTTTCCTGAATCTAAGGAGCATCTAAAAATGGGGATAAACATTCCTGACCTTCTTATCTCAAATGGTAGTTACTAGGATAGAATGAGATAATGTATGTAAAACATCTTGGAACTATAGGAAGAGTTGTGTATAATTATTATTTTTATTTAGAAAGAGAAATATGAACTGGCAAGGTACTTTGCACACAATGGTTAATATGGGTGACCATTTTAGAGCCAAGAAGACTTAGCTTAGATCAAAGGTTCTTAGTCTGGGGATACCTGAACTTTACATAAATAAATAAGTATATATCTGCACACACATGTATATACATATTTTGATAACTGTATTTCAATATTATTGGTTTCCTTTATAATTCTATATATTTAGTTTTATGTATTTAAAAACATCACTCTTAGAAGGGGGGAAATTGGCTTCACCAGACTGTCAGAGGGGTCCCTAACAAAAGAAAGGTTAAGAGCTCCTGATCTGGATAATTTTTCAGTGTGGGTCTTTGAACTTTCAGAGGGTGGCTGTGGCTAGGCTTTGCACTCAGGGTAGGCTCTCATCAAGCTGGGTTATGTATTCTGGTGTTTAGGTAGAGGAATAGACTAGGGTGGGGACTTTCTGAGGCCCCAGCTAGCCTGATGATTCAATGTAATTTTTCTTTAATGGGAAGTTGATGTTAGCTAAAGACCAAAGCCTCAGAAGTGTATTTGTTTATATGGTTCTTACTAACTTTTTTTTTTCTTTTCAACATAAGTGAAAAACTGAAGGGTGGTTGTGGGAGGTCTGGGTTTCTTTTCTCTTTGTCTTCCTCTATGTGTCTGTCTCTGCCTCCCTTTCTTCTTTCTCTCTCTCCTTTCCTCTGCTCTCTCTGTATCTTTCTCTCCTCTCTTCTTCTTCTCTCTCTCTTTTTCTCCTTCTCCTTCTCCTCTCCTCTCCTCTCCTCTCCTCTCCTCTCCTCTCCTCTCCTCTCCTCTCCTCTCCTCTCCTTTCCTCCCGTCTCCTCTTCTTTCTCCTCTCCACGTGTGTATATATATATATATATATATATATATGCACATACATATACATATACACATATCACATGTATATATAAATATCTTTTGGTAGGATGATAGTTTCCAAGGCAATAGATTGTGGAATACTGTCAAAGTGACTTTGAGGAAATAGCTTGACCTGATTTTTTCCTGGTTGCACTTTCTATGCTCACAGTGGTCAACCAGACTCATATCATGGTGAAGAACACTCCTTTGGAGAGGTGATTGGCATTCCATCCATCAGATGCTTTGTGTGAGGTCAGAGGGACTGTAGGGTGCACTCCCACAGTCTTTCATGCAGCTGGCCCTCAGCTTTAAGATCCTGTTGGCAATCAAACAGTCTCAGAGAGAGAACCACCAACCTGGATTATGGAAACAGCATGTCACAAGGCCTGTGTGTGCTGAGACACAGCTAGAGAGGGAGAAGGCTCAAGGGTTAGGAAGAGAACAGTGAAATAATGTTGCTTGTACAGGCCAAAGTTTATGGGGTTAGTTTCTTGCAATGCATCTTGAAAAAACAGACTTTTGCAGAGGGAAAAACTACATGTGTGAGATGTATATTAGAGCTATCAATTTATTCCCCTCATGATTGTCAGATTTTGGTAATGTGCATATGGTAAAGTTGACTAAGTTTAGGAAAAAACCTTTAGCTGTCTAATTAACACATAGCTTCCTACAATATATTTTTTATTAAAATTTTCTTGAAATGCTTTTATTTTTCAAGGAGTACTATATTTATTTCTAAGCGGAATATGTATTCACTCTCTCTCCTGTGGATGAAGACTCTGGGACACTGGGAGATTACTGGTAGGGTGCAAAGTTGGACTGGTCCAGGGAAGAATTTACTGGTGTAGCCACTGAAGGAGAAACTTGAAACTGGTGGCTTCCTAATTATTCTTATTGACTAGGCACTCAAATCAGGTATTTCTATGTTTCCAAAGTAGAGCAAGTGCTGCCAGCACCCTCTAAATGTTAGCACCCTGCGATGGAATCCCAGCCATCCTATTCTTGTTACAGGTTTGCTCAGAAGCAGAATTTATGTCTCTCCTTAGTCCAAACCTAGTTCCTTTTCTACTATAGCACACTCCTGTCTCTTCAGCTCAGTTAAATTCAATGTTCATGGGATGTAGAACTGAAAGGACCTTTGAAGTGATTTAGTCTAAATCCCTCCTTTCATTGGAAGAAAGTGGGGAAAGAAAAAAAGGAAACAAGTGTTTATTATTTACTATATAGTCATATACTGGGCTAAGTGCTTTACAAATGTCATCTCATTTGGTCCTCATCTGTAATTTTTCCCTCTTCAAAAGTTTATTTTTTCAAGACACATTGAAAGAAATGAACTCCATAGCTTCCGTCTGCTGGATGGCACTTTGGAATTTCTAGTGCCTAAAACTGAATCTGACGTGTGTGTGTGTGTGTGTGTGTGTGTGTGTGTGTGTGTGTGTCATACAACCCTGAGAGGTAGATGCATTTTACATGTTGAGGAAATGGGCAGAGAGCTGTTAAGCAATTTACCCAGGGTTACACAGATACAAATACCCTCTTGATCCTCTGTGCAACTTAGCTGCCTAGGACAAAAACATTGAGGACCAAAAACCCAAAGGTACAGCATGTAGCAGATCTGGAATTTGAACACTGGCAAGTCACTGAATGCTGTTTGCCTCAGTTTCCTCATCTGTAAAATGGCATGGACAAGGAAATGGCAAATCACTCCTGTGTCTTTGTTATGAAAGCCCCAAGTGGGGTCACAAAGAGTCATACATGACTGAAACAAATGAACAAACCAAAAAATAATCCTATGTGCCTCCATATCTACTGTGCTTATCAATATATTGAATTCTGTTCACTTTATTTCACTTCAATACAATTCTACCTAACAAACATGTACTAGGTTGCTACTGTGTAGATAACATAGGGCTAGGCTCTGAAAGAGGTGCAAATGTTAGGAAAGAGGTCCCAGGTTCCCCACCCCTGGTGTACACTAAACTAAAATTTAAAAAATATCTAGAGCTTGTCAAATACTTCCCTTGTTCAAGGCACCATACTTGCATGGTGGGGTTAAGCAGAAAAATATGATCAAGACAAAGTGGCCTTAGGAGAAAGAACATGGTATAAGGAGTTTTCTAGTTTTTAGTCCTGGTTCCTCTACTTATCAGCCATTTTATTTAGCTTTTATGAACCTCAGTTTCCTTATCCATAAAATGGAAAAAATAAGATCTGTTCTACTTATAGTTCACAGGATTGTTGTGACAACCAAAGAAAATCATAAATGTGAGAGCATTTAGTAAAATGATTTTTAAAAATCATCAGAAAGTTATAGACTGAATATTATTATAACATGGACTCTGCCCTCAAGGACCTTAGAACCTAGTTGGTGTAACAAGACAGGATCGTTTTGTAAATTTTCCCAACTTCATGCTTTTTGCTCCAGATTTTCTTCTGGCATGTTGTCCCCATGTCTACCTGCTGAAATTGATTCATTTTTTCAGGCCTTCAAAAATGCCACTTGGTCCTTTGGTTGCCCCAGATGGATGTAATCTTTCCTTTGTGACAGCACTTTCTGTGCCTCTTTTATATTCTACTGGAGTGTAAACTTGTTGAGGATAGGGTGGGTATAATAGAATGAGTCCTATGTTTGGAGCTAGAAGAGACCTACATTCAAGTCTTAGCTCTGAAACGTGTTAGCTCTGTGACCATGGGCAAGTTATTTAACCTCTCTGATGAGATTCTGATGAGACTAGGGACGATAATCATACTGCACTCTCTGCCTCATTGCATTGTTGGGAGGAACAGAGAAGGTAATGTATTTATGTGCTAGATTCATGTCATCTATCATTTCTCTTTCATCTCCAAGAGCCAGTTCTTAGTATATAGTAGAGTCATAACAAATACCAAATGGTGGTTGAATTTAAGACACTTTATGATCTTGACCTATTTTACCCTTTTAGTTCTCTCCTCCTACTTTCCTTCTTGAATACTCTCCTTTAGTCAAACTATTTTATTCACTGCCCTCCAAATACACATCTTACTTTCTTATTTGGCTCACCATATTTTCTCCCAGGGTTTTCTCTTTCAAGGAGACTTATTTTTGGTTTGGGAAAGACTGATCAAAAATGGTTTAAGGGTCCTGATTCCCAAGATAAGTGAAGGGAGGATGAGAACACCTATCTGCCCTCAATGAGCCCAAATCGCCTGGTCTGAATGAATTTCTTCCCAGTTTACTGAGAAAACTCACACATGGAATTGTTAAGCCATAGTCAGTGATCCTTGAAAAACTGAGGAAAACATAAGAGGTGCTTCAGGTCTGGAGATGGGTAATAGGAGAATGAGGACTGAGAAGAGGCCATTGAATTCGGCAATTAGGAGGTCATCAGCCACTTTAGAGAGAGCAGTTTCAGGAGAGTAGTGGGGATGGAAGCCAGATTGAAAGGGGTTGAGTGAATGGTCGATGAGAAAGGGGAGGCAGCAAATGTAGCTGTTTCTTTCAAGAAGTTTGACAGTGAAATGGAGAAGAAAGATTAATAGGACAGGAATGATCAAGGGACATTTTTAAGGGATAGCAAAAACTTGATCGTGGAAAGGTATTTAGAGAGGAAATTGAGAAACATGAGAGTCTTTTGAACAGGAGAATGACATCTATGTTGTGGGCATTGCTCTTTATTTCATGTGTAAGAGTCTAATTTCCTCAATTGGAAATCACGTTTTACGTTTCCTTTGTATCTCCCCTCCCCCCACTCCCCTTAGTGCCTGTAATCATTCAGACTCCGTGAAGGGGCCAAATAAATACTTGTTTGTGTTTTTATGAATTTTTAAAATTCTAATGAATTTTTTGAACTTTCATGAATTTATGAATTTTTCAGTGTCTAAAACATTGTCTCACACATAAATGAATGACGGTGGTAATGCTGAGTAAAGGTAACTGGTGATATGCCAGCCTTCATAGATCCACATCCTTGTTAAGAGTAGAATAAGTCATGGGATGGCAGGGAAGGGAAGGGGAAGCAGAGTATCACAATAGGGCCATGTGTCAGAAGTGAGCTTTGGAGGTTCTCTATGAACCTGGGTCAGGGGAATCAGAAGGGGTATTAAGCTAAGTGCGTTGTACCTTAAAGCCCAGTCAAACAAGCCCATCTTTTGTGAAGTAAGAGATGTAGTGTGTGGGGATAGCAAAGGAGCAAATAATTAGCTGGGATTCTATTTGGCAATTGAGGTCTGGGATTTCTTTATCCTTCCCCCTCTTTGTTTACATGATTTTGGCTAACCCTTTGGAAGAGGCAGGCAGTGACTTGTGAGGTATGACTGCACTCCTCTTGAGTGTGCCTGCTTGGAGTCTAATGTGAGCCTTGTGATGCTCTGGATCCAGGTCACAGAGTAAGTCAGAGGAGATCCAAGGCATGATTATGTGATGTTCTATAGATTCAACCTAAAGCATAAATCTCTCATCTTCCCCACCTGGGCCTCATTTCTCATCATCAGGGTAGGCTTCCTAGAGGACTATATGCTCTGGGACAGCAGCTTTATAACACAGGCAAACACTTTCATACTCCATCCTATCTTTCCACTTCTTTCCAAGGGCTGGGGCTTCCCACCTGAGTTGGAACTTTAATTCATGATTATTCTTTTCCCAGAGTCTCAACACATTTGTAACTGCTTCGGAGACTTAGAGAACTTCTCCCAGAAGATGAAGATCAGGCAGTTATACTGAAAGCAATGTTCTTGTTTGTTCTTTATTTTTAAAGGTGACCAGTGACATCTCAGGTAATATCTTGACTTGTGTGTGATTTAAATGAGGCAGTTGCACAAAATCATCAGCCTCACTCTGTCTTCCTGAGTCATCAAAGTTCAGTGACAGGACAAAAGTCAAGATGACCGTCTGTGAGACAGGATGGGAATGTTCACATACTTGGGGTAGACATTCTCCTAACTTACTGATAGGTTTGAGGCCTATCTGTTTCCCTCAATCTTGTTCAGCCTGTTTACTGAGAGGGTTTACTTGGGTGTGACCCCTGTGTGTGCTACAGCTTCTTGGAGTCGAAGATGGGAGTGGGGTAAAAGGTAGAGGCCAAAGGTGGAAGAGCAACCCTGAAAAGGACTCATACCAATACAAGCCTTATGAAAGCAACTGGCACTTATCAAGGGTGCTCTTTAATTCACAAGGGAAGTCATGACTTGACTTGAGATATTTGAGGGTAGATAGGGGCAATCAAGGAAAGGGAAATGATATAACTTCAGATGGTACAATCTTTGGGCTATGGCAGGCACAAAAGGAAATCAGTGGTCCAGTGAAAGGCCACCCACCCTCCACCCTTGCCGTATTCAACTTATGCCAAGTGTTTGTAATTCCACATAATATGATAGGAGTGGTCTTTGTCTTTTACATATCAGAACAGCTCAGAGAAAAGACAGAAGATTTCTGCATCACATCACATCACATCTGATCAGTTCTCTCAGGGATATTGTTTTATGTCAGTTTTAGTATCCCTTATAACTTATAGCAGTTACTTTGATTTTAGGTACAATCTAATGATGTAGTGAGTAGAGAGGAATCCATAGACCCCAGGAAAAATATTAGGGACTTTAGTAAAGATGAAATTAGGACAAAGGTTAAAATGGGACTTTTATTGAGGTTAGAGAGAATGCACATATTGTAGACTATGCCCAGAGTATAGTCTGATGGAAAGAACATTAGAATAGACATCCAAAGACCTGGGTTCTGGACCTAACTCTGCCACTTACTTGTAATGTGGCCTCGGGCAAATCATTTGACCTCCTGGGACCTCAGTTTTCTCATCTGTAAGCTATTAGCTCTATATATTTTATAAGGTTACGTTGAAAATAAAATGAGACAATAGCTATATACATATATGTGTATATATACATACATACATATATAAACACACACACACATATGATTTGAAAACTCTAATGCACTCTACAAATTGTCAAGATGTTTGGAGACATTCTGTTTCCTAGAGCTAAGGCCCAATAAGCATAAGCATTGAGCTTGGCATAACAATAATCCTTTGCACTCTAGACCTTCTCACCTTCTGGCAAAGTGTGTTACCTTCACTAGCACCAGGTGTTGACTGAGGGATTTATGATTATCATATTAATCAAGAACTGTTTAGATTTGATGGAGCTCCTCCATTTTTTAGCAACCTGAGAGCCAGAAGAAGGTGATATGCTGCAGCCTAGAGCCATCCATCACATCTCTTGACATGCTCACAATCCCTTTTTCTTATAACCGCCAAGTGAACCAAACCATGTACTGCACTCCTGTTCCTGTCATGCTAACTCTAGTTCTGCCAATCCACTGAATGATCACAAGTCCCAACAACCCTTACACAACTTAGAGACTGTTCCCATGGGACCCAAGAATGTCAACCATGGGAACTGCTACTCAAGACCTAAGAATGATCATGTTGTGGTCCAGCCCTTTTGTGGTTTTCATGTGTACAAACCCTACTGCTGCCCCAGCAAGTTAAGCTCTCTTACTTGAGGGGGGTGTTGTTTGCAAGTGTTTTCCTCATTCTGAAATTCATTAAACCACTACTTGATTCCTGACACATTTACTGCTGGCCTGCTTTGTTTGGCTCCAGTCATTCACAGGTTAGAGGCCAGTTCTGGTGTAGTTAACAAAATGTAGGAATTTACTTTTAGTTGTCTACAGGAAATGTTTTAAACACTAACTCCTTCTAAAATGTGATTTCAGATATGTTATCAACAAAATCAAATTGCCTCATTAGTGGTCTTCAGGAAAGCCACCATCATAAATGTGTTCAATGAAAAATGACTCATAAATATGGAAATTTGAAAATATTATGAAAGTACTGGTTGTTGAAAGAAAGATGGGTGATG
Source organism: Bettongia penicillata ogilbyi (assembly GCA_023548195.1). Lineage (NCBI taxonomy): Eukaryota > Metazoa > Chordata > Mammalia > Diprotodontia > Potoroidae > Bettongia > Bettongia penicillata. The sequence continues at coordinate 5,580,662 of JAJHZJ010000174.1, forward strand.
TAATGACAGGTGTAGACAGAAGGGTGGTGATCTTCTTGGAATCTAGTAAAAGGAGAACTGGAAAATAAGAATTATTTAGTTTATCTCTTACACTGTCCAGAACAATGCTTTATCTCAGGGGAACAGAAATGTTCATACCTTGCAGAGGATTAACAATAAGAAAAGACAATTCAATAGACTCTACTGTAGCCTTTCAGGTGAGCTACTTCCCTTTCTCTTTAAATCTATGCTTACTAAGCAGTATTAGGATTGTTAATTTTACTTCAGTTACTCAATACAAGGCTGTGGTTATTCTGGTTGAGGAAACACATAATAGAAAAGTCACTATGTGGGGAGATGAGAAAGAGCTAGACTTGGAGTCTGTAAAGCTGGATTTGAATTCTACCTTTGCTAATTAAGGGCTGTGTGATCTTGAGCAGGTCATTTCCCCATCCTGGGCCTCAGTTTTCCCATCTGTAAAATGAGTCTACCTTTGGTAGTGTTGTGCTTCTAGAAGTATAAGGGCAAAACCTTGATGAGTATACTAGTTATTCCCCCTTGGTTGGTCCCTACCCTTGTGTGAACTTTGCTCTTTTTTTCAACTCCTTCTTTCAGATGTAACTTTCTAGTGGGTCTGTCTTTGGATCTTTCCCATAGGGGAGAACATTTCTTAAACCATGACAGACAAGGGGAAAAGTCTAAGGGGTCTAAGACAACTCCTTTTTTTTTCTTTTCCTCCTACCAGTATTTCTAACCTCAGATACTTCTGTCCAGAGGAAACAGGGTTCACATGTTGTCTGCTTTGGTAGGCTATATAAATATGAATAAATAAAATCTATTTTATTCATTCCAAGTCCCCAACTGGAAGTCCGGGTCAAAGACAAGTTCTCTCTCTCTCTTTCAAGAATATATATCTGAGTATAACATGTCCTGCTACTCTCTCCTATATAATTTATCATCCATCCCCCCTTACCTCTTCAATGTAACCTCCAAGGGCACACACATGATTAGTACTGAAGTGAATAACTATGCAGTGTTAGAGAAACAGGGTTCTTTTTAAAATAAATGGCAAAAAAGCTCTTAAACTCTTTTGTGAATTGATTTAACCATTCTGGAGAGCAATTTGAAACTATGCCCAAAGGACCATAAAACTGTGCATAACTTTTGACCTCGCAATACCACTTCTAGGATTATATCCCAAAGAGATCATAAAAAAGAGAAAAGTACCCACATGTACAAAAATATTTATAGCAGCTCTTTTGATGGTGGCCAAGAATTGAAAATTGGGGGTATGCCCATCAAATGGGGAATGACTGAACAAGTTGTGATATATTAATGTAATGCAATACTATTGTTCCATGAGAAATGATGAGCAGTCAAACTTCAGGAAAACTTGGAAAGACTTGCATGAACTGATGCTTAGTGAAGTGAGCAGAACCAGGAGAACATTGTACACAGTGACGGCAACCTTGTGAGATGACTAATTTTGATAGACTTAGCTCTTCTAGGCAAACGCAAAGCTCTAAAACAACTCCAAAAAGACTCATGATGGAAAATGCCATTCACATCCAGACAAAGAAATCTGAATGCAGATTGAAGCACTCTCTTTGCTCTCTCTCTCTCTCTCTTTCTCTCTCTCTCTCTCTCTCTCTCTCTCTCTCTCTCTCTCTCTCTCTCTCTCTCTTATTTCTTCTTTCTCATGGTTACTTCCATTAGTTCTAATCTTTCTTTACAAAATGACTCATGCAAAAATATGTTTAATGTGAATGTATATGTAGAGCTTACATCAGATTGCATGTTGTCTTGGGGAGGAGGGAGGAGAGAGAGGGGAGAAAATTTAGAACTCAAAATCTTATGGGAGTGAATGTGAAAACTAAAAATTAATTAATTAAAAAACCCCAAACTCTTAAATAAATAAAAATCAGGACACATCTCAGCACTCTTTTAGGAAGGCACAGGAGTGAAAGCGAAGCAAAGAGAAAAAGTGTTGGGATGCTAGCAGCTCTTGTCCAGGCACTGGGATTGCTATGACTGCTGTACTCTCATTTCTTTTTTTAATGTTCTTTTTAAAAAAAAATTATTTATATATATTTATATACAATATTTATATATTATTTTATTTATTTATATATTTATATAAATTTATATATTATTTTATTTATATATTTATATATAAATATATATTTATTTTTATATATAATATTTATATATTATTTTATTCTGAACTTAAGAAATAAAACAAGCCTTACCATAACATAGTAAAATAGGGGAAAATATGATTATACATGAACTGCAAATCTATTGTGTACAACTTACTATTCCTTTCAAATATATAATAAAGTTATCATGTAACTTCCTTTTTTTTTTTTCTTCCCTTGTCTCACCCCCATCCTAGAGATGGCTACCACTAGGCACAAATATGTATGTATACGTATATGTATATAAAAGATAGATAAATATATAGATATATAAAATCATTCTATATATACTTCCATGTATCTTTCTCTGAATGCAGATCGTGTCTTCCTTTGTATGTCCTTTGTAGTTAGTTTCGGTATTTAGGATAGTTGAAATAACTTCTTTTCTTCTTGGCCTTCTCTCTCCACTTCCCCTTGCCCATTTGATGGTGGGTGAGGGGGGCAGCAGGGCCTGCAAAGTCATTTAGGCATCTTGTACTTTCTGTTGTCAGTCTGCACCTCTCCTAAAGTTTCTGCTCTCTCTCCTCCTCTAGCATGAAGAAAAAGGGAGACTTTCATTTCAGACACAATCTTCTCCCCATTGTCTATGAATCAAAATACACTGAGAAATGTTGTTTAGCAGTCATCCAACTCAGCTGTACTCCAACTATTTGGGTAAAGAAAGGAATGCTATAGAAAAGGGTTGGAATTTATTACCTCTGCGACCTTCGACAAGTCATTTGTCCTTTCTTATCTCAGTTTCCTCCCCTGTGCAGTGAAGGGGTTGCCACAACTGATTTTGAAGGTCCCTTTCACTATAAATATGGGATCCTAAGAATTTTATCTTGCAACTCAACTTGGCTTCGGATCCTACATTAACACTGGGCAAGTTGAATAGCGAAAACCAGTCTTCCCAGGGTTCCATTGCTCCTGGTTGAGCTCAATAAAACAGGAGACATTGTTGCAGACATTCAGAGTAGCTGCTGCATCTGCTGAGGTGATGCCCCACAAAGCTTTATCTAAATGGCACCACAGCTTCCTGTCCCTCTTACTACTGGTAAGAATTTCCCACTCTGGCCTGTCTCCGTCCAGTGATCTCAAGGAGAATCACCAAATTGTCCTCAAATGCTCAGAACAAATCACTTAAGGTCACTTTGTAATGAATAGCTGTGTACAACTCTTACGAAATCAATAATATGATGTCCTGACTCCCCAAAAGGAGGGGGATCCCTCATCTAGGACAAAGGTTGTACCAGAACCCGAGGAACCATCAATTTCCCATCCTCTTCAGGTCTTCTTTCCCACTGGGGCTGTGGAGACAGAGAGGTTTAAACTTCAGAATGGGAAAGCACCAGACAAATAAGTTTCACAGTCATTGTAGCAAAAGATTTATGGCCGACTCAAGAAAAGGCAGGAGTGTTGCTCACCAAAGCACATCTGTACAGCACATGGAGATCCTCCCATGGGGAGCTTTCTACACTCATGATAAGAAAGCTGGAGTTGCCCCTTTCCTGGTGCCAGTTATAGACAACTATGCAGCAAAGGTCAGAAACCTTATGTGCTTGCAGAAGAAGCTGACCACCTGTTGTAGTTCCTGGAGTGATAGATAAAGAAAGAGGCCTTCATCTGCTGATAATGGGAATTCATTTTGCAAATAGTTGCAAAATGTCTTGGCCTAAGCTGACGATCGTACGGTATTCATCTGAGCAGCTTCTGAAGAGGCAACTGTTTAATAGTAACATTGAATAACATTGTGGTAGAAAAGGAGAGGAGGAAAGGAAGACATTTTACAGATGAGGAAACTGAGTGTCCAAGGTTACAAAGTTGTAAATATTTGAGATGGAAGCTCTAATAGACATACTGTTGCTGTGTCTACACAACATGTAGCCAATAGGAGGTTGTGATCATTTGGTTACATTGTATATTTTCTTACTGAGTCATTTCACTGGTGTCCTTGTTGTGAGCTCATTTGGGTTTTTTGTGGCGAAGATATCACAGTGGTTTGCCATATCCTTTTCCAGCTTGTTTTATGCATGAGGAAACTGAGGCAAACAGGGTTAAGTGACTTGCTGAGTTACACTGCTAGCAAGTGTCTGAGGACAGATTTGAGCTCATGAAGTCTTCCTGATGGTAGGTTTGGCAGTGTATCCACTGTACCATCTAATAATACTACTAATAATAGTTAGCATGTATATAATACTTACTGCATGCCAGATGCTCCACTAAGTACTTTACAATTATTTTCTGATTTGATATTCACAACAATCCTGCAGGGTAGGTACTATTATTATCCCTATTTTACAGATGAGGAAATTGGGGCAGATAGAGGTTAAGTGACTTGCCCAGGGTCACACAGTTAGAGAATATACAAAGTCAGATTTGAATTTAGGTCTTCCTGACTCTAGGCACAAGGAATGTTAGAGGTTCTCAAGTTTAATCCCCTCATTCTGCAAAGGAGGAAACTGAGGCCCATAAAGTTTGTGACTTGTCCAAGTTTATCTAGAGCCAGGATTAGAACTCAAGTGTTCCAACACCAGAGTCAGCTTTCTTTCCAGTGGACTATGGCACTTAATACAATTGTGAGGCCTTGAGTTTAATCTTAATTTGATGTAGATGGACAAATGGGAGCATTTCAGAGGGAGACAATCCACTTTAAGGCACAGCTTCCTATCTAAATGGATGATGTTTATTAGATCATGGGATCGTGGATTTAGGGCTGAAGGGGCCTTAGTGGGCATCTGGTCCAACGTCTCCGTTTTACAGTTGATGACAGAATCTCTGTTTCATTCTGGTCTATTTAAAAGCAGCCTGTTTTTCTTCTCTGGTTGAAATATTTAAGGGTACTCCTTTGAGATTTTCACTGAATTTTCATTAGGGAAAAAAATAGCTGGAAATCCCTTTCTCCACCTTTCTCTTAGGGATATGGATAGAGAATATACCTGGGATTTCATTGGTATAGGAAACTCCCAGGTGAGGAAACTCCTCCTACCAATGGAATTTGGTACCTTCTCTGCAACTTTTTGTCATAGAGAGTTGCCTAGGGAGCACTAAAACAGCAACTTTCTTCTTCAGTCATGTCTGACTTTTTGTGAACCTGTTTTCTTGGCAGATACTGGAGTATTTTGCCATTTCCTTCCCCAGCTCATTTTACAGATGAGAAAACTGAGGCAAACAGGGTTAAGTGACTTATCCAGGGTCACACAGTTAGTAAGTGTCTGTAGTTGTTGTTTTTCCTTTGTTCTCAAAGAGGACCATGACAACAGGAAGCTGTTGGTCTAATAAGTGTCTGCGGCTGAACTTGAAGTCACGAAGATGTGTCTTCCCTGACTCCAGGTCCAGTTCCCTATCCACTGCAACGCCTAGCTGACAACTAGCCCAGGGTCCAACAGCCTGTAGAGATCAGAGACATATCTGTGTAGTGGACGGGGCACTAGACTTGAAGTCAGGATCAAATCTCATCTCAGACACTTACTAGCTCTATAACCTGGAAACTTTCTGGGTCTCAGTTGCCTCATCTGTAAAACAAGGGGCTTGAATTTGCCCTCTAGGACCGTTTCCCATATTGACCCCATCTCTATTTCTATCCAACCAAAATTCCCAAGTCTAGTAACATTAATGTAAAACAAAACTAACCAAAACAAAAACCAGAAATGAAACACAACCAAACAAAAAACCCCAACCCAACTATTAATTAAGTGCCTACTATGCATGGTAGACACAAGAGATTTTAAAAAAAGAAACAAGTAAATAACCTCACCCCTTCCCCTTAGTAGTCCCTATTTCATATCACATATAGAGATAAGTATTTACATGTTCAGTTGGGCAAGGAGAAAGCACTAGCAATTAAGAGGATGAAGAAAAAATTCATGAGGAAAGTAGCCCATGGGTTGAAACTTAAAGGAAGCCTGGAAATCTAAGAGGTCATGGTAAGGGGCTGGGAGCGGGGGCCATACTAGGTGCCAGGGACAGCCTATTGTCCACTCATTGTGTATCCCACAGTCCCTTTGGATAAGGATTTTTGTTCTTGCATTAACATGTATTTTAAAATTTCCCTTTTCTATTTCACTACTGATGGAGGGGATGATTAAAAGGCACCACGATTACAGGATCATCCAATAAAAAAGAAATGGTTCTTCTCTTATCTATTCATTTTCCTCAGCTCCCTAAATCCCCCTCCGATGTTGTAGGTCTGCAAAGGGAGTTAGCATTCTATTGATGTGGTAGCCCACTCACTGCCGCTCCCTGGGGCCATCCAATTGGAGGACTGCACTGCCTTCTCTAATTGAAGCCTCTTAGAGAAGCGCTGTGTAAGAGTCAGGGTAATGATACTTAGGGAAGACTTGGGCTCACTGCAGCTACAGTTTCTCTAACTTCCAAATTGTGGCCTATTATTCCAGGGGCTGGAGAAAGCACAATAGAAAGCAGTTACATAAAGTAACTCTGAGGTGTATTGTGCAGAGGGCATAAATCTACCATTACAACAAAAGAGTGAAAATAAAGTGCTTTTTGTCAGTCTTGGAAAATTCTATGCACAAACTCCCCTCCTCTTGGGAGGGATGAAGGGCTTTCATATTGAAAAAAAAAACAACCGGCTTTTAGAGATATGGCTACATTCCAGTGCCAGGACCTGTTATCTCTTTAGAGATGCCCACTTCTGCATGCTGAGCACATCTGCACATGTGTGCAAGTGTACATGTACATAAACACACCATGGACTACATATGTTTATCAAGAACAATCTGCAGTGTTTGAGAAAGTCTTACAACTTTCTTCTTTCCTGGAGAAGCGTAAAATGATGGTTTGTTATAGTACAGGGTACAAACAGATGTGTTATTTCTGTTTTGGGTCAGGGTCTGGACCTATGATTTCATTGGTGAGGGGTGGGGGGATGCCTAGAATGGAAACTCCCTCGACTGCTGCAGATTGTCTTATCTATAATTTTATAGTCTTGAGGAGTTAGCCAAGGGCATTGGGAGATCAAATGACTTGACTAGGGTCACACAGCCAGTAGGTATTAGATAGAATTTGAATGCAGGTTTTTCTGACTCCAAGTCTGATTATATCTACTATCTGATGCTGCCTCTCCTTCCTTTCCATTACCCTCTGTAATAATGGTTCTCTTTGTAAAAGTGTGTGTGTGTGTGTGTATGTGTGTGTGTGTGTGTAAAATAACTATGAGGAAGGTGGCCACGTTTCAAATTGTGACAAAAATCTGGCAGTGTATTAAAAGAAAAGGCCAGTGATACTTTTTTTTATCTGTGAATTCAGCTTCACTACAACTGGCAGAAGGAGTTGACACTTCCAAAGTCCTGCCCTGCCCTGTCTTGTACCAGATCACCTGAAAAAGGCAAGAGCTGAGTTTGAGGGAGGTTATATACTCATTAATCCCTGACTCCTGGACTGGGGAAGTCTAGTTTGTGTTGATCATGCTTATGAGCTTGATTCACAGCTGGCTGCCACGTCTTACAGACAGTCATAGGGAAATGTCTCTATTAAATACCCTGGAAAAAGCAGAGTCTATTTTGATCAGAGACTGGGAAGAAAATAGGAGCAGAATAGGAGCACAGAATTCTTGATATATTACACCTATCTCCTTCCCTCTAATTCTCCCTTCACAATTTTTAATATCATTTTAACTGATGTTGCTACCTATTACCTGAGTGACCTTGGGCAAGATATTTTATCTCAGTTTCCTCATCTTTAAAATGAGAAAATTAAATACAATGATCCCCAAGTTTCCTTCTAGCTTCGTGTCTGTGATCTAATAAATAACTTGTAAGAGAAACTGAATTTGTGTGTGACATATCTTGCTAGTTCTATAGAATGTAAACTCCAGGAGGGCAGGGACTTTTTTTTATGCCTAATGGCTAGCACATAGGAGGTGCTTAACAAATATTTGGTGAAATGAAAGTGAGAACAGAAGAAGAAAATTGAACAATATGTAATTATAATGACCAAGCTGGGACCTGAAGAAGGTTTGAGAAAATGCAATGTATTGTGTAATGAAAAGAGGTCCCAGATGTTCTGGAATCAGAGAACCTGTATCAGTGATATTTACTACTTGTATAAATCCTTGAGCAAGTCGTTTACTTCCCTATGCCTTAGTTTCCTTCTCTGTTAAAAAAATGAAGAGATTAGACTAACTGGTCTCTAAGATTTCCCTTTCTGATCCTTCCGACTCTAGACTTGTGATTCTATGCCTGCTGTCCCTTGGATATTGAAGATGGGAACTATGGATGTAGAATATTGAAGACAGTTGATGTGTTGGTTATTTTTTTTCTTTTTGTTTTAAACTATTTCTTGTAAGGAGTGGCTTTTGAGGCAGGTGAAGGAGAGGAGAGATATACTCAGAAACAAATATGTAAATGTACACCAAAACAAAAGACAGCAAAACAAAAGACAGCAATAAAAATAAAAGTTTAAAGATGTTTGTTGACTATAATATGATTTTTGCTTCTGAAATTCTTTGAGTGCTAAGGAAGAAACTCCCTCTCTTCTCTTCTGCTAGCTAAAGGTGCTGTTTGCAGGACATGTAGATGCATAGACCTTAAACATGCACAAACATGAACCATAGTAGTCCCTATAAAGAAAGAAACTCTTTTCTAGGACAGCAAGTTTTCTGGTGAATGGGTCTGGGTGGAGAAAGACAGGAAGGCCAGGCAGAGAGGCACCTTGTTACAGTGTGCCCCAGGCTTTGGCTCCAGGACTTTCCATGGTCATGGCTTTGTCACTATCAATAATCGAAAAGAATGAATGTAGGTTTGAATCTTTAAGGACCCAGAAGGCCATATTTTAGAAACCAGCTGAAAGCATGGTGCCACCAATCCTCTCACTTCAAATTCCCGTTGCCTCAGTTGGGAGTCCAGCCAACTTACTGTCTGTTGTTTAGTGTGGGCGAGGAGGTGGGAGGAAAGAACCGGGTGATGGGAGGGTAGGAGGACAAAGAGACACTGTGGGGAGTGGAAATTTCATTGAAGGGGGCGAAGAAGTGAGAAACAAGATCCTTGATGGGGGAAAAATGGAGCTTCAGGTATGATTTCCCCTCTTCACAAAGGAATTCTTTTTTAAAAGAAGGTTTTGAAAAGGAAATAATCATGATGGTATGAATGTTTCTTGGTTTTGACTCCATTAAATTTTTGAAGAAAATGAGGGGGTTGAATTAGATAGGGCCTTCTAAGCTGTTTTTAAAAAGTTGTATGAAAGCAGGCATGCAAGTATGTGCATGTGTGCACATATATATATGCCTGCTAATTGAGCCCATCCTCTATGTGTTCTTAAGTCTTAGTTTCTTAGGATTCCTAGAAACTGATGCCCTTTTCATAGATGTTCCCTTTCTTGATGATCATGAAAGGAATCAGTTATCTCACTCTGTGAACTCACCTATCGTTTCTGAAAATGCCTTCAGACTAGTGGTTCCTAGGAAAATCTTTATTACAGAAAAGAGTGCATGATGAGGGATTTTGAAAAAAAATCATATCTTTTTTTTCAGAGGTTGCATTTTGGGAAAATTTAAAACTTCATTTTTTCTATTTCCCAGATGGCACAGTTCTTATATGCTCAACATATAACTAAGCTTAAAAAATAAATTTGGTCAGTGAGTCTAGTAAATGCATGGCTACCTTCTTTCTTCTCTCCCCAGAGCTGATGGTCTCGATTTTCTAATACATATATCAAAATTTCAGAACAATGTTATACCATTGTTTTCTGTGTCCAGGGCAGCTACCACCAATGTCAAAGGGCATGAATTAGTCTGGTGAATGCTGGAGGCCCTATACATGTTATAACTGCTGAAGAGAGTGAATCTATATTATTGGATCCCAAAGACAGATAATTATTACTTGTCCAGATAGCGTCATCCAGACAGTTTTACTTGGGAAGACAGCTGAGCTCTGAACTGCACCCAGCTCAGGCTTTGTGCCATTCTGATGCTGTCAGACTGGACAGTTGTCAATTGTAAAACTCCAATTGCCCCCAGATGCACTTTTCTCCCTTATTTATAACCCTGGGATAGAGCCAGGATCCTATAGATGTGCTCAGCATTGCATAACCATCTCCCTGTTTTCTTTAGGCAGCAGTAGGGAAGATAGAGATTAGCTAGTCTTTGCCCAAAGGCAGGAGATGGGGAGAGCCCCAAAGGTGGGTGTTTGGTTTCTCTTGTCTGTCATCACCAAAGATCTGCCAGGAAGAGGATGGAAGCTCTAACTTCACTAGAATTTGCCCATCTTTTATTTTGTTCTGCACTGCCTATAATGCTTATGGATTATATCATATATTATTATACTTTTCTAATGTATAGGTTAATTCATGGGTTCTGGCTGAATGCAAAATTTTAAACATAATTTAAGCACAATTTCTATATTATCATGTGATGTTAAGAAATTGCAAGGAAATCTCTCTATGGTGAATATATGAGAGGACATGGAAAAGCATGGGGTGGGCAGGTTCACAGCAGTGAGATCCAGTGTAATATTGCAGGGCATTTAATGTGGAATAGTGAAAAGAACTTTGGATGTGGAGCCAAGAGATCTAGATTTGAATTCTGGGTACCCAGTGTATCTGTTTGACCTTAGGTAAGCCATATAAACTCTCTAGACCTTACTTTCTGCATCTGACCAGTTTCCTGTGGTCCTTTCCAGCTCTAAATCTTCTTATCCTGTACAAACTGCCTTTATTGAGACATAAATTAGAGATAAAAATAGGCCTAGATTTTACTTTATTGTTTTGGGTATTGGAATTCACCCAAATAACTTACACTGTCTTCTATTTCCACCTTTCTGATTTTCTATTTGACCTCGTTTCACTCTTCTAAATCTTTGGCTCAGTTTCAAATTATGTGGTACTCTGTCTTACACAACCATAAACAAATGTTCTTACTGGAAATACATATATGTGTCTACACATATCTGTATGTATGTATATATATACACATATGTGTGTATATACATATATACACAGTGCCTCAAACTAGGATGAGTAGGGGTATATAATTTTGTTTTTGTATTTCCTTACCACCTAGCACATTGTCTAGAATACAGTAACCACTTAATGAGCACTTTATGGTCAACTGATTGCTGATAGCTGAAGTCTGTGTCACTTTACATGCCATATGTTAATCCTATATCTTAAAATTGCATATTATAATGGCTTTTGTTTTTCATTTATTCTCAATGCAGGAGTAGGAGCCAAGGTTAATTGGCTGATTAAAACAAGTAACATATTTTAGAAAACATACAAAAAAGAAATTGCATATTAAAAATTTCTCCATTCTTCTGGGCAGATTTCATCTCACTCATCATATCCCACTGATTTATAGCACACAGATGAATTGACAGAGCAGAGAAGTAGTTTAATACATTAGAACTGAACTGTTTAGGAATATCCAAATCAAGTTCCTTTGCCAAATCTAATCTGTTACGACATTGAGTCATATTTTTTGGAATGTGGGAGAGGAGAATCATTTAATATTCCATTTTCTTCAAAGAAAACAGGGCACATGTCAGGCACTCGAAGAGGAAGTGTGTGAACCTTCTTCTTATTTACTATAGCTGTCCAATGTGTGGGAAAATGAAACTAGTTAGGCTTGACCCAACACTAGATGTGGAGAAAGGGCCTTCAAAAGGTATGTGGCTGAAATCTTGGCATATACATTAGGAATTTATATTCATTGTTCCATTAAAGAGATGATTCCCACACAAACAGCCAGAATCCATAGGAGTCATTGACTATACCAGAACCTGGTCCTGACCTGGGGGAAGAGGGGAAGCTGGCCATAGATCTGGGACTGGAATGGATTTCAGAAGCCATCTAGTTCAATACTTTCATTATATAGTTGAGGAAACTGAGACTTAGGGAGGTTAAATGATATGGCCAAGATCTCGTCAGTAGTGTCAGGGGTAGGATTTGATTTCAAGGTCTTCTGCATCCAGAGTCCACCTTCTGTCCACTGCATCAATGACCTCCCTTGGATGGATCTGTCTCATCACAAGGAGCAAGAAGTCTAATGAATCAAGATTAAGCAAATGCAAGGCTGCTGGGATCAATTGAGTCCAAAGAAAATTGTCTTTAGCCATTGTGCTCTATTTCCCCCATATTCTGCTATGCTAAGAGTGGGGCACCATAGGTGGACTGTTCACAGCAATTCTCTCATTTGGTCCTTGCATTTTTGTCGTAGATTTATTTGGATATATGTTGAATCTACTCAGGTGAATGGAAACACTTTGAGGGCAGATACTGGGTTACTGTCATGTCTGTATCCCTAGCCCTTAGTCTTGCACACAATAGCTACTCAATAAATATTTAGCAGTGGTGGCAGAAGAGTAGAAAATGAATAGGTAGTAGAAGGTGCTAGAAGATCAATAATCATATGATATGCAACACATAATATAACAAATTACATATAATTAATATCTAATATTAAATTGTAATATTACATATAATAGATATATGTAATAAGTGGCTAGGTGGTGAAGTGATACAGCACTGAGCCTGGAGTCAGAAAGACCTGAGTTCAAATTCAGCCTCAGATGCTTACCAGCTGTGTGATTCTGGGTAAGTCACTTAACCCTGTTTGCCTCAGTTTCCCCATCTGAAAAATGAACTGGGGAAGGAAATAGCAAACCACTCCTGTATCTTTGCCAAAAAACCCCAAATGGGGCCAAGAAGACTCAGACACAACTACACACTTAAACAACAAAAAAGCATAATAATAAAATATTATCATCGTTCTTTACAATGATTGCTGTCCTTCATTCTTGAAGAGGACCAACATGACCTCACCATGACAGTCGAGTTCCAATGTGTCTGACTGTGTCCGATTAGACCAGTATGAGCTCAGAATGCTCTACCACAGATTGGGTGCAAATAGTCCATGTGAACATTTGGGGGGAATTCTCTACACTTGCACATCCTGTGCAAGAAAACCCTTTGAGCTGTTTCAGTTCTGCTTTGCTCAGAGAGCACAGCACCTTCTCAGATGTGGGCATGCCATGCTGAGCAGTACTGTGCCAGCATCTCCCATGTCACACAATCAGTTCCAAAGTTCTTGAGACCTTGAGAGTGTTCTTGTGTTGCTTCTGACCGCCATGTGATCGCCTGCCTCACACGAGTTCTCCATAAAACAGTCTCTTTGGCAAGCGGACATTCTGCATTCAAGCAACACAGCCAGCCCATGGGAGTTGCACTCTCTGAAGCATGTTTGAATGCTTGGCAGCTCAGCTTGAGCAAGGACTTCAGTATCTGGTACCTTATCCTGCCAGGTATCCTCAGAACCTTCCTAAGTTCAAATGGAAACGATTCAGTTTCCTGGCATGGTGCTGGTAGACTGTCCACATTTCTTTTTCTTTTTTTTTTTTAATTAATTTATTTATTTAGCTTTTTACATTCATTTTCACAAATTTTTGGGTTCCAAATTTTCTCCCCTTTTCTCCCCTCCCCCCACCCCAATACCCCAAGCAATCTAATTTTCCCTATCTCCAATCTGTCCTCTCTTCTGTCATCCCTCCCTTCCCTTGTCTCCATCTTCTCTTTTCTCCTGTAGGGCCAGATGACTTTCTATTCCTCATTAACTGTATGTCTTCTTTCCTAGTTGCAACAACAATACTAAACAATTGTTCCTAAAACTTTGAGTTCCAAATTCTCCCCATCCCTCCCTCCCCACCTATTCCCTTTGGTACGGCAGGCAATTCATTATAGGCCATATCTGTGTAGCTTTGCAAATGACCTTCCTGATAGTCGTGTTGTGTAAGACTAACTGAATTGCCATCCCTCCTAACCTGCCCCTCATTGTTTCTCTTCTGTCCTTTGATCCTGTCCCTCCCCAAGTATTGACTTTCAATTACTCCCTCCTCCCTTTGCCCTCCCTTCCATCACACCCCCCCAATATCTCCTTCTCCCCCGCTTTCTTATACTGTAAAATAGGTTTTCATACCAAAATGAGTGTGCATTTCACTCCTTCGTTTAGTCAAATGTGATGAGGGTAAACTTTTGTTTATTTGTTTGTTTGTTTTTTTTTTTTTTGTTTTTCTTTTTCCCCTCAGCTCTCCTCTTTTTCCCTCCACTAAAAAAACATCTCCTACTTGCCTCTTAAATGACATATAGTTACCCTCTTCCATTTCCCCCTCTTTCCTCTCACTACATTTCTCTCTCACCATTTACCTTAATTTCTTTTAAGGTATGGTCCCATCCTATTCAGTTCAATCTGTGCTCTCTGTCTCTACATGTGAATGCATGTGTGTATGTGTGTGCATGCGTGTACATGTGTATGTGTGGTCCCACCAATCACCCAGATACTGAAAAGTTTTAAGAGTTAGAAATATTGTCCTTCCCTGTATGAATGCAAACAGTTCATTTCTGGTAAGTCCCTTAATACTTCTCCTTGCTGTTTACTTTTGCATGCTTCCTCTCATTCTTGTGTTTGAAAGTCAAATTTTCTTTTCAGCTCTGGTCTTTTCATTAAGAATGATTGAAAGTCCTCTGTTTCATTGAAAGACCATATTTTCCCTTGAAGTATTATACTCAGTTTAGCTGGGTAGGTGATTCTTGGTTTCAGTCCTAGTTCCTTTGCCTTCTGGAATATCCTATTCCACGCCCTTCGATCCCTTAATGTAGAAGCTGCTAGATCTTGGGTTATCCTGATTGTATTTCCACAGTACTGGAATTGTTTCTTTCTAGCTGCTTGCAAGATTTTTTCCTTGAGCTGGGAGTTCTGGAATTTGGCCACAATGTTCCTAGGAGTTTCTCTTTTTGGATCTCTTTCAGGTGGTGATCGATGGATTCTTTCAATACTTATTTTGCCCTCTGGTCCTAGAATGTCAGGGCAGTTTTCCTTGATAATTTCATGCAAGACGATGTCTAGGCTCTTTTTTTGATCATGGCTTTCAGGTAGTCCCATAATTTTTAAGTTGTCTCTCCTTGATCTATTTTCCAGGTCAGTTGTTTTTCCCATGAGATATTTCACATTCTCTTCCATTTTATCGTTCTTTTGGTTTTGTTTGGTGATTTCTTGGTTTCTCATAAAGTCATTAGACTCCATCTGTTCCATTCTAATTTTGAGAGAACTATTAAATTCAGTGAGCTTTTGAGCCTCTTTTTCCATTTGGCTCATTCTGCTTTTGAATGCATTCTTCTCCTCATTGGCTTTTTGAACCTCTTTTGCCAATTGAGTGAGCCTATTTTTCAAGGTATTAATTTCCTCAGCATTTTTTTGGGTCTCCTTTACCAAGATATTGACCTTTTTTTCATACTCTTCTTGCATCTTTGTCATTTCTCTTCCCAGTCTTTCCTCCACCTGTCTAACTTGCTTTTCAAAATCCTTTTTAAGCTCTTCCAAGGCCTGAGCCCACCCAACACCCCCCTGGGGTGTCTGGGGTACTGAGGCCCCGCCCTCCACATCTTTCCCTGATGGGAAAAATACGTTCTCGTCCTCCCCATCAGATCCGAAGGTCGGGATCATTTGCATTTGTTGGAAAAAACTCTCCAAAGTCTTATTTTTCTTCCCCTTTCTAGGCATTTTCCCAGCCAGTTACTTGATTTCTGAGATTCCTTTCCACCCCTGCCTGGATCCGCCCAGCTAGTGCTTGGCCTCTGAGATTCAAATGCGCTTTCCCGCGGCAAGCTTTAGTTCTGGCGCAAGGGTGGGGGCAGGGCCGCCTTCTAATCTTGGGCCTTCAGGGGCTTTCTGCAGAGACTTTCAGGAACGAGCGGGTGGGGGTGGGGGGCCCCGCCTGCTGTGCTCAGCTCCCTTGGGGGTTTTATTCAGAGGCGTTCAGCAGTAGAGCTGGGTGGGGGCAGGGCCGTCTCTCCTGCTCGGCTCCCTCAGGTTGGAAAGACCTTCAGTATTGAAGATCCTGCCTGCTGCTGGGGGATTCCTGAGTCCAGGGCCGTTGCCGCCTCAGCCGCCCGCCCACGCCTCTGCCTCCGCCGCTTCCTGCCCCCGTCTCTGCCGCAGCCGCTTCCTCCCGAGGGGGCCCAAGTCACGGAGACGCTCCGCTCCCCTCCCCTATCGCAGCTTTCTTTCTTACTGACCTGTAGCTTCTGTGGGCGGAGGGACTTTCCCGGCTGCCGGAGCTTCCCCCGGAGCTTTCCTCTCTGAAGTCTGCTCAGGTCAGCTTCTCTGGGGCCGCGGCCAGGGGTGGGGGTGGGGTCCGCTTTCCGGAGTGCGATGGACCCCGGGGACGGCTCTCCAGGGTTCAGTGGAACGGAAATCTCTTCCCCTATGTTTATGCACCCCCTGCAGAGATTCAGAATTTATGGGGATCTCCTTTTACCTCAATTCCATGGGTTGTGGGCTCGGAGCTCGTAAATGTGCATCCTTCTACTCCGCCATCTTGGCTCCGCCCCCGACTGTCCACATTTCACAGGCATACACCCATGAGGTCAGCACGATGGCTCTGTAGACCTTCAGTTTGGTAGTCAGTCTAATACCTCTTCTTTCCCATACTTTTCCTTCAGAGCTTCCCAAACACGGAGCTAGCTCTGGCAATGAGTGCATCAACCTCATTATCAATGTGCACATCCCTGGAAAGTATACTATCAAGGTAAGTGAACTTATCCACAGCCTTCAGAACTTCTCCATTTGCTATACCTGATGGTTCCATGTATGGATGGTGTGGTGGGGGCTGATGGAGCGCCTGTATTTTCTTGGTGTTAATTGTTAGGCCAAAATTATCGCAATAGCTAGAATCTAGATGATGCTTTGAGAGTTGCAAAATATTTTACAAATATTCTCTTATTTAATTCTCATAACAGCCCTGGGAGTCAGGTGCGGTTATCATCCTCATTTTAGCAATGAGGAAGCTCATATAGCTAATAGATGGCTGAGGCTGGATTTGAACTTAGATTTTCCTGATTCTAGATCTAGCACTCCATCCCTTCACTGCATTCACTGTGCCACTTGTAAAGGGTGGCTTCCCATAAGGGGTATGAGATGGGTCCATGTCTTTTTTTTCCTCTCCTCTTTCCAAGGCTAATCTCATTTAAAAAAAAAGGCAGTGTGGTGTATGTAGTGCCCAGCACATTTTACTAGAAGTTGGGACATCTGGCCTTTGGTCTGAGCTCTGTTACTACCCATGTGTAGACATGGGGAGAACATCTAAGGTTCCTTCCAACTCTAACCTTGTATGGTTTTGGGGGTTTTCAAGACTTTGGGGTGTTTAAGAGAATAACAATACAGATAGCTTGAGAGCAGTATGATGGAAAGAGCACCACACTTGGAGGCAAAGGATCTGGGTTCAAATCTAGGCTCTGCTTCTCCTGATCTGTATGACTGTGGGAAGGTTACTGAGGCATTTCCTTATCTTTTCAGGGAGGGGATTGGACAACATGATCTCTTTCAGATCATTTAATGTCTTACCTAGAATTCTTTCAGATTCAGAAAGCAAGGTCTTGGAAGATAGAATCATGGAACTGGACACACCTAGGACCACAGGCTTAGAGCTGAGAGGGATCTTAGAAAGTGTCTACTCTATCCCCTTCATTTTACAGATGAGGAAACTAAGGCACAGGGAAGTTAAATGACGGCTAAGATTACACAAGTAGTAAGGGGCACAGTCAAAATTTGAACCTAAGTTATCTGACTCCAAACTCAGAAATCTTTCCACTATAACATAACAAGAATTCCTTTCCTGACTGCTGTCCAGTACCCCAGGAACACAGCAGTAGTTGTCTCTGCTCCTTTTATGGCAGTGCCTGATGAAGCAGTAATCTTTCTCTGCATAAAGACTTAACACCTCCACATCTGCACCTTATGCCTCTCGTCTTCTCCACCAGATTGCTCCCTCCTCTAACCTTTAATCTCTACTGGCTCCTTCCCTGATGCCTAGAAACACACAGGTCTCCTTCATTAAGAAGGAAACAAAACCTAACAAAAAACCCTTCATTTGACCTTTCCATCTCTCAAGATGTTGCCCTCTAGTTTTCTTCTCTTTCTCAACCAAACTTCTAGAAAATACTGCCTGTTCTCGTTGCCTCTACTTCTTGTCCTCTTGTTCGCTTCTGACTTCAATTTTCACCATTTACCGGAAACTCTCTAAAGTGACCAGCAACCTCTAAGCTGCTTAATCCGATTGGCTCTTCTCATCCCCGATTGCTCTTAACCTGCCTGTAGCGTTTGGTACTGTTGACTCTCCCTTCCTTCTTGATGCTCCTTCCTCTCTGGATTTTCATGGCACTATTATATCTCAGTTCTCTTTTTACCTATCCGACCTCTCCTCTCTGTTCTCCTCGATGGAGCATCCATATTCCATGCCCTGTCTGAGGGTGTACCTCTAAGATGCTCTACTTCTCTTCCTTCTTCTTCTCTTCCCCTTCTGCATTCTCTCTCTCTCTCTCTCTCTCTCTCTCTCTCTCTCTCTCTCTGAGTTTACCCATTTCCCCAGATTTTCTTGTCATCTCTTCAGAACTCTAGGTCCACATCACCAATTATCTACTAGGCATTCCAAATGAGATGTTTCATAGATATTTCAAACTCAATTTCCAAAACAGAACTCATTATATTTCCCCTCAAAATGACCCACCCTCTTTCAAATTTCTCTGTTTCTGTCGGAAGCCTCAGTCTCCCGACTTTGCAAAGTTGGAGTAATGTTCAGCTTCTCCCTCAACCTTACCTCACATAACCAATCACTTGTCAGATTTTGTTGTTCCAACTTCCACAAGCTCTCTTGTATTTATCTGTTCTTTATTCATACAACCACTCCTCTAAGTCAGGCCCTAGTCACATCTTGCAGAAGATTATTACAATAGCCTGCTGATTGGTCTCCTGCCTTATCTCACCCCTCTCCAGTCCTCCTCCACTCAGATGACAAAGTGATACCCCTAAAGCACAGATCTGACCAGGTCTCTCCCCTACTCAATAAATCAGTCATTTCCTATTCTCTCTAGGAGCAAACACCAACTTGCTGTTTAAAGTCCTTTATAGCTTGGATTCCATTTACCATGTTATACATCATCCCCTCTTACAAACACTAGGCACCAGCCAAATTCATCTTTTTGCTGTTTCTCTCACACATGTGACACACCATCTCTTTCCTCGATGCCTTACACAGTCTATCCCCCAATGCCTGGAATCACTCCCTCCTTTATTCCTCCTCGAATCCCCAATGAAATCCTCTAAAATTCAGCCTGAGTTTCCTTCTAGGTGAGATCTTTCCTGATTTGCCTTGCTCTTCAGCTGCCAGTGCCGATACTTCAAAATTATCATTCATTTTCTTTACACATCTTGTATATATGCTTATTTGTGTACATGTTGTCTCCTCTGAAAGAATGTAAGCTTGTTAAGGTCAGGAACTTTTTAATTTCTGCCTCTGTGTTACCAGTAGAGTGCATTGTCTGGTACTTTACCAGACAATGAGGATGATGATGAGAAAGAGGAGAATGATGGGATCATAGATTTAGACTTAGAAGGGATATTAGAAGCTATGGTGTTAAATACTTTCATTTTACAGATGAAGAAACTGGGGCACGGAGAATGTGATTTGTCCAGGGTCACATAACTAGTAAATGTTGGAGTTGAGATTTGAATTGGGGTCTTCCTGAATTCAAGACTTTGGCAAAAGAAGGGTTAAAGGCTACAGATAAAAAGGAAGATGGTAGAGTATCCAAAATAGAACTCTACCTTTGAATTTTACTCATAGATGTTTTGTCCCTCATTAGGCAGTGAGTTGCTTGGGAGTAGGGACTGTCTTTTACCTTTCTTTGTATCCCCAGAGTTTAGCACAGTGCCTGACATGCAACAGGCACTGAATAAATATTTGTTGATTAGCTTTGCTCTCTAGTATTCTTTTCCTTGACCATATTTTAAGGATTCCTATCATTCCTCTGGAGATCCCTGGACTTGATATCTTCATCTCTTGTAGTGGAGAAGACAATAAGAGAGAATTAAAGCGATGTTTGTATTTAATTTGTCTGTGCTGTGTGTTATGTCAAATATAGAAGTCATGTTCTTTCTATCATGGCTTATGGTTGTCCATTTGGATCTTAGAAATTTAAATTATTTCCAGATTCCTACTTAGAGAAAACTACGGGATGGCAAATCTGTCAAGGTAGAAACATATGTGATACTGAATGAAACCTATTTCCAAATGCAGAAGTAATTAAATCTGGTCCCCTGGGGTACTCCTTTCCAGCCCCAGTCTAACCCAGGGATGTAGAGGAACATGGTTAGTATGGGGAGGGGCAAGAGGAGGCATACCAGGTGGTTCTCAAGAAGACTTGTACATCATACACCTCTTTTTCATTCTACTGCCCTCCCCCTTCTCCAAGCCTAATTTTACCCTTTTATGATTTCTTTCCCTCCTCAAGCCTGTCCTTGATGTCATTTTGATCTGAAGTCTTATTTCATATGTCAGTGTTCTGTGATTTCATTAGTAGACACTCCCTTTGCTGCATAATTTTGTAAGTTACTATGGCTAAAATGGCCTGATATCATCAGTATAAAAATGTCAGGACTGAGAGTGCCATTACAGGATGATTTCTTTTCCCTTTGGCTCATATACTCCAGAGACTGTCCTGGGTTCCATACTGCCCTAAGGAGGATCCTGGGAATGAGACATAGCAAATGGTTCCTTTTACTGTCAGCTCTTCCATAAATAGGCTATCATATTTTGTTGGGAAGGATCATAGGAATAAAGGTTTGCAAGATTTAGAATTAAAAGAGACCTCAGGTTATCTAGTCTAATCCCTTTATTTTATAGATGAAAAAATCCATGATAGACAGGGGAAAAGTCTTATGTTCATTCCTGGTGATAGTAAAGGACTAGAAGCAAAGTGAGTGCCCATTTCTTGGGGAACAACTTAGCACATTGTGGTATTTGAATGTAATTTGCGCCTAAACAGACAAAGAGAAGATGAATGGTACTTTATAAATAAAGATATGATGAGGATGATGATGAGAAAGAGGAGAATGATGGGATCATAGATTTAGACTTAGAAGGGATATTAGAAGCTATGGTGTTAAATACTTTCATTTTACAGATGAAGAAACTGGGGCATAGAGAATGTGATTTGTCCAGGGTCACATAACTAGTAAATGTTGGAGTTGAGATTTGAATTGGGGTCTTCCTGAATTCAAGTCCACTGTTCACTGGGAGACTTTGGCAAAAGAAGGGTTAAAGGCTACAGATAAAAAGGAAGATGGTAGAGTATCCAAAATAGAACTCTACCTTTGAATTTTACTCATAGATGTTTTGTCCCTCATTAGGCAGTGAGTTGCTTGGGAGTAGGGACTGTCTTCTACCTTTCTTTGTATCCCCAGAGCTTAGCACAGCTGATGAATTAACTTCATCAGCCTTGCATGAATTGATACAGAGTAAAGCAAGCAGATGCAAGAGAACAATCCACACATTGACTATCATGTTAGAAAAGAAAACAATAAAAGATATCAGAATTCAGACTGATGTAACGATCCATTTTGAGCCCAGAAGATGGCAACCAGAAGGCAGAGTTAGAGCTCACAGCCCAAGGAAATAGAACTAATCATGCTTAATTGCTCACATTTATAAAACATTTTAAGGTCTGTAAAGTACTTTACTCATAGAATGAGGACCAGCCCTAGATAGAACTATTAAGTTTACATCTTACCCTTCCTTTCATATGCCTTTCCCCTTTTGATTTTTCCTATCATTCTTCTCATTACAAGGATTTTAGTCCTGGCTAAGGTACTAAACAAAATAAATGAGGAAAAAACTTAAATTATTATCCCCTTTAGGGGCATTTATAGTTTCTTAGTGAACTCTTGAAGATTCAAGAAGTTCTTAATATTCAAAGAAAATGATCTTTAATAATAGTGTTGGAGGATGTAGGCTTTTGTGGGGGGTCAGGGGTGGAATGAGTAGGGGAGCTTTCCTGTCCTTGAGTAATTTCACTGTAATTCTTTTATCATAAATTCTGATATGACATGAATGACATGAGTACAATCTAGAAGATTTTTAATTCTCTAGCCCATTGCACCCACCCAGATAAGTGGAAAATGTCATTATCTGATACCACCTAGGGTGTTGTCACTACCTCCCCTTGCAAGCACATGGTTTACAAGGCTCATTAAACAGGTTTATTTGCAGGTCAATGAAAACAAACAGAACTCATATCAAGACTTAACAAGAAATAACTTCTATCTATAGCCAACCCTTTCCCAGAGCTTTATCTGGCCTAGTCATTTAGAGCCATTGCTCTCAGTTGGACTATTAGTGGGCAATGCCTCTAATGTGGTTTAATACATTTCCTCCTGCAGTTTATGTGTTATGTTACTGTTCCCTTCAGTTTCCGGCAGATGGCACTAGGTCATTCCCTTTTTTTCAGAAAGTCACCCATCAGTCATGAATACTATAGGGAAAGATCTGTTTAGAGTTCCTGCCATTATAGATTCCATTACATCTCAGATCCAACTCCCGATCAGGAAGTTTTCCTCTGAAACCTTCTCATGTCCTATTGTTCCTTGCAATGTCTGGACTTCCCCAACAATTTTTCCAGGGTGTCAGAAATACACTGACCCTCACTTCTTCTAAGCAGGTCTACTTCCCCTGAGTTAGTGAGTTTTTTTTTATCTCCGCTAGCAAGTGGGTAGGAGGCATCAATATTTCCCATGGGCTAGAAACATGGCAGACCTTCCAATTCCTTAATACACATATTATTCCTTCAAATACCATCCTTTTGGGGACAATTATAGAGTTATTTAAATTATCTGTGGGTTGTTTCCCTCAACTTTCAGGGTAAGGGGATGAGACTGAGGAGTACCAAACACTCCCTTAGGCCCGTCTATGCACTCTTGGGAGAAAAAAGATCTTGTTGCTTCCATTGTAATACAAACCTTTTTGAAAAACTGATGAGATAGCAGAGTACAAAGGAAGCAATACCACGTCCTGAGTTCAGATCTAGCTGATTTGATGCTGCTTGACTCTGGACAAATCATTGACCTTTCTGCATCTTAGCTTGCTCCTATATAAAATAATAACACAAAACCATAAATCTCAAATGGTTGTTTCAAGGCTCAGATCACTGTATACATACATATATGTATATGTATGCACACACATACACACTATATATATAGTGTTATATAAGGAGGGATGTGCTAGAGTCAGCTTGAAATTTTAGTGTCAGCATTTACTCCCCAGAAATCAGCAAATGCTACAATTCAGGACTTAATTTATTGTTTTGTTGGGTTGGTTCAGACTTTAAAATAATAATAATGCAGGTTAAACTTGAGAGCTGGTTGTTAAACGTTGACAAATGCATCATTGTGCTATTATTTATTATTCCTCTTTTTGCTCCTAAATGCCTGTCGCGCGTATCTCCCAAACAAGGACCATTAAAAGCTACATCAGGATGTAAGGTACTAAAGCATAGTCATTCCCAACATTCAGTTTCCTAGAGGTGGAAAAGAGCGTGACCATAATTTGTTCTTCTTGAATTCTATCAAATCTGAGTAGCTGTGGTCTGGCATGAAAGAGTTTTCTTCTTCAGGATGAGAGAAGCTAATATTCTTTTCTTCATATTTATTTACTTTTTGTTAAAGACCTTTCAATTTCCTATAGCAGCAATGATTACATTTGGAGGAAACACTGGACATTTCCTTTCAATGATAAGCTAATGGAGGGTGGGAGGACCTTCAGCCTGCTGATTCCCTTAGTCATTGGCCTTTGAAATAGGGTCTTATTCTTCCTGACTCTTTGATCAGTCTGTTTACTGGAAAAGTTTTAGCAGGAGAGAGCTATGTCCACTGACTTCATTTTACAAAAACTTTGGAGCAGGTTTTTATAAGACAAAATTGTTTCTACAAGCCTGCCCAAGTAGACAGGCAGTTTAATCAATCAACACATCATCAGAGAGCATTTATTGAACATCTGATACATATGCATTAGGCACTGGTGCTGAAAATACCTATATAAAATACAGCTGGGAAATAACTAAAAAGAACTTACATGTCAATGTAATGGAATATTACAGTACCATGAAAGGAAAGATTCTGAGACGCATGGGAAGACTCATTTGAACTGATGCAGAAAGTAGTCATTAGGACCAGGAAAACAAAGACATCTACTACATTAATGTAAATGCGAAGACTAGAAAGCCCAGACTGATCAATGTACAATTAAAACAACCTTACTTGGCCCCAGAGAAGAGTTGAGAAAATGTGCCTCCCCTCGTGGGGTATGAGCAGACCATGGATACGGGGTATTGCATATGCTATCAGATATGATATGTTGATTGGTTTTGTTTGTTTTTTAAAACTATTTTATTCTTTGTTACAAGGAATAACTTGCTAGTTGGGGAGGGATGGAGTATATATTCAGAATTATATAAAAACAAAATATATATATTAAGTATATATATTATATTTTTATATATTATGTATAACATATTAGATAATATATATGAAAAATATATAAATATATATGTAAAAATATATGTAAAAATGAAAGATATCAATTGAAAATCTATATACATTAACCAAGATTAGGAGGGAAGCAGAAAACTGGGAAAGAATTTTTATAACTAGTGTCTATGATAAAGGCCTCATTTCTAACATATATAGAGAACTGAGTCAAATGTAGAAGAATACAAGTCATTACTCAATTGATAAATGGTCAAAGGATATGAACAGGCATTTTTCAGAGGAAGAAATTAAGATAGCTATAGTTATATGAAAAAATGCTCTAAATCACTATTGATTAGAGGGATGCAAATCAAAACAGGTCTGAGACACCACATCACAACTATTAGATTGGCTGGCATAACAAAACAGGAAGATGATAAATGTTGGAGATGTGGGAGAGTTGGAATACCAGTTACAGCTGGTAGAGCTGTAAGCTGATCCAACCATTTTGGAGAGTAATTTGGAACTATGCCCAAAGGGCAACAAAAAATATGCATACCCTTTGACCCAGCAATACTGTTTCTAGGGAAGCAACTAGGTGGTGCAATAGATAGAGCACCAGTGCAGGAGTCAGGAGGACCTGAGTTCAAATTTCACCTCAGACACTTGACACTCACTAGCTGTGTGACCTTGGGCAAGTCACGTAACCCCAATTGCCTCATCCTGGGTCATCTCCCTTCATCCTAATGAATATCAGGTCACTGGATTCAGATGGCTCTGGAGGAGAAGTGACGCTGGTGACCTGCACAGCCCTTCCTCACTCAAAACAAAGTCAAGTGCAAGTCATGTCATATTTCTCTGATAACATGGTTTTCTTTGGCAACGAAGGGTGAACATACACACACTGCTTCTAGGACTATATCCCAAGAGATCATAGAAATGGGAAAGGGTCCCACACGTACAAAAATATTTATAGCAGCACTCTTTGTGGTGGCCCAGAACTGGAAATCAAGGGGATGCCTATCAATTGGGGAATGCTGAATAAATTATGGTATATGAATGTAATAGAATACTATTGTGCTCTAAGAAATGATGAACAGGAAGACTTTGGAGAGGCCTGGAAAGACTTATATGATCTGATGCTGAGCGAAAGGAGCAGAACCAGGAGAACTTTGTACACAGCAACAGCCACAGTGCGCGAGGATTTTTTTTTTCTGGTACATTTAGAACTTCATTGCAATGCAAGGACTTAAAAAATTCCCAATGGCATTTTAAGGCAAAATGCCTTCTACATCCAGAGAAATAACTATGGAATTCAGTCGCAGAATGTAGCAGATCATTTTCTTTTGTGTTACGTTTTGGTTTGTTGTATGATTTCTCCCATTCATTTTGATTCTTCTATGCAACATGACTATGGCGAAAATGTATTTAATAGGAACGTATGTGTAGAACCTATATAAAATTGTATGCTGTCTCAGGGAGGGAGAGGGGAAGGAGGGAAAAAAAAATCTAAGTTATATGGTAGTGATTGTGGAACATTGAAAGTAAATAAAATTAAATTTAAAAAAAGAAAATGTATATACATTTAAAAAAAACAAGTAGGTGGTCTTGAAGATTTTAAATTTTAATCTGTGTACTTTTCTATTAGTTCTTGACATTTTCACCCACAAAGAGAAGAATTCTTTCTGTTTTGAAACAGAGATACTTATGCTAAAGTATTTCTTAAGGGGTATATTGTTAATCCCCCTTCCTCCAAATTGTCACTAAATTTCATCCCCACGATTGGTTAGGGACAACAGAATCTTGCACCTCGGCAGTTTTAGGATATAACTCCCAGCACTGGGACCCCTCCAGTATTATCCAAGGTCGTAAATAGCCAAGATATTTACCTAGCTTGGCTATACAGTTAATGACTAACTTAACCAAGCTGTTAAAAACTGGAAGTTATGCCTGTTGCCAGTCTTTACTCTAGGGACATCCTGGATTGTCCAGAGGAAGCAGGATTTAAAATATCATTGCTTGATTCTGGCTAAACAAGTGGTGTGTGTGTGTGTGTGTGTGTGTGTGTGTGTGTGTGTGTGTGTGTGTGTGTGTGTGTGTGTGTGTGTGTGTGTGTGGTCCAGGAGACTTATAGATACTTCCTTTTTCTCCATCAAATCTCTATTCAGTTGCATTCAGCAAACATTTATTAAATACTTATCAATACAGAGAACACAAGGTGAGAAGGCCAGCCTTGGAATGAAGAAGAGCTGTGTTCAAATCATGTCTCTAACACTTACTAACTGTGTGACCAACAGTCACCTTAACCTCTTGGTCTTGGGGAAATTCAAAGACTACAAATAGCTGGTGATTTGTTGATCTGTATTGATGGAGGGAGCAGCTGTGCTCCAAAACAGGTGTTCCTGTCATCTAGGCAGTCATCATGATCTGGTAAAGGGGATCGTAGTTTTAAATCTAGAAAGGCCCTTAAAACTGACCTAGTCCAATCCCCTCGCTTTGCTGAATTATTGTTTCCCAATGACCACACAAATGGAAAATGTCAAGCATGGGATTTGAACAGAGGTCTTCCTAACTCCTAGTCCAGCACTGAATCCCCTACATTGCACAGTCTTTCAGCTACATAATTAACTATGATACATGATAAAAATAATAAATATTTATGAGAGACTTAAAAAGGGGATAAGAGACTGAAAAAGAAGAGATCCTTTTTGACTGAAAGGATAAAGGAAGATCTCATGGAGAAGGTGGCATGTGATGTGGGTCTTAAAGGAAGAGAGGAATTCCTGATATTTTAAGGCTATAGTAAGACTAAGGATAGATCAGGTGTTGAGAGTCTGGGGGAAGAACAATGTATACTTCAGTAGGGGAAGTATTAGCCTGTCATCATTAGCCTGATGACCTTGAATAGAATGCTAGACTTGGACTCAGGAAGACTGATGTTCAAATCCTGCCTTAAACTCTTAAGTATATTGTGACTTCAGGTAAGTCAAAAATCTCAGTTTTCTTATATGTAATATGGGGAAGTCAATACCTTTAGTACCCACCCAGAAGTGTCCTTGAGTGTCTCAAGTGAAATAGTATGTAAAGTGTCATGTAAAACTCATTTAGGATTATGAAATCAGTACTGAGATTTTCTGAGTAGAGGCAAGAAGGATCCCCAGGTCAGGCCAGAGAACCTTCCTTGTTGGTATCTTGTTTTGGAAAGGTGCTTGGTCTTGAGCGACGTGCTTCTACTTGAAAAATGAAAACCTTGGCTGGGTCTGGTATTTTCGAGTGTCAACTCGCCCTGGCATTCAGCTTAGCTCTCTGGCTGCCTCCCAAACCAGGGCTGCCTCCCCTCCCAGCCCCTCTGGCCACTCCATTTCCCAGAGAAGCCCTTGTAGGGGGAGCTTTCAAGGCTGGGAGATTTTAGTTGAAGCATTTCTCGAAAATGTGCAGGAAAGCAGGCAAAGAGCTTTATTTGTCTCCAGCAGAGGACAGTATTACATGGTCCAATGAAAATGGAGATGTCCTGGAAGGAAAGCCCAGTGCAGGTTTTAGCATCTAAAAGAATGCCTTGAAGGAGTGTTTTGTTTTGTTTTGTTTCTTCATCTCTTAATTCTCTAGAGTCTAGAGGGCTGGGCATATTTTAGAGCCAGGAGTTGGACCCCTAATATAGCTATGTGAAACCTTCTCCCCACAAAGTTAGGGTGCAGGTGTCTTCTTCCTGTGTTTGCTGGGGTGTGGATACTATCTCCTCCGATTTCTTGGATTAAAGCCCAGATGCTGCTATACTGTGGGCTATGCCTTTGAACTCTGGGTAGCCATAGGGCTGCCAGTATTATTATTATTTGTTTTTAGAGGGAAGGCAAAGCATACTCTGTGGGGTGTGGCTCTCTTCTGAACAGGGCTGGAGAAAAGCAACAAAGGGGGAAGGCAGAAGAATGACAGTGGAGAGCTTAAAAGACAAACTTGTATTCTTTGGGGAGGTTTTTGTCTGCAAGGTGACACTGAGCCATAGGCAAAAGGCTGTAGATCCACTGTCAGAAGGTCCTCAGAGGCCATTTTGTTTAACCTCTCCCTTTTTTTAAAAAAAAATAAATGAACAAACTGAGATCTGGGGTGGGCAAGGGGGTGCTAAATACTTTCCCAAGGTCACCCAGGGAGTAAGTAACAGGGGAGAGTTTTGAGCCCAAATCCCCTGATTCCAGCTCTTTCTACTGTGCCAAGATGTGTGGACTCAACTAACTGGACTCAAAGATTATAAATAGTTAATAAATATCTAGTGAATGTGTGAACAAGTGAATCATGTTCTTTACTTGACCCTTGTACGAGCAAAGATCTTACAAACAGGAGGGTTCTTCACTCTCATGGTTCTCAACAGAACTCTAACTGGAAATTTTTTTAACCCATTACGGTAACAGTTGAACAGGATTGGTAGAGAGAAGGAGATGATTTTCCTGAGATCACAAACTTGTAAAATGAAGAGCCAACCTTTGAACCCAAGTCTTGACTTAAATCCAGGGCTCTTTCTATTCTACTACACTCCTTTATTTTGCATTTGAGGAAAATGAGGCTCAGAGAGGTAAAATAACTTGCCTAGGGCCACATAACTAGTAAGAGGCAGAATCAAGGTGGTTCTCTGCCTTCAAGATGACTGTCCATCTTTAGCTCCTGGAAGGGCTAGCCCCTTAGGAGAGGGGTTAGATTTGTTCTGCTTAACCTCGGAGGAAGAACTAGGAGTGATGTTTGGAAGTTTCAGAGAGGCAGACTTAGACTGGATGTTAGGAGAAAAAAATTTCCTAACCAATGAGAGTTGTCCCAAAGTGGAATCGACTGCCTCAGTAGGGAGTAGACTCTCCTTCACTGAACTTCTTCAAGTTAAGGTTGGCTTCCCTTATTTTGGGGAAGCAACAGAGGGAATTCTTGTTCAGGGATGGATTGGACCAGATGACCTCTTAGACCCCTTCATAATGTGAGATAACCTCCATGTCACAGTGAGGCAGTAGGAAAGGATTTTAATGGAAAAACAGGACGGGAAATTTAGATGGGGTAGTAAGAAAAATGATTATAGCATAGAGGAGCCTACACTAGGGGTGGAAGTAGCAATGAGGGAACAGGAAACAAGTACAGTTGGATCACAAGTGCAGTGACCCTGGGAAAGGAGGCACTCTGCCCTTTGCTGAAGGAAGCTCCATGAGAAGGGAAGGATCTCAGTTGGGGCAGGGCTGACTCAGGCGTGGCAGCTGCACCACCTTGCTGGAAGAGCCAGCAGAGGACTGGCAGGTAAGGTGCAGAGAGAGATGGCCATGGGGATGACTAATCCCAAGGAGGAAACCACTCTATTCCCCCAAGATATTAGCCCCCGTCATTAAGCCCAGTTAGCCCTGTGCTACTTATAGCTCTATTTCTCGTCTTTAAAGCAATCTTTTCCTTCCTAATAGATATGCTTTAATAGCATAGTCCTCATACAACCCAATAAAGGATGTGGCTGAGATGAGGACATATATGGAAAGATCAGCTTTATCTCCTCTAGGCACAGTAGTTCCTGAGGGAATGCTTGTCTCTTCTTTCCCTTAGAAGTTTCAACAGACAGACCTGGGGCTATCTTGGGGGTGTGTGGGGAGAGTCATGGTGGATTGATACAATTGGAGAAATAGTGGAGTGAGTCTCCAAGTCTCTAGACCTAGGGTGGGCTCAAGATGCTCTAAGACAGCTACTGAGGCAAGAAAACAAGGCAACAAGCATTTATTAAGCACATACTATATTCCAGGCATTATGCTAACTGTTGAGAAACCAAATACAAGCAAAAACAAAGACAATCCTTGTCCTCAAGATGCTTTCACGTTAAAGGAGGAAAGACAATAATAGCTAATAATAATAGCTAACCTGTATCCAGCACTTACTTTGTGCTAAGTACTTTACAATTATTATC
The DNA here is from genome assembly GCA_023548195.1 of Bettongia penicillata ogilbyi. Classification (NCBI taxonomy): domain Eukaryota; kingdom Metazoa; phylum Chordata; class Mammalia; order Diprotodontia; family Potoroidae; genus Bettongia; species Bettongia penicillata. The sequence goes on from JAJHZJ010000174.1 coordinate 5,611,038, forward strand.
TCATCTGGTCTTCGCATCTGCCCAGGGTTGCTGTTAACAACACAAAAAAGGGAGTTGTAAAGCAGGTAAGCAGGCCATGTGGGCTCCCAGAAGTTCCGGGATAAGAAGCCTGCTGAGACATAGTAGAAAGACATATAAAGTCAGAGGCAGAGCCAGGAGCGGAATGAAGGCTGGCCAGCCTGGGTCCCTACTCAAAATGGAGGCCCAGTGAGGAACTCAGCAGCAGGAGAGGGGCTCCAACATGGTGGAGGGATGTTCCAGGATTGAGAAGTTGGCAGGGATGGAGGGATGTATGGATAGATTGATGGATGGATGGATGAATGGATGGATGGACAGATAGATAGCTGCATGTATGTATGTTGTAAAGTGATGAGGTCCCAGGAACTGGGGGAAATTTCAGGTGAGAAGACAGCTGAGAAAATGGCCACCTCTTCATATGAAACAGGTAACCAAGGAGATAGTTGCTGAAGACATCTAAGTGATGTGAGATGAGGAAAAAGGGAGCTCTCTTTGGATGGCATCAATCACTCTAAGGAGGAGAAAGGAAAAAACACAAACCATGATTCATAAAGTGTAGAAAAGTCAGAAGTAGAGTTCTTCAACAAACAGTGATTAAGTGCCATTATGTTTCGGGTACTGTGCTATGTGCTGGAGATACAAAGGAAGTCAAGACACAGCATCCCTGCTCATGACGTGCTCATAGTCTAACGGCAGAGACAGCATGCAAACAACGTGATACAAACAAAATATATACACGATGAACTGGAGATGATATCAGAGGGAATGTACTAAGGACTAGGAAAGGCTTCTTACAGAAGATGAAACATTAGCTGAGATCTGTAGAAGCCAAGGAATTAAGAACTTTAAATGAAGGGGTAAATTCTGGGCATGGGAGACAGCCAGTGAAAATGCTCAAAGTTACAAGGAATATTGTGTATGAGGAAAAGCAAAGAGACTAGTCTCACAAAATCAGCATATGGGGGAGAATATGGCATAAGAAGACTGGAAAGGTAGGAAAGACCTTGGTTTGAAAGGGATTTAAAAGCCAGAGAATTTCATATTGATCCTGGAGGTGATAGTTTATTGAAAAGGAGGGGGAGTTGGAGTGGCATGATCATACCTGAGCTTTAGGAAGATCAGTTTGATAGGCGAGGAGTAGAGAAAGTCAGGAGAGGCAGGGAGAGCAATTATAGTAGTCCAGACATGAGGTGAATAGGGATCAGGACCAGATTCATGGCAATGTAAGAGGAGAGAAGGGGGAGTATAGGAAAGTTGGTAGGAAGATAGAGAAGACAGGACTTAAAATTACTTGGATATGGGGGGTTGGTAAGAGAGTGTGAGAACTGGAGTATAACACCTAGATTTCAAGTCTGGGTGACTGGGAGGATGGTGGCACCCTTAAGATTAAAGGGAAGTTAGGAAGAGGGGAGAGTTTGGGGGGAAAGATAATTAGTTAATTTTGGATATGCTGAACTTAAGATATCTACAGGACATTCAATTCCAGATATTCAGGAGTCAGAGATCAGAGACCAGAGATGAGGAGAGAGGTGAGGGCTGGTTAAGTAGCTTTGAGAGTCAGCTTCATAGAGATGACAGTTAAATCCATAGGATTCAATTATCAGTAAAGGGAAATTAGGAATAAGGGAGGGTTTTGTGGGAAAGATGATTTGGTTTTGGATACGTTGAGTTTAAGATGCTTATGGGGCATCCAGTTCAAGATGTCCATTAGACAATGGGAGACCTGAGGCTGGAGGTCAAGAGAGAGATTAGGCAAGGCTAGATATGTAGCTCTAGAAGAGAGGAGGGAAGAAAGGGAGAGAATTTGAAACTCACATTAAAAAAAAAATGTTAAAGATTGCTTTTGCATGTAATCGGGGGAAAATAAAATATTGAATCATTTTAAATAATAAATGGTTCTGAGAGCTATAGGGATAATAGTTGAATAGAAAGAAGAATAATTTGAATAAGTTGAATAGAGAAGAAGAATAATTTCATAGAGATAATAGCTGAATCATGGGAGTTGATAAGATCACTAAGTGAAATAGTGTGGAGGGAGAGGAGAAGAGAGCCCAGGACAGAGCCTTGGGGGGCACCCATAGTCAGCAAATATGATCTGGATAAAAATACACAAAGGAGACAGAGAAGGAGTAGTCGGACAGGAAGGAGAAGAATCAGGAGAGAGAGAGCAATGTCATGAAAACCTGGAGAGAAGAGAATATCAAGAAGAGGGTGGTTGACAGTGTAAAAGGCTGCAGAGAAGTCAAAAGGGATGATGATTGAGAAAAGATAATCAGATTTTGGCATTTAGAAGATCATTGGTAATTGGAGAGAGTAGTTTTAGTTGAGTGATGAGGTTGAAAACCAGGCTACAAAGAGTTAATGAGAGAGAGAGGAAAGGGGGTAGAGGTGCCTATTGTAGACAGTCTTCCCAAAGAGTTAGCCACAAAAAAGAGCTGAGATAGAGTAGGGGATGGACAGTCAAGTGAGGGATGGGGTAGACATGGGCATGTCTGGAGAACGAAGGGAAGCAGCTGGTAGACAGGTAGTGATTAAAGATGATTGAGAGAATAGGGATGAAAGAGGGGGTAATCTGCTGGAGAATTCAAGGTAGAACAGAATTACTTGTGCATGTAAAAGAATTTACCTTGGCCAGGAAGGAAGAAAATAATTACTTATTAAGTACCTACTATGTTCCAGGAGCTGTGCAAATGCTTTACAAATATTATCTCATTTAATCCTTACAACAATCATGGGAGGCAGTTTTTAATTATCCTTATTTTACAGATGAGAAACTGAGAGGTTTTTATCCTTATTTTACAGATGAGAAACTCAGAGAAGGTGTTTTTTTTAGTGCCTTAACGAGGGTCATATGGTTAGTTTCTGAAGCAGGATATGAACTTGGCTCTTCCTGACTCCAGGCCCAGCACTCTGTTCACTGTACCACCTAACTGAATAGGAGGCAAGGAGAACAGACTAAGCTCCTTGTCAGTGTGACAAAAAAATGGCTGCTTTTTCAAATGAAACAGAGGTAACCTAGGAGATAGTTGAAGAAGACATCTAAGTGAAGTGAGATGAGGAAAAGGGGAGCTCTCTTTGGATGGCATCAATCCCTGTGAAGAGGAGAAAGAGGAAAAAACATAAACTGTGATTCATTAGCCAACATATAATTGGTCCGAGAGACCTATTTGTAAGTCCTGAGAGAGATTGTTCCTTTAACACCTGGGAAAGGTGTGAGCTACGAGAATATGAATTATAGTACGTGAAAGCTTTAGAAATAGACATCCCAGAGCCATGCTTTTGCACTGTGACTCAGAAGAAACAGGGAACCTGGAAATGGAGACATCCCCTTGGGAAAGGCAATGATCACCATACGCTGGGAGGTGAAGGGAACTTCATGAGGTTATAGTCAGAATAGCAAGGAGGGAGGAAGGATGGAAAGGCAGAAGATATTTGTCAAAGACCTTTTATGCGAGCAGCAAGGGGCTTGAATTAAAGGAGAAGCAGTGACACGTAACCAGCCAAGGAGGCAGAGGAGCACTGAGGTGGAGGATTAATCCCTAAGAATTTCCAGGTAGATACCTATCCATGAAGGACTCTAAGTGACTGAGATAAATAGGGCTGAGGTTTCTTGCTTGTGGATATTGGTATTTTCTGCAGGGTCTAATGTAAATTCTATTTGTTTCCCTTAACCCTTAAATAATCATCCAGGTTCTGAGCCTTATGAGTCTGTGTCCTGGCAAAGGGAGCTATTGATTATACCCTTGGAGGTAGTGATGGCAGATATTGAAATTCTAGAGTCCTTTGTATCAGGAAGGAGCTGGTGATGTGAAGGTTTCATATGCACTATTCTATTCTATTTTATTTTATTTTTATGTAACTAATTTATTTTTAGTTTTCAACACTTCCATAATATTTGGATATTTACATTTTGTCCCCCTGGCTCTTCTCTCCCCTCCCCAAGATGGCACACAATCTGATATAGGCTCTACTTATACACGCATATTAAACATATTTTCACATTAGTCATGATGTAAAGAAAAATGAGATCTAATGGGAGGAAACACAAGAGAAAAGAAATTAAAAAAAGCAACAAAAGAAAACGATAGCAAATAGTATGATTCCATCTGCATTCAGACTCCAAAGTTCTTTCTCTGGATGTGGATAGTATTTTCCATCGTGAGTCTTCTGGAGTTATTTTAGATCCTTACATTGCTGAGAAGAGTTATATATATCAGAGTCAATCATCACACAATGTTGCCATTACTGTGTACAGTGTTCTGGCTCTGCTCATTTTCCTCAGCATCAGTTCATGTAAGTCGGCCTGCTCATCATTTCTTATAGAACAATAGTATTCCATTACTTTCATATACCACAACTTTTTCAGCCATTCCCCAACTAATGAACATCCCTTCAATTTCCAATTTGTGGCCACCACAAAAAGAGCTGCTATAAATATTTTTGTACATGTGTGTTCTTTTCCCATTTTTATGATGTCTTTGGGATACAGACCTAGAAATGGCATTCCTGGTTCAAAGGGTATGCGCAATTTTACAGCCCTTTGAGCATAGTTCCAAATTGCTCTCCAGAATGGTTGGAACAATTCACAACTCCACCAATATTATGCATCGGTGTTCCCAATTTTCCCACATCTTCTCCAATAATTATCATTTTCCTGTTTTGTCATGTTAGTCAGTCTGATAGGTGTGATGTGGTACCTCAGAGTTGTTTGATTTTCATTGCTCTAATCAATAGTGATTTAGAGCATTTTTTCAAATGACTATAGATAACTTTGATTTCTTCCTCTGAAAATTACCTGTTCATATCCTTTGACCATTTATCACTTGGGGAAGGACTTGTATTCTTATAAATTCAACCCAGATCTCTCTATATTTTAGAAATGAGGCCTTTATCAGAGACACTGACTATAAAAATTGTTTCTCAGCTTTCTGCTTCCCTTCTTATCTTGGTTGCATTGGCTTTGTTTGTAAAACAAAACAAAACAAAACAAAACTTTTCAATTTAATGTAACCAAAATCATCCATTTTGCATTTCATAATTTTCTCTATCTCTTCTTTGGTCATAAATTCTTCCCTTCTCCATAGATCTGACAAGTAAACTATTCCTTGCTCTCCTAGTTTCATGTACACTATTTTAAAAGATTTTTAATGCTCTTTTTCCACACCACAGTCATGTACTCTGTTTTAATACTAACAATGGTTAATTCATTTGATCCTTACAATAACCCTATGAATTAAGTGCTGTTATTACCTTCATTTTGCAGATCACAAAACTGAGGGAAATAAAGATTAAGTATCTTGTCCTGAGTCACATGACTAGTAAATGTCTAAGGCAGGATTTGAACTCGTCTTTCTGATTCAGTGTCTTACTAACCATTTTTCTATCCTATCATGTTTTTTAATGAGTGGAGCTTTCTCCTATTCCAAACTTAGGGAAGCTACTTCTAGATTTTCACAGTGATATGTGACTTTTTTCCCTTAGTGGTGGTAATGGTATCTAGAAGCACCACAGCTTCACTGCAAAGGGCTAATCTGCCTGACTTTGTTGATACTATTTAAATCCTGGGCTCATATCAGCTTTGCTACTTACTAACTATGAGACTTTGGGCAAGCTGCTTAGCCTTTGGGGAACCTAACGTCCTCATCTGTCAAATGAAGGGATTGGACTCAATGATTATGGAGAGTCCTTCTATTTCAAAATCCCATAATTTTATGGCTAGTGCTTTGGGAGTAGGATATGGACAAGACAGTTTGTCTGGGATGGCTTAAGGTGCTTGACTTTTTGGCAGCAGATTCCTATGTTAGCTCCCTCTGATGAGGTCCTTGAGCCTCATTCTGGGATTCTCAGTGGCAGAGTGGGTGGCTATACTTGTTGCTGAGGGTGGGGGGCGGGGTGACTTGGCTGAAAAAAATCAAAGGTCACTAGGGTTGGTTCATGTCTCTTCTCTCAAATTGCTGGATATTTCCTTCAGATGCTTTTATACAGTTGTGATTTCTTTGTTTCGGTTTCATCCTTATTAATGCCGATTATTGACTTTCAATGTTGTGCGATGCTTGTCCACATGGGTCCATTAATCCTCCACAGAGGATCTCCCCATTCCCAGGATGGAATTTTCTCCTTTTTCTTTAAGTATGTTGGTGGGAGGATCCAGATGCACAATCGTTGTCTCATTTTCCCTACATTACTGGTTCAACTCTTTTTCAGGGCATATGCGCCCTTAATAATGATGACACGCTTTCGCCAAACATGAGTCTTTCCATTGCCCTTTGAGTTGGTTGTAATTTGAATTCTTCTTTGATTATTGCACTCTATGATTCACAGCCACATGGCAGGGCTCACTGGAGAGCTGTAAATAAACTAATGAATATCCTATGATGTTGGTTTTCCCCACTACAAAAATAAAAGTTATTCTGAGGATCAATGAGTTGTTCTTTGCAGAGGACTCAGAAAACCTTGAAATGAAGAAGCTTTGCTTCTTTCTCTCTCTCTCTCTCTCTCTCACACACACCCCCCCCCCACACACACACTCACATACACAGAGTCTATATGTATTATAGAAATGTATCTCTGTCCCTCTTCTTCTCACTATGCCTCCCTCTCTATAAATAACTCCATCTCTCTCCTTCTTTCTGTCTCACTCCCCTTTATCTTTCTCTCCTCCCTCCTCCCTCTGCCTCTGTCTCTTTCATATATTTATTACTATGATAGAAGCTGTGGGTAGATTAAAATATGACTTTAATGTAATTCAATATACTTCTAGAAAGCATTTCATTTGAACCATCTAATGACCATTGAAATGTAATTGATGAAAATAGGAAGGTCAGCTTTGCAAGGAGCTAATAACTGAAAGATCACATGTAGAAGCTGCAGCCTCTGGCAAAGACCATACATCAAGAGAGGGCCAGAGCCATGTAGCGCATTTCCCAGTTCTGTCCATTTTACTTTCCCATTCATAATATCAGCTGGAGCTGGCTTGTCAACCTGTTTTGTGCTCCTCAATGTCTGCTTACTGTTGGTTTGGCTGGCAGGGATGGGTGTGTGTTAAATTCCTTTTCTAGGAGGAGAAAAGGGCAGCTAGTCCATACATCATCTTCTACTGTCTGCCAAGGAGGCAAAATACTGCTGAGGAGAAAATAGTTCTGGCCTAATTCTCTCCCTGACCGTCCCTTCTCCTTCTAAGTGAATACTCTGTCCCACCTCTAATAGTCTAAGTACACTTAGTCTGATCTCTCCTTTGCCCCTTTCACTCTCTACCCAGCATTCTGTGTACATGCTGGGTCTCTTCCAATAGATTGGAAACTCTTTGAAGGCAAGGACTGTTTTATTTTTGTGTCTCCAGTATCTATGGTGATGCCTTGAACATAGTGAATTGTAATTGTTGTACTGGCATTTGGATAGGTTGTACTCAAATGTTATTGCCTGCTATTGAATAAAGCATTGTAGAGATTATAATTTATATATAATTATAAAGAGATTACAATATATAATTCAGACTATAATTATAATTCAGAATTCTTAGGTATTATCCTTAGAATTAACTCCTCACTGGATTTCACTACTACTACTACTACTACTACTGGTACCAGTTGTGTTCATCCTTCATTACTGAAGAAGACCATGCCATCAGAGAAATGATGACATGACTTGCACTTAACTTTGTTTTGAGTGAGGGAGGGCTGTGCAAGGTCACTAGCCTCACTTCTCCTCTGAAGCCATCTGAATCCAGTGATCAGATATTCATCAGGATGACTGGAGGTGGCCCAGGATGCAATGGGAGTCCTTGGCCCCTTTAGGCCGAGATCCATTCAGGTACTCACTTAAGGTGAGGTAAACAGAAATAGGCCTGTTTAAGAAGTAGTCAGGGGATGGCCCCTTTAATGAGACAAAGAAAAATAACTACATCAGGCTGGGAGGGAAATAGCAACAGTTACCACTGATAATCACTCTTAAGCCAGGAGGTTTTAGAAAACAACCCTTAAGTGGAGCTTGATCAGGGGCCTAGTGTGTCCAATGTATGGGCTTCAGAGTGGTATTAGTACCTCTCCTACAAACTCCAACTGGGAACATTTGATGGTGACACTAATCTTTCAAACCTGGTCCATTCAGTCTCTAGATACTGTTCACCTAAGATCAAAAAAGAGTAAATAGAAGAGACAAAGGAAACAAATGTAGCCTAAGTTCACAGAAGGCAGGGGAGTGGGGTGGGAGGGAGGGAACAAGCATTTACTGGACAAGCTGAACTGCCAAGCATCTGAGCTCTATTGCAGAGAGTACAACTCTGATGGGCTGGCCACATTGTTCAAATGCAAGTGTATGTTGGCCTAAAGGACTATTTTACTGAGAACTCACTCAAGGCAAATATTCACACAGAGCACAGAAGAAGCAAACAAAGATAATCTTAAGGTCTTTCTGAAGAACTCTGGATTTGATTGTGTGACATGGGAGACTGCCCTGCATGGCATGCCCATATCAAAGAAGGTACTGCATTCTATGAGCAAAGTAGAATTGAAACCACTTGAAAGAAACATGAGATATTCGAATTTAGAGACATGTCCACTCCAAATGTTCATATGGACTATTTGTACCTGACTTGTTGTAGAGCCTTCTGAGCTCATATTGGTCTGATCAGCCACAGTTGGACACATTGTACCTTGATCCTGACGTAGTGACTGTGCTAAGTGCTTTTACAAATATCTCTTTTGATCCTCACAATGACCCCAGGAATGCTATTATTATCCCTATTTTACAGTTGAAAAAACTGAGGATTAAGTGACTTGCTCAGGGACACACAGCTAGTAAAGTACATAAGTATGGATTGGAACTCAGGTGATCCTGGCTCCAGGACCAGCATCTATTCACTACTACTCTACATCTCATCATAGGACAGGATGATGAGATATCAGCCATAGTCCCTATCCCTAACCTGAGTCCCACAGCAATTTTTGTTTGTTTATCATTGTGGAAAAGTGTTAAAAGTTCTGAGAGAGGGTGTAGCAATTCTTTTGTAGCTGCACCTAGTTCTAGCACCAACATTATTCCTTCTTGCTCTAAGGTCAATTAGAAAACTTCTCATCACCACATACCAGTCACTCATGGCTGGAATTTGGCTCCCCAAATTGTGGTTTTATAGTAGGCAGAGAATTTTGTACACAAGGATTTCTTTTCCTTTTGGGAATAGCTTGCAAGCAAAGAACTACTTTTGAAAGTATACTCTCAATGGGGAGATGGTCTATGAATAATTCTGTGTGTTGGTACAAATACCTGGATGACACTAGGCATGCCTTTTAACATCTGGGGGCCTCAATTTCCTCATCTTCATTTGGGGGAGTTAGATTGGAATATATCCCATGGAGCATGTTTAGGCTTGAGGGCGCCCATGGCCATGTCTAGTGATACTTGTATCACAGAGAAGAGTATATGTCCAGACCCTGTTTGGTGGGTGGGTCCCTTTCTAATGAACATGCATGACAATCTCTTGATTTGTTTTCATGGTCCCCAGTACTGGAGTCTGTGGCAGTCATGACTGGTCACCAAAAAAAAGTTGATCTATTTAATAGACTTTCAGAGGTGTGATTCCAATCTTTCTGTTTCTGTCTCTCTGTCTCATTCTCTCTGTGTCATGGTCTGCCTATCTCTTTGTCTCTGTCTCTCTCTCTCTCTCTGAGAAAACTAAGACCCTTTGAACACTCCCTCAGACTTTAAGGGGGATAGTTCTGCACTAGCTCCATGTGACATCCTTCTCTATCCTTTATCTCCGCATAGGTGGTCTGTTCCAAACTTATTCCAGGTTATATGCAAAATGAAGGAGCTGGCTTAGATTATCTCTAAGTCATTTTCCAGCTCAAAATCCTATAGAATGGGGAAGTACCCTCTGCCCAGAGTGCTACTTCAAGTTCCCACAAGAACTCAGGAAACTTGCTTCCAAGAGAGTCTTAATGAAGCACAGTGGGACTGACTTGGAGAGACTGTGGCGCAGGTCACAGACATCCTGTAACAGGTTTGGGCCTATTAGCCACAGAGAGAATAGCACTCTCTTTGATCGCCTGAAATTGCAGATCTGGAACTGTGGGGAAACTTTAAAAGACTTCAGTCTCTCTTGGTTAAATCTCTGTTCTTGGACTGATACCTTTGATAGAAACATCTGGTGAGACTTGAACCTCCTACTCCAAGATATGAATAAAGGACTCAGTTCTCTCCCTGCTTTCATGTTTGTTCTTTCATTTTAGGTGAAGAGATTGGAGATGTGTGGCCTTGGGAATTCCAAAGGGTCAGGAAAGAGGGTTATCTGTCATCCAGGCATCCTGGAGTGTGGGAGTTGAGTTCATAATGGGTGCAGCTAGCCCAGCATCCTTGCTTCAGAGAGCAAGGACCTTGAATAGGTAAGAAGACAAATTGACATCTATTACTCACTTGGATAAGAACTTGGTAGAATCAATGTTATGTAGAAACCTAGTGGTCAGAGGCCACTCTCCCCAAATACTGAGGTGGGACAAGGGAGGTGAAATGTTTGCACTTTTGTTATTACTTTATTATCATAAAACATCCCTTTGTAAAAACTAATTGATGCCAAGTGGTTAAATGGAACTGGGGCACTAGTGATTTGTAGATAACATTAGGGGAGGGGACACACTTGAAAGAGACGCTTGAGACAATGGCATTACAGAAAAGATATCCCCCGGCCCTTAGGAGTTCCATTAAAATTTTAAGGGGTCATGTAAGTGGCCTAGTTGTGAGATGGTGATCACTGGATGGAATGAGTACACTTTCCTCCTGACTTCCCTGGCTTCCTTCAAGTCCAACTAAGATCCCATCTTCTAAAGGAAGTCTTTCCTGATCCCCCTTCGTTCCAGTGTCTCCCCTCTATTGATTATTGCCAATCTTTCCTGTATGTAGCTTGTTTTGGCTTAGTTATTTCCTTGTTGACTTCCCCATTAGATTGTGAGCTCCTTGAGAGTAGGGATTGTCCTTTACCTTGCTCTGATCAGGCCAATGGACCCAGATGGCTCAGGAGAAAAACGTGAGGTTGGTGACCTTGCACGCCCTCCCTGACTCAAATCAAAGTCAACCGCAAGTCAGGTCATCATCTTGATGTCACGGTCCTCTTCAGGAATGAAGGACAAACAGAACAACAACCATCCCTGGCACTTAGCACAGTGCCTAGCACATGGCAAGCCCTTAATAAATGTTCATTGACTGACTGATTGTGCCCATAATCCTGAATTTTGTAGGATGGGAAGAAATAGAAATCTAGGGTGTCTGATTCAGGTTAGGGCAGTTCTACTATGCTGATGTAGATCTAATGTGTAACAGCAGCTCATTTTTCTCCAGGATTCAGAATAGTGTGATGAAAATAGTCTTAGATTTGGGTCAGGAGCAAGGCAACACAAATATTTACTAGCTGGGTGACCTCACCTCAGTCACCTCACTTGAGTTTCCATCTTTTTATCTGAAAGTGGGGCTAATAAAACTTGCTTGGCCTTTCACCCCTGTTGTATGAGGATGCAGTTATGTTTGTAAAAGTTTTTTGTAAACACATAAAATACTAAATGGAGTGATTATTGGGTCAAGACCTCCTCAGAAGGCAGAGTCTAGTCAAGGGACTAGACTAAACATACGTTTCCCCTCAAATGCTAATATTTTTCTGCCACTAGAATCATGTTAAAATGAGCATGAATGGATGGAAGCCTCCGAGAGGGAAGTCATACATGAATGGTGACTTCCTGCATCTGTGTTTCTAGCTGAGCGCCCTTTGTTTTTCCTGCTTGGACCCTGGGCCCAGGATCTGCTTTTCATAGTTTGTCAGATGCAGAGGAAACACCCTTTGGAAGCCATTTTTCATTCGGGGCTTTTTAGCTTGGAGTTAGTGGGGTTTAGAGTGAGAGGACTGGGCTTAGAAACATCAGGAAGCGGGACAGTGAGGTTACACAGTGGATGGAGCACTGGTCCTGGAGTCAAGAGGACCTAAGTTCAAATGTGACCTCAGATACTAGCTGTGTGATCCTGGGCAAGTCACTTAACCCCGATTGTCTCCAAAAAAGAAAGGAAGGAAGGGAGGAAGGGAGGGAGGGAGGAAGGAAGGAAGGAAGGAAGGAAGGAAGGAAGGAAGGAAGGAAGGAAGGAAGGAAAGAAAGAAAAAAGAAAGAAAGAAAGAAAGAAAGAAAGAAAGAAAGAAAGAAAGAAAGAAAGAAAGAAAGAAAGAAAGAAAGAAAGAAAGAAAACATTAGGAAGTCCAGAATCCAAGTCCTGTCTCTGCTACAAGGGCACATGTATTACAGCTATATAATCATAGTTAAGCAATTTAATCTTTCAGCGCTCCAAGTAACCTGGCAAGACTATAAGCTACAGAGGACTTTGCTAATCTGTATCAGTGGAGGGAGTTTTCATGCTGGGAATACTTGACACCAATTAAATAACAGATTTAGATAAAAAAAAGCAACAACAGCAAATCAATTCTATGACAGCAAGTCTGACTATGTACCAAACAATCCACCAATTAATATTTAAAAGCACCTGATAGATTTGGGGATAGTGTACTGGGCATTGGAGATAAAAATGAATAAAATAATCCGTAGTGACAGGGAGCTTATATATTAAGGGAGAACAATTATATATATACAGAATATTGCATTGGTGCTAAGGTTACAAAGACAAAAGTCAAATAGCATCAGTCTTCAAAGCTGGGCATCAATTTTATTCAGGTTGTATGAGATAAAGTAGACTCAATTCTCCACAAATCCTCTGCTGCAGGAAAAGGGCTTGGTTTGGGAAGTGGAGATCAGGTATCCCCTCTCTGTTATCTCTGGGTATTCTGAAAATCTAGGCTTGTGGTTTTACAGTTAGTATATTTACAATTATCTGCAACCATTAAAAAAGTATGTTTAATGAAATGCTGGTATGTCTTTAGATGTGTTTGTTAGAAATCATTCTTGGTAAACATGTCATGATTTTTTTTTTTTATTCCCACAGAGGTCTCTTGGAGAAGCCCCTGAAGGTAAATATTTGCACGGTTTTCAGTTTGTATTTCCATAGCCTAATTTGGTGCTGAAATGAGTGGCTGGGTCTCCATTCACTATGCTTGTTAATATTCACAGAGGTGATTCTCCCTCAGTGGGATGTGACTTTCTAACCCAGTAGCTGGGATAGAGCCTACTTGTTAACCATTAGCTTAGTGCAGAGGAATGGTCTCACTGCTGTGCCTTGTTTTAGGGAGGAGGGATTTTAGATAGGTCTGGAACACAGTTTGTTTTTTCAAATGAGCACCCTTTTCGTTTTGGAATTCTTGTAGCATTTGGTTATTAATGCCTGGAGTGGTGTTTGAAATCTTTCCTGGGAGTTGTGGAAGCCTGGCCTGAGAAGCTAAAAATGCTTTGAGTAGTCAAATTGTCTCAGAGAATGAGTGAAATTTCCCTTCAAACCTTTTGTTTTTCCTTCAGAAACTTAATTACAGTTCTGAAAACAATCAGGAGATGTTATCTATGCCCAGTCATGGAGAACACTACACCCAGACTCCTTTTTAGGGTACATATGAATGAGAAGGGAGGAAATTCCTTTCTAATTGAAAAAAAAACCCAACTTATTTTAAGCTACAATGAATGATGCTAAGGCTTAAAGCTGTCCCCAATATGGTATGATGGTTACTCATGTCAGTGTAGACCAATTATACATTTGTCATCAAGGTTGGAGCACAAAGCAGCTATACAATAGGTCAAGGACTAATTGAACTCTTTCATGATCCAATGCTTAGGTGTGAAATAAGGAGCTTGGAAATGGGTACCTGAACACATTTCCTGACATCTGAGAAAGTCATTCAATTCAATGAGCACAAAATACTGTTCAAAATCTTGGAGACATTAATCTACAAATGATGTCCTTCCTAATGTTATCTTGAAGCACTCCTGTGGAACATTAACAAAGATCTCTGATCCTTTCCTAGAGGGAATGTATCATCACTGACCATTGATAAACTTCCTGAAGTCTATGACCAAAAATCATGTATCAGTCCATGAGAAGGATATACTTTTATTCACTCTAAAAGGGTCAGGCAAGTTGAATCAAACCTGTTTGAAACTGGCCACTAGTTCTTATTATGCTTTAATGGTATTTAATAGCTAATAATAATAATATTTATATAACAATATCTGCAAATTGATTAACACAAATTAGTGAATTAAAATTAAATGGACACAAGTTAATTAATTTCAAATTTATTAATATTGTCTTATTTGATTTTCACAGCAACTGGATGTGGGTCCTGTTATAATCCTCTCTTTACGGATGAAGAAACTGAGTCTGAGAGAGCTTAAGTGAATTTCCCAGGATAAAGTAAGTCATAAGTAAGGCCACCGCTTTTGTGAGAGATTTAAACAACTGAAAAAAGATGTTCATTGACAATTGAAGTGAAAGCTGTGATGAATTTTGGCTACTGTTATTGCCAAGGCAATATTCACAGCGCTGCCAATGTCTATGAATATGCCGGCATAGTTCTGAATCACAAAGTATAACACACTCTCCATACAGAAGGCAGAAGAAAAACATTTATTCAGACACCAGAAAGTCAAATCCCAAGACCAGAAGACCAAATCTGTCATAGTAACCAAGAAGTCAATGCACATTAGCCCTGCAGGGGACAAAACCATTTCTAAGCCTTCTCCTTCCCCTGCAGGGGCCTTCCCACAAGCAAACAAATACAAGCCTAAGCTGTCTGCTTGCCTGTGTCCTCTCCTCCCTCAGTTCTAATTGCTCCAGCTAACTTCCTCCCAGTTCTGCTCCACTCTTCCTGTTTCACCAATTCAGCCGCTCCTCCCACCACATGTGACTTAGGCTTCATGTGGCAGTTCACATGGGCCTATTATGAATGGGAAAGACCTTCCCACTTAAATTACCATTACAGCTACTTAGGCTACTCACTGTCCAGTGATATGCAAATTGTCAAAGAAATAAAAAAGCAAATAAAGAAGGTCAGCATACCTTTTTTAAAATTATTTTTTCAATTAGTAGTAATCTAGAACAATTAGGTTATTCTGAGTATTAAAAATATTCAAAACAACTGCAAAAGGCCTGTTAAGGAAGAT
This sequence comes from Bettongia penicillata ogilbyi, assembly GCA_023548195.1. Classification (NCBI taxonomy): domain Eukaryota; kingdom Metazoa; phylum Chordata; class Mammalia; order Diprotodontia; family Potoroidae; genus Bettongia; species Bettongia penicillata. The sequence goes on from JAJHZJ010000174.1 coordinate 5,626,127, forward strand.
GCCATACCCCTCCAGAGGGAGGGAAAAATCTGATAAATAGAAGTATTCAAAGCATGGTTTTACATATATATATATATATATATATTATGGGTATTTGTATATGTATTGTATATGCACACATATATACTTACATACATGTGAGTATATGTATGTGTGTATGTCTGTCTGTCTGTCTGTATGTATTTACACATACCAGGTTAAAAGGTGACCTTCCCTAGTGTAGGGTGGGAAGGGAGGGAGACAGTTCAAAACTTTAAACAGAACAAAAATATAAATAAATATGAAAATAAAATATAAATAAAATTAAATTTGAAAATTAATGGTAATCCATTTTCTCTTCATCTCACAGTCCTCCACTATTGGAAAAGAAAAAAGAAAATCCTTGTAACAAATCTACATAGTCAAGCAAAAAATTAATTTTCATATTATTCTAATACCAAAAAATATATCTTGTTCTGCATCTTGTGGCATGCTTCATTATTAATCCTCTGGAATAAAGGTAGTTTTTTGTACTGATCAGGGTTTCTAAGTCTTTCAAAGTTGTTTGTCTTTACAATACTGCTATTGTATTAGTTGTTCTCTTGGTTCTGCTTACTTGACTTCGAAGGTGTCTCCTTCACTATTTTTTACAGCACATTTGTCTTCTAGTACATCTATGTGCCATAATTTTTCAGTCATTTCTCAAACTGCAGGTACCCCTTCAGCTTTCCATTTTTTGCCAGTATAAAAGGAGTCAGTATGCCTTTGGGGAAATTAAAGGACAGGCTTATAGATCTACTGGCATAAATGTCTTAAGTTTTAGCTGGTGGATCAGCCATGGGTCTGTGAATCAGTTACAACCAGTCACAGAATTCTATAAATAACTGTTGCAGAAAAATCAATGACTTTGGACAATTCTGGTCACAACAGCAGAGATTTAGAGTTGGAAAGAGCATAACTCCCCAATTTTTAGTTGAGGAAACTGAGGCCACAGGGGTTTAGTGACCTATCTAGGTCACACAGGTTGGAAGTGGAAGATTAGAATCTGATCCTAGAACCTCTGACACCAAAACCAGTGCTCTATAGGGAGGTGATATAGTGCAATGAACTTGGAATACTGAACATGGGATCATGAGATGAGATCAAATTCTGGAGATTAGCATGTTATCTGCATAACCATGTTCACTTAGGCAAGACTCAACCTCTCAACCTTAGTTTTCTCCCCTGGAAAATGGAGAGATTGCAGTAGAAGAACTCACTCTAAGCTCATTCCCAATTGGTGACCTGAAATTCTATGGTACTTCCAACCACATCGTGTTCTTTTCCTATGTGACACAAAGACACTAGTTGTGGAAAAGGATGACATCTTCAAATGCAGAAAAAATAAAGCAAAGCGAGGTTAAAAACAAAGCAAAATTTAAAAAATTTAAAAAAATACCCAGGTATATTTGGCTGAATTGAGTAAAAGTGAAGGCTAGGGAGGAGGAACAGGGCCTGGTCCTCAGTTTACCATTATATGTAAATGAATTGATTACTGTACTTAACTATTCTGACTCAAGAAAGGCAGCACCCTTAAAAAAAACCCAACAAAACACTGTTATCATCATCCTTTAAGGCACAGATGTACCCTGGGCAAGTTGCTGCACGGAATACAAAAAGACACCAAGTAACAATCAATACTGGTCAAGTGTAGCCTTGGGAGAGCAAATGTGGTTCCTGGGCATTCTAATGATAAGGCGCAGGTGTTTTTAGCCTCCATGGAGGATTCCTTTATTTGCATTTCAAAGTAGAAATAAAAGCTGAGCTATGTGCATGAACACGTTTGGGGTTATGGGCTTCAATGGGAAAGTCCACAGCAGCCAGATTGCAGCCCACTCTAGCCTTCTCATTTAAGTCAAATTTCAAAAAGACTTGGAAACTTATTTTTATCCTTAAAATGTGCATGCCTGGGGGGTTTAATTTATTCCTGTGACTCTACATGTGTGTGCATAGGTATTTTAAAAAGAAATGAAGAAAAATGACTGAATTTGTTGGCAATCCAGCAGTTATTTTTTTTAAGTAGATGATTAGGTGGCCTTTTGTTATCTGAGCTCCTTGGAGGGGGGGCAAGAAAGAAGTAGGGCCCAAAGGCCGATTGACTCACAGAGAAGAAAATGCCTCCCTCTCCATGCTATTGTACTTAACTGACTATTAGCTGTGAAACAGCAGCTTAATGGCTTTTCAGCCTCTGCACCAAAGCATAAAATCGAATAATTAAGTTAATGTCACTGGGAAATCTCCTGAGAGGAGAGAGTGGGCCAGCAGGTTGTGCCTGCCAAGGTAAGGGCCATGAGGAAGATTAAGTCTCACAAGGGTTCCTGAACCTCAGTGGACCCTAGGATGTCAGAAAAGAGGACCTTATAGGAAACACAGCTACCTCTGTGGCTATAATGTAAAAGGAAACAAACAAAACATCCCCATGAAATAACCTCACTAAATTCTTACCATGCTAGGGAGGTTGAGTGCAGCCTGTAGTCAGATGAGGTAGGTTTGGTTCCCAGCTCAGCCACTAACCTACCTCTGTGATCCTAAAGTATACTATATAATTTCTCTGATTTCAAATTCCTCATCTGGGAAACAAAGGGAAAGGGTGGATGGGATGACCTGAACTTGAACAGCTTCATGGTGGCGGTGGGTGGAGAATGAGATGGCAAGATTTGATTTCAAATCCTGCCTGTGTGGTGCTACTTTCCAATTGTGGTGCTGGAGGAGACTTTTGAGAGTCCCTTGGATAGCAAGGAGACAAATCAGTCAATACTTAAAAAAATGAATTCAGGATATTTGCTGGAAGGTAAAATACTGAAGCTGAAGCTTAAATACTTCGGTCACATAATGAGAAGACAGGACTCGATGGAAAAGACTGAAAGCAAAAGGAGAAGGGAATGGCAGAGGAAGAGATGGATAGATAGAGTCATAGAAACAATGAACATGAGCTTTGGGAGATAGTAGAGGATAAAAGGATCTGGCTGCTATGGTCCATGAGGTCAGGAAGAGTCAGACACAATAGAACAACTGACCAACATATAAATGATTTAATACGTCACCATGTTCTAGTCATTCTTTCTTGGAAATACCTTTCCAGTCACCATTTCACTTTCTTCATTCTCATGGGCAACATCCCAATTCTTATCCCCTCATACCTTGGACAATTCCAACAGCCGCCAAACTTAGCCCATACAGCGAGTCCTATACTGTTCTCCTCAAACCCAACTTTATCACATCAATTTCCTGCTCAAAGATTTCAGTGGCTGCCCATCTTCCATCATATCAAGTCCAAGCCCTCCAATAGCTGAATGCCTCTTTTACAACATCCCCACTGGTGGGGGCAATATGGACCACATCTCCACATTTCTTCTCTATCCACCATCAATGGATTCTCTTATTTAGGAATGAAAAAACTGAAGGGAAATGACTTGACCAAGGTCAGATTGTGATTTAGTAGTTAAAACTAAACCTCCCAGATTCCTGACTCCTAGCCCAGGTCATTTTCTATTCCACCAAATTGCTTCTTACACATATTTTTCTTGTACTATTGTCTGCGTAGCCTTTGAATATGAATGTGATTTGAAGGGGGCGGTGAGCCCAGAGAGAAGCGTTAAGTCTGTTGTCTTCCTGTGTCTTCCTCCAGCAAAACTGTAAATTCCTTTAGTAAAAGGACTCACTTTTGCAGTTGTTTGGTCTCTCCTACCATACCTGGAAGAGAGGTGGGATCATAGGATTATAGGTTTAGAGCTGGAAGGGGCCTTAGAGGTCATTCAGCCCAACTCCCCTCATTTTGCAGATGGGGAAACTGGGGCACAGAGAAGAAAACTGATTTTCCTAGGGTAACACAGAGACTTGACAGCTAGATGGTGCAGTAGATAGAGTACCAGGCCTGGATTCAAGAAGACTCCACTTCCTGAGTTCAAATCTGGCCTCAGATGCTACTTGTGTGACTCTGGGAAATTCACTTAACTCTGTTTACCTCGGTTTCCTCATCTGTAAAAAAATCTGGAGGAGGAAATGGCAAACTATTATCTTTGTTGAGAAACACCCCCCTGCAAAGGGGTCACAAAGAGTTGGATGTGGCTGAAAATACAACACAGAGGATAATTGTCTTGGAGGGGCAGGTAATTGAACCCAGTTCTTCTTGACTCCAAGTCCTGTGTTTAATCCACTAGTAGCTACTCAATATATGCTTCTTGGCTTTAATTAGATTGAATCTCAGATGGGTTGAGATCAATTCCTGTTGAAATAAATCATGGATGCAAATGTCTTCTCCTCTGATACTTCAGACAACCTTCTTTCTTTGTCTTATTTCAAATTCCATTGATTTTGGTGATGTTTCTCTCTTGAACTCTTCTTTTTATTTATTTATATCTTTCACATAAAAAATGAAGGTCCCTGAGGTATTTTGGAATATAATCCATAACAGATATTTATTATTAATAATAACAATGAAAATAAGCCAGTCTCTACCATTACTTCTGACAATTTGGAGTCTTTGAAGCAATGTGAATCCTGCCTAAAGGCACTCAGAGGACATCAGCTGCACAATTAGTATGGGCCATATGTAAATCAGGCCAGCTAAGATGCAATCATGTTGAGTCTCCAAGGTGAGGATTCTTCAGCTGATGTTAAGAGGAAAAATCAATTCCTCAAGGGGGATTGGGGCATCTCTGGGAGAGGTACCAAAGAAGGAGGTGTTTATGAAGTGAGATTTGAGAGAAAAGAAGGTCATGGGTCATATATAATCTTTGGTTGGGAGTAAACTGGGATGAAATCATTTGGGTCCCACAGGGTCTTGGCGGTCTTTTTTCCTTGGCTGAACTGAAGACTAAACTAACATTTCATATAGGGTTAAGAAGAAGGACCTGGGATTGTACCTGGAGCTATCAATCCACTCCAAATCTACACCCACTGAGGAAGGCTGCACCCTGCAGCTTCCTGGCTGATTGGTGAACCCCTGCCTGCAACTGCCAGGCTTGAGGAGCTCTGGCCTCCCTACTCCATTCACTTTTATCTTACTCTCTGGTCTGTTTCATCTTTTAACTCTTACTTCACTGCTCCTCCTCAACCTCCTTCACTCCTCTTGCTCACCTTCCCCCACTTCCCAGTAGGCTTTTTATGTTTTATCTTGTCCTATTAGAATATAAACTCCTTGAGATTAGGGACTGTCTTGTTTTCTTGTTTTGTATTCTCGGTACTTAGCAAGGACCTGGCACATAGTAAGAGCTTAACAAATATGACCTCTTATTCATCCATTTATCTTTCCACTTATCTATTCACATATCATTTTATCTATCCCTCTGTCTGTCTTCATCTAAAGATCCCTATATCATTCATCTATCTACCTATATCCCTTTTTCTATCTATCATGAGAGAAATGATTATTTCTCCCTTATATAAATTATTGGTGAGATTCAGGATTTTTTCCCCTTTTTCCTGTTCATTCAAAGTCCAATTTTTCAAGACAGTCTCTAACCTTGCCCCAGAATTTATCCCATCTAGACCATCTTATTTAGGTGGAGTTGATGCCCACCCATCTAGAAAAGCCTAACAAAGAAAATCTAATTTGGGTAAAATCTGGCCCATTGTATTCTTGTCAGACAGGACTGAGTGATCAGTGTTTTCCCCGAGCCCCTCATTGCAGTAGGTTCACCTCTCATTGTAATATTCATTCTTCTCATTAATTGCTAACTAATCAGAGTTGATTGCCACCTGTTGAGAACACCCACTCTTTCAAGGGCATATAAGCATCAAGAAGCTGCCATGATTTGTCTTTGGTTTAGGGAAGATGGCCAAATGACCATTTTTTTATTTATTACTTGCTAGCATAATTAATAAAATGATTAATTACCCAGAAACTGTCTCAAACTTTTATACATCACAATCATCTATGCCTCTATCTACTTTTATCTATTTATCCCCCTATCATTCATCTATCTACCTGTATCAATCCTTTTTTCTGTCATCTACCTTTATCTCTATCATTCATCTATCTACCTCTATCACTCTTTCTATCATCTATCTATCCTTCTATCATCTATCTACCCACCTATCATCTATCCCTCTAGCCATCCATCTGTCTGTCTCTGCAAGAGAAATGCAATGTTTTTTTTAACCATTTAAGTCATGGGCTTGAATAGCCTCTGGTCACATTATAGCTTAGAGCAAAGAGAGAAACACTAGAAGGATTTGAACTGGACCATTGATAAAGGGAACTCTCAGGTAAGGAAACTCCCTTTGCAAATATATGGCAGCAACTTCTTTGCATCTTATAATGCTAGAGGGTTGCACTGACACGTGACAGACTCACACAGCTAAAGAGTCCGAGACAGGAGTTGAACCCATGTCTCACTGGTTTCAATATCAGCTTTTTATCTATTATATCAAATTGCCCCAGTGGGCACTGGGGGAGATAATCTACATGGGGAGTGTTATGGTCTGCTTTTGTGTCTTAAAGAGGGCTTTGCAGAAGAATCGGATGATCTGGTCAATATCGGAAGCTTTAAGTTGTTAGCGTGGCTGTTGTTGTCTGTCTTTTGTTCTCAAAGAGGACCACGGCATCAGGATGGTGATGTCATGATTTGCAAGTGAATTGGATTTAAGTGAGGCAGGGCTGTGCAAAGTCACAAGCCTCACTCTCTCTTCTGAAGTCACCTGGATCCAACGGCAAGAGGTAGATCCAATGGCAAGATGACTGGAGATGGCCCTGGATGCAATGCGAGACCTTGGCCTTTTTAATCTAAGGTGTCTCCCAGGTCTCAGTTTGTTTGAGACACACCCCCTACTACCACCCCAATGCAAGGGTATGCTGGACCCAGATGAGAACAGTCATTGTTAAATTGTCAGGGACAGTATTTATACCTCAGAAACAAACTATGAATCCGGACTTAATTTATTGTTTTTTTGATTGTCTATACTTAAGAAAATAATGGAGAAAATGTTAATTAATGCAGATTAAACTTAAAAGTTTGCTGCGGGTCTATAAATATTTTCCAGAATGCTTACCAGCACATCTCTGCTCAGGGGGAAAAAGGTTTAAAGGGGAGGAAGGGGCAACGGAGACAGATATCAAAGAAGCAGTGACCATCTCCAGAACTTGGGAGGTCTTTCTAAGAGGATATCCACAATTGTTCCTTTAGTGTTAAATATAGGGTGTCCCAAAAGTCCTAGTGCAATTTTAAGCTTTAGTAGCTTGAACGTGCACTAAGACTTTTTTTGGACACCCTGTATTACCACATCCTTCCTTAGATTATGCCCACATTATTATTCCCTTTAGAACATAACTGAAAACTACTTTTGTCTTTTTTTGTTGCTCTGAAATTTCTTCACCTTTTGTTTCACAGATTACTGTGAATGTGAGTCGGAAAATTGCTTTAAATAGAGAGTTCTCATCTAGCGGGGAAACTCTTGGCCAATCTCTCTCTCTCTTTGCAAGTGATTGTAAAATAATAAAGGGTTCTCTGACAGACTAAAAACCTAAATGCAGAGTGAAGTGTGTTTTCTTCCTCAACAGGGAGACAAGAAAAGACAGAACAGTGAGAAAGAATGTATAATCATGTAGTACCTATCATATATGGCTATTGAAATTTCGGAACTGGGAAGGTCAATGTGTGCTGGGTCTCCAGGGACTGGTGAAACTTGGACTGGCCCTTGGTGAAGAGGTATGAGGAAGATGTTATAGGTAGAAGCAACAGAATGAGGTAAATACAGAAGTAAAAATGACTCTGACTTAGCTGGCTATAGCGAAGCTAAGCCTAATTGGAGGGGGATTTTCTTTTGAGGAAAAAGGGGGATAGAATCCAAATGTGCACCTGTGTGCACATTTGCTAGTAATTAAGACCATCTAAGTCCTCTTGTGATTGTTCAAATTGCTGAGCCCCCCAAAATCCACTCATTATGACCCCCAAGTCTTGGGAGAAAAAGAAATGGAAAGTGACTTTTTATTTTCCAGAAATTAAATGGCACTATAGAGAGTAGAGAAATAAAATTGTGCTGTAATAATCCCACAGACAGAATAAATGTTGCAATGGAGTATTATGTTGTCTAAAAATGTAGTCCTTTTGAATGGTGAGTGACATCCCCAAATTTCAGCTATTTACTTGGTAGTGTTTTCGTTTCCATTCTGTTTGCCGTAATGGTTTCTTTAACCCACATCCACCTCACCTCCCTCCTTCCCTTGATCTTATTCTCTTGACTGTGGGAAAGAACCTAAGTGCATCCTGCAGCTCTCGCAAACTACAGCCGATCAAAATCCTCCAGTCTTTGGAATTCGGAAATATACCCCTCCCTCAATGACCCAGGCAAGTGACAATAAGGGTCTTTTCCAAAATAGAAATCCCACTGACACCTCTGTCACTGGCAGAAAGAAGCAGTTGTGGGGGATCAGAAAAAAGATGGGATATTTTTTTTAAAAAAGTTTAATTGCTTTATTTTACTTTTATTTCAAAGTTATTCCAAATACACCACTCTCCCAAAGTCCTTCCCTTGTAACAAAGTAAAACAACTAAGAAAAAACCTGGCAGAGTGACTGTACCCAATAGTGTAGGCAGCACTTTGCACCTGTAGTCTCCTATCTTTCTCATTTCTTCTGTGGAGCCAAGATTGATCACCATTTTTTTTTTTATTGCTACATAGTCATGTTGTGAAAGAAGAATCAGAACAAAAGGGAAAAATCAGTAGAAAAAGGAAGAGAAAATAGCCTGCTTCCATCTGCATTCAGACTCCACAGTTCTTTCTTTGGATGTGGATAGCGTTTTCCACCATGAATCTTTTGGAATTGTCTTAGATCATTGTATTGTGAGAAGAGCTAAGTCTGTCGAAGCTGATTATCACACAATGTTGCTGTTACTATGTAGTGTTCTCCTAGTTCTGCTCACTTCACTCAGCATCAGCTCATATAAGTCTTTCCAGGTTTTTCTGAAGTCCTCCTGTTTGTCATTTCTTATGGACCAATAGTATTCCATAGCAATCATATACCACAACTTGTTCAGCCACTCCCCAATTGATGGCCATCCCCTCAATTTTCAATTCTTTGCCAGCACAAAAAGAGCTGCTATAAATATTTTCCCATTTTTATAATCTCTTTGGGATACAGACCTAGCAGTGGTATTGCTGGATCAAAAGCATATGCGCAGTCTTATAGCCGTTTGGGCAGAGTTCCAAATTCCTCTCCAGAATGGTGGGATCAGTTCACAACTCCACCAGCAATGCATTAGTGTTCCAATTTCTCCACCTCTTCTCCAACATTTAACTAATCATCATTACTCCACATTAAACTTCATTTTAGTGTTTTTTTCTAATTACATTATTATAGTTCCTCTGTATATTGTTCTCCTGGTTCTACTTACTCGACTGCATCAGTTCACGCTAGTCTTGACATGTTTCTCTGATTTTTGACCTTGCCTCAGTTATCAGTTATCTTTGTCCCTACCCACTGTGGGAGCCAATTAATTAATCAGTCAGCCAACAAATAGTCAGTAAGAGCTTAACTGGGTCCCAGGCACTGTGTGTGATTGGTTCTGGGGATAGGGAGACAACAATGAAGCTCTCCTTGTGCTTACGTTCTATTGGTGGAAGTGACATGTATGGATACAGTGTAAGTATAAAAAAGGTATGCGAAGTGTCCAAAAGTCTAAACGAATAAGTTCTAAACTTATTGAAGCGTAAGTAGATATTTTGTGCTTACCAAAGCTTATAACTGTACCTTGTATGCAAAATAGAGAATAGTTTGGGGGCACCTTGCATACAGAATAAATAGAGAATAGTGTGGGGAGGGAGGGCACTATGAGCTGGCATAGGAGAATCAGGAAACATGTTAAAAATATAAATTAGTTGTTGAATTTCTGCTCATTTTTTCCCCCTCAAAACACCTCTTATTTTTCATCCTCATTGGAATTGTTCTTTTTTGTCTCTTTAGCATTTCATTCCTGAGAGTGTCTCATTTAATTTTCCTCCTAGGCTGACTTCCCCTATAAAATTTTGAGTCCACGACATCCCATCTGGCATTCCATGTATTCTTTGTCTGAAGCTTTTGAAATGGACTCTCCTCAGATCCTGAGTTGTGTGTTAGCAAAGAGCTAATGTGCCTTCCTTTTCCCAGTTCCTTCCTGGTGGATTTGGTTTGCAGTTACTAGATTCCTGATGCTAAAAATAATCCATCCCTCAGCTATTGTGTGCAGGAGGTTTTCTTTCCTCTTGGATTCTCTGCTCTCACTTCATCATTGATTAGACATCAGATGCTATGTGTGTCTTGTTTCTTGACAGTTCTGCTGTTCTGTGACTAGCCCATAGCTAGGAAGTACCTAGAAATGAAGCCTGACTGGGGTTTTCTGGCTACAAATTCCTATTGTAATGAAGAGAAACCTTCCATACATGCTAGAAAGAAAATCACTTTTATCTGGTGGTGAGTTCTCTTTCTCACTACCCTTGTTGTTGACAAGTGAGCATTCCTTCCCGTCACAACAGCGGTAAAATGAGATGGTGAAAAAAAATAGAGGCCCCAAAGCTTCTCTGGAAAGTATGGGAGCCCGCACTTTATTCTCCATTGTTAACAGGTTGGTGTGGCCTCACAGCTACAGGTTTCCTATTTGCTCATTGGGGACCACACCCCCGACATTCTGACTGAGCTCTTTGTAGCTGAGCCAAGGTTTGTAGACAGCTGGGTTAGTAAAACTGTGCTGAAGAGGAAGGACCCTTCATCCTGTCATCCCCTCAAAAGCCAAGCCAGCAACGTTGGTCTACTACCCAGCTCCTAGGGAGAAGCCATAGTCTTAGCATCATTTGGGTTCTGAGACTTTTGCCAAGGTTGTATGCTTGCATCTCCTGTGGAGAATTCTTCACAACTCTGTTGTCTTCAGGTTAAGGGAACCATTACTGACTGAGGAAGCCTGCAAAGCTTTGGTTAGCTCCCAATAATGTGAAACATTTTTATTTCATTTGTAATGACTCATGAGTCCCTTTAACCCTTCCACTCCCCAACCAAAAATAAATATATTTGTTCTATGAGAAGGCTACATAGTATAATGGAAAGAGTATTAGATTTGGAATTAGAAGACTATAATCCATGTCTGGCCTCTGCTACTTACTACCTGTATGACTGTGGATCAGTCATTTCATTTCTTTGACCTCAGTTTCCTCATCTATAAAATAAAGGAGTTGGACTTGAGGATTCCCTAAGGCTCCTTCCTGTTCTCAAGATCTATGATCCTTTTTGGCACTTCTTAGAGAAACTCAAGAAACAATTCCCCAAGCCTCAGGAACTTGTGAATCCATCAACACTTCCCAAGAAGGGTTGGAGATGACTCAGTATGATTGATGATTGAGGATGATTGGCTCCAGAAGAGTTGCTTCAAAGTTGTCCCAGTCTGACATTTTAGATGTTTAGAAAGGATAATAAGTTTTGAGATGACTGTCCAAAGCATATGGATTGCACATCCTGAAGATTCAGATTTGAAAAAAAAAAAAGATCTGAGGAGTAGGGGAAAGTTCCCCATAGAAATGAAAATATAAGTCCAGATAAAAAAAGTGGCAAAATAAATCCATTTCTTATCTATATCTATAAAATATTATATATTTATACATTATATGTTGGGGGCATATATATAATATTTTCCCCAATCACATATTAAAACAATTCTTTTTAAACATTGTTTTTAAGCTTTGAGTTTCAAAATCTATCCCTCTCTCCTTCCCTTATCCATTCTCTGAAATGGTAAGCAATTAAATATAGGTTACACATGGGCAATCATGTAAAAAATTTCCATATTCATCATTTTGTATAAGAAGTTTTGAATAAAAAAAGAATGAAAAAGAGAAAATGAAAAAAAACATGCTTCAATCTGCATTTAAACAATATCAGTTCTTTCTTGGGAGGCAGAGAATATGTTTAATTGTTCATCTTTTCAGGTTGTTTTGAATCATTGTATTGCCTAGAATAGCTAAGTCATTCATAATTCTTCATACAATATTGCTGTTACTGTGTCCATTCTCCTGGTTCTGCTCACTTCACATTGCATGAGTTCATGTAAGTCTTTCCATGCTTGACTTCATCCTGTTTGACTTACAGGTTTACAAAGGACTTTCTCATAAAAATCCTATATGACTGATATTATATTGATAGGTCTCAATCACCATATAGTCAACTAGTGATCAACTAGAGTTTTAATTGTTGAATATCCAAACTTGGTTAGCCTCATCTTGGATGACTACTGAGACAGCTATTGACAAAAGAGGACTGCTGGAGATTGCCAAGTCAGCATAAGAGGCAACCTCCAGGATGCTGGGCAATCTGAAGTTGGAAAGTACCTAATGCTATTCAAAAAAAGATCAGCTCGATGTTGAACACTCTAAAACCTCGGATTGCTGTTTAGTTTCTCCTTCACCATCTTATATTTGGGATGTAGAGCAGGGTTCCAGCTGGACCTAGAGGTCACAAGTGATGTAATATTCCCAGATATTGCAGTATTACTATAGACACAGGGTGGAGAGGTCATTGACCTTAGTGATAAGGAAGGAGGTTAGAATGTGAATTACCGCCTGAGAAGGCAGGATCTAATGGGGCACCAAAGTGGTGAGATATGGAGAACGGGAAGGGTTTATAAGTATAGGAGAGGGCTTCTAAAGGCAGAAGGTAATTGTGAACTCCTTGAGGACAAGGGATGTTTGATTTTCATCTCTCTCTATGTATATTTTCATAGCACAAGCAGCGGTCAAACCCTGGGGCATCCAGTCTGAACCAGATTAAAATGCAATTGGGAAGTGTTTTACAAATGAAAATACAACATATCATAGATAATGTTAATTTGTGGTTTTTCAAGTTGACACAAAATCCACAGAGATCAGCCTCTCTTTGAAGTTTGACACCTCTGGCATAGCACAATAGTAGTTGCTTGTTACGTTCTTTTTTTCCTTTTATTCATTTGTTTATTTCATTCATTCGTTTCCTTATTTATGGTTTTCAACATTCACTTCCATAAGATTTTGAGTTCCAAAATTTTCTCTTCATCTCTCCGCTCCCTACACCCAAAGAGGACATGTAATTTGACAAAGGTCCTACATATACTTTCATATTGAACCTATTTTCACATTAGTCATGTTGTAAAGAAGAATTAGAACCGATGGGAGAAACCGCAAGAAAGAAGAAACAAATAAGAAAAAAAGAGAGAGAGAGAGCAAATAATATGCTTCAATTTGCATTTAGACTCCATAATTCTTTTTCTGGATGTGACAGCATTTTCCATCATGAATTCTTTTGAAGTTGTCTTGGATCCTTGCATTGCTGAGAAAAGTCTATCAAAGTTGATCCTCACACAATATTGCGATTACTGTGTATGACGCTCTCCTGGTTCTTCTCATTTCACTCAACATCAGTTCATTCAAATTTATCATATTCTTCTTGATTAATTTTACACTGTGCTTCAGGTAGCCCCCACACAAAAGACCCTGGGTTTATGTGGGCCAGCTTGGGGGGCCTGACCCCAAAAGGACCACATTGTCTTGCTTTGGCTTACTGTTCCTACCTATACACTTACTGTTCCTACCCATACCAATCCAGGAAAGTCTTTGAGATACAATTTAATGAAAGGCCTTGTCTAGGGTGTCCCAAATGTGCATGGCCAATTTCCCAACTCTTATACAGATACTTATCATGTAACATGTTTTTGGGGCATCATTCAGTCCAAATTTCACTGCAAAGAAAATGCATAAGATACTAAGAACTCACAAGCCCATGGACTTACCTCCTACAAATACCTCCCACAAATCACAAGTTCCCCTGCCCCGACGCCCTCTGACTCCCACAAGAGGGAATTAAACTTGGGGTTGTTTTTTGGGCAGTTCTGTCGTTTCAGAAGTCCATTTCTCTGATTCCTGTAGTCTTTCCAAGTAGTGACAGTATGTGACTTAGATGATCTTTTATCTCTCTCCAGCCCCCTTCTCCATTCTTCTGAACTGGCTAAACAAGCAAAGTTCTTGAAACTGCACTGTCCAAGTAACTCGATGACTTTGTTCTCCAAGAAGGCTGCTAAACCTACTCTTCTTTCTTTCTCCAAGAAGCATGCTGCACCCTCTCTCATGGTCTTACTTTAACCCATTTCCCAATATGGGTGATCCTTAACCAGTCAGTCACTAGGAGTATCCTCTGTCTTATAACTTAGTTTTATTTATTCATGAAGGTCTAGTGGTTGAACTCTTGAACTCACAAATTTTCAGAGTTAATTCTACTTGGGCAGTCTTCTTTCTTTGCTAAAAGGCTTAATTCTGAGATCATGCTACCTGTAGAACTCAAAAAACCCTTTCCTCTCAACAGGAAAGTGGACTTCAGCAAGGGGGAAGAAGGGAATTAGAATTTATATAGCACCTGCTATGTGCCAGGCACTGTGCTAAGCTCAGTGTTTAAGTTCTAGTGTCTGCTTCTTGTATTGAGTAAATATGTTAGATTGTCATGGCTATTGTGAAGATCAATGGATAAAGATGTGTACATAGAATAAATATTTTCTTCTGTAACTTGGCTTAACAATGAACACAATTTTTTTTATCAACAATGATGATACATTTTTTAACCATTTCTCATGTTTCTGTTATCAAGGAAGTATAATCGGAGAGGGCCATGGGGAGATTGGAGAAAGAGTCCTCCAGTCAGTTGTACCGGCATTGACACAGACTGTCATCCTTTGTTTTTCCTGATGATATTCCCCTTCATTAACCTCAATGAGTTTCTTTTTAAAAAAACAATATTTTATTTATTTTATTATTTCTCAATTAGATTAATTTTTAACATTCATTTTTAAGAACTTTGAGTTCAAAATTCTGTTCTTCCCTTGCTCTCTTCCTCTACCCTTTGAGAAGGCAACCAATATGCTATAGATTATACATGTGAAGCTATTCAAAATAAAACAAGGAAAATAAAAAAAGTGAAAAATCTGAACTCACAGTTCATCAGTTCTCTCTCTGGAGAAGAATATCATTTGTCATGGGTCCTTTGGAAATATCTTAGATTGTTATCTTGACTAGAGTAAACAAATGTTTCACAGTTGATCATGCTTATAATATTACTGGTACTTTGTATAGTATTCTTCTGGTTCTGTGCACATCAACTTTGCATCAATTCATGTAACACTTTGCAGATTTTTCTGAAACCTATTCATCATTTCTTATAGTGCAATAGTTATTCCATCACAATCATATACCACAACATCTTCACCCATTCCCTGGGAATTGATGGGCATTCTCTCAATTTCCACTTCTCTGTTACACCATTCAGGTGTGTTCATTTGTCTTTGAATTGTGGCAGTTGTTAACCAGGTCTTTTTCTTGAAACATCCTGGTTTCTTATTGACCATTCTCTTTGTCCAGATAGCTATTTCCCTCAACCCAATCTTCATCCTTCTTTGTTCTCTCTCTTAGTTCATAATTAAGGTGCCTTTGTGGCCTGAGAGCTCTGGAAGCACTGCTACCACAGCTGATTCTGTTTCTTTCAAGGTTGGCTGAGGCCTGGCCTGAGGACCATTCTCTACTCTTACCTCGATACAACATAGCTTTCCTGCTGAACTCATGTGCAATATTCCACACTAATGAGTTCTTTGGGTATCTAAAAGAAAGGAGGAGTTCATGCTATCAGAAGAAAAAACAAAACAAAAGAAATCATAACCTTAGACAAAGTGAGTCAGTTGTCTTTGTAGTCTGATAGGTGAGTTGCATTCTGTCTTCCTTGTCTTTTTCTCTCCATAGATGTACAGATAAATGCTTCACAACATTACTTTTCTTCTCCTGGGGTTGCTGAGAACCCCAAAATGTGAGGTTACAGAATGGCTTCCTCCTGGAATGAATTCAGGCACTCAAACCCATCTTCCAGTCAAAGTAGCAAGGTTTATTGTAATGCCAATAGAAGCAGGTGAAATGCTTTTTTAAAAATTTATTTATTTATTTTAAGTTTTCAACATCCTTTTCCACAAAATTTTCAGTTCCAAATTTTCTCCCCATCTCTCCCCTCCCCACCCCAAAATGCCTTGCATTTTGATTGCCCCTTCCACCAATGTGTCCTCCCTTCTAATACCCCTCCCTTCCTTTATCCCCATTTTCTCTCTTGTCCTGTAGAGCAAGATAAATGTGTATACCCCATTACCTGTGTTTCTTATTTTTCAGTTGTATACAAAAATAATTTCTCAACATTTTTTCCTAATACTTTGAGTTCCAACTTCTCTTCCTTCCTCCCTCCTTACCCATCCCCACTGAGAAGGCAAGCAATTCAATATAGGCTATATATGTGTGGTTTTGCAAATGACTCCCATAATAGTTATGTTGTGTAAGACTAACTATATTTCCCTCCATCCTATCCTGCCCCCCATTTCTTCTATTTTTTTACCTTGTCCCTCCCCAAGAGTGTTTATTTCTAATTACTCCCTCCCCCCATTTGTCCTCCCTTCTATCATCCCTCCACCCCACTTAGCCCCTTCTTTCCTGTAGTGTAAGACAGATTTTCATAACAATTGGGTATGCATGTTACTCCCTCCTTAAGCCAAATGTGATGAGAGTAAGCTTCACTTTTTCCCTCTCACTTTCCCCTTTTCTCCTCCATTGAAAAAGTTTTTCTTGGCTCTTCTATGAGAGATAATTTGCCCCATTCCATTTCTCCTTTCTCCTCCCAATATATTCCTCTCTCATCCCTTAATTTTATTTACTTAGATATCATTCCTTCCTATCCAATTCACCCTGTGCTCTCCATCTCTCTCTCTCTCTCTCTGTTTCTGTGTGTGTGTGTGTGTGTGTGTGTGTGTAATCCCTCCAACTACCCAGATAGTGAGAAAAGTTTCAAGAGTTACAAATATTATCTTTCCATGTAGGAATGTAAACAGTTCAACTTTAGTAAGTGCCTTGTGATTTCTCTTTCCTGTTTACCTATGCTTCTCTTGATTCATGTGTTTGAAAGTCAAATTTTCTATTCAGCTCTGGTCTTTTCATCAAAAATGTTTGAAAGTCCTCTATTTCACTGAATGACCTTTCTCTCCCTGAAGTATTACACTCAGTTTTGCTGGGTAGGTGATTCTTGGTTTTAATCCTAGCTCCTTTGACTTCTGGAATATCATATTCCAAGCCCTTTGATCCCTTAATGTAGAAACTGCTAGATCTTGTGTTATCCTGATTGTATTTCCACAATACTCAAATTGTTTCTTTCTAGCTGCTTGCAATATTTTCTCCTTGACCTAGGAACACTGGAATTTGGCTACAATATTCCTAGGAGTTTCTCTTTTCAGACTCTTTCAGGAGGTGATTAGTGGATTCTTTCAATATTCATTTTACCCTCTGGTTCTAGAATATCAGGGCAGTTTTCCTTGATAATTTCATGAAAGATGATGTCTAGGCTATTTTTTTGATCATGGCTTTCAGGTAGTCCTATAATCTTTAAATTGTCTCTCCTGGATCTATTTTCCAGGCCAGATCATTTTTTCCAATGAGATTATCTTCTATTTTTTCATTCTTTTGGTTTTGTTTTGTAATTTCTTGGTTTCTCATAAAGTCATTAGCTTCCATCTGCTCCATTCTAATTTTTTAAGAACTATTTTCTTCAGTGAGTTTTTGAACCTCCTTCTCCATTTGACTAATTCTGCTTTTTAAAGCATTCTACTTCTCATTGGCTTTTTGGACCTCTTTTTCCATTTGAGCTAGTCTATTTTTAAAGGTGTTATTTTCTTCAGCATTTGGGTCTCCTTTAGCAAGCTATTGACTTGCTTTTCATGATTTTCTTGCATCATTCTCATTTCTTTTCCCAATTTTTCCTCCACTTCTCTTACTTGATTTTCAAAATCCTTATTGAGCTCTTCTATTGACATGGGACAACTGCATATTTATTTTGGAGGTTTTGGATGCAGAAGCCCTGACTTTTATGCCTTTCCCTGATGGTAAACAATGTTCCAATGAGAGGATGAGAGAGAATACCTATTCACCAAGGAGGTAACCTTCTACAGTCTTATTTTTTTCCCTTTTTTGGGCATTTTCCCAACCAGTTACTTGACTTTTGGGTCCTTTGTCAAGAGTAGGGTATACTCTGGGGACCTGTAAAATCTCAGTTCCTCCAAGGTGGCACAATCAAGGGAGAGGAGTTTACTCCCTGGCTTGGCACATGACTGAGATTCAGATCAACTGCTCAATCCCCCAGCGGCTTTAAGCTGAGGCTTCAACAACAGAACAATGGATGCTGGCTGCTGCCTGCCATGGCCATCACCGCTGTAGCCACCACTCACTGCTGCTGTCTCCACTGCTGCGTGGAGGCTGGGCTAGGGGAGGACCCTCCTCCCTTGTCACGGAGGTGAAAAAGCCTTTTCACTGATCTTTGAAGGTACCTTTGGTGCCTGTGGATTAAGGGTTCTGGGAACCTCCACTGCTGCTGCTACAGATTTTGCCCCTAAGGCCTGCTCTAGTCCTGCACCTCCTGGCTCCACAGGGCAGCCAAGGCTGATCTACACTCTACTCCATATCCATTGTGACAGACCTTTCCCATTGGCCTTCCAGATCACCCTGGACTGAAAATCTCTTCCTACACCTAATGATCTTATCAGAATGTTTAGGGGACTCTTCTATTTCACCAGGAAGTCCCCCACATCCGCCCCTTACAGGCTAAATGATCAAGGAGTGTTGAAAGCAAGACTTGTCTACAATTGTTGGCTTTCCTTTATGGTGCTCTTCCCTTTGACTTCATATAGTTCTCTGTACCAGGGCCTCCCTTTGTACCTTCTAAGTGCTCACAAAAATAAAATTCTAAAGCAAAAACTGGTGCAGTGAGTGAACACTGACTGGATTGGGAGGTTGGTTAGCGTGTTGTTCTTCAGTCACGTGCAACTCTGTGACTAAATGATTGAGGAATATTGAAAACAAGGCTTGTCTACTTGGAAATTGACTGAATTTTCCTTTACAATTCACAGTGGACCTTGGAGTTTTCTTGGCAAAGATATTCGAGTGCTTTGCCATTTCCTTCTCCAGCTCATTTTACAGATAAGGAAACTGAGGCAAACAGTGTTATGTGAGTTTCCCAGTGTCACACAATTAGTAAGTGTCTAAGACCAGTTTTGAACTCATGTCTTCCAGGCCCACTGCTTTATCCACTGGACCCTGAAGCTGCCTCAGCATTCTAAACACAAACTGCTTGAATACTCATAGGCTGAGATGTTATTTTCTTTGTGGTAGTTTGTTTTTCACATCAGGGAGTAAATAGTGATTGCTTCATGTGCATTTCATCCCTTATTGGGGAAAGGCCAGTCTCAACCAGTTCCATGGGGTAGGTTGGAGGATATATCTGAGTAGGTAAAAACAGAAGATCTGGCCACCGTGACTCTATAATTTGGGATTCAATGTAAAGGAAGAGGCAAGAAATGTCCTTTGCTGCCCTTGCTGCACAGGTACATAATTAAGGATATGTTCTTTCCTGCTTAAATAAGATAAAGTCAAAGATAGCAGTTCTACGTTGTATGACTATCTGGTTGCTTTGCTCTACTTATGTTATCTGTGATTTTGGTTTGCCTGTTAGGTGGGGAGGCAGAGGGGAGGCTAGTTGAGTTATTTCAATTTTGCAGATGGTGAAAAATAAAGTTGTGGTTTGTCTGTAAGCAGAGCAATAACTAAAACGAGGTGACTAGGACTTTGTGTTAAATTGTAGGGTACTAATATTACTGGCAATCTTCCAACAATGTGGAAACAAGAGTGCTTAGGACCTAGTGAGCAAAAATCAATTGGCAAGTGTTTATTAAATTTCTATTCTCTTGAGTTCAAATGTGGCCTCTGATACTTAATAGCTGTGTGACCCTGGGCAAGTCACATAACCCTGTTTGCCTCCAAAAAAAATTCCTGTTACATGACAGTCACTGTGCTTGGGACTGAGGATATAGAGACAAAAATGAGATGGTCTCTGCCCTTAAAAAGTTTACATCTTATCAGGAGATATAACATATGCACAAATAAGTGGATACAAAATGTAATCAAAGTAAATAAAACATATGATGTCCGGGGAAGGGGTGGCTAGATGGAAAAGTAGATAGAAATTGGGCCTGGAGCTAGGAATAGTGAGATTTCAGAGTTCAAATCTGGCCTCTGACATTTACTAGGTGTGTGACCATGGGCAAGTCACTTAACCCTGTTTGCCTCTGTTTCCTCATCTGTAAAATGAATTGAAGAGAAAAATGAAAAGCCACTCCAGTATCTTTGCCAAGAAAACCCCAAATGGGGTCACAAAGAATCAGACATGACTGAAACTACTCAACAACAACATGGGGATGAGGGACTGGGAAGACTAGCAGGGAACGCCTCATGTAGGAAGGAGAATTGGAAGGAAACCAATTGTGAGAAGTGAAAGTGAGGAGGGCAGACATCCCAGGGGCTGGAAACGGCCAGTAAAAAGGTAGAGACAGATGGAACATCTTGAGTGAGAAAAAGAAAAAAGGCCAGTATGACTAGATCACAGTGTGTGAAAAATAGTAGCATATAACAAGGTTGATGGGAGCCAAGTTGTGAACATGGACTTTAAAGACTGGTGCCAGGGGGTGCCAGCACACACACATAATTAAAGGATACTTAGTCTCTTTCTTGGAGGAGGATGGTAGGTTAAAGAAAAAGACAATGATTTTACTTTGCAGAAAAAATCTATCTGGTTGCTTTGCTTTGTTTCTCTCATTAGTGTTCTTGGTTTATGGTCAAAAATAATTGTTTACAAGAAGTGAACAGATGGCAGGCTAGAGTATTCTTTTCTTGCCTTGCCCAACTACCCTTACCAGTGCTCCTTTAGAGTACCCCCAACTCTGTATGCATACTCAGTTGTCATTCCAGGCTAGTGGAAGCATTGGGTGGAATTGTTTCCAAGCATGCATAATGAAGAGGCTCTTCTCTGTCCACCCCATCCCTGTCCCCCCATATACACACACTTTTATAAACTGAGAGATCTCCTTTGACTGCTTCCTATTGGCCAGGATGACTCAGAAGCTCATGCTATGTGGGGTGACAGAAAGTCTTTTAATTGACTGCTGAGGTGGCATGCTCTAGATATACTCAAGGGGCAGTTCTAGCCCTTGGGCCTCTTTTTCTGGTTAGTTCTGAAGCACAAGGTTAATTCTCTGAGAATCCTGGAAAGTAGAGTAGAATGAATTTCCCTCCCTACCCCACTACCCAGCTGCAAGCCACTGGCTCATTGCCTCCTAGGCAAGCCTATGCTTGGGATGAGACCTCCTCCCATTTGTTTCCTCTTTCTTTTGGTATAGGGCTTTGTGGAATCTCAGGTGATATCATCTCTTCCCAGGCATCTTAATTGCAGGATATCAGGTACTGGAGCAATTGTGGTGGCACCATCTACAGAAAAAGATAGCTCAAAAGGGAAAGAATTGCCCCTCAGAGAAAGACTGCTGGAAATAAAGGGTCCATTTGATGTGATTTGATTGTAGCAAGTAGAGGTAAAAACATAAAATGCCCAATTAGCAACCATAGAAAATTCCAGTGAGTCTTGAATATTAGCCTTTCACCTGATTATCCCAACATTGATAAGTTGCGGATTCTGTTCCAATCATTCTGTGATGGTAAAAATATATTATTAGCATTCCCTTTTCTGTGTGGGAATAAAACCATCAGTATCGTATGTGATTCATGTTTGTATTCTTGGTTCCTTTCTTCTTCCTTTCCTCTCTTTGCTGAGGGGAACCTTTAGACCAGAGGCAAACATTGAATTGTCCCAGAATAACCAGGTTGGGGAGATAAGACAAAATTGAGAATGGGTAGTCTGCTTCCTCTACTGAGAAGTCAGTGTCTGTGAACTGAACCTGGCAACCTACAAGGAGAAGACACTAGCCTTGGTGTCTTCAGTAGAAAAGTATCTGGCTAGCTATTGTGTTATACTGATATCCTAGAGTCTCCCCACATAGGACAGTGTCTACCCATCTGCTCAACTGAAGGTACCCATCCTTCACATAGTTTGTCCTGGACACAAAATTTCAGGGTTATGACTATCAGTAAAGTCACTAAATTTAAATGGCTGAATTCCAAAACCACAGCGAAAGCCCAGGTCACCTGCCACACTATCCACAAATTGCTACTAAACTCAGCAGCATGGGTTATTTTCTAATCATCATTTCCTTTCTCTTTCATACTGGGCAATGATAGAAAAAACTTGTAAGAAATACCTTCAGATCTGGGGTAGTATTGACAGTTGCTTTGCATGGGGGAATAGCCCCAGGGAAAACAATTAATTTCCTTTCTAGATGGATTTGGATGTTAGTGAGTACATCTGGAATGAGCTGGTTGAAGAATGTTCTGAATATTGTTATGTGTGCAGCCTATTAGCAAGGTGTGGAAATGACTAAACAGGAAAAGCCTCTGACAGAACTGCTTGCCCACCCAGAAACAAATCCTAAAGAAACTTGTGTTGTTGCCAAGGAGGAGGGTGAGTAGGGAGAAGGGAGTTATGGGTTTTATTCTTTTTGGATAAGGTGCAGGTCAGGTTCCCAACCCTGATGGCTACTTGTTTCTGTGCTTTGGATCAAATTGTTTAACTTCAAAAATATCGAAATCACTGAAACTGGAAAACACTCAAGTAAATTATTTTTTTACTAAAGGATTCATCGCAGGTTCCTACTACAAGGAAAACTCTTCTAGGAAGCCTCCCCTGACTTGGCATTCTCCCAGAAATTCTGTCCAATCAGTATTCATGCCATAGGTTCTCATACTGGCGATTTTCAATCTAGTTGCCCCTGCTTAGTTTGGGGAGGAATTATATCTTCTATTTTCTGATACCTTCTTAAAGAACCATGCACAAGTCTGAAAGCACAGAAGGTGGTCCATAAATATATTAATTAAAATTTCCTTTGAACAGTTAACTTCTCTTAAAATATGCCTGGAATCCAATGGTTTTTCATCTTTGCCTCTTAGAGTTCTTAGCTTCCTTCAAGGTTCAAGGTTCAGGTGTAACTCTTTTAGGTAGCTTTTCCTGATCTTTCCAGTTCAGGGGTTCTCTTCTTCTTTGAATTAGGATATATGGTTTTATCTAATTATTTGTAAGTTATATCTCTCTAGGAAGTACTATTTTTGGTTTTGCCTTTTGTAGTCATAGTGCTCATTACAATGCCTTACACATGGTGTGCCTTTAATAGTTTCCTTACCTATAAAATGGGGATAATAATACCACCTAACTTCCAGAGTTATTGTAAGAATCAAATGAGATCATCTTTGTAAAAGTGCTTTGCAAACTTAAAGCATGATAAAAATGCTATCAATTTTAAAAAATAAATTTTCATTGATATTTTCTATTTCTTACATCACCATAGTTATCCTCTTCCTCCCCATCCCATATGACAAATAGTATTTTTAAAAGAGGGGGAGAAATCAGCACAACTGATTGATACCTTGAAAAACTCCAAAAACATGTGCAGTATTTAATATTTATGGACCTCCCACCTCCACAAAGGGGAAATTGGGGATATCTTCTCATATCTCTTCATTTTAGTTCTGGTTGATTCTTTATAATTTTGTTGTATTTTCTTTCAATTTTTTGGTGTATAGTTGTTCTTTTCACTTGCATTGTAGTTATTGTGTATATTGTTTTCTTGGCTCTGTTTACTTTACTCTGCATCAGTTCATATAGATCTTTCCATGCTTCTCTGTATTCATCACATGCATCATTTCTCATATTACATTCATGTATCACAATTTGTTTAACCATTCTCCAATTGATAATCTTCTATTTACTTTTTTTCCAATTCTCAGCTATCAAAAAAAGTGCTGCTAAAAATACTTTGTAATATGTGGGGACTTTCTTCTTATTGAAAGTCAAATTTTCTATTCAGCTCTGTTTTTTTCATAAAGAATGCTTGAAAGTCCTCTATTTCATTAAATAACAATTTTTTTCTCCTGAAGTACTATACTCAATTTTGCTGAACAGGGGGTTCTTGGTTTTAATTCCAGCTCCTTTGACTTCTGGAATATTATATTCCAAGCCCTTTGATCCCTTAATGTAGAAGCTACTAGTTCTTGTGTTATCCTGATTGTATTTCTACAATACTCAAATTGTTTCTTTCTGGCTGCTTGCAATATTTTCTCCTTAACCTGGAAGTTCTGGAATTTGGCTACAATATTTCTAGGAGTTTTGCTTTTGGGATCTCTTTCAGGAGGTGATCAGTAGATTCTTTCAATATTTATTTTACACTCTGGTTCTAGAATATCAGGGCAGTTTTCCTTAATAATTTCATGAAAGATGATGTCTAAGCTATTTTTTTGATCATGGCTTTCAGGTAGTCCCATAATTTTAAAATTATATCTCCTGGATCTATTTTCCAGGTCAGTTGTTTTTCCAGTGAGATATTTTACATTGTCTGCTATTTTTTCTTTCCTTTGGTTTTGCTTTATAATGTCTTGATTTTTCATAAAGTCATTAGCTTTCATCTGCTCCATTCTAATCTTTAAGGAATTATTTTCTTCAGTGAGCTTTTGGATCCTTGGCCAGTTCTGTTTTTTAGGGCATTCTTCCCCTCACTGACTTTTTGGATCTCTTTTGCCATTTGGGCTAGTCTATTTCTTAAAGTGTTATTTTCTTCAGCATTTTTGGGTCTCATTTAGCAAGCAGTTGACTCATTTTTCATGATTTTCTTGTATCACTCTCATTTCTCTTCCCAATTTTTCTCTACTTCTCTTACTTGATTTTCAAAATCCTTGGCCTGAGACCAATTCATATTTTTCTTGGAGGCTTTGGATAGAGGAGCTTTGACTTGGTTTTCTTCCATTTGCATGCTTTGGTCTACATTGTCACCAAAGTAAGACTCTATAGTCTGATTCTTTTTCTGGTTTTTGCTCATTTCCTCAGCCATTTACTTGACTTTTGAGCTCTTTGTCAAGGTATTTCTCTGCTTCCAGTTGGGGTGGCAGGTGTACTGTTAGCTGCTCAATACCCCCAACAATCTGTGGGCCTAGAGCTCCAGAAACAGTGGCTGCAGTTGTCCTTCTGCTACTGTGACTGCATGGTTCCTCTGCCCCCTCCCTCCTCTGCTGCCCTGGGCCTTGGGCTGGACCACTCCACTCTCCTGAACTGGTCCCACAGGCTTTTCACACTGACCTTCTAATTTATCCTCAGGGTTTTGGGATCATGAAAGTCATGAGGTCTGGAGTTCTGGAAACAGGTGTGAGAGATTCAGTCTCCCTAATGCCTGCTCAGGTCCCGTTGGTGCACTTGTAGCCCTCACTGCACTATGATCTGCTCCTAGCGAGGCATGATAGACACTTCCCAGAAACATTCCAGGCTGTTGTGGGCTGGAGATTTGCTTCACTCCATCATTCTGTGTATTCTGCATCTCCAGAATTTGTTTAAAGCCATTTTTTACAGGTATTTGGCTAGGCTTGGTGGGAGTGCTCTAGAAAGTCCATGCTGTTACTCCACCATCTTGGCTCTGCCCCCTCTCCTTATTGATGGCTTTCTTGGAGGTAATAAATCTAGTAATGGAATTTCTGGTTCAAAGGGTACAGATATTTTAATCACTTTATGTACATAATTCTAAATTGCTTTCCAAAATGGTTGTACTGTTTCATAGTTCCACCAGTAAAGCTTCTCCTTCTACAACCCTTCCAATATTGTCATTTTTTTGGGTCACTTTTGTTAGTTTACAAGATATGAGGTAAAACCCCAGGATTATTTTGATTTATATTTCTCTTATTATTAGAGTTTTGGAGCATTCTTTCATGTGGTTGTAAATACTTTGCATTTCATTTTGAGAAATGTTTCTTCATATCCTTTGGCCATTTATCTAATGGGGGATATTATTATTCTTGATAAATGTTTGTTGGATTGGATTGATGATATAGAAATTTGCTTCCCCCTAAATTTTCAGGTATAAAATAGTTTCTGACTATAAAATGAGGGCATGAGACTCAATGATGTTTTTAGTTCTGTCTTCTAGCTCTGTGATTCTGTGATATTTTAGTGAGATTTATCCTATAAGTCAAAATGCAGTAGTAAATGACTCAGTTCCCTAGCCTTAGGTGGAGTTGCCATCCTGATTCATTGGAATCCAATAGCCCATGGAAGAAAGTTTGCATTGTCGGATGAGTTTCTGGGATGTGAAAACAGCTGGGAAGCAGAATGGAAAGGGGTGTGTCACCTACTCCTTTCTTTTAAAGGGCTACAGCTCCAAAGCTGGTCTGCAGATGGACTTCCAAGCAATGGAACTCCTCTGGGCTAGCAATGCTACCACAGGCTCTGGGGGCCCATCGAAAGACAATTCAGTGGCTTTTCCCAGCACTGTGGCTGAATGTCACCCAAGTTTGGAGTCACACAGTTTGGCAGGATCACACATCTAGGGGCAAAGGGTCCATTACAACAGGCTGGCTACTTTTCCATTATTGTGACTCCACTTTTGACTTGGGGGAACCCTTTCTTCATTCAGTTTTTCTGAATACAGTCTTATCCATTAGGCTTGTGATCTCAGAA
This sequence comes from Bettongia penicillata ogilbyi, assembly GCA_023548195.1. Lineage (NCBI taxonomy): Eukaryota > Metazoa > Chordata > Mammalia > Diprotodontia > Potoroidae > Bettongia > Bettongia penicillata. The sequence goes on from JAJHZJ010000174.1 coordinate 5,652,570, forward strand.
TAGAATTTCTAGGCCACTGTAGTTTGGCAATGCAGGAAGGAAAGTATATTATATTTTATGTATATATATATACATATATTATAATATATTAAATATAAAGTAAAATACAAAATAATATAAAGTAAGAATTACTTTATTAGAAAAGAAAAAGAAGAAGAAAAAAAAAAAGAAGCAACTCCCTCTGCCGAAACCAACCACATACAGGGTAAGTTTCCAATTAAAGAAACTATAAGGACAGCTATTGAAATTTAGCTCTGTGTGTGTGTGTGTGTGTATTTACATTCAAAGCTGCTAATTGCCTGAAAAGAAATTATCTTCCCCTAGCCAAGAGTCTTTTTTCCTGTGCTGTTGTGCATCCTGAATATTGTCTACACAATGTGTCTGTCAGGAAGAGCATGAGTCATGATGCCCTTATGACAGATATCTGAGTCACACACACATACATACACATATTTCAGTGAGTCAACCTTGCAGGCTCCCAGGCAGGGCAGTGATTTGCTGTTAAAGGAATGTGCTCTGGGCATGGCAAAAGACACATAGGTGCCTATTACTGAGAACATTCCTGAGAGGATCCTCCCAGTTCAGCTAATGAAATAAAGTTGCACCTATAGCAGTCTCCCTATAGCCCACAACTTTTTTGTCTGGAATCACCACCCCTTTAAAAAAAATCTGAGTAGATGGTAATCTGAGCAAAAGGGTTAGGAAGGAGAGAATTTTGTACTCGGTGTGTTGGTGGATGACCCAAATGGTATGGCTCTTCAGACCTGCTGAGATGGTTTGGGTCAGGAAAAACAAATGCTACATTTATCATCATGGGATCATATATTTAGAGGTGGAAGGGACCCTAGAGATTACTGAGTCAAACATTGTCATTTAATAGATCAGGAAACTGAATTGTATAGATGTTAAGTGTCTTGGATAAGGTCATATAGGTAGTAAGTAGCAGAGTCAGGACTTGAACTCAGATCTTCTAACTCCAGATTCAAAACTCTTCCCATTATATCACAAATCAGAAAAGCCCAGATTCAAATTTCATTATTGATGCTAATGAGTTGTGGGAGCACAGGTAAATCACTTCATCTCTCTGAGCCCCAGTTCCTTTATTTATAAAATTGGGGTGATAATGTCTATGATATCTACTTTGTAAAGCTATGAGCATTAAATGATACAAGGAACTATTATGAACATCAAATGAGTTAATGTTTCTAAAACACCCTGTAAATGTTAGTTATTATTTTTATTTAAGGGACCATACTCCTAAAAACTACAGCTCATAAGCCCCCACCAGTGTGCTTACCTTTAATAATTAGCTAGTATATTCAGTTAGATCAAAGCAAAGGCATTTACTGACACAGAATCATAACAATTATAGTAATAAAACATTTTCCCTATAAACAGAGTAAATGAATAATGGACACACACACACACACATCAGGGCCCTTACATCTTTTCTTCTCATTGTATCCTCATTCTGCTTCCCCAGGATGTAACCTCTCTGCTGGAGAGATTCTTCCCTGGTTTGTTCCTCTCTGCAATTCAACTTGACAACTCTGCTGCTGGAGGTCACACTACTCTGAATTAATAGAGTTCCTGCCTCAGTTATTGAATCTGTTCTCTGCTGGTTACTATGTCTCCTTCTGATTGAACAGTTCCTTTTCCCTCCATTGCCCAATGAGGGAGTAATAGAGACAGAGATGATTTCTCTCTCTCTCTCTCTCTCTCTCTCTCTCTCTCTCTTTCTTTTCACATTCCCCCATTCACCCTCCCACCCCATACCATCTACAGAGGTGAGGAATAATTCTCTCCTGGGAATTGGGTTCTTCTCCCATAGCTGATTCTTTATTCTGTTATGAAAGATCATATTCCTCAGAACTCTCTCCTGCCTCAAATGATTCCTATGATGTATGCCTCTCTTTTTAAAGAACCTACAGGGACATGAATGACCTGAGATAGCTACATTGCGCAGTGATAAATCACTAGGCTTGGATTCAAGAAGACCTGAGTTCAAATCTGACCCCTGACACTTACTTGCTGTATGACCTTGGGCAAGTCACCTAACTTCTGATACATGGAGTTTCCCATATTGTAAAATGGAAATAATAATAGCATCTACTTTCCTGATGAAATGAGATAACATTTGTAAAATGAGGTAATATTTATGCCTAGCATTGGGTGTGTACCAGGATTCATGAGGGAGTAATAGCACCTTTTGTTTGAGGGCTTGCTCATCCACCTTTGATGTTCACCTTTCACTCAAATCTCCTCTGTTGCCCCAAGAAGCTGTAGCATATGTGTCAGCCACATCTGGTAAAAACCATCTTGGCAGATGGGTCAAACCAGGCTGAGGGTAACTGACAGGTCTCAGATCTGTCAATCAACTGGGGGATGTCTAACCCAAGCATGTGAAGATTTCCTGCAGCAGACTGGGCTGATGAGAACAGTTTGTTCCAATGGCCCTGAAGTCTACTGAAGCAGACTCTGTGGGGTGCTTAGAGTTTGGTCAGACATTGAAGATGTCAAGGTCATCCATTGCATCCAAGGCCATCACTGGTTGTCTTGACTTTGGTCCTGCCACTAGACTTCAATGACTCTGGAAGAGAAAGTGAGATTGACAACTTCCCTCAACTCTGCCTCCCTTAAATCCAATTCACACTTAAATTGTTTGCCTCACAAGTTCTTGGTTCTCTTTGAAATGAAGACGAACAATAGCAGGCACCTTTATAAATGCTTAATTCCTTCTGATGAGAGAATTTCACATCTCATAAAGGAATAACAGTGTTAGAAATTATTTTTTATCCTTGGTTTAAGACTTTAACATCTCTTTGTCACTCGTACCTGTCCCACAATGGCTAGAGAAAATCAATTGATCTAAGGTATCCTGATCACCACTCTATCCACAATCCATCAGATTTTGAGGATTGCATTTGGCAAATTGGCCAGTGTTTGTAATGACCCCATGCTGCTCTTTGAAACAGAGGTCCATTTTTAAAATGTCAATATGTTTCTAGTGATTTTGTGTACCTCCTAAAAAATTAAATTATAGATTATCCAAAAGTCAGTGGAAAGATGCGTCCCCATTGGAAGGAGCATTCAGATCCAAAAAATCCAAGGTCCACTAAAATATCAACATGGCTTCTATCTCTTTCCTGACTTTCATGGCCACCTTACCCAATGTATATTCTTTCTTCCCTCGGTTTCAGCTATCCCATATGATCTTGGTTATCTTTCTCTCTAACCACAACTTATCTGTCTTCTTAACTGGCACTTCATCTTTTTCCCTGATAAATTAACATGACTTTCCCCCAAGGGACTGTCATAATCCTTCTGCTTTTCTCTCTCTAGACTCTATCCCTCAGCCCTCTGCCCTACTCTCCTGGCCTCAAACATCACATCTACATAGATGATTCTGTAATCTTCATTTCTAATCATGACTTCTCTGCTGAACTTAAGGTCCACATATGCAACTGCTTGCAAGTCATTTCTACCTGGATGCTGCACCAACATCTCCAACTCAAAATGTCTAAAACTGAGTTTATAATCTTTCTGCCTGAATCTGCTCTTCCTTCTGTTTCCATGGCACCAATAATCAGCTACAAGCTTGAAGTAATCTTTGATTCTTTCTGCTTCCTCCCTTCTCATATCCAATTACTGAGTTTGATCATTGTCCAGCTGAAGAAAAAAGTCTTTTTTACTAGACTTCCCATGTCCATTTTCTTCCCACTCTAATTCATCTTTCAGATACAGGAAGAAATCCTCAATGGCTCCCTAATCCAATTTGAGTAAAGTTCAATTCATCTGCTTGATATTTAAAGGAATCCACCATATTAGATGGATACCATATTGTTTTGGCAGCTATATCTCATATTACATTCCTCCATGAATTCTATGTTTCAGAAAAATGGAAAAATCCTGCTCCCATCTCCTAAACTTACACTTTGCTCTCAAACTTATATGTATAGTCTCCCTCCCTCTCTTTTCTGCTCAACAAATCAATAAACACTTTTTAATCATTTAACCTATTCCAGGCACCATGCTAGGCTCTGAGGTACAAATACAGAAACAAGGCACTCCCTACCCTCAAGGAAGTTATAGTCTACTGGATGGGAGGACTGAGGGACACAACATATTCATAGGTAAGTAAAAACAAGATAATACAAATGCAAAGTGATTTTGGTGACAGTGGGGAAACATTAACAACTAGGGGAATATGGCAATACCTCTTGGAGGAAGTGTACCTTGGGCTAAACCTTGAGGGAACTAAGGGTTCCAAGGAGTGAAAGTGAGGATGAAAAGCATTTCAGGAATGAGGGATAGCCTGTGCAAAGGTATGAAGATGGGATGTGGAAGGTTGTGTATAAGAAACACTAAGTAGACCAGTTCAGCTATATCCAAGAATGCAAGAGGAAGAGTACTATCATGAGGGAGAGAAAAGAAGTGGTATGTACCAGGTTAGGTTAAACCAATGCCATTACTTTGATGCCATAGAGACAGTCCAAGAACCCTGGGAAGACTTCTGCTCTCCAGACCATTGCCTCTGTTTCCAGATATCCCCCTCCCTGTTCCTTCCAACCATCACTCAGGGAAATAACTTCTATAGCAAATGAAGCCACCATATTTGCCACAACCAACTAGACCAACTGCCATTGACAGACAGGTAAACCCAAGACCCCTGGGAACAGTAGTGCTGTGGATGACTAAATTTCCTTTTAACTCAGCCTCCACAACCATCATCCAGGATGATGGATTTACCCTTTGTAAAGAAGAGACAGAACAATTAGCTGATGAGTGCTATAACTTCTGCCTCTTCAATAGCCACAGCTACCAAAGATCCCCAAAAGAAAGTTCTTAAAATCAAAATTCTAGATGCTATCAAATGTTTTAACATCAGAAATGGATATGGTTTTTATCAGTGGAAATAACATTAAAAATGCATTACCATCTGCTTTGTTGCTGCACACTAAGGGATTAAGGGGCCTTTCCAGATGACTTGCAGATGAAATACACACACACACACACACACACACACACACACACACACACACTCTTTTCTAATTAGTCTGTGAGCACCTTAAAAGAGACTCTCTTGCTTGTCTATTTATACTACTAGCATTTAGTATAGTGCTTTGCAAATAGTAAGTACTACATCAATAACTTTCCATTTATTCATTTGCCTAGACTAGAGCCAGAGAAGGTGGGTTTTTTTTCTAGAGAAAACAGGGAGCCACAGATATTTTTGAATAGAGGAATGGTTATACCTATGCTTTAGCAGTATATATTTGGTAGCTTTGTGGAGGATGGGTTAGAGGGAAGAGACAATTAAGGATACCAATCAGGAGACTATTGAAATAGCCCAGGTTAACAGGTGATGAAGACTGGAAGGAGGCTGGTTGTGGTGCGAGTAGAGGGAAGGATGTTGAGGATGTAGAATCTTGATTCTACCACTGAGTAGGCTTGGAAAAGAATGAGGATGAAGAGGTGAGAAGGAATCCAGGGTCACCAGCAGGAGTGACTGGCAGAATAGTGGGGCTGTTCAAGCCCTCCGTATCCTTTACGCATAACTCAAGAACTATCCACTACAGGAAGCCTTGTTTGATTTTTCCATTGTCTCCAGACTTTCTAGCCTGTAAAGATCATGCTCAGACCTCACGGGAAACTTTGTTTCTGTCTTCTCTAATGTACTTAGCATGAAATATTGTGCATCGTAGCTATTTGTCTGGTGTTTTAGTTCTCTGTGAGACTGTAAGCTCCTTGAGTACAGCATCACCTCTTTTCTAATCTTTCTTTCTCCCTGCCGCCTAGCATAGTGCTCTGAATATAGTACAGACTTACTAAGTATTTCTTGTTGATCTTTCTCTGACTTCTGTCTGTTGATACTAGGTCAGCTCTTTGGAGCCAGGTAGAAAAAGCTTAATTCTCCTTCTACCTAACAGTCCTGCAAGCACTTGACTATGGTTAAATTCTTGAATTTCTTTCATTCCAGGCTAAACATCCACAATTCCTTTAATTGATTCTTGTTTGGTGAGGTTTTCAGTTATCCAGCATCCTGATCATGCTTCCCTGGAGAAGCTGTTGCTTTCATGTTATATCCCCTAGTTCAGTGGTAATTGTTTCATCTCTGGATCATTCAAGTGGGATAAAGGATGTCTGGAACAGCTACATCTTCGGTTCTTATTTGCCTGTACAAAATAACCAAAGCACTAACAGCAGCTATAACAACAAAAATGCCAACAACTTATAAAATTTGTACCTGGATAAATAACCATTGTTATGGTTACATTCTTTAAAAAAAAAACAATGAGCAATTTGTGCCTTTTGAATGTGATTCAAGTCTTCAAGGGAAAATATATACACCAGGCATCCTACTTGGAGAACCACTAATGAAGTCACACAGTGCTTCCATTTGTCTAATCTCATTTGAGACTGCACTAATAGAAGTCTGGTGCCCAGAATGAGGGCAGCTAAAGGACCAGGGTATTCTGCACTAGCCAAATGAGCTCTTGAGTTTTATATTCAGTTAGAATCACAGAAACATAGAAACCCAGAGTTGGAAGGGTCCCTAGAGTTATTAAAATAATAAATCACTGGAAGTTGGTAGATTTATACCTCAGGGGCCAAGAAGTTGTTTAATAGCAATAGTGAAAACATATGCTCTTTGTAAAGTGCTTAATGACTTAGAAAAGTCTTTTGTATATATGACCTCATTATTATAACTTATTACATGTGAATTCATTAGCATAACTACTTTGTGAGATAGGCAGAACAAGCATTATTATCCCAATTTTCAGATGGGAAATATGAGTCTCATTTTCCTTACCTCATTAAAGTTTGAGTGACTTCCCCAAAGTTAGAACTAGTTAGAAACAATGATGAGATGAGAATCCAAATGTTCTACCTCTGAGTCCAATGTTCTGTCCCTAATACTTGATATTGAATAGAGTCCTGTGTATTATTATATTTTGTTAAACCAAAGATGAAATTGTTTAAAAGATATGATCTTGGTGGTTTTGCTAAATTGATTCAATTTTAAAAATTACGCAGTCTGTATACATTAACACTGGGCACAGGCACAGAAATAAAATATCTAAAGTTGAAATAAAATGGAGATGCTGTTTGAGAAGAGAGAGAAATAGTGCTCACTCTTCATTACGAAATTAAATGGTCATGGGAGTTAGGCTCCAAGTCAGAATGCCTTGACCGTCTGATTTTGTACTGTGCCTTGAGTTCTTTCTTCAACAGAGGACTGGAATCATATTTACCTGTTGTGTAGAGGTGATGTGAAGAATCAAATATAAACACAAAAACATAAGACTGTAAACTCCTTGAGATCAGGGAATATTTGATTCTTATCTTTATGCCCCTACCCCCTAGCGTCTAGCATGGGGATGATAATGATAACTGAATGAAGGAGTGCATGAATGAATGAATGAATGAATGAAAACTAGTATCCAGTTCCTAAATGGTTACTTTGTGAGCTAGGGCTAGGGCAAAGTGTAGATGAAATGGCAGGTAAGGGAAAGGATATCTGTGTTTACAATTTTATTTAAAAAGGTCTAATGTTTCCTCTGACTTTTCCAAGGACTGTTGAAAGATACAGAAGAAGTGAAAAGGGTTGCCATCTGTCTTAAGGGAGACTTTTTGCCTAAGCATAAACCTCTCTGGCAAAGCATATTCTATGATGCTGTGGAGTTGAAGATGCTGTGGAGGCTAAGTGATTTCTTGGCATCCAAAATCAATCTCTCTTATGTCAACCCTACCAAAAAAAAATAAACACTTTCACCTTGCTCAGTGCCAGTAATAGCCAAATTGACTTCAGCTATCAGAGAAAAAAGCTTTTAAAATAATTACTCCTAAATTACAATAATATTAATCATTAGCTTTGTGTGAAAATTGAAGAGATAAGTGGTTAAATACTAGGAATAATGAAGCACAAAAGTGTCATGGGGTAATAAGTTTGCTTTTAGAAACGATCATTTTTCAATGATTATGTTCATGGTGAATCTTCTAGAATAAAACATTCTTCATTTCAGTACTACCTTTTCCTATCACATCTTCAGTTGCCACACATTAGCCCTTAAATACCTACAAAACAACACTTTGTGAAACTTCATTAGGACATGCCTGAGACAAGGCTGAGTATTGAACAGTAGAAGCCCATTAGCATTACCCAGATCTGGGTATGCTGCCTGTCAAGTTGTATCCTCTGAAACGAGACCGACATACAGTAAAAGCCTGGTGTGTATGCATTGGAAAGGGAGGCTAAATGGAGTGGGAAGAAAAATGAGACTCTTAACCTAATGAAAAGTATAAATAGATCTGAAAATTACTTAGCCTGGACCTTCTAAAATATAGCTTTATCAAAATGGGTTATCTCCTCCAATTACTTCCTGAGCCCTGAGCACAGACTTTGCCTGTAATACTAGAGGATAGCACTGACAGGGGCTGAAAGCTCCCCTTCATGAGACATCATTTTGCCACTAGCAGGAGTCTTCATTGCCCATGGAAGGAGAGGATGATTCTCTGATTAAATCTGTCTAATTTGTAATTAAGAAAAGGGCAAGGGATTTTTTTTGGACAATTTTTCCTTCCTTGGGGGCTCAGGATTTAAGCAATAATGCTTATTTCTATTTAGTTCAACCTAGGAAGCATTCGGTGCCCAATAGTAATACTGCCTGTTTCTATAGTACTTTAAGGTTTGCAAAATGCCTTACATCTATTACTTCATTTGATCCTATAACTCTTTGAAGTAGGCACTATTATCACCTGCAATGTATGGAGGGGGAAACCAAATTTCAGTCACATTCCCACAGGCTGTTGGCTGGATTTAAACCTCAATCTTCCTGACACCAAGTCCAGTACTCTGTCCATTCTCCCACCCTGCCTCCTGGGTGCCTATCATGTGAAATGATAGAAAGGAGAAGTAGAGAACCCTAAACCCCAAACTCTTGTGAAAGAAAAATCCTAGGGTAAAATATAGTTCTTGCAGATTTCATTCAATTTAAACAAAAGCTTAGTTATTATACTATGCCTTAAAAACATAACCTATGCCTTCTTTCTTTAAGGAATCTCCAAGAGCAAAGTTTTGTGCAAGGTAGCCTGAGGCAATGGAAAGATTCTGCTTCTTGAGTTAGAGGTCCTGGATTCAGATTTGGCCTCTGTTATTATTACCTTTGAAATAAATGACCTCTAAGATCCCTTCCGATATCTAATCTAGTATTTTAAGATAAATATGGCAGTTATCTGGTAATGGTTCACGTGATCAAATATGTCTCTTTACTGAACATCCTAGAAAACTTGATAAGCAATTTCTATGTTTGAGGATATGGAATCTGGGCCTAAACTCAGGACCTAAGCCTTACTTGCTAATGATTATTTTCATTTCAAAATTACCTATCACAGAGGGAGTAGAAAGAGTGACTTACTCTATTTAGTGTCTCCATCTTGTAGGTCTCTATGTTTTTTTTTTTTTAGTTTAAAAAAAAGTCATAAAATATATCTTGGAAAAGAACAAGCCAGCTTCCCAACACTCCAGGCCAATCTTTTTACCACCTGGACCCTATGGCTTAACAGCTGATGTCATTGTGAAAAGCAGAGGCCATACAGATCCCTCGACCATAAAATAGTGCTTTTTTGGGGGAGGGGGGCTGCTCTTTCTTCCGGGGCTACCCTCCCTCCTTGACTTCCCACTCCTCCTGTTGGTTGGTAGAAGCAGAGAGATCACAGCTGCTGTCATCATCATCATCATCATCATTCCTGAGTGGGCAATGAATCAAGTGAAGCAGAAATAGGCATTCCACAGATGGCAGCTCAGAAATCACCCCCGACCTCCACCCCATAGAAGAAAGTCAAATAGCAGATCTCAAGGACCCCGTTCCTAGAGCGACTTGTTCAGTTATTGTGAGAACTCCACACAACCCCTATCCCCGAAGCTTCCTTCTATTTAAACAAAAGATCTCAGAATTTAGACTGGATGCAGGAAGCGTTGTTTGCTGTGTCCTCCAACTAGAGTTGATGTGTGTGTGTGTGTTCTCGCGCGTGCACCCAAACGTGCGTAGTACCGGTACCCGACAGTTTGTGTTTGTGGGTGTAGTACTATCTAGACAGGGATTAACAAGAAACTCTTTAAGAATTTTCTGATGTCTGATGATGGAAAATCCCAGGATTTAAAAGGGTTTGGAGAAAAAAAAAAACACCCGACTTGTTTTCCAGACAGATGCGAAAACTTCTTCTTCTCTATAATTAAAGTCTCAAGCTTTAATGCTGGGGCGGGTAGTGTAGGAAGCACATGCCCTATAGAGAGCAGGAAGAGAATGTCAGCTATGCTGATCCCTTGGTGGCACTGAGTATTGTTTAAAAGATGGAATCTGATGAGGAATAATTCCTCCTTCCTCTCTCCCCGCCCCCTACTTCCCCCCCACCCCCAAGCGTTCTTTTCTAATTTTCTATACTTAGAATTTAAAATGCAGCTTTGGAAGGGGCAGTTTGCAGTTAGCTGAGATGAGGGTAGCCAGGCACTTTACAAACATACATTATCGGTTATTAGAGGGGCCATGACACTCCCTGCTGTCTTACATATGCTATAAAATACATATGCTATAAGGTACAAATCTTGTCAGTTCATGGAACACAATACCAAGAAAGCTCCACTTTCTCCTCTTCCAGTAAGACATCTACATTTGTCTAGGAGGACTCCTTTGATCTATATCTCTTTTTCTTCTTTCTCTGTTTTTCTTCCTGGTAACTCTTTTTCCTCTCAGTGTGCCCCTGACAGTTATGGCACAATGCCCCGCACAGTGGATCTGGTCATTTGGCTTTCTTTGTTCTAGCTTTGACTGCTGTCAGCTAGGTTGGTAGTGCCCAGACTCCCCAGGATCCAGACTTCCCATCCTGACACATTCCACTTAGCTATTGTCCTTCCAAGGCCAACATGAAGTCCTGGTGGTTTCCTAGGAGGGAATTGTTTGATTTAATACCTACCCAGAAGATGTGCTTAGAAGATATTGTTAGCTTTTTTTTTCTTTAAAAATAGGAACAGGGTTTTCCTAACATACTTCTGAGATCCAGCTGAGAATCTGGGTGTGGTTGGAAGGAACCATGACACTATCCAAGGGGCATTAGTCACCCTCCGTGGTTTACATGATTTTTAAAATTTGTATTTAACAAGTTCTTGCATGACATTAAGTGTTAGAATGACCCTTCTCTGGTTGAATTTAAGGTTCCATACAGTATTCTGTCTGAACTTTTTTAAAATTAAAAGTGCTGACAAAGATGGATCCTGGGGCTCCATTGTACAGTGTAACTTCAGGCCAATATAAAGCAATGTATCATCAAGACTGGTTTAAGAAACAAGAAAGAAAATACATTCTTTTTCCTAGTATTCTGTCTGTTAGTACTTGATGTTGAGAGTTACAAGACTCTACAGAGTTCTGATCACTGTACACTGAATCGCAGAGTAACATGACCTCCGAGTAGAGGTCATCTAGAAGTCTAATCCATATGTGAGAAGAGATCCCTTCTATAGGATCTGTTAGAAGTGATCAATTAGCCTCTGCTTAAAGGTTTATAGCAGTGATCTATGACTTGAGATCAATTTCACTTTGGGATAGTTCTAATTATGTAAGTATAGAATCTTGGTACTTAAAGCAGGACAGGACCTGGAGGAAACTGAGGTCACACAGCTTGTGTTTTTTCCTTATCTCTGCAACTTTACCCAAGTCTGTCTTCTGGGTTCAAGAAGAGAAAGTTGAATTCTTGCTCAATGTGAAAATTCTTCAAACACCTAAAGACAGCTGTCATGTGCCCCTCCAAGCCTTTTTTTTCTCTGGGTTAAATATCCTCAATTCCTTCAACTGAATCACATATACCATGGTTTCCGGTCTTCTCATTATGCTGTCAGTGAGTGAGTCAACAAGCATTTACTGTGTCTTCTATATACCAGGCATTGTGCTAAGCCCTGAAGATACAGAGAAAGGCAAAAGACAATTCCTACTCTGAAGGGGCTCATAGTCTCTGAGGGAGACAACATTTAACAAGCAGGTATAAACAAGATATATTCGAGATAAATTAGAGATAATAGGGGAAAGGAACTAGCATTAAGGGGGATTGGGAAAGGCTTTTTGAACTTCTTTAACAACTGATCTGGAAAAAGGTCGAAGAAGATTTTAACTTAAGGTACACAGGGGCTTCTATATATATGTACATATACATATATATATATTTACCTCTGTTTATTATGAGAAGATGAAAAATATGGCAGAAACTCATAAAATCACCAAAGGCAAAGAAAGAGTGAACATGGCCTTGTTCACTCAGCCCTTAGACATTAGAATAAGAGGCAGCTTCTGAAGATTGAAGTGGGGAGCATTTACTATATTAAGGAATATCTTTCTTCACATAGAAGCTAGTGAACATGTGAAATGTCACTCCAATGTCACTGTGTTAGTAAGGATTATTTCACTCTCTGTATTTGTATCCCTAGTGTACATAGTAAGCACTTAATAGATGATTGTCGATTATACAAGGTGAAAAATATACATAACTTCAGAAAGAAGTAAATTCATAGGTGAAAGATCCTGAACCTTTGAAAATGACAGCCATCATAAAGAAAAACCACTATGACATGCTTCAATACTTTGGTTGTGTCCCTGTCAGAGAGCAAAAACTGGTACAGATGGAAAAATGACATTTCTAATATTTTATTCAAATATTGAATTACTCTGTATTTTCTTTTGAGAAAATAAAGCCTTACACAAAAGGGTTTAAATCAGTATCATCTGTCATTTTCCTAAATATGTTTTGTTTTTTGTTTTTTTACTTATTTTTGTTTTTTTTGTTTATGTGGGAAAATGATAGAACTGAGCCAAGATAACTAAATGGGTCAGTGGTAGAACAGGTGTAGAGCCCAAGAATATTAAGGATTTTCATTTGTGCTCTCTGTATCCCAATTGCCTAACGTAATGTCCTATGCAGAACAGATGCTTAAGTAAAGTCTAAGGGATTTTATTTCTATGGACCATTCTGGATAAGTCCCATTTATGTATGTTTGTATCTATATGGACTTGAATTTAAGGAAAGGAGTGTGCTTGATGGAATAAGCCTGGACCTGGAGTCAGAAAATGTTAGTCTGAGTTTTGTTTATGTTTACTAGAAGCCAGTCACTTAACTTTTCTGAGTTTCAGTTTCTTTATTCATAAATTAGGAATGATCATCATTAAGGACCGTAGTTTTAGAGTTAGAAAGGACCTCAGAGGCGATTTTGTTTAACCATCTTATTTTGTTGATGAGAAAATCAAGGTCTAGAGGTCTAGAAAGCAAGTCATCCATAGTCACAAAAGTACTAAGTAATAGACCTAGAACCCAGATTCCCAAACCAGAGTACTTCCCACTGTTTTACACTGTTGACTTTGCAAAGTTGTTGGAGAAATCAAATGAAAAAAGTGTTTTGCAAGTTCTAAAGTACTATACAAAATTATTATGTATATATATAGATAAAGATGTAGCCCTGATATCAGAGACTCCTTTTTCCACAAGAGTCTGAGCACTTAGTATTTCTCATTTCTTTTGCTTATTGCTTCCATCCAGATAGAATTTAGAAACAGTCTGGTTGAGAGCTCTCCTTACAAGCACTCGGACCCATGAGGTTTAAAATATAACACAGTATTATTTACGCATTAATGACTACAGAAAAAACTTAGATCAAAACCTCTCTGAATAGGATCACATGGGGCTATCCTCCTCCCCGCAGACTATATACCCTTACAGTGCAAACTTGGGTGGGGCTCAGGCGGGGAGGGTGGACAAGATTTGCTCCATTCTTTGCCTCATGGTGAGTCAGTCCCACTTAACTCCTCCTTTACCCAGAACTCTTGAGGAGCATACTTCCACTCCTCATGTTGCACAGCTACCAGAACCACTGACTTCACCTTCTATTATATCAGTTCCCAGATCCATTCTAGTCCTGTCATATAGTTCTCTTCCTTTGGTTAAATTCCATAGTTTTGTCACTCTCCAGCATATGATGCTTGCCATTTTCCATAGGGGATCCAGTCTCTAGCAGCTGGCCATCTCCTTCTGAGGCTTTAGTCTCATCCAAAGATCTTTATAATTCAAAATCACATCCCTTGTGCCTTCATTCTTTTAAAACCTTTTGTAGTAGGTCCAGGTCCCTTACGCACAAAGCATCTCTCTGGTGGCTATGGTAATTACCTCCCTCTTAGACTGCTTGAACAAGTATCTGTTTTCTAATTGTGGCTGGCTCATGATGGCCAGTCCCTAAAGGCTAGCACCTCACTGATGCTAGGGTTTTGGAGAGGCACACCTGCTCTCTCTTCCCATTTTTTTCTCCTATGTTCCTTCGGGGACACTTATACAGGGTTATTCAAATGACCTTTGTTATTTTGCCAAAGATCTCTGAAAGGGAGGGAATATGGATAGCCACTTTCAACGACTCTTATTCTTGGGATGGAACAAGCATTTATCTTAGTCACTCATTTAGATTGGTGCCTATATTAAAGAGCTAATATTTTGTGCTCAGGGTAAGCAAGTCACTTCACCTTTATCTGCCTCAGTTTCCTCAACTGTAAATGGGGATAAAATGCCTGGGTATATACTAGATCCATAATAAATGTTTGTTCCTTCCCAAGGATAAAAACCATTGAAAATGGCTCTATTCATCTTCTCTCCCTTTCAGAGATCTTTGGCAAAATAACAAAGGTCTCCTTTACTCCAGGTCCAATCCTCTATCTACTGTTCCACCTAGCTGTCTTAGGAGGAGAGAGGAGATTTTTGTCCCTACAGGTATGTGCACATGTTTTAGTTAAAGAGTAAAATGTGGTCAATGCTACTATTAATCAACTAATGTTAGCCATGTTGACATGATTTTATATTATCGATAAGCTTGGTAAATCAGTACTTGGATATTTAGCCACCTCTCAGTGGTATGGTTAACATTAAGATCATCCACATCATGGTCTGAATAGATCCCCCATGTACCACCCATCCCCTCTATTTTGGGTCTTAGTCACTCATTTAGGTTGGTGCCTATATTAGATGGCTAGTATTTTGTGCTATCGCCATAGCACACGTGTATAATTACAACAAACGCTCAAGTTCAAATATATGCTCATCACACATCTAACACACACTTATTTAAACTTGTTGCTACCAAATGTCATAGTGTCTAAAATAAAATGAGAACTACTCCCACAAATAGCCTGTAAGCCAGGTGGTGACAATGTTGTGGAGGGAGGCTTCAGGGGCTCCTCCTGGTGAGTACTTCAAAGTGGCAGTTCATTTGTTTGAGAACATTGGAAAGCTGCAGCTGCAGAAGTACCATTCTTCCCCTCCTGCACCAGCTAATTGCTGCTTCCTGTCTGAAGAGCCCAACACAATAGAGGGAGAATTCCTCCTTGTTTGCTCCAGTCTGTGTTTGGCAGTCTTTGTGGCCCTGTGCATCAAAGAAGAGAAGGGGGAAAGCAGAGACCTTTGCCGCTGTCCCAGCTGCATGTCATAGCGGAGGCCAACGACGTGTCATGTATCTTTTACTATAAGTGTAACCGAAACAGGTTATCTTGGGGACAGGCATAGACAGCACTTTCTCTGTAAAATGTCATGCCTCTGACATAAATAGAACTGGGTCTTTTTTTCATATGGCACGCTTTAAAAAAAAAAAAGATGATCTGGAAACCTCAGACCTTTAGATAGTCGCAGTTCTTTAGTTTTGAGTAATGTAGCTGTGTGGGGTTTATGAAGTGTTTTACAGTTTTCACAGTGGTCATCTCATAATGATACTGTCACATCGGGAGGTCACTCATCATTCATCCCATTTTAGAGATGAGGAGACTGTGGCTTGGATAGTTCTTGTGATTTGCCTATGGTCACAGACATAGTAGGTGAAAGGAAGGAAACAAGCATTTATTAAGTTCCTACTATGTGCCAGGAACTGTGCGAAGCATTTTTATAAATATTATCTCATTTGGTCCTTACAACAGCCCTGAGAGATAAGTGTCATTATTATCCCCACTTTAAAGTTGAGGGAACTGAGGCAGATAGAGGTTAAGTGACTTACCCCGGGTCACTTGCTAGTGTGAGGACAAATTTGAACTCGGATCTTCCTGACTGCATCACACGGCTGCCTCTAGTGGAGCATCAGAACCCAGCTTGTCCGACTTAAAGTCCAGGGCTTCTTCTGTTTTCTCTTCCTCCTCCTTCATCTCTCTATTTCTGTCTGTCTGTCTGTCTGGTTTGTTTTGGGGAGGAGCAGACCTGTGATTTCATTGGTATAGGGGACTTTCCCTTATCAATGCAGGTTGGCAACTATTCTGCAAATTGCAGCCTTAGAGCATTGCCTAGGGACACTGAGAGGTTAGTGTGACTCCAGTATTGTTTCCATCACACCATTTTATTAGATTTTTAAAGAAGAAAATAAGTTCAGGAGAATCATTTCCTCACTTCACACCCTTCAAATTACTAAAAATAATGTTTATGGGGTGTTGAGTTGTGTCAAAAACAGATCTTCCAAAGGCTGTATAATGGCTGAAACACCCACAGAGACAGCTAATGAATGGCATCTTCTCATCCATGATGGATGTCAATTAAATTTTTTTCCTTTGGTGAGTTCTGTGTTTATGAACAGAGGGTCGACCTCCAGCCCGCACATCCCCATTTTGGCTATGCTGCTGTTAAGCAGTGGGTACTTATACTGGGGTGATGTGCTCTTTCAAGTTTTTAGGTCTTTGCTTTCTGTCACCTTCTCCTCTGTCTTTGTCCTTCAAAATTCTTTTTGCCAACCTCTCCAAAGGAGACAAGTTCCCATGAGTATTAATTGATAAATTAATTAGTCTCATTAAGTAGTGAGACCTTTATGACCGGTGGGAAAGAAAGGGCACAAATAAATGAGAGGAGTGATGGAGAAACCCCAGATGCACATGGATTATCAATAAGTTAATCAACAAGGATTTATTAAGAAGCTGCTTCATGCCAGGCTCTCTGATAGGCACTCTGGATACAAAGAAATGAAACAGTTCCTGCCCTCAAGGACCTTACATTCTATTAAGGCATACCGATACAACATATTGCCTGTGGGCAGTCAGAGAAAAATGTTGTTACTGTTCTCTCCCATTTGTCACATGACCCAGAGCAACTAACTGTGGTCAGTTTGTCCCTAGTCTAACCTATTTTAATTTTGACCCCTACCTACTGCCAAGTTGTGTAGATCTGCGTTAGAGGAGAGCCGGAAGGGACTTCAGAGGTTATTGAGAAGTCATCTAGCTTGACCCCCAGCCTACAGATGAGAAAAGTGAAACTGAGAGTATAATAAACATATTCAAGGTCACTTAGGCAGTGTCAAAGGTAGAACTCAAACCCAGGTTACCTTAACTGTAAGGCCAGCATTCTATCCTTTGTAGCCTGATGCCTCTCTGACTTTTCCCTAGCTCCTCATTTCCATGTCCAATATTTCCGTAAATTGCTTGACTTGGATTTGAACTGTCTTTGACCAAAAACTTGACCTTTACAGTATGCTCACCTCTTGGTGACAGAGGATATGTACAAAACAGAGAAATCACGGGCCACCTTCTCCTTTAGAGATAACACTCATTGCATAGCCAACTTATGATTGTTCCTTTTTGGGTGTGGCTGACTAGACACGTGGATGGCTCAAACTCCCCTTGTAAATGAAGCTCTGTTCCTTTATTCCAAGTAACAGAAAGACCCAACAGAAAAAATCTTAATGGACACACACACACACACACACACACACACACACACACAAATTAATGTAGGAAATAACAATACCCCTAGAGCTAAGTATTACAAGGCTTCCTACAAGCATGATACTTTTACTATCTTTGAAGTTAACAGACCATATTATAAATGATGTTAGCACCTTTTTGATCTTAATGGGATCCACCTTCACATCTTCAAATAATCTTTTTAGTTGTGTGAGGCCTGAAATTGGGAACTTTCTAATACCTCTTCCTTTAAGAAAATCTCTTCAAACACGATAAATCTGCTAAATTTGAACTTGGAGATCTCCCAGACTTTTCACTGTATTTACTTCCAACATAGTGAGCTCTTTGCAGCATCAAAGTAACTGGCATCCTCTTCTCGTGAAGCAAATATAGATGCATACTTAATGCTGTGACCTCTTTTCCAAGGTGAAACACTGCTTGTGTGTTTAATGCATATCCTGATCTGGGAATTCAGAGTTTAGAATTCACTTCTTACGCCAAGTTTTATTCTTTTCCTCTTTAAGCAAGCAGGTGGTGAAGAGAACTGACTCATCTTGAAGTTAGGGGTGTGTGTGTGTGTGTGTGTGTGTGTGTGTGTGTAGGTATTTAGATATAGATTGTACTAGATGGCTTTTGAATTCCCTTCCAGTCCCTCTGAGATTCTGTGGTTCTGTGTTCTTTTTCAAAAGAGATGGAATAAGAACTGGAAAGATGTGAATTTTATGGTCTTCACAGAGTAGAAATATGAAGTCTAAATACTGGAAATAGGAATGATTGAGCCTACAGGACAGTTGAAGGAGTTCAGGGATGACACTTTCTTAAGAACAGCCTCCCTTAATTTTCTGCATCATTTTTATTGACTCAGAAAGGGAGGTTGAATTGCCAGAACTTTATTGTACTAATAGCAACAAATTACCTTCTTGTCTCATGTTGTAAATAATGTACAGTTCAATGCAGATTGGGGCAGGGCGATGGGATATTGCTGGAGAATAATAGACTATGAGGCTGAAAGGAAAGGTAGGAGGATCTCTCTGCAGTTTTATGTTTGCAGTTCAGTGAGCTGATGTGGGGCCAAAATTGAATTTATATTTAGTTGCATTATTTTAAATAAAATCATCTCACTTTTTAATGAATGGAAGCAGGATAGCTTCTTTGTCTTGACATTTCTATTATAGTTTATATGTTCTGAATATGACTTTACAAAAAAAATGAAATCTCAGGTGATTTCTTTTAAAGCTCTATATAATGGAGTCCTTGTTGAAATCTCTTACAGAAATTTTTGTTACCTTAAGTGAAGTTTAAAAAAACAGCATTTGTGTT
The DNA here is from genome assembly GCA_023548195.1 of Bettongia penicillata ogilbyi. NCBI lineage: Eukaryota > Metazoa > Chordata > Mammalia > Diprotodontia > Potoroidae > Bettongia > Bettongia penicillata. The sequence goes on from JAJHZJ010000174.1 coordinate 5,671,616, forward strand.
ATAAACCAGTTAAACAGGAAATGAGTCTTTTCTTAAACAGAGACAAGACTATTTATATATAAAAATCTACTAACATCATTTGAGTATATTTCTGGAGTCAGCATTTGCCTTAGACCGTACTAAGTTTTGTTTCCACATTCATTGCTGTCCAATGCAACTCTCCCCCCACCTCCAGGAGCGTATTAAGAGCAGACATGTGAGAAGGGTATAACTTCTCTTTCACCCTTTCCAGATTGTCTAACTGCCTTAAAGAGCTCAAGACTGACTCAGGCTCTGCTTAGATATCAACAATCATTATCACATCATGGCACAATGAGGTTCTTTAACCCTTCAGCCAGGACAGATTATGTCTGATGGCATCAGCCATAAAGAGGATGCCATGTCAATAGAGTGTTGTCAAGGGAGGCAGCATCTGGAGGTGCTTGGCTAAAGCACCATGTCTTTTAATGATTCTGGGCCTGGGGTTGCCCATCATTGTTGCTATCCTTGGGATGATGAGGGTGGGGGCCAGACTGAACTAGGAAAGGCTAAAGAAAGAATAGAGGCAGGAAGATCCCTGCTGGTGGTGATGACTGAGGTGTGCATGGGGAGATAGAGGGAGAGGGAAAGGTGTCACTGGGAGGTGCAAAACGGCTACTTCTGAGAGCCTAAAACAATGACTTTAGTAAGAGTGTCTACATGAGAGAGGTGTTTTTTTAATTAGGAATTAATCAACAATGTATATACTGAGTCTACTGCCTGGTACAATAAAGGGTGAAAAGGAGACCTAAAAACCTAAAGAACCATTCAGGAATTTCAGGACAATGTCCTCGTAGCTCATTTGAATTTATGGTGTTTTTTTCTTAAGTATAATAATAGCTAGTACTTGTATAGAGTTTTAAGATTTGCAAAATACATTATAAACATTATCTCACTTTGACCCTCAATCACCTCTGTGAGGTCAGTGCTCTTATTAGCCTCATTTTCCAATAAGGAAATTGAGGCCCAGAGAGGCTAAGGACTTACCCAGTTTTACACTACAAGTACTATCTAAGGCAGAATTTGAACTTTTATCTTTCTGGCTCCTGACCTAACACTCCTATTGATCAGACCAGGGGAAAACCTGGGCATTCACTGAGGGCTCTAGATGAAGTATTTCTTTTTTTAAATAGGTTCATTTTGTACCTTCAGTGGATTCTGCACCTATTAAGTACTTACTATGTACCAGACACTTTGCTAGGTTCTGGGTGAAAAAAAAAAAAGCAAAGAATCAAACAACCCATACTCTCAAGGAGCTTACTCCTTTTGGGGAAAGCATATAGGCTTCTAACTGCCAGATATACATATATGTATTATGTATGTGTGTATATGTACATATATGTGTATATATGTATATATGATGGTATATATATGTATGCTACAATGATACAAAATACTTAAGTACAAAGCAATATGGGAGGGAGGGCGACAGGAATATGGGAATAAGGGTTTAACAACCATCTCTCCAAGAAAAAGAATGCATAACACATTTTTATATTTAAGCAACATTATTATTATTTTCTCCATCACTTTGTTAAGTGGAGGAAATCCACAAAACAATAAAACATAAAACAACCTCTTATTTACTGATTTCTATGGCATAAATGCTCATACTGAAAATTTAACAATCAGTTCTCCTCAGCTGGGTAGAGCTGACTCTGAACACTCCTGGAGGACATCAGCAGTTAGAAAGCCTTCGTGTAGAAGATAATATTTGAGATGTACCTTAAAGGAAGAGAGGATTCAAGTAAGGAGGAATCTGGTAGCTTGCAGTAGAATAGGGATTCTTAGCCTTTTTTACATCATGGATCCCTTTGGCAGTCTGGTGAAACCTATGGACCCTTTCTCAGAATAATTTTTTTAAATGCATAAAATATAACACATAGATTTACAAAGGAAAGTATGTTGAAATAAGGATGTAATTTTTTTTCTCATCCAAGTTCAGAGTCTTCCTTAAATCTATCCATTAACTCCTTGGGGATCTTTGGACAAGGTTAGCCCTATGGTAGAGCTAGTCAGAGATAGCACAGGTAAAGTGGGCTTATAGGAACTCTTCCTCTCATCCCTCCTATTTTTACCATCATCTTTCCCTTTGCTTTCTCCCTCCAACTGAGGTGCCCATGCTCTCCTTGTCCAGAAATATGGTGTTCCAGCTAGACCTTTCACCTCATCAGTGATTAACTGGTTATAACCACTTTATCATATTCTCTGGGGACTTGTCCATGATTCTTCAGACCTTTCTTTTCTCACCTTTCCCCCCATGAAAACTTACTTAGCCTTGCATATCCTCTCCTGGCTTTTCCTGATCAAATGAGATAATAATTGTAAAGCACTTAGCACAGTACTTGGCACACAGTAAACACTATATACATGCTGGCTATAATTTCCCTTTGCCAGCTAATCTGATAAATTCTGTTAAGATGTCCGTGCTTAATAGTGTGATGAGGGGGACTAACCAGTGAACACCCAGTCCTTAGAGCATGCACAGATATTCTTTGTCTGTCCTTTCTTGCAATCCAAACACAGGGATGCTTTGGTGGGATGCTTTGGATGCTATGTCCAGTGATGAGTGGTTGAGGGGTTGGTGCTGTATTGGTGATGAAAAGTCTTCTAATTGGCTACAAAGTCTGGAAGAGCCAATGATGCCAGAATAGAGAGTGCCTACAATAGGTGCCAACTCTACATTCTTAGTCTTTCTCTTTGACATTATCTCCCAAAGAGCACTCTTTTGGACTGCAAGGTGATGGAGGAGCAACTGACAGAATACCTTCATCTCCTAGCTGTGGGTCCATAAGCAGAGTCCCCTTGTGTGTGTGTGTGTGTGTGTGTGTGTGTGTGTGTGTTTGCATGCTTGTGTTTATTTTTTCCTGATTTTAGATTAATGAGTATTATTAAAGGGGAATGTCCAGGTGATTGTGAAGTGCAAAGGTACCATAAGCAGTCCTTCTGGTCACTGGTGTTCCCTCATGAAGTTGTTCTTAGATGTGGGCTCTCTGCTGTGCAGATTATCTGCTGCTGGGCCAGGCTGGTCCTCTGCTGCTGGGCTGAACCACTCCTCCACTATCAGTTCTGCTTAGATGTAAGGGAAGGAGAAAACACTGCTTGTTCCCCATCTGCTGCCCTGGCTCCTAGTCAGGCACGGCTGCCACTGGGCAGACTGCTTTGAGGCCACCCTGCAATCTCTTCAGATCTTGCAATGCCCACAAAGTCACTGCCTGGGCACCTCTATCTCAAGATTGCTGCTCAGCAGAACCAGGAAAACATTGTACACAGTGACAGCAACATTGTGTGATGATCAACTATGACAGACTTAGCTCTTCTCAGAAATACAATGATCTAAGATAATTTCAAAAGACTCATGATGGAAAATGCCATCCACATCCAGAGAAAGGACGATAGAGTCTGAATGCAGATTGAAGTATACTATTTTTGCTTTTTTTTCTTTCTTGTGTTTTTTCCCTTTTGTTCTGATTCTTCTTTCTCAACATGACTAATGTGAAAATATATTTATAAGATTATACATATACAACATATCTTGCCATCTTGGGGGTAGAAAGGACGGACAGAGAAAAAAATTGGAACTTAAAATCTTGTAAAAGTGAACGTTGAAAGCTATCTTTACGTGTAATTGGAGAAAAGAAAATACTATTAAGTAGAGGAAAAAAGATTGCCGCTCAGCCACCTCCTAGCTTTTGTGGCTACCAATATTGCTTCTAACAGACTATACCATTGACTCTGATTGCTGATGGAACCTCTGCCTCTTCCCTTCTCACAGGGAACCAGAGCTTCTACCATGCATGGCTGGAAGTTGGTTAACTGAAATTTCCATGTGGCTGGATTAGAAGCAGTCAGTGAATATCTGTGTGTAATCTAAGGACAGAGCTCTCATGGGCCACTGCCCTTATTACATTAAAAAAGGGCAAGCAATACCTCAGTACAAAAGAAGGACTCATGAAGAAATTCTAGGCACTGTGACAAGTCCTTAGTTAAATGTAGACGGTCTGATCACCATAAAGTTGGATGCTAGGGGATGAATTTAGAGTTTATTTTGGTCATAGATACCCATAAAAACCTACCTGGGAAATATGAATATCATGACTAGCCAGCCTTCAGATACTTGCATGTAATGTGACCCTGGTTAATTCTTGAATCTCTCGGAGAGCCTCAATTTTTTCAACTTTAAAATGGGGCTAATGGGAGTATGATTGACATCACTAGGTTGTTGGGAGGGTCAAATGAGATAATGCCCATAAAGCACTTTTCAGACCTTTAAAGTTCCCTTTAAATGTCAGCTATTATTATTTTTAGCTTGGTAGAACCTGCCAACATTTGAAATAGACTCTGAAATCCACACAGACCATTTCACTAAACTTCAGAGTTCAGTGGAAAAGTAGGATTCAGTTTTTAAGAAGAAAAAAACCCATCAATACTTTATTGAAGTCAGCATTCTATATGTCAAGGACATTAGATTGTTCAGGCAAATCTTTAAGTTGCAGTTTTCTGATCCTGTAGCTAGGACATCAGGTCAATAGAAACTGATTGATGGGTGACCAATATGTATCCCTGGACAATGAATGTCCGGTTAGCTTGTCACTGTTAAATAAAAATATGCTTACTGTTACAGCCAGTCACTAAGTAGGCAAGGCTATCACGAAAAAATAAGAAGGAAAGGCTGACTTAGATGTATAGAAGAGTCTTGATTTTGGGATGTGCTGACATAAATGCTGTTTAGAGCTTATGGAAAGGATTTTTTTTTTGTCTTAAAAAAGTCTTAAACTTTGCAGTTGTCATCCTATTCAAAGACTCTGCATTGAGAGGGCTCGTCTAGGGTTGGGGAACCTGCAGCCTCAAGTGTCACATGAGGCCCTCTAGGTCCTCAAGTGCAGTGCCACATTTGAGGCTTTAGGTTCCTCACACCTGTTATAATCCATACCAGAGCTTCACCATAAGACCCAAGTTCAGGTTATTTATTTTCAAAGCCTGAATGAGTCACCCTATTTTAGACTCCTGTTTACTTCCCTACTTTCATTCCTCTCCCCTTTGTGTTTTGGGTCATAGATTTAGAGATGAAAGAGAAGGGAGAAAAGAATAAGCATCTATATAGCATCTACTATATGCCAGGAGCTATGCTAAGTGCTTAAAGATATCTCATTTGATCCTCACAACAGCAGATAACTGCTGCTATTGTCTCTACTTTACAGTTAAGGAAATTGAGGCGAACAGAGGTTAAGTGATTTGCCCAAGGTCTCAGAGCTTGTGGCTGAGGCCATATTTGAACTCAGGTTTTCTTGACTCCAGGCCCAGTGCTCTATACATGATGCTACCTAGGACAGTGGACTTGGAAACAGAACATTTGGGTTTGAATGGCAGCTCCACCACTTAAACTCTATATAATTTTGGGCAAAGACATTTCAACTAAATCTCAGTTTTCAGGTCTATAAAATGGGGATACTAAATATTTCCATTTTAAAAAAATTAGTTTTAGTTTTCAACATTCACATTTATAAGATTTTGAATTTTAAAATTTTCATCCTCTCCTCTTCCCTCTCCCCAAGACAGCATGTAATCTGACATAGGCTATACATGTACAGTCATATTGAACATATTTCCATATTGGTCATGTTGTAAAGAAGAATTAGAACCAAAGGGAAAAACCATGAGAAAAAAGAAGTCAAAAGGAAAAGAAAGAAAAGTAGGATGGTTCAATTTGCACTTAGACCCCATTGTTCTTTCTGTGGATATGGATAGCATTTTCCATCGTAAGTCTTTTGGAATTGTCTTTTTAGTTCACTGCATTGATGAGAAAAGTCTATCAAAGTTGATTATCGTACAATGTTGTTGTTATGGTATACAATGTTTTCCTGCTTCTTCTCACTTCACTCAGTATCAGTTCATGCAAGTCTTTCCAGGTTTTTCTGAAGTCTGGTTGTTCATCATTTCTTATGGAACAATCGTATTCCCTTGTATTCACATACTACAACTTGTTTGGCCATTCCCCATTTGATGGGCATCCCCTCAATTTCCAATTCTTTACCATCACAAAAAGAGCTGCTATAAATATTATTTTATTTGTGGGTGCTTTCCCCGTTTTTCTGATCTCTTTAGGATACAGATCTAGTAATGGAATTGCTGGATCAAAGGGTATGCACAATTTTATAGCCCTTTGGGCATAGGTACTAATACTTTCACTCTAGTGACACAAAGTTACAAAGAAAGGAATTAAAAAAATATTTTATTGATATCTTTTGTTTTTATATTACCTAGATTTCCCCTGTTTCCCTCCTTTTCCCCCCTTCCAGAGAGTCATTTGTATAACAAAGTTTTAATAAAAAGGAAGCAAGAAGAAGGGGGGGGAGGAAATCAGTAAAAAAATCTACAAAATGTCAGTGAAGTTGACACTAAATACAATATTCCATACATGTGGACTTCTGCAAAGGAGAAGGTGGAGGCATCTTCTCATATTCCTTCTTTGGGACTCAGCATTTTCTTTGTATTTTGCAACATTTAGTCTCATTTGTTGTAGTCATTGGGTATATTGTTTTTGTGATTCTGCTTACTTCACTTTCTATCAATTCAAGCAAATCTTTCCATGCTTCTCTGTATTCATCTTGCTTGTTGTTTCTTATAGTGTAATAATATACCATTCCATTCATATCCCACAATTTATTTAGTCATTCCCTCAATCATGGGCTTCTTCTTTGAAGGAAAGGGATCCATAAGCCTTCATGTGTTTTATAAATGAGTTGTTATTTCTGTCAAAATTGTTTTTTTCTACTCATCCAACAGATAGAGATATATTGTGTATCTATGTATATATAATATGCATATATACATATATAAACATATGTATATATAATTGAGGCTATGTTATTTTGTGCACATGCATGTGTATTGTGTGGGGCAACTAGGTGGCACAGTGACAGTGGATACAACTCTGGGCCTGTAATCAGAAAGACCTGAGTTCACGTCTGGCTTCAAACACTTACTAGCTGTGTGACTCTGAGCAAATTGCTATTTGCCTCAGTTTCTTCATCTGTCAAAAGAGCTGGAGAAGGAAATGGCAAACCACTCTAGTATCTTTGCCAAGAAAACGCCAAATGAGGTCACAAAGAGTTGGACATGGGCAGCTAGGTAGCACAATGAATAAAGCAGCGGCCCTGGAGTCAGAAGGACCTGACTCAAATCTGGTCTCAGACACTTGACACTTACGAGCTGTGTGACCGTGGGCAAGTCACTTAACCCAAATTGCATTGCCTTGCCTTCCCCCTTTCAAAAAAAAGTTTCAACCCCCCACAAAAAAAAAAAAAAACAAAAAAAAAAACCAAACAAACCAAGAATTGGACACAACTGAAACAATTGAACAACAAAAATGTAAGCGGGGGAGGTACTCTGCTTTATACACCTACAGTGTAGGGCATACCTATCTTGGATATTTCTTCCACCAATATAGACCAGCAATGCATGTGTAGTTATTAGTCTTAGAGAATTGCCTGGGTGCCCCAGGAGGTTAAGTGACTTTTTCTTGGTCCCATAGCCAGTACACATCAAAAACAGGACCTGAGCCTTCATCTTCCCATGCAGAAAGCTGGTTTGGTATCCACCAATTGTTATATCTCTTTGCCTTTTAGAATAGGAATTACCCTAGGTAACAGGCGTAATGGAAATGAAACGTGATTTCATTCACTAAAGGGCAGCTTGATGTGCCTGCAATCTGATTTTGTAACAACTGTTTTCCCCTAAAGCAATTTGGATGAGGTCGACATTCATTCTGATTATTACGATTTCCTGTTTTGAGCCCTCCTTTTGCTATGCCCCCAGCATTTTATTTCTGGAAATGACTTCAGCCAATTACATTACCTCTTACTCCCTGCATTTGTGTGTGGTTCACCAGAACAGGAACTATGGTCCCTGAGTGCACTTTCCAGATAGCAGGGTACAACATACAGAAAGAAGATAAAAATAACCTAAAACGTTATGTGGTTGGAACACAAGGCTAAGTGAAGGTGTTTGGGGGTTTGAAGGATTCAGGTCCATCTTGGGTGGTAGGTAATGTTTCTGTGTCTGAAATATCTCATTGGCCTAATGCAAATGACAGACCCCTTCAGGGACTCATAGCATCCTACTATTATAATGCTGGGACTGAAAAGTACTTTAAAACTCACATAGTTCATCCCTTTGATGAGCATATGTGTCACTTAAGGCGATTTGTTCTTGGTCAGTTGTATCCAACTCTATGTGACCCCTTTTCCAAGGGGTTTTCTTGGCAAAGATCCTGGAGGGGTTTGTCATTTCCTTTTCTAGTGTGTCCCCACTTTATAGATGAGGCAAATAAGAATTGTAAGTGACTTACCCAGAGTCACACAGCTGTGAGTGTCTGAGGCCAGTTTTGAACTCAGGTCTTCCCAGGTTCAGGCCTGCTGTTCTTATCCACTACACCACCCAGCTTCTCCCAGACTGTGGTGCTGTGGTGTTGGTTCAACAACTGAACAAATAGGAATTACATTACTGAATTGGGTTTGATCAATAAAATAAGCTTAGTGATAGGGAGGATGAATCAATCAATAAATATTTATTAAGTACATACTATATGTCAGGCATTGTGCTAAATGTTGAGGATACAAAGAGAGGGAAAAGACAGTCCCAGACCTCAAGGAATTTATAATCTGATGGGATTGCAAAAGACAGTCCCAGACCTCAAGGAATTTATAATCTGATGGGATTGCCAATATATAAACAGGTATATACAAATCAATCCAAATACAGGATAAATAGGACATGATTAACAGAGGTTAGGAAAGACTTCCCGTAGAAGATGAGATTTTAGAGTGGACTTGAAGCTCCCACAAAAGGAGAGCTACATTAATTAATAACTGTCATGTTCATTGTGGCAGCCCTGGGATTACTCTTCCAGGCTTTCGCAGTTGTTTTCCCTTCTTCCATTTTTCCTCCAACCTTTCTACCTCCAGAGTAGCGCAGGAGGAGAGGCATATGGCAGGGTCAGGTAGCTCATCTTGAGTGCAGCCTCTGGAGAAAGAACGAGTAACTCAGGACTTCATAAATTTTCTTAGCTGCTGAAAGCTCTCCATGATGGGGGAGGGGAAAGAGGGAGGGTTGCGCTAGGAGCTGGGGATGTGGCCACTGCCCCTCGGGATAAAAACTGACTCAGGTAAAAGGTGGAATAGAAATGAACTGGGTGGGAATTTGCTTCTGTGGTGTGCAGCCCCAGGATGGCTGAGTAGGTGAAATGGAGAATGAAAAATACCCTTGTTAGGTACAGTCAGTATCTTCTAGATTTGGGTACCCAGGAGCAAAGACCTGATTCCTCTTCCAGCATCATGGTGTGCCTTTCCACCATTGCTAGCCAGACTATTTGAGCTTCCATGACACCTTACAACAATGTAAACAGGAAAAGTCTTATTGCTGTGATGGTGACTGCCTTCTCTCCTCCCCCTCCTAGGTCACACTACCCATTTTACACTGAAAACAATTGGACAAAAATGCTCCAGCTGTGCTGAACTTCTCTTGGCCAGGCTTTGGTTGTTAAGAGTAACCATGGAAATAACCCAGGAGTGTTTAAAAACCCTAAACATCCAAACTGACTTTTTGAAACATAATACTGTTTAACTCTGCAACTAGGCACAAGGCTTAGACTACCAGATCATACATTTAGAGCTGGAAAGGGACTTTAGACACCCATGAGTTCAAAACCTTTATTTTATAGACGAAGAAATCAGGGGTCAGAGATGTTAAGTGGTTTGCCCAGGATCATCTATAAGTGTGAGGCAGGATTCAAACTCAGGTCTTCCTGATTCCATTAAATATGAAGAAGACATGCTCTTTTCCAGAGTTAGTGCTACCAGTCATTTCCTATAATGACTCATTTAAAATAGAAAAACAGCAACAAAAATCAAACAAACAGAAAAACAATAAAAAGGAAAGCTTGTCTTGGACCAGAACCAGCAGCTGTTTTCCTCAAACCAGATTTAGCGGTGTTGTTGGCAGGTACCTGCTGGCAAGGAATGACAACACTCAGAACAGTGACCTCTGAAATCCCTCCTCAGGCTCTCCTCAGAGGTCTCCACAGCAGAGACGCAAATAGCAGACACTAGAGGCCTGCTGGGAAATGGTCAATAGTCAATCTTCTCTTGCCAACTCCCCTCCATTATTCCAGGGGACACACTTGTAAGCTTAATCCACATAATTAACCTTTTCCTAACACTTTCTTAAGTCTAGGCAATCCACAAAACAATAAATCAAGATATGATTGGTAGACTTGCTGATTTCTGAGGTATAAATGCTACATTGAAAATTTTTAAATCTTGTCTAAAGTTGACTCCAGCACATCCCAGTGACCAAGGCAGCTCACAAAATGATTTCTGTGAAGAGGGAATCCAGGGGGAAATGAGAGGAAATGCAGAAAGTAGAGAGATTACAAAATTTATCTTGTATAACTAATGTTTTGGGGTTTTGTTTTGGGGGATTTTTTTTTGCCATTCAATAGCGAGAGAGAATGAAATTTTACTGAGAATGAAAGGATCATTTTCAAAAAGGATAATAGAGCAGCAGTTTTAATTCCCTGCCCCCATTCTTCAGGAACCTGTAAATTGAGACCAATTTAATGAAATAACACCCAGATTTCAATGGCCAGATTATTCTGTGCAAGAAAGAACTGGACTGGCCAAGGTTATTTAAGAATGGAGCTGGCGGGGGGAAGGGGAGGAAGGCATGGAAATGCAATAACCATTGTCCAAAGTAGCCCTTAGTCCATTATCCCCAGAATAATGATATTCCAAGGCTAGGAAGTGAGAATCCTTCAAAAAGGACATTAACGACTGAGATGATTCATGGCCTTATTTACTGTCTTATAGTTGTAGTTTGGAATTCAATCAGCCTGAGCAGTGGAATGCTAAACATGAAATATTACTAGGTACCTTTGTTGAGGAGATTGTAAAGAGGGAAAGGCATCTCTGGGGTTTCTTTTGATGGCAAACAACTATGCCAGGAGGCAGCCACCTGCCTACACTTTAAATTTTGAGGCTTAGGAATTGAGGAGAGAAAAAGCAGTCACCCAGGTTCCCTTTGGCTCTTTTCTTGAGGTGTTATTATGTAGGTAGATGTATTGTATAGGTGAGATGTTGGATTTTTTTAGGTTCCTGTAGTGGATGTAAGAAACTGAGGTAGGGTGTTAGAGACACAAATCCTCACCTTTAACATTTACTACCTCTGTGACCAGCAGATCAACCTCAGGCAGTTCTTTATGACTATAGTTATCCCTTCCCCACTGTGGGAGACCAGGGGCTCAGCACCCTGAGATCTGGAAAAACTGTAAATTTTTTTGGCCTTCCCTTCATATCAGAGAAGGAATCGGAATTTTTTTCTTTTTATTTTATGGGGTGTTTATAGTACCTTATTGTAAAATTTGGGTATTTGCTCATAGGTTTTGTGTCATCTGCAGACCTTCCTGTGTTGTCTGTGGTTTCTTCAAAACTCCCCCAAAATTCCCATTTAATTTCCTATGCTGATCCTCAATATATCGAAACCACAATGGGAAAAGTTCCGATGTGAAAAGGGATAGCTGTATTTGGCTCCAACTTCTCTTTCTAGATTGATTTCATTTGACATTCCCTCTGTTTTGGTCCCGTATACTCATTCCAGCTAAACAAAACCACTTTATGTTCCTTTTTTTGACATTTCCTATATCTGTGTCTTTGCTCAGGGATAGTCACCAAGACTGGATTTCTCTTTCTACTGAATGGAATTGCTAGCTCCCTTCCAAGCTTGTCTCTGATACTTCCTCCTTCAAGAGACTTTCCTGATCCCTAGAGCTGTTAGCAGCAGCTAAGTGACACAGTACATAGAGTGCCAGACCTGGAGTGAGGGAGACCTGAGTTCAAATTTGCACTCAGACCTGTACTAGATGTGTGATGCTGGGCAAATCACTTAACCCGTTTGCCTCAGTTTCCTCATCTGTAAAATGAGCTGGAAAAGGAAATGGCAAACTATTCTGATATCTTTGCCAAGAAAACCCCAAATGGGTTCATGAAGAATTGGATATGACTGAAAAACAACTGAACAGCAATACATATGTTAGTGATCCCTCCTTCCTCTATTCCTCCCTTACACACACAAACACACACACACTTTGTATTTATCTCATATGTGTGGATAGAATACTGGACCTGGAATCAACCAGACTTGAATTCAAATCCAGTTTGACATTTGTTATGTGACTCTGCACAAGTCACTTAATCCAGCCTGGCATGCCCTCATCAGAGAAAATGCTCTGCTTTATGAGAAAAGAAGAATTGATATAGGTCAAAAGAAATGGAAGATGTGCAGATTTAGAGAATCCACCCCAAGTGTTCACATGGACTCTATGTGCCCAGCCTGCGGTAGAGTATTCTGAGCTTGTATTGGTCTGATCAGCCACAGTCGAACCCTCTGTAACTTTATCTAATGTAGTGATGCCATTTTGGTCCTCTGAAAACAAAAGACAGCTACCATCTCAGTTCACTCTTCTATAAAATAAAGATTATAAAAGTACCATTAGTACCTGTTTTTTTTACTTACTCATTTTATGATCTTACAAAATCTACTTTCCATTCTCTGAATCTCAGTTGCCTTATCTATAAAATGAGGTTAATGATAACCATCCTGTTTCCTTCTACTAGGATGCTTGAATGATATGATTGATATGAAAATTATAATTCATTATACAAATGTAAGGTATTATTATTGTTGTTCTAGGACAGGTAGATTCATAGTTTGTGGCCTGTAAATCTATCTTAAACTCCTTAGTGATGTTTAAATCTAGATTTCATTTCCAAGTTCCTTGGGAGCAAATTCTGTCTTTGTTTCTTCTGCATTTAGCATGGGTTCCCAAAGTGGGCAATACCACCCCCAGGGGGTGTTGGAAGGATAAGGGGTGATGGTAGCCTCCAGTGCAATTGGGAGTGTTGAAGAAAAATAAGGGAAGGATGGAAGCATAAAGAAAGAAGAGAAGAGAATTTTGAAAAACTGTTTATACATGTTTCATCTTTTGTGTAACAGAGTTAAAGTTGTAGTGATTACATTATTTTCCAAATAAACACAAAAAACGTAAGTTATAACCAATCACTGGTCAAGGCTGCTGACAGGTCTTAACAAACCAGTGTTGGCAGGTGAGCATTGTTGGGAAATGCAGCATGCATCAGCAGGAATATGTGCATGTAATGACTTGTTTACAATATGATACTATATGGTTACATGACAAAATATTGCATCATCAAAATTTCAATGAAGGAAAACCTACAAACTTATAAGAAATTACTAAATTTAAGATACAATTCAAAAAATTGTATATTTTTAAAATCATGCAAATTTTTATAAAAAGATTAAAAGATTAAAGAAAGTAGATTTTCAGGGGAACACAGTAATTTTTTTTGAAAAAGGGGTAGTAGGCCCAATAAGTTTGAGACCTTTGATCTAGAGCATTAACAAGGAATATTTTCATCTGGGATAAAAAATTATATGGTACAATGTGGGGTAGAAGGGAAAGGGTGATCAAAGGGCCCTTTCTCTATGGGAGACAGGTTGATATGACCTTTCAAGGGATTGGAGTGGGGTAGGTGGGAAGAAAGGTACCATGGTGATAAGACCCTGGGGAGTTGTTTGTTGCATGGAGGTACAGATTAGTAAGAAACTACAAAAAGAGATGTGGCTATAGTGGCCACTGTGGGGAGGAAGCTGCCCTACAGGTAAGAAGCATGCCCCTGACCTAGATGTCAACAAAACTCTGTTTGCCCCATGCTGTTTACAACTCTGCTTAACTCTATATGGTTATTGTTGTTCAGTTGTATCCAACTCTTTCATGACCCTATTTGGGATTTTCTTGGCAGAGTTACTGGAGTGGTTTGCCATTTCCTTCTCCAGCTCAGATGAGGAACTGAGGCAGATGGGTTTAAGTAACTTGCCCAGGGTCACACAGCCACTAAAGATCTTAGGCCAGATTTGAACTCAGGAAGTTGAGTCTTCCTGACTCAAGGTCTAGCACTGTATCCACTGTACCACCTAGCTACCCTAGCTGGCTTTGTACCACTGTTGCTGTTAAGGAGCTTCTCATAAATGTTGCTTACTGATCTTGGCTGAATGGGCAAACATAGTCTGTTGGCATGATTTCAATATTTTTTTGCATTAGCTGCTAAGTAACTCACATTGTCACTAGTAGGAGGGAACCAAACAAATGCCTGTAGAGGTTCCGAAGTGTGTTTTTTAGCAATGTGTTAGCAAAAATTTAACAATTAGCTCAGGGTGGAGGAAGGAGGGAGAATATATACAGGGAACACATTTAAGCTTGATCTGTATTGTTAACACTTTCTCTGTCACTTTGATTGTCCAGACAATTAACCAAACAAAATGTGAAGTCGTGAATTGAAGCATTTGTCAATGTCTGAGTAAATGTAGATGTTCATCCTGAAAATTTAACAATTGACAGGACTGGTTTCTCCAATACAGCCTTGGTTTGTATTTAGGATAGACTCTCGAGTTTTGTGGACTTTTAGCATCATATGAGTTTTTAGTTCAAATTTTCAAAGACTTGGAATTTTTTGTTAAGATATTTATATTCATAAGTCATGAATTGTGACAGTAAAGGCATACACTCGTTTTACAAGGAAAGGGGAATACTGCATTTGCCAAACTCAAATATGAAAGACCCTTGGGCTTGCTCACCACAATGCTGATCTAAGAGGAAGTGGCAAGAGACTAAATGTTTTATCTAAACTGATCTGTGTGTCATTTATGGAACTGGGAATGGAATCCAGCATTCAGACCTTCAGTCTCTTTTACTAACAACCATTCCATATTCTGTCTATAAATAGGCAATAACACAATACTCTTTATCTGACTTGAACTGGATCACACGTGGCTCTCAGTTTCCTTTCCTTCCCCATCATCCAATTTTAAGTACTCTCTGAGAATCAGGATGTAATAGGTTCACTGTGTCCAGAGTTCAGAATGAACACAATTTTCCAACATGCTAGAAATACATATTTAAGACAAAACATGGAAATCCTACAAATTAGTGGTAAATTCCCACTTCGTTTTTTTTCTTCTTCAGGAAGTCTGCCTTGGCTCTCCAGTTGTTAGCACATTCACACATCTCTAGGCTGGTTCAGAGTGATTACCTTGGAAATGCCACTTCCCACAGTCAACAACACTTTCTAAAAGGCCTGTCTCGGCTTCCCCTTTGTTCTCCAGACTTTAGCCAGTAACTATAAAAGCCCAATTTTCATTCCAGAATTCCATTGCAAAGACCAAAGCAAGGCTTTTTGTATCTAAGCATATAGAGCATGGCTTTGGTATTAGAGATTAAAATATAAGTAAAATAATTTATTTTGAAGCAGCTGAAAATTAGGCATTTATCTTTCATTGTTTTAGAATATAAAAGTTAAGGGTGTTTGCTCAGCAAATGTTACCACTTTAGCACCAGACTAGGCATAGACCATAACTAGGACATGTACTAGAAAACTGATATACATGGATGGTGTTCCTCCTCTAACCGTAGCCTGCTCCATGCAGAGTGATCTTGGTCCCTCACCTAACCCAGACTGCCACCTTGACCCTGTGGCACATGCCCTCTGGGCTCTGCCTCCTTGCCTGTCAACTGTGTTAGGGACTCAAGCCAGAATCTCTAGGGTTGAATTTTCCTTCTCAATAAGAGTCTACCCTGAGTTAGACTGTCTTTTCTATTCCTGCTTCACCCCCCACCCCACCTTTGGATTATTTGACCGTAAACCACCATTTCTGCTTTCCCTTCAACATTTTTTTGGTCTCATTTGAGAAAATTCTGATTACAGCTCTAGCTAGTGGCTTAAAAAGACATTACCACAAGTGGTTTGGCCACATTGGTTTTCTGGTATGATCACTCAGTGAGCAATTATTATTTACTATGTGTGAGACTCCGTGCTATACTCTGGGTATACAAAGAAAAGCAGTTCCATAGTCTGTACCCTCAAGGAGCTCTTATTCTAATGTGTGAGACAACCAGGAAAAACCAACCAACCAACCAAAAAAAACTATGTACCTATGATGTATACAGAGTAGATGGGAGATAATCTTGGAGGGAAGACCCCAGCCCACATGGAGAGGGCTTCCTGAAGAAGAAAAGATTTGAGCCCAGAATTGAAGGAACCCAGGGAATGCAGTGGGTTAAAGTGGTGAGAAGGGAAAGCTGGGATACAGGCAGTCACTAAAAAAGCCAGAGTTGGGAAATGAATGTCCTAAGTGATGAACAGTATGGAAGCCAGTCACTGGGTTGCAGTGCTTGTGAAGGTGAGTAAAGTGTAAGACTGGAAACGTCTAACAAAACAGGCTATGCTGCAACTTTTCCCCAGTTTCAGTAAAAAAGACCCAGACTGTGATTTAGATCCTTAGAGATGGGAGTTAGAGATGGTAAAGCATGAATGTGATCCAGAACACATCCATATTGACCAAGTTTTTCACTAGAGCTACTAATGCAAAGCACATGTAGCAAAAATCTAGTATGTAATAGCAAGGATAATGGAAGTGAGTTACATCTAGACCACTCTCTCGGAGATATAATGTTGAGCAGGGAAGTGGATAAAATTTCTTTCCATCATAGTGTAGTAGACAGAATTTTGGAAATGTAGGTTACAGATGTGGATTCAAATCATATCTCTAACATTTTCTAGATATGTGACCTTGGACAAATCCCTTATGCTGTCTGAGCCTCAGTTTCCTTATCTATAAGATGAAGATAATATACCTCATAGGGAGATTAAGGTGCTTTGTAAACTTTAAGCTGCTATAAGATATCAATTATCATAATTTTTAGTAGATGATCAAAAGACATGCAGAACGAAGTAGGAGGAGGAGGAGAAAAAGACAGTAAGATTGGAACTAGGAGAAGAGCTTAAACATGACTACAACAATATGAAGGAAAGCAATCTTCAAAGATTATAGACCTCTGGTACATGCAGTGATTGGTCATGACTTGAGAAGACTGATCATAAGGCAGGCTTCTTATCTCTTGGCAGACATACAGGTCCCCTACAGGTCATTCATCCTAAGCTCCCTTCTCTTTTCACTCTACACAATCTCATTTGCTGATCTTATCTTCTTTTTCTAGGTGTTCAATTAATATCTTTATACAAATTATTCCCAGATTCATATATCCAGTCCTAGTCTCCCTACTGAGCTACAGTCATGCTCTAAATGCCTGTTGGGCACCTCAAACCAGATGTTCTATGGTAATCTGAAACTCAGCATATCCAAAACCGAAATCATTATCTTCCCCTGAAACACTTCTCCTTGTAAATTCCTGATCACTGTCAAGGGAATCTCTATCTTTCCAATCACCCAAGACTTTGGTATCTTCCTTAACTCCTCACTCTTGATCACCTCACCTATTCAATCCACTGTCAAATCTCGTCATTTCTGCCTTTACAACATATCTCATGTATGTCTCTTTTTCTCCACCCCTAGAGCTAGGACCCCAGTTCAAACCCTCCTCACCTCTTGTCTACACTATTGAAATACTAGTCTCCTTGTCTCAACTCTCTTCCCACTCCAATCTACCTTTCATACAGTCACCCTGTTCAATGAACTCCACTGGCTCCCTATCACCTCTAGGATCAAATGTAAAGTCCTCTGTTTAGTGTTTAAAACTCTTCATAATGTTGAAAATTATCTTTATATATAATAGGAAATAATAAAATACCATTAAGAGGGGAAAAAAAGATCATCTAAAACACTGAAACTAAAGAGCTTCTGCATGGACAATATTAATGAATCTAGCATAATAAGGAAAGTGATTGAGTGAGAAAACAATCTTTGTATCAAACTTCTGTAATAAAGGTTTAATATATATAAACAAATAATAAATGCATATTATATATGTAATAAAACTCTTCATAACCTTGCCCATTCCTACCTTTCTAGCCACTTACACCTTAGGCCCCTCTAGGATCTCTTTGTATACCCTACATCATCCTACCTGCAATTCCTCAAACATAACATTACATTTTCCATCGATGTGCCTTAGTACTGGCTATCCTCTATGCCTAGAATGCTATGTCCCCTCACTGTCACCTCTTAGTTTCTTAGGTTTCCTTCCAGATGAGGCTCAATTCCTACCTTCTGTGATAGGCTTTTTCTGGTCCCCCCAAATTGTTAATGCCCTCCCCTTTCATATTACCTTCATAGAGTCTGTATATATCTCAATACTTACATGTTGACTCTCCCATTAGAATGTACTTTAAGAATAGGAACTATTTTTTTTTGCCTTTCTTTGCAGACCTAGGGCTTAGCATGTAGTAAGCAATCAATAAATGCTGTTTGATTAACTAGAGATGAAGAAAGAGATGTGCATTTTCAGGCATGGTCAATAAGTGGATTTGTTTTGCTTGACAGTGCATACTTATTGGGGAAAAAAGGGTTTCTATTCAAGGGCCGATAGCATAAAAGGTAGAAGTGAATTAATGGGTAGTGATAGAGGCATAGAAACTGCCCCTGTGATTATTTTGGTGTAGGAAGCTCTGAAGAGAAACTCTCCAGAGGCTGGCACTTGTCTACAATTTAAAGTCTTAAACAGCTGTCTAAAGAAATGAGACTTACTCAGGGTTGCATAACTAGAGGGTATATCAACTTATCAGAGGCTGGACATCAGAGATGAAAGAAATACAACAAAAAGGAAGGAAGGCAGGAAGGAAGGAAGGGAGGAAGGAAGGAAGGCAGGAAGGAAGGAAGGGAGGAAGGAAGGAAGGAAGGAAGGAAGGAAGGAAGGAAGGAAGGAAGGAAGGAAGGAAGGAAGGAAGGAAGGAAATGAAGGAAGGAGAAAAAATAAAGAGAAGAAAGAGGAAGAGAAAAAGGAAGAGAGGAAGGGAGAAAGAATGAAAAAGGAAGGAAAGAGAGGGATAAAGAGAAGAAGAAAGAGAAAGAAAGGGAGAAAGAAAGGGAAGAAAGGCAGAAAGAAAGAACATCAATAAAATACTAAAAATATACAGAAGAAAACAAAGTTCAGTAAGAGATATAAACAAGACAGTCTTGTTACTAGCATGTTAAATTTCATATACATTTACAAAAATTGTAGATGACAAGTTCACAGTTTCAATGTAAACTTTTTTGTTCTTTATAAACTGAAATGTACATATGGTTGATGGTTATTAAGTTCATAATTAAAACAAATATTTTTATAAAACATTGCAAACAAAAGAAGAAGAAATGAGTCTGGATGTCTGCCAGAAGGAAGTTCCCATACTCAATCACTAGACTGAGTCTAGTGTTTCCCAGCCCATGGCCTGCAGACCCTTGGGGGTTGAGGAGACAGGGGCTGTCCTCAGATATTAATAGTACAACTGCTCTCATGTTCCTTTCGTGGTTCTTGAGATCCATAAAATCTCTGGATGCTACAAAGAGATCCCCAAGGTCAGGAGCTCCTACTTTACTCTGTCCTGCAGCCTTGCTGGGGATCTGGCTACAGTTCTTAGGTTTTACTGTATGAAGGGCTCTGCTCTCATTCAAGACCTACAGAGTACTTTCCCACAGACCGCTTATACTGGTCCCCAGTACAGAAGCCAAGCTGTCAAGTAGCCATTATTTAGGGAATGAAAGATAGATAAGGGCCCTAGATTACTAGTTAATTCCTTTTTCACATTTAGGCAGGATGCAAACTAGCATTCAGTAGTGAAAGAAGCATCAGACCTGGGTCAGAAAACAGATTTGAAATTCAGCTCTTCTATTGAGATCTGTTCTCTATGTGCTCTCTTAAGCGCATTACTTAATCTGTCTTTGGCCTCAGTTTCCTCATCTGTAAAATAGGGATAATAATAGCATCCACCTCCCTGGGTTGTTGTGAAGATAAAGTGATACAATTTTTATTAGCAGTTAAGTGACTTTCTCAGGGTCACACGGCTAATTAAATACTTGAGGATAGATGTGTACTCAGGTCTTCCTGACTCCAGGTCCAGCTAGCTCTCTATCTCTATCTAGACAGCTAGCTGTGCCATTTAGCTGTCGAGAATAGGACAATATTAATGGTTTATATTTATATCCTGCATTCCAGAAGTCTTAGCTCAGTTTTAAGCTACTGTGTATTTAAATGTCATCATATCAAAATGTTTTTTTAAAAACAAATTTGGAGATACAACATAAGATAATAGACTTAGAGTTGGAAGGGACCTTAAAAGTCATCTATTCTATTAGTTTACAGATGAGAGAAATTTGCTCAAAGACATTTATATAATAAGTCAGAAGCCAGGATTTGAGCACAGGACTTTTAGTTTTCTAATTTTTCTAATTTTCTAATTTCACACTTACCCCACTAATAAACTTGTTTTCTATTTTTAAAATGTTTTAATATTTTTGAATGATTTTGAATGATATTATAGTTTTTTGGTGGCAATTGAGTTTGTGACTTACCTGAAGTCACATAGCTAGTAAATGTCTAAGGTTGGATTTGAACACAGGACCTCAGCATCTGTGCTCTATCCACTGTTCCACCTTGCTGTCCCAATACCATAGTTTTTTAAAATTATTTTTTATTTCATTAAATATTTCCCAATTGCATGCAAAATATTTTTATATTTTAATAATTGTTTTTTAAAATTTTGAGTTCCAAATTTTTTCCCTTCCTTCCTCCTTTCCTTCCCTTCGCAATTTGCTTTTCATTGTACATATGAGGTCTGTATCGCCAAGGGTTGACTATGAATATGTCAGCATAGTTCTCAATCGTAAAGTATAATAGACTCTCCATATAGAAAACAGAAGAAAACATTTATTCAGACACCTGAAAGCCAAATCTTATAACCAGAAAGTCAAATCCATCATAGTAGCAAGAAGTCAATACACATTATCCCTTCAGGGGACAAAGCCTCATTCCCTACCCCCTTCCCACAAACAAACACTCACAAGCCTAAGCTGTCTGCTTGCCTGTGTCCTTTCTCTCTTTGCCCTAACTGTTCTCACTCACTTTCTTCCAATTCTGCTCCACCCTTCCTGTTCCACCCATTCAACAAGCTCTTCTCACCACATGTGACGTAGGCTTCCATGTGACTTAAGCAGGTCACATGGGTCTATTAATAAATGGGAAAGATCTTCCCATTTAAATTACCATTACAAGGTCATGCAAAATATATTTCCTTATTAGTTATATCATAAAAGAAAATACAAACAAAATAAAGCAATAAAAATAAAGAAAATGTTTTAAAAGTATGCTTTAATCTGCATTCAGAGTTCAACAGTTCTCTCTCTAGAGGTTTGCAAAATATCTTACATATATTATCTTAATTGATTCTTACAAAAAACCTGTGAAGTAGGTACAGATGAGGAAACTGAGGTTCAGATAAGACTTGCCAAATAGTGTGATTCTTGAACTAAAGTCTTCTTGATGCTTAAGTCTGGTGCTCTATCATGTCCCTCTGCTGCTCAAAACTTTCAATAGCTCCACTTTTCTTATTGAATTAAGTACATAGTCCTCTAGGTAGATAGATGAACTGATAGGGAGATGGATGATAGATGATCTAGAGAGAAATATGGATATAGACAGATACTCAATCAATAAGCATTATTAAGCACCTACGTATGCCAGACACATGCAAAGTGCTGGGGATACAAAAAAGAGGCAAAAGACAATTCCTGTCCTCATGGGGCTTACAATTTGATGGGAGAGACAACAAGCAAACAAATACATACAAAATGAGCTATATATAGAATAAATAGGAAATAATTAAAAGAGAGAAGTCTAGAAATGGAAGGGTTAATGACTTTGCTAACCACCTCACCATCCAGAGGAGGTCAGACTGACCTGGGAATCAGAATCAGCCAATCAGGAGGCAGACTGAGCATCCCTTAAGCTTCCCAGAGCTGACATCCTTTGCAGTGTTCACTTGCTGAACTCAGAACTCCATCTGCTGTGCCAATGAACACAGAACTGACTTAAGCTGATTCATATAAGCTGTAACAGACAGAACTAGCACAAGCATCCTTCAACCTGACCTTCTTCCTTGTTCCATGCAGATGTCTCATGATCTCTGGGAAATGGCCCCTCCCTGGGAAATGGCAACTGAACCTAAGGTACTGTGGCCGTACCTGATTATGCCATGATATGGTAAGGAAATTCAAATCCATAGTGGCAGTACCTGACTGGGCCATGACACAACCATTTTGCCTAGCTTAGCAGTTTCTCTTTGTCTTTATAATCTGTGTAGCCTAATCCTAAAGTGAGCCCAGTTCCTACTGCAGCTTTGCATGTGCATACATGCCTGCCACTGCTTTGAGAGAAAATAAACACATATACAATCTAATTCTGTTTGTCTTTCTTAGACCAAACTCTGAAGGCTGACAGAAGGTACTGGGAATTAAGGGGGTTTGGGGAAGGCTTCCTGTAGAAGGTAGAATTTTAGCTGGGACTTAAAGGAAGCAGAGAGATGGTGTGTTATGTTGACGGGGTGGATAGATATAGCTAGAAGATAGCCAGCTATACCTAGAGAGAAATAGGTAGATAGTAGATGACAGTTACAGATAGAAAAATAGAGCCTGATAGATAGATCTATGATCTATAGCTATCTCTATATATCTATATCTGTAGATATATATATATACATAGATAGATACAGCTAGATACAGACACATATCTAGAGATGGAGATAGAGATGCTGTTGTTGTTTCAGTTGTGTCTGATTCTCTGTGACCCTATTTGGTGTTTTCTTGGTGAAGATATTGGGGTAGTTTGCCATTTCCTTCTCCAGTTTACTTACAGATGAGGAAACTGAGGCAAACAGGATTAAGTGACTTGCCCAAAGTCACACAGGTAGTAAGTGTTTGAGGTTGGATTTAAAATCAGGAAGAAGAGTCTTCCTGCCCTCAGCAACAATAAATGTACCTGGCACTGTGCCAAGTGCAGGAAACGTAAATATTAGTAAACATGGTAGGCCCTGCCTTTAAGGAACTTACATTCTAAGGGAGTAAGACCATCCAGAAGAGGGGCTGGAAAGTGGTGGAGAGAGGGGGAGGAGTCATTGGCCTCCAGGGGTTACTGGGGCATAACAAGGAGGCTGCAGGAAGTGGTGGGGAGGACTGGTTCTCTATAAGATAAGGCATAAAGCTAATTCATCAGTGCCAGAGGAAACTAAGGTGTGGATATTGAGGATCTTTCACAATATAGCTTCAGTCTTTCTAGCCAACTTGGTTACTCTTCCCCCACATGCCAACCAAGTTCTGGTCAAAGTGGGCAACTTGCCATGCGGGCACTTCTGCTTCCTCCTTTTGCTCCTGGCTACGTTTGGGGCCTTCCAGGAATGCAGTTCTCTTGCCTTACGTGTACAGTGGCTCTCTGGAACTGGAAGCCTTACAGTCTCCCTCACAGAAGCCATCATTCCTAATTTTGTTGTTGCTGTTCCGTTGTTTTCAGTCACATCCGACCGTTTGTGACCCCGTTTAGGATTTTCTTGACAAAGATATGGGAGCAGTTTGCCATTTCCTTCCCCAGCTTATTTTGCAGATGAGGAATTGAGGCAAATAGGGTTGAGTGACTTGGCCAGGATCGCACAATTAGTGTCTGAGACTGGATTTGAACTTGGGTCTTCCTAATTAGGCAAGACATGGCTGTGATTTCTGAACAGCACTCCGGGAAGGGCAGCCTTGTCCCACCCTTACCCTCTCTGAAGGTCCTCACTTGAATGCCTTTTTTTCCAACAGATTTATTCCCTGACAGTCCTATAGACTCATTCCACACACTCTCTTCTTTCTCTCACCCACCTCTCTGCCTTCACAAATACACTCGGCAACCAGATCTTATGGGCAGCTGTGTGAATGCTCCATTTTCTTTGGGTAACTTCTCTTTGATTTCTCAACCTTAAAAACTTAACACCTCAGAGAGCTTATTCCCTCTCAGACCTATGGAGTTGCCTCCCTAAATGTAAGTCCCAGAGGAGCATAGTCTGAAGCTTTTAACTTGAGCTCATTACCCAGAGAGGAAGAATAGACCTCAGGGGAGGAGAAGGAGCATGTGACTTGACAGATTCTATCACCAAAATTGTAGCACTAAGAGCTGGAAAGTGCCTTAAAGATTATCCATTCCAAACAACCCACTCTCTGATGGAGAGAACTGAGGTCTAGGTAGCTTAACTGACTTGTTGGAAGTCATCCAAAGAGCCAGAAGCAGCGATGGGATTTAAACCAGGTTCTTCTTTGTTTGAAGTCAGCCTGGAAAGACAGGCTGAAGTCAGATTGTGAAGGCCTTTAAATGCCAAGTGGTGAGTTCGTATTTCTTCTATTTTAAATGCCCTTCCTGTTAAACCGTTCGTCATTGCTTATTGTTAATAACATCTTTTTCAAGGTGATCAATAGGATTTTTGCTAACTAACTTCCCTAAGAGGAAGATAAAGCAGTATGTGTAAATTAAAGATTCCCCAAACCAGCCCTGGAGTGAGGAGAACCTGAGTCAAATCTGACCTCAAACACTTACTGTGTGACCCTAGGCAAGTCACTTAATGCTATTGCCTCCAAAAAACAAAAAAAAGAAAGAAACTACAGATTCTCACTTCATTGATTAAGCAAACTGAGACTGTGGGAGTTTGCTAAAGAGAGAACAGAGGAACGACAGTGAAAAGGAGTCTATTTTCTCACTCCTTTTTCAGTGTGCTTTATTCAGCCATGGCACACTCATGCTCGAGTGATCTGGCAGGCTTCCAAATACAACTATAATCACTGAAGAAGTCAAACCTGATCTCCTTATTTATTTTCCTACTTCCTACTGGGTTTCCTGATAGTTTAGTAAATAATCAAATTTAAATTGATTTTGTTTAAATGGAAGGTTTTAAATTTAACTTTCAGTTCCCAGCAGGGCTTTAATGTGTAATGTTATTTTATTTAGAAGTCAGCATTTCTTCACCTGATCTCTCCTCCTCCATGTCAACCATTCCCAATTCAAGTCCCCATTGGCTGTAAAATGGTATAGGAAATCTGGTTGTGTTGTAACTTTGGGCAAGTCACTTTACCTCTCTGGGACTCAATTTCTTCATCTGTCAAATAAAGGGGTTGGATTATATGCTCTCTAATTTCTCTTTAAGCTTGAAAGATTTTGATTTTCTGATTCAAACTCTGGCTTTCTTCTAATCACTTAACCCACCTGTCTATTCATTGATTCATTCACTCATTCATTAAAAAAAAAAAAAGTTTACTATGTGTAAAGGCAGACCCTGCCCTCAGGGAATTTATATTCTACAGGGGACATGCAACATTTCTAAAGATTAGTGAAGTATAAGATAATTTGAGGCAGGAGAGAACACTGCCAACTAAGGGAGAATGAGGAATGCTTTCTATAGGATGAGTTCTTGGGTTGAGCCTTCAGGAACTAAGATTCTAAAACTTTGAGGAGAGGTGAGAGAGTGCATTCTAGGCATGTGGGACAGCCTATGCAAAGGCACTGAAGTGGGAGATGCAGTGGTGAATTTTGGGGAATGAGAAGTTGACCAGTTTGACTGGAACACAGAGTGTATGAAAGGCAGTTACATTAAATTAGTCTGGAACTTCCATGAGTTTAGTCTAGAAATCAGTCTGGAATCAGATTGCGAAGGCATTTAAATGCCAAGCTGAGAGTTAGTACTACATCCCACAGGCAATAGGGAGTCACTGAAGGTTCTTCTTTTCATCACTATTCTTTTTTTCATCTTCCAAACTTTTCTTGTTTCCCTTTTCCAGCAGACTTTTGAATTGGACATAGTCAAATGCCTAGTCCTACTCCCTGATCGGAAAACCCTCTCACTGAAACTTTATGTCCAATCATCTTAAAATCAAAGAAGAGGCAAGATACCTTCCTTTAACTGATCTATGTCTACTCGTCTCTCACCCCTCAAACCATCCATTGAGATAAAACAGCCTCCAATTTCCTTTTTCTTCCCTACCAATGGAGCAGCCCAGGTAGAGAGCAGTGACGTCAGCAGATACTTCAGGAGAGTTGTATCCAAACTTCATGCACTACAGTGACATCTCACTCTTTTATCCTTCCGAATTGTCATATTTCCCCACTTTTCATGAAAAATGCAAAATTATCTTAGCTTATATTTTATTTAGATAAAATTAAGAACTTATTTTTTTAGATTTAACTTAATTTTCAGTTCCAAATTCTCTTTTCCTGCCCCCAAACAATTGAGAAGGCAAGAAAAATAGAACTCATTACAAACATGTATAGTCATGCACAACAAAATTCCATATTAGCTATGTTCCAATTAGAAAAAATCAAGAAGAAGAAAGAAATAGAAGAAAAGGTACTTCAATCTGCACTCTGAGTCCATTCATTCACTATCTGGAGATAGATATAATTTTTTCATCATGAGTCCTTAGAATTGTGGTTGGTCATTGTGTTGATCAGAATCCTAGGGGGGTTTGCAGAATAGGTATACTAGTACTTGATGATGACACAGCCTCCTTGGGTCCCCTGCCATCTCCCCATATCCACAGGAAGGCTCCAGCTCACTTGCCACAGGAAGTCAGGAAGACTCCAGTTCAAATCCAACCACTGACACTGACTAATTGTGTAACCCTGGGCATGTCACTGAGGCTATCTGCCTCAGTTTCCTCATTGGTAATATGTAGATAATAATAGCACCTACCTTTCAGGGTTGTTTTAAGGATCAAATAAATGCCTGACACACATTAAGTGCTATATAAATGTTGATTATTAATATCATTATCATGATTACTAATATCATGATTAATTTTGAAATTTAATTATTTAATTTAATTAATAATTATTATTAATAAACCAATAATTTAAATATTAAATAATTAATTGATGGATACTTTAAAAACTAAATAAAATTTTAAATATTTAATTTAATTAATAATTATTAATTATTATTATTCATCACCTATTAGTTGATTATTAAATATTATATGAAGCAAATTTTGTGGAAGGATTAAGAGAATAATATACTCAGGAAGCATGAAGTCCTCTGAGATAATCTACTGGGTACTCATTTTGGAAAAGTACAGTTTCTAATGAATATTTACTGCAATTCTCTTATCAACGTAATTTAACCTAAAAGTTTGAGAATGTCCCATTATCTCCCTCAAGCATAAGCAACTTGCTCCCCACTCACTTCCTGCCCATTTCAGATGCTTGCCTAATATGGTATCATTCATACCCTAGGTTTCTCCAGTGTTTGTTGACCAATGATTACTTCAGAAGGCAGAGATAAACATGGGTAGATAAAAATTGTCAAGCTGAGATTTCCTCTTAAGATTCTTTTGAATAGTTACCTAAATTAGTTCACTTAAGTATCCAAAGTGCTTTTGCCAACTAGATAAGCTTTGCTTTTTAAGTTCACATGATCTGCCAAGTTTGCTAGGAAATTGTTAAAATAACTTTTGGCTAAATAAGTATTTTATTTTCAGGATATAGTCTAGGCTTAAAAGCCAGTATCTGACTTATTTTAAGATTGTTATAAGATAGGCTGCAGTAGGGTGGTGGTGCAGATTTACACAAACAAATCCAATGCAGCTAACATTAGAAAGGAAACAGTTAACTGGAGGAAAAATCTTGCCAGCAAATTTTTCTGATAAAGGTCTCATTTCTAAGACATAGAAGGAACCGATTCAAATTTTTAAGATCAAGAGCCATTCCCCAATTGATTAATGGTCTAGGAATATCCAGGAGCAATTCTCAAGGGAAGAAATCCAAGTTATTCTTAGCCATGTGAAAAAATGCTCCAAAATGCTAATAATTAGAGAAACAGTTCTCAAACATTTTGATTTCAGGACTCCTTTACATTCTTAAAAAGTATTTAGAACAGCAAGAAGGTTTTGATTTATGGGAGTTACACACTTATTGATATTTACCCTATTAGAAACTAATACTGAAAAATTTTAAAATATTTAGTAATTTAAAAATAACATTCTAACATCACATTTTCATGAAAATGACCACATATTTTAAAAATTACTATTTACTCTGTTGTGATAGATTGTTTTGGTTCAAATATATGAAGAAAATATGACCTCAGATAAGTAGTTGGAAAAAAGAAAAATATCTGAGCAGACAAATATATCATAGGATTGACTTAGGGACCCTTATGCTTCCCATACCATACTTTGAGAATTGCCATATTGGAAAAATGCAGATTAAGGCAACTGTGAGTTTCAACTTCATACCCATCAGATTGGCAAAGTTGGCAAAAAAAGGAAAACAACAAATGTTGTAGAAAACAGGCACATGGATGCACTGTTGGAACTGTGAGTTGATCTAGTTCTCCTGAAAAGCAATTTGGAACTATTCCCCCAATGTCACTGACCCACACATAACCTTTGACCCCCTAGTAGGCCAAAGAAATTAAAGAAAGAGGAAAAAGTCCTATATGTACAAGAATATTTATAGAAATTCTTTTTTGTAGGGACAGAGAACTAGAAATTATGGGGGGTGCTCCTAAATTAGAAAATGGTTGAATAAATTCTTATATGTGAATACAATAGACTGCGATTATGCTGTAAAAAGTGGTGAAAGGCACGGTTTTAGAGAAACCCAGAATGACTTGTATGAACTGGTGAAAAATTAAGTAAATAGAACAACAGGAACAATTTATAATATACTATACTATAACAACAACTTTGTAAAAATGAACAATTTTGAGAAATTTAAGAATTCTGGTCAATGCAATGATCTGTCATGACTCTGTTTGACTGAGGAGGAAGCATGTTCTACTCACATCCTGACAGAGAGGGGGCAGGATCAGGGTACAGAATGAGACAGGCACACAAGTGCACACACACATACACATGCATACATACCTATACATATATACACATGTATTCATATACTCATATACATATGCATAACACACATACACACATATATGATACACATACACACACACATATTGGCCATGGTCAATGGGGGGATTTGTTTTACTTGACAGTATATTTGGCTTGTTTTCTTTTGGGAGGAGGGACCTGAAAGCTAGATAACTAAAAAAAATAAACTGAGTGAACTTTGTTTTATTCTAAAGCCTCCATTACTTTATGCCATCTGATAACTTAGAATTTAAAAGTAGAATCATTGCTATTGTTTGGGATATATACTAGATAGATTTCCATTTCAGCATACCCTCTATCAATCCTCATTAGGTACAGAGCTGTGAAAGAAGCTGGATGAAATAAGGAGTTTGGTTAACTTTATGGAATTTACAGTCTAGTGGGAGTTTGACACTATCACAGATCTGAGAATATACACTATCACGTGATAAACACATTAGAAAGGTCCAGGAGTAAGTGCAAGGTGAAGTCCAGTGAGGAAGGTTGTTACTGATGGAGGGATCAAGGCATGGGCTTTGAGAAATGTGTAGTAATTCAACAGGCCATAAGGGGTGGAAAAGGATCCCAAAGACTTTCAAATTTGAACCTTGGCTTGCGGGGAGGGAACAGTGACATGGTGAAAACTTCGTAGAGTTCAACATAGGAAGGTTGGGCCAAGCCTGGCAGTGACTCCCCATTGTAGCTTTTCAGTTGTTAAGTCGTGTCTCACTCTTCACAACTCCATTTGGGGTTTTCTTGGCAAAGATACCGGACTGGTTTGCCATTTCCTTCTTCACCTCATTTTACAGATGAAGAATTTGAGGCAAACAGGGCTAAAAGACTTGCCCAGGGTCACACATATAATAAGTGTCTGAGGCCAGATTTGAACTTGGGAATATGAGTCTTCCTGACTCCAGGGCCGGCACTCTACCTCACTTTCCATTATACAACAGGATAAAATAACAATAAAGCCCATTATTTATGTAGAGCTTTTTATAAAACTCTTTATATATGTTGTCTCATGTGATCCTCATGACAGGTCATTTTACAGATGAGACAACAGAGGCTGAGAAAAAAATGTTGTTCCTGGAGATACACGGTTAGAAAAGTGCCTGAGGCAGGATTGGAACTCATCTTGTGCTAAATCTGGCACACCAGCTGCTTGTTGCCACTTAGCTGCTACTATACACTATTAACTACTTAGCCTGGAGCTTAAGATCCTCCACAATCTGGCTCCCCTTGACTTCCAGCTAGATTTCGCTACTGTTTCCCTTCACAAACTTGACTGCCCAGCAGAACTGAGCTACTTACTAACTGTTGTCTGAAGGTGACTCTCCATTTATTGCTTCAGTGAGTTTGCCAGTCCAAGACTGCACTCCCTCCCCACTCCTGCTTCCTCAGAATTCTGGTCTTTGGGAGTCAGGTCAGGTGCTGGCTTCTTTGTGAAACCCTCTCTGATAACTACTAGCAATTAGGCCCTCTCTCCCTTAACTGTTTTCCTTGTACTGTACTTGATTTCTGAACATTTGCTATCACTCTAATAAAAGGTAAGTTCCTTGAAGGCAGGGGGAGTTTTCCTTTGTGTCTTCATAACCCTAACACCTAGTATAGTGGCTAGCCCAGAATAAAGCTATCCCTTCCTTTATGACTTTCCCCATTGTGATTTGGATATATCTCTGGTCAGCATAAGAAATTAAATGGGGAGTTTTGTGGAAGTTTTATGGAAGTGGCAGATGACACAGGACAGAAAAAATTTAGAAACTCAGAAATGCATAAAATATATGTATAATTTGTATAATTGTATAATATCAACCCAGATTTTACAATAAGTTACTGTAAATGTCCCACAAAAGAAAAAGAAAAATTCAGACTTCTTTTCTGGTATGAAGGGAGGGCCAAAATTCTTTACATGGATTATCCAGATGGAGGAGGTGGGCACCACCATGTGCCTAACCCTCAGTAATGTGTAAGGGGTAACTGTACACCCTTAATATATGTTTATTGAAATGAATAGTTGAACTGAATTTTCTTTAACCTCTTCATAGCACCTTCGAGAATCAGAGAATGTTAGACCCTCAACATTAGGGAAGTTAGGGAACATCTAGTTCAACAGACACACCCCTTTCCACCACACACATTTTACAGATGGAGAACTGGGACCATGGAAGAGAAAAGCAACTTTCCCAAGGCCACACAGAAAGTGTGTGGCAGAAAGTTCAGACCAGGACCTGAGCCTCCAGTCTTTTAGTCCAATACCTTTCCTTTTTTTTTTTTTCTGCACCCACTAGCTGTTTAATAAGCACCCAGGACCAACTACTCTGATCTGCAGCAGAATCCAGGACAAGACAAGTTCACCTGCTCACCTCTCTTGAACTCTGTATCCTCTCAGCACCCAAGGGGCAGCTATTGGAATCAAATGAATGGCTTTGGGGAGCTGCTATTCAATTTCATGCCGAGATGTGAGCTGTATCAGTGCCCCACGTTCCTATCATAAATTTCCAAAGTCCCTCCTCCACAGGAGATTATTTTGCCCCTAGTCATGCATGAAGTCTGATAGGAACTGGTCTGGAGCATCCTTGGGAAACTGGCTTGAGACAGTTTAGAGATTAAAAACTCTTCATTCATTGGCTGCTATTAAGAGCAGAACAATTTTAAATGCCTCATATACAAAGCTGTTCTTTCCCTGGGGTTTCAATAATTCCTTCCACCAATTTACAGTACTTTCTTGAGCTTAACTAATTAATCTTTACTGCATATCTGAGAGACAGAGTTAAAGATAACACTTCACACTTGTATAGCACCCCTTATCCAAGGATTACTAACATTTATTCATTAATCTCTCATAACAACCCTAAAAAGCATGGAGATGACATGAAAAAAAATAATCATCACTATTTTAGAGAATAATGATTGAAAAAAACATCTCAACCACCCAGGGCAGGACACCTGAGCACACATGAGTGATGAAGTTATAAAAAGAAAATCATTCTATGTATTCTGTACCCGAAGGGTAGAAACTTTCAAGTATGTTCACTGCCTTCCTTGAGTCATAGATTTAGAAATATAAAATATCTTAGAGATCAGGCCATCCAGTTACTTCATTTTACAGATGGGTAGACTGAGGCATGGAAAAGTGAGATGTCTTGTCCAAGGTTGTTTAGGTAATAAGCACCAGAGAAAAGAGTGGTATCCAGGTCCTCAGATACAAAATTCAGCATCCTTTCTACTCCTCCACAATGCCAATTCTGCCTCCTGTGTCTTCGATGAAATGTATTTTATTGGACATTTCTAAACTTGCACAATCTGGTACCAGTCTATCTTTTGTAATTGATTTCACATTACCCCCTCTTTTGTATTTTATGTTCCAGCCATGGTGACCTAGTGGTTTGCCATAATCAGATTCCTTCTCCTGTCTCCTCCTTGCCCTTGCCAAGTCCTGCCACATGTTAGCATCATCATCTCTTAGAATCCTTAACTCCATTGAAGGCTTGGCTCAAATACCACCTCCTACCTAAGGCTACCAGTTGTAAATGCTTCCCCATATACAGTTTTTTTTATATCAATTGTATTGACGTATCTGGGTTCATGTCACTTCTATTCCTTGAGGACAGGATCAAAGACTGAACGAGGATTGGGGAACCTGTGATCTCAAGGCCGCAAGAGTCCTCTCACTTGAGAACCTAGAAGGTCACACATGGCCTAGAGGCTGAAGGTTCCCCACCCTGCACTGAATGCTTCAAGGTTCCTTGAGGACAGGGTTCTCTTAAGGACAGGGATTGTTTGTCTTTGGAACCTCAAGCTATAGTAGTTTGTATGTAGCAAGTGCTTAACTGAATGCTTGGGTTTGAATCAAATAACTCATGGTTTCTTTATTTGTGTAGATGTTCAAGAAGAGGTTCCCAGGGACTATCCAACATTGTTCCTCATGTAGGAGATTACTAGAGAACCCTGTCCTTCTTTTACCTAGCCCAAAAATGTTCATAAGCTCTAGACACCGTCTCCTTCAGTCAACCATGTGTCACCTGGTTGCGACAAATTCCCATTTTTCCTTCACATAAAGGACCTAATGTCTGAAATATGGCCAATCTCCAATTGTCACAGAGAGGAGGTAATATGAGAGAGATATTTGCAATAGAGGACTATTAATGATGCTAGAAGTTGAGGTGGAGAGAAAAATATAGAGGAGAAATCCCTTCTCTGTGAACTGGGGAATTGGTATTTAGAGTAAAACAGAGACAATGAGTAGCCTCCATACTCTGGCCTGATGATAGGTTTTCCATGATTCCTCTTCATTTCCCTCTCTCAGGAGACAGCATCCATTTAAAGGACAATGAACCACTATTTATATAAATGCCTGTCAGAGAAATTCTCCAAACAATTGCAAATATTGACGAGTATGCAACAGATTAATTTTGCTTTGCTGCCATCTTCTCTAGGAGCAGACAGCCTTATTGAGTATAGTGGCTCTCTAACAGCTATATTCTCCCAGATTTCATCAAGTATTCTGTATACAGGGGGACTTTGACGACAATCAAAGAAACACTAATAGTCACTTCTGAGACAGATCTGCCGCCTTAATAATGGCCAAGCAGTTGCATAATGCTTTTGCCTCTAAGCCTGAGATTATCCACGCAAACAAAACCCCCACAATGCTGTCAGAGATTTGTTGGTTTCCTTTCTTACCAAATGGCTTCAGTGGTAAAGCATGGTGCCTTGCTTAGAATGACAGGAGAGGTAGTGGACCTCAGATTGCCCCAGGGCAAAGGCCAGGAATGTCAAGTATCTGATCGCAAATGGGTATCAGGTATCACATCTGTAACTTGGTAGGAGAGACTAGGGCTTAGGCAGGTCAAAAATTAAGTAATAATTTGAAAATACTATGCAATTTTAAAATGTGTTAAATTTACATTTTCATAGCATTTTCACCCCTCTAGTACTAAATAAACTAGTTGGTCGTCAATAAATAGTCAAAGGATATTATTAAGTATCTGCTACTAGCCAGGCACTTTGCTCAGCCCTGGAAATGAAAAGAAAGATGAAAGATAGCTTCTGCTCTGAAGGATTTCACAGCTGTCTAATGGGGGAGACAACATGGATGTATGTATAATTTATACAGGGCATGCTAGAGGTGATTTCAGACAGAAAGCACTAGCATTGGGGGAGAATAATGAGTAAACTGAGGTTAGAACTGGGATTTGAAGGAAGCCAGGAAAGCCAGGCAGTACAGATGAGAGGGGAGAGCATTCCAGGACTGGAAGACGTTACCAAAAATGGCTGGAACTGGGAGATGGAATTAGCAAAAATAATTGAACTAGCAAGTTATCAGATAGCCCCTTTCCTTCCCTCATGACCCTGCCAAGAATAGATGCCAGGTAAGCTATTCCGCTGTTCCAGCAGGTTCTTCAGCAGCAAATCACCTTCTTAGCAGTGCTCGTAGCATTCTGAACTCTTTTTCCCACTGGATGATTTGGGGGGCAAGTTTAGTACCATTCACCCTTGGTGTCATTTTGTGCTATTTTCCCTTGCATTTGGGGCCATCTCTAGTTGTCCTGATCTGTATCTGGCCACTGGACTTAGATGGCTCTGGAGTAGAAAGTGAGGCTGGTGATTTTGCACAGCCCTCCCTCACTTAAATCCAATTCACTTACAAGCCAGGGCATCACCTCCCTGATGTCATGGTCCTCTTTAGGAGCGAAGGACAAAAACGGTTATTTGTCCCTGGTGCTAAAATTGCTCTTTCTCATTATTCCAAGTACATTTATCAGGCTCATCTAGAGGAAGGCCGTATACATGGAAACGTTCCGGCTTCCAAAAATCCAAATCCAAATGGGGAAATCAGAATGATGAAAAATCACATGTGGTGCTTATTAGAAAAAAAAAAAACCAAATCTGTGAGGGTGGAAGAGACATTGTTCTAATTCTTCTACGAACTAAGGGATGGTATAACTGTACCAACAACATGACTCTGTGCAACCATCCCTGAGAGTGAACTTCATTCTATGGCATGCTAAAATTTAAAGAACACTAGCCAAAATACCTGGGTTCCCATGCCAACTCTGCCTCTTAATAGCAGTGTAACCCTATTAGCAGTGTGACCCTAGCAGGTCCTCTTCTCTTAGCCTCAGTTTCCTATACAAAAAATGGGAATAATTATGATACTTGTCCTGTTTACTTCATGAAATTGTGTATAAGAATAAACAAAATGTGTAAATCAGATTAAGTGTGTAAAAGTGTTTTCGTAATCATAAATGCTATATTATTATGATTATGTATATATTATGTATGTATATTATGTATTATGTTATTTTGTACTGTACTATACTGTATTATATTAGTAATAATATTGTATATGTGTATACATTATATACATATATATTATATATGTATATATTATGAATATGTATATAATAAAAAATATATTTGGCTCAATGGTTGCCCATTGGATAAGCAGTGGATAGTGCATTTATTCAGTTGACAATTTTACCACGTAAATAGAAATGGAGAAAGACCCTGAGCTTATTAGGTGAACCGCCTGGTTGAATTTATGGGAGAACATGGACAAGAATTGTGTCATGGGCAGGCATGAAAAGGTGGAGGAAATATTCAAATTAAATAGATCACAAGTCCCTTTGAGGCCTTAATGACATATGTTTGATACTAATATTATAATTTGATGATAGAGGCTAGTATGTGTAGCCACAGCTTCAAGAAGTGACTTCATGGGAATTTCTGTTTGCAGAGAAACTTAGGGGAGAGCAGCAATCGACATGTAATTATGTTCACAAAACTGACTTTCTTGATGAGTAAATCAATAACAGTTAGTCAACCAACATTTATTAAGATCTTATGAAGGGCTGGGCATTGGGCTAAGACTTGGGGATAAAAAGAAGAATAAAAACCAGTCCCTGCTCTTAAGAAATTCAGTCTCCCAGGGGAAAAACATGCAAACACCTATATACTAACAATCTATATACTGGATAAACTGCAGATATTAGTAGCAGTTAATATAAGAAGCAAAGCAAAGGAGTTAGGCAGTTAGTGAGAATGTGGCATAATGGATGGAGTGCTAGACTTGACCTCAGGAAGCCCAAGGTTCAAATTTTCCCGTTGATACTTTTGAACTCTTATGATCATAAACAAGTTGCTTTTCCCCTTGAGCTACAGTTTACTCATCTGTAAAATAGGGATACTGATATCTCATTAGGTTGTTATGAGGTTTTAAATGAGATATTGTAGAATAAGATGTGCTTTTGCAAATCAGTATATATGCCACAAATATCAGTATATATGTGTGTGTGTGTGTGTGTGTGTGTGTGTGTATACACATATATACACTATTATGTAGTGAAAATTTGGAGATTGGAGAAATTTTTTTCAGGTAGGTGAAAAAATGAGAGAGAGAGAGAGAGAGAGAGAGAGAGAGAGAGAGAGGAGAGAGAGAGAGAGAGAGAGAGAGACAGAGACAGAGAGAGACAGAGAGAGACAGAGAGAGACAGAGACAGAGAGACAGAGACAGAGAGACAGAGAGACAGAGACAGAGAGACAGAGAATAAAAATCAAGTGTATTGTTTCCAGAGCTTGTGCATGGGAGTAACATTCTTACAGCCATTTTTTTAAAGAAAAGAAATAAAACTGCATCAATGAAACATTAAAAAAAATACACAGACCAGGCCAGAAGGAAGTTCACAAGGGGACACAGATAAGGAGGTCAGTGTTGGGACTAATGTGTGATATTTAATATATATTTTAAAAACTCAAGCGGAATCTGAAAGAGATTCAAAGTTCCATTTATAGATTTTGTTTCTATTGTGTTTATTATGTCCTGTTCTTATTTGTATATGAAAATATTCATGATTGTTGGTACTTGTCCAGTTCATAATTTTAAAAAAGATAATTTGGGAAAGTTCATTTTTAGTCTCAATGGTTTAGGAATCCAGAGCTTCAGTAGTGTTTTCTTTTTTCAAGTGGTGGCAGCTGTCACAGCATCATAGAATATTAGTAGCTGAAGGGACTTCGGAGATAATCTGTCTGATTCAACCCTCTCATTTCAAGAATGAGGAACAGGACCCAAAGAACTGAAGTGACTTTGCTCCAGGTGACCTAGTAGGATGGTAAATCATGAAGTTTGGGAATCATATGAGTCTGTTTTGTCCATTCAGTTTCTTTGTATATCTTTTCTCTGATTCCATACCAAGGAAGAAACTAATTCGAAGGTGTCTGGGGATGGTGACACAGATGCACACCCTATCTAAGATTGCCCCAACTACTGTTGTTTTACCACATGCTTCAATGCTTTAATAACCAAAACCCACTGTGAAGGTGCAAGGTTGTTTGATCATCCATATATAACATTGACCACTGATATCAAGCTCATTTATCTTTACATTATTTCCTCTTGTTTCATGTTCCGCTATATTGATCTATTTACTCTTCCTGATATATGATGTGTCATCTTCCGACTCCATACCTTTATGCAGGCTTTCCCCTATGCCTGAAGTGCTCTCCCTTTTCAGCTCTGCCTCATGGTATCATCCATGGTCTCATTCAAACCCACTTCAGGTGCCACCTCTTTTTTTAATCACCTACAGTTATGAGTGTTCACTCCTGTGTCCCAAACCCCCAAATTACTTTGTATTTACTCAGTAATGTTTTATATTTTCTATTTTGTATTTATTATGTTTGTTATACCATTTTGGCAGATGGGCTAAACCAGGTTGAAAGTAATTGACAGGCCTCAAGCCTGTAGGTGAGTTAGAGTGACATCTGTGCCAACCATGTGAAGACTTCCCCTTGAGGAGTGAGTGGATGAGAACAACAGTCATGAAGACGGCTGAAGCAGGCACTGTGGAGTACTTAGAGCCTGGTCAGACATGGAAGATGCCAAGGTCATTCGCTGCATCCCAAGCCACCGCCAGTCCTCCTGACTTTTGTCCTGCCACTAGACTTCAATGACTCAGAAAGAGAGAGTGAGACCGATGACTTCGTGCAACTCTGCCTCACTTCAATCCATGGTCGAGTCAAGACATCACTGGCAACATCACTGGTCCTTTTCTGCATGAAGGACAAACAACAATTTATATTTGCTTCTCTATAAAAATGCTTTCTTCCCCGAAAGCAGAATGAGAGTGGAGGGCATTTTTGTGTATTGCCCCAGAACTAGTACAGTGCCTTGTACATCAGTGCCTAGGAAATGCTGGTTTTAATGAATTCAAGGAAGTGCATGGAATCCTGTTGAGTGGAACTGATTAGCGCTGTTTAGTGGGGTGAGACTAGATGGTGAATCAGAGGTCACAACCGCTCTGGGGCGGACTGCTTGAAAATGTGTGAGGACCATTTGTCATGCTCCGATTTCTGAACAGAATCTGGTTATAAAGTCCATGTTGTACTTTGTTGGGTTCTTTGACTTGCAAAGAATTTTATCTCTGATGTGGTGCAAAGACATTAAGGAGACTGCTAAGTATGGACACACCTCACCCAATCAGTGCCTTTGGGGAAGCCATGTTTGGGGAAGCTGTTGGAAGCAAACAAATACGCAGCGAAGTAAATAAATACTCCTGTTAATAACTGGAGGACAATGCATGTGCAAGGACAGGGAGAAGAACTAGGGAAATGACAGGGCTAGAAGCTTAACACTAACTTTAACTGAGTGACTGAAGCTTGATTTGTGTCTTGGGGGATTGATCAAAAGACATGACAGTGCGTTTTCATAAGTTTGCAGTGGGGTTTGAACGAAAATCCAATTGTTAAATTTTCAACAAGATCATTTGGACCTGGGAAATCAGCAGATATTTTCATTTCGTTGATCGTTTAGGTTTAAGATGTTGATGGAGATAATATTAATAACCCAGATTAAACTTTAACATGCATCAGATATCGGGAAGACCAGTGGTTCAACATTTACCAGCACTTCCCTGACTTGTGATGTGCTAGTGACATTATTGTAAAATCGTTTTGGTGAAGGCAGTGTTGTGTAGTTTTACTATTAAGTGGCATCATAGAGCCCAGAGCACTAGGCTGAATGAGGAAGTCCTGAGTTCAAATTCAGCCTCAGACACTGTGTGACCTTGAGCATATCATCTATCCTCTGCCTCAATTTTGTCACCTCTAAAATGGATAATAATAGCACTTACTTTCCATGATTGTGAGGATGAAATCAGGTAATATTTATAAAGTGCTTGCAAACCTTAAGGTGCTATATTAATATAGCTATTGTTACCATTATCCCCCGCCCCCTATTTAAAATCAACCATGTACCCACTGCAATAGCTGTGCAGGTGCCACCTGTCCAGGTGCACAGACTCCATTCCCATCCCCCACTCCCCTTCCACCCGTCACTTTGTGGTTGCAACAGTTTTTATAAAGCCTTGATCTGACCATGTCACTCCTCAATATACTCCAATGCCTGTTGTTGACTCTGTTTTTCTTTATCTCAACCTTTTTAAATTTCCATTTTTTGTTTAAGTTTCAAGACCGCTGTTAGTCTAACACCCTCGTTTTTCCATCCCTTCATATCTCGATGTAAGTGTTCAGGGAGAAAGGCTGCTGTTGAGGGTTTTAGGGTTCCCAAGCAGTCTTGTAATGGTGAGAAGGAAGAAAAGGAGATGGGCAAAGCCAAAAAATCCTGTAGACTCACGTCCTTGTGCCTAGAATCGGTGATGGTCAGAAGTACTTTCAACATACTCTGAGACTAAAGCTCACATGATAGAACATATCAGGGGCACAACAGTAAACCAAAGAGCCAGGCAGACCCATCCGACCTGCAGTTAGAAATGAGGGAATAAAAAAAAAGTCAGAAAAGGGTTCAATATTTCACACCATGGGTGGATTTTAAGTTGAGAAAAACAGGTTTTTGTCATCTTTAAACACAAAGGACGGCAATAATGATAATGATAATGATGACGACGATGATGATGATGTGGGGTGGTAGGGGGGTTGTATATAAAACCAGGAATCACACAACTCCCTTATTCCCACCCCTTAAAGGGATTAGTCTGTTTTCTCGTGCTTTGTGTTTGAGGAACAGCAAATAATTTCCATCAATTATTGAGTATACGGAATGGGAATTATCTGGTGGTGGCTGCAAACTCTGTCTTCTAGCAGTTAATGAGATTAGTTCTAAAGATCCATGGATGAGCGATGCACCACTAGGGATATTAGGGAGCCCCTTCAGACTTGAGGTGAACAGCTGTTCTAGCGTGCAGAATTATCTACCTCATTCTTCTTCCATCTTTCTTCCAAAATGCTTGTCTGCTCACTAGTTAGTTCCTCAGGACCTTCTCCCCTCCTTCTCCCTTCCCCTCTTAAACAAGCACCTGCCAGATTGCTGTGGAATTTCTTTGAGAACGGTCTTTAAGGTTTAAAAGCGGTTTATTACCCTCAATGTGTAATTGCTTCTGCAGTGCTGGCTCAGCATTTTTACCAGTCAATCACCCCAGCCCCACCTTCCATAGCAAGCACGAGGCTATTGGATAATGTGGAACTTCAGTCCACTGGGCTTGGAGTCCTCATTATTAAGTAAGTGCCTTTCTTCCCCAGCTTTGCTACTGATGGTCACTTAGCCCATTTCAGAAAAAGGGATGCTATGGTTTCTTTGGGGCTTTAAATTGAGCTGAGTTTCAAATGGGGTGGCTAAGAGCTTCAGTATCTGTGACAACATGATGTTAAAATCTCAGGGCTGCCTCTTTTCCACACCCATTCCTCCCTTCCTCCTCTCCACCTCCATGCTAGAGCTGTTTGGGCTCTGCTCTTGTCCAGTCACTACTAAGCTGTTCTGTGGCACCACTGAGAATAGTTTATGAGGGAAAGAATAGTAATAAACCAACTGAAACTGAATGCTTTGAAATTATAATGACCAAACCTCCCCCCACAAAGAGTAATGACAAGTCCTTTCCCTGTCACTTTTGTACAGAAGTGAAACATTGCTTATAATGTCAGGGTTTGGTTTTGTTTTTGGTGTGTGGTTAGTTTTGTTGAATTGTTTTCTTTCCCTCTTTTTTATGTTTCATTATGAGATGACTCTCTGGGAAGGGGTGGGGATGGAGGCACTATGAAATATAGGTGATATAAAAACAAAAAAATTTATTTTTAAAAACTTATCTGGAGGCGTAGATGATTTCCTCATTTACGGGAAAACTGTTCCTATGAATTAAGCATCTTGGATGTGTAAGAAACTCAGGAATCATTTTCTGTCAAAGAGTACTGGAACTCAAGATCTTTTGTTGAGATGGAAGGGCAGTTCTTTGTTCAAAACTGTGATTCCTTTATTCAGAGATTCTTTTTGGGTGGGAGCACTTTGGACCACAAGGTGAGTGAAAGGTTATCACCAGCAAACATACACTATTGTTCCACTTGTCATAGAACCTCCTTTATTTAAAAATAATGATGGAATAGGGGCAGGGCAAGGAGACTTGCCCTAAAGAACCAGAAGCACACACCCATAATGACCAGTAGGTACCCAAACCTAAGCTGGAAGGAAGTCATCAAAAATGTTCTTGTGGCTTTTTAACAAAATGATACTCTTCCCCAACCATCACAACACAGACCATACTTATCATTTTTCAAGGTGAGGTAGATGATAGGCACTTCTTATTAATAGACTACAGTGCGTCAGAACTGGGAACTAACAGGATGTACCAGCAATAAGCAAGCTTGGGCTGGCCTTCAATCAGAGCTGGAACTGGCTTCATCTGCTTCTAGTGCTAGAACTGGGGCCCACAGGTCAGTCCCCTCAAGGGGGATATCGCACTGAGAAGGAGTCAAGTGGTCTGCTATAGAGTCTTGGACCTCAACCAAACAAGAGGGGAGGGGGCAAAGATGATGCTTTGCTGTGAGATCCTAGGGAGGTGGTGGCCAGAATTGCTTTACTCTGTAACTCTGCAAAGCGGGGTTCCAGGACTACTACAGGAATACCCCTCACCCCCATCATGTCAGTGCCCTGAAACAAAACCTGCTTTTGCCCTTTGTTATTCAGTACTCTGTTCTTGGCAGTCAGGGTTGGGGGAAGGTTTGTTTCCTACAATTCACCACAGTCTGGGGCAGGGGGAGGAAATGAAGCTCCCCAAATAGAGGTTTTTTCATTGCTTTTTACCAGGGTACAACTATTTGAGATTCCCCATGGGAAAAAACTCTACAGGAAAAGTCTCATTTTGCCTCATTTGCTGTTCTCCCCTATACCAAGATGATGATGACATCCAGGGCATCATGTTTGACTATGAAACTCAGTGATACAAGTATTTCTTCCACCAACAATTATTAAACACCTCCATTGTGCAAAGTCTATGTAAAGTTCTTTGATGGACCTGTCTTCTCATAGATGTGGATATTTCTTCCAGTAATACTAATTTTGATCTGGCATTTATATGTCCAACACCTACCCAGTATAGTTCCAGGCACACAATAAGTGCTCAATAAATGTTTAAACAGGGTTGCTAGGTGGCACAGTGGATAGAGTGTCAGGGTTGGAGTCAAGAAGACTCCTTCCTAAGTTCAAATCTGACCTTGGACAGTTACTAGCTGTGTGACCCTGGGCAAGTCACTTAACCCCATTTGCCTCAGTTTCCCCATCTGTAAAATGAGCCAGAGAGGAAATGGCAAACTACTCCAGGATCTCTGTCAAGAAAACTCCATATGGGATCACAAAGAGTCAGATGTGACTGAGATAACTCAAAAAAATGTCTGAATGAATATATGAATGAAAGCAGGATGCAACCTATCTATTCCCTCTCATCTTATAACTACCACATTCTGTAGTAAGTTCTCCAAAGAAAGTTCATTCAATG
This sequence comes from Bettongia penicillata ogilbyi, assembly GCA_023548195.1. Taxonomy (NCBI): domain Eukaryota; kingdom Metazoa; phylum Chordata; class Mammalia; order Diprotodontia; family Potoroidae; genus Bettongia; species Bettongia penicillata. The sequence goes on from JAJHZJ010000174.1 coordinate 5,714,197, forward strand.
TGCTTGAGTTTTTCTAGTTTTCTTGACATTGTGTGAGTAACAATGAAGCAGATTGATTATCCCATACTTTCTAGGCATATACCTCCCTAAACATCTTTATGTTATTTCTCTTATGTGATTCTTGGTTGGTAATGGGGCTGCACCCTACACAAGACCATCATGCACCTCTCTGTTGCCCTTTTAGTGACTCAACTTTAATTCTTTGGAGATTGGTATTCCATGACATAGTCTATGATCCAATGGTATTGGCCTTTTCCCTCTTCCTGGCACACAACACTCTGTCTCTTGACCCTCTGCTTTTCACTATTGCCCCCCATACTTGGAATGCTCTCCAACCTCATTTCCATCTCCTCTTCAAGACTCAACTCACATCCTACTTTCTGTAAGAGATATTAGGACATAGATTCTTTCTCAGTTGCATCCCTTAACCCAACCCACAATTACTATTACTTTATCTCTAACATTATTTTCCATTTATACTCTATATATCTTGTATGTAAAGTCTTTGGCATATCATTCCCTCTATTAGAATGGGAGCTCCTTGAGGACAGGGTTCATGTTTTGGACTGGCTTTGCATACCCAGTGCTTAGCACTGTGCCGGTTATGTAGTAAATGTCAATAAATGATGATTGATTGATTGACACAGTCATGTAACATTACTGGGAGAATATTAGCCTTAGAAAGTTGATGCTTTTTATGTGTAGAACCTTATAAGATTAAATGCTGTCTCAGGTAGGGAGTGGGGAGGGAAGAGGAGAAAATTTAAAACTTATGGAAGTGATTGTTTAAAACTTAAAACAAATAAATTAATTAAATTAAAAAAATAAAGGGTTGATTGAAGAGTAAAAAAAAAACAACCTGATTCTTTGTTTCAGAAAGAAGATTAGGAGACACAAAAGTAAATAAAACCAGGGCACTGTCCACGCAAAGCTCAAAATCCAGTTAAAGTGGCAAGAAAACACAGAGAATTATAATACAATCAAGAATGTTTTTATTGACTCCTGAGGTTCAAAGAAAATACTATGATAGTTTTGATTCATGATTGCTCAAAGATACCTAACAAATGATATCATCTGCGTTCATTTCACAGATTAAGAAAAGCCTGTTGGCAAGGTCATAGAGTGAATCATCCTAGAATTCATCTACAAAATCTAAGTCACTATGCTAGTCTCCCTTCTAGGAAGCTCCTTTGTGCATGATTCAGAATAAACATTACAAGCAATGAAGATCACTTGGAGAATCTTGTGCCTTCTGCTACATTTGTTAGCATCATTGTAATTTTCATCGTCATTGTCTGAGCCTCTCCACCTTCCTTCCTCTGTCTCCAACAACCACTACTGCTGATAGAGACCCTGGCCATGGTGGCATCATGGAGGCCATAGTCAGATCATGGAAGCCATCCTGGGCTTCTGAGTGGGTTGGTATCTGACGCAGCTGCATTGGTTTGCAACCTATTTGATTATTCCTTTGTAGTAATAGTGAGAATTATAATTAATAATGTTTGAGATGTATATAGTGTTTTAAGACTTGAAAAGTGCTTTGCATACATTATCTGTTTTAATCTCATCATACCACCTCACATTTGCATAGTGCTTTACAAAAGTTTTAAAAATGCTTTCATATATATAATATAATGCTTTTATATACATACATATATATGCATATATGTATATGTGTATATATTTATATGTAATATTCACACCTAATTCTAAGATTATTGTTTCTGACCTTAATTAAGGCTTAAATTCTGAGAACATATTTAGAAACCTCACATCATTACATCAAGGAGTTACACACACACACACACACACACACACATACTATACCTGTCTATAACTTTGTCTTGTGGAATTGCCTAAGGCTAAGAGAAACTACGACTTGTCCATAATAATAATAATTGTTAGTATGTATATATAGCACCTACTGTGTGAGACTTGGGAAATACCTGACAAGGAATATAAATTTCCTGAAACAGAGCTCTGGAAAACCAAGCTTTGATACAGCTCACTGGGATTCAAATGGAGCTGGATGACTATGCCTTAAACTCAAATCACTCTGGCTCTCATTGATTGGCCAATAAGAGGTCCCAGCACAAGTTTCAGTTGGTCATTGGTTGTGTTTTGTTGGTTCAGAGTGAGTGTAAATAGCAATTGTTTCTGTTCTGTCCAGAAACTCTGAGAGTCTTCCTCTCCCAGATTGATTTTTTTAAATTTTTGTTTCTGTGTAGGCAGAAGAAGCCATTTTTAGCCTCATTTCTTACCTAGCCTTAATCACTTGAATGGGTGTTGCCTCAGACAAACTGAAACCTGGGAAAGACCTTAGCTTAGAAAGGCCAAAGTCTCCCATGGCATCCCAAGCCATCTCCAGTCATCCGAATCTATCTCTTACCATTAGCCCCAGAGTAGGAGAGAGTGAGGTTGATAATTTTGCCAAACTCTGCCTCACTTAAATCCAAGTCACTCGTAAGTTAAATCATCACCTTCCTGATGTCATTGGTCTTCTTCAAGAATGAAGGACAAACAGCAACAACTACATGGCAGCCACTGTGCTGAACTCTTTCTTATTTTATCCTCACAACAACTCTAGGTGGTAGGTGCTATTATTATCCCCATTTTACAGCTGAGGAAACTGAGGCATACAGAAGTTAAGTAACTTGCCCAAGGTTAGCAAACCACTCCACTATCTTTACTAAGGAAAGCCCAAAAGGGGGTCACAAAGAGTCAGACTTGATTGAAATGACTCAACAATAACACAGACAAAAAGTATCTGAGGTCAGGTTGGAGCTAAGATCTTTCCAACTCAAGACCCAGGGCTCCTATGTACCACCTAGGCACCTCCATAGTCACATAGCTAATTCGTGTCAGAGGTGAGATTTGAATCCAGGCCTCTCCAATCAGCCTTCTTGCCATGTTACTTTTATACCCCACTGTCTTTCTGTGATTTATGTATCTTAAAAAACAAAAATGGAGGTTGGGCCAAGAAGATGAAGCATGATTTCTCAGTCATTGAACAAAGGGATTGTCTATATCCCTCTTTTCTGTTACTTAAAAAAACAAGCAAGAAGCAGGGAAATGTTAAGAATATCCCATGCTGGGGTGACCAGAGTCATTAATTTTTATGAGACAACACAAGGTGGTCAGATGGTAATGTAATGGGAAAAACCCAAGAGTTGCAATCAAAAGATCTAAAGTAAACTCCTGGCCCTGGACTCGATCCTGGTCTTGCCTTGTTCTAGTTGTATTACCCTGTGAATCAAAGGGCCTATATGCATTGACTTTTCCCTTATATAAAATGGGGATTATGAAATCAGGCTATTATGAGGATCAAATGAGCTAATAAAGATATGTCCTTCACAGCTACAAATCAATGAATCAACAAGCATTACTCAGCATCTACTCTGTGCTGATCAATATAGTAGACGCTGGAAATACAAAAGGCAAAAAAAAAAAAACCCCAAAAAAACCCATAAATGTGTAGTCCTTGACCTCAAGGACCTAAAATACTTTATTTTTTTTGCATAATTCTTGCCTCTGTTTAAATATAGTTTGCATACCTATTTTCCTTTTTTTCAAAACATTTATTTTTTTGACTTCATCAGGTAAGGATGAAAAAGATTTCTCTTTTTCTATTTTATAAGAATAAAGCACCCTGGCCCTCTTAAGGATGAGTGATGGAAGAACCCTCCCTCCCACTTCAAAGCAGGTGCAGATGTCTTCTGATTCCTACCTGCCAACTATGTTGACAGTTTTCCCTGACTGCTGAGACAAAATTTCAAGGATTTACTAAATGAGCAATCTCTGACCCTATGGCTCTCTACTTACAAGACCCAAGCTGTAAGCAGGAGACTGAGCTCCTGAGGTGAGAGTTCATGGGAGGAATAACCTACAGGACCTGGGCTTCTGAGCACATGGCCTTCTGGATAAACCTTTGCCTGGGACAGGACTGTTTCCTGTTTATAGCTTCTTTTCTTTGACACAAATCATTCTTATTTGCTGAGGCCACAAGGAAAGAGAGCCTGAGGGATATGGTTTGTCTGCTTAATAACTCCATGGAATTATGATTCAGAAGCCAATTGAGAAGTGTCATCTGGCCAGTAAGAAACAGAGGATATTTGTGCCCATTCCAAACGGGGGAAAGGCCCCTCCATCCCACATCCCCAAATGAGTGTTACAAGAGAAAACAGTGAAATCCAAACACACTAATTAACCTTCTCTCAATTATACTGTACTCATTTTGGAAAATAAAGATTCAAGTGTCTTCTATTTAAGGAGCTAAAATTCTATCAGGGGAGGAAACATGTACAAACAGAAGTCCAGAGAAATAAATACAAGGTTGTTTTGGGGGAAGACACTAGCAGTTGAAAGGACCAAAAAAGGCTTCACTTTGGAGGTGGTGTCTGAGTTGATTTTTGAACAATATTAAGAATCCTAAGAGGGAGAGGTATGGAGAGAGGGGAGCATTCCAGGCTTAAGGACAAAGGCAGAGACATGAGATGGAGAATTGTGTGTTAGAGCAAGAGGAAGACCAGTTTTATGGGACCACGGAGTGAATGAAGAGGAGTAAAGCTTGAAAAGGAACCAGGATTTAAAGGTTTTAAATGCTAAATAGAGGCATTTATATTTGATTTTAGAAGCAATTAGGAGCCATTAGAGTTTATTAAGCAGGGGAGTGACGTGGTTAAACAATATATGCCTTTGGTAGCTGAATAAAAGATGAGTAGAAGGAGAAATCTGAATCAGGAAGACAGATGAAAAGGCTATGGAATGAGGTGAGGATGACCCATCTCAAAGTGACAGCTGTGTGAACGTAGGCCACAAACCTTTATTCAGGAAAGGGGTCTGTAAGTTTTACCAGACTGCCAAAGGGGTCCATGACACAAAAGATGATAGGAACCCCCAAATTAGACCTAGCTTGTAGGTGCTAATTCATGGGTTATTTTCCTGATATCTTTACCAATGGAGAGCACTCTGCAGGATAGTTGTAGAATAATAGCTCTTGTTTATATGTTTTAAAGGTTTGCTGTTAGTATTAACTATAATATCTCATGTGGCCTTCACAATAATCCTGTGAAGTAAGTGCATCCCCATTTTATAGATGAGGCAACTGAGGCTGAGTAGAGTTAAGGAACTCACAAAGAATCACTCAGCTAGTAAGCAAGTCAGAATTGAGAATTTCTACCTGGGTCTTTCTGAATTCAAGTTCAACACTCTAATCATACTGCCATGTTGCCCCTCTGGATTTTAAGGACTTCAATACACATCTGTTGTTCAATTTCCTTTCTGTTTGGAGAACTACTGTTTTCCTCCATGAGGCTGAAGTACAAGTAATTTAAAGAAATTGCTTCACAAAAATAACAGTTGTAAGTGAGGTTGACTGTTGGCAGGAAGGCTGGTGTGCTGTGCCAGGGGTCAGGGTCCTGAGGTAGGCCTTAGAGAAACCTGGGAGCCAAAGAAAAACTCATTGTTTACTCAGAGATTTCCTCATGGAGCCCACAGGAGGAAGCAGCTTTTGTAAGGATTGGGGAAAAAATGTTGATTGGACAAGGTAAGATGCGCTCAGCAGAGCTAAATATTGTGTGAGCCCCAGCTTTCTGCCTGTTGAATAACTGGGGTGCCAGCATGAAGAAAATAGTAAAGTTATATTGGTTGCACCTTTTGTTTGGAGGCAGGATATTATAATGGAAAGATCACAGAAAATGTACAAAAATATTAATAGCAGCTCTTTTTGTGGAGGCAAAGAATTAGAAACTGAGAGGATGCCCATCATTTTGGGAATGGCTGAACAAATTTTGGTATTTGAAGGAGATCCAATACTGTAGTGAAATAAGAAATGATGATAGAGATGGTTTCAGAGAAACCTGAAGAGACTTATATGAACTGACACAAAGTTAAGGGAGGAGAACCAAGAGGACACTGCACACTGTAACAGCAGTATTTTAAGAATGATCAGCCATGAAACAGTTACTCTAATCAATACAATAACCAACCATGGTTCCGAAGGACTTAATGAAATGTAATCTACATACAGATAGAGAACTGATGGGCTCAGAGTACAGATTGAAGCATCTTTTCTCTCTCTTTCCCCCCCTTTTGAGAACATTGTTTATGTGGAATTTTGTTTTTTAGGACTTCATATTTGTATTGGGCTTTTTATTTTTTGCCTTCTCAGTGGTCAAGGGATGGATGGGGAAGAGGGAGAAAATATGGAACTGAAAACTAAAAGAAAAAAATAAAGGAAGGGAGGAAGGAAGTTAGGAAGGAATAAGGAAGGAAGGAAGGTAAAAAAAAGAGTATGAGACTTGGCATCAGAAGGCTTGAGTTCAACTTCCAGCTAACTCTAAACCTTATGTCTATGTGACCATGGATCAATCATTTTATGAGCTTCAATTTCTTTGCCTGTAAAACGGGGATAAATATACTTTCATTTCTTATGTCACAAAGTTGCCATTGAGTTTTAAAATTTAAAGCACAATAGAAATGTAAGGTGTTAAACAGCACTTATTCTTGTTGCATGACCAATCTACTTACTTTTCCAACCATGCATTTTCTTATAGTTACATAGCCTATGTCACTTGTTGCATATAAAGCAACACTGGATATATGCTGCAAACACCTTATTTTCCTTCATGCATCTGTCCATGCCCTTCTGGGTCACCTGCAACATTAATTCAAAAATTATAGGGATCTAAAATTTGCAACCTTATGACATTACTAGGGCAACATTTGTGCTTAGAGACCAACAGAGAAACAGAAAGAGACAAAGAGAGAGGCAGAGACAGAAAGACAGAGAGAGACAGAGAGACAGAAAAAGAGAGTTAGCTTTGGTTTCAGAAATCATTCTGGGATCATTGGAAGCATTGTACAATTTTCCCAGTGCAATGAAACCTACTCCCATCATCCTATCTAATTCTGGATCCAATCCATTTCAGTATCTTCAGTGTCCAAGATAAATGCGTTAGTATTCTGACTCAATGGAAGGACAGCCAAGTGCAGGTCATAGTTTGGAAAATAAGCATTTTGCAATCATTCCATTTTTCCTATATGGAATTTCTAGGTCAATGACTTTTGAGTAATCATGGAAAATTCTATAATATTCTGGAGTTTAACATTATCAATTCCTAAGAGGAGCATCTATAGGAACATATCATCTCTTCACAATACCATTTCCAATTTGTTCCTATAAAGATTTCTCCCATACTAGAGAAAAATACCTTTGGCAGACTTACTTCTCCTGTCCTAGTCCTCCCTTGACATTAATAAATGAAAAACACTGTGACTAGAAGTATCTCAGTGGTCACATCCAATCAAGAATCTAGCCTCTTGACAGAGATGCCACTCCCAGATGTAGAGTGTCTTATACAGCAGACTGAGAGATACAGAGAACACATGAGTCCATTGTGTTTATAGTTTATTGATTATGACTTGATAGAGAAAACAATCCATTGTGAAGTCTTCCCTTCAATAAAGTGCTTTCCATGTATATGTTAAGATCAAATAAACTTCTTTAGTAGGTGGAACCACAGACAAAACTTTTATTGTTCCTCTGTTTATCAATATCAAATGAGACAGAAGATTAATCGGGCACATATGCTTGCCAAAGTTTTTTGAATAATGGAAGGTATCTTGGACAAAATCTCCGCGAGGTAAGGAGTCCCCATAAATGGGGTAATTAATAAGTTTGCAAATGAGATTGTGGTGACTGCATTTAATTCTACAGAACTCTTCAATGAGATCCAAGGCCACTCAGAAAAGATTGGTTTAGTGATCCAAAATTTCAATGAAGAATGAATATTGTTCAGATTCTGACATACAGTTGGATGGAAAATCCATTGAGTAAATTCACACATATCTTAGACAAACACTGCCAACAGACAATGAATAGCTCCAGAATTGAACAGGAAAGTGTACTGGATTGCATTTGGGAAATTGCATAGTACTTTCTATAATCCTAAAATGCTTCCTGCTGCCAAAGCCTATCTTTTTAAAAACATTAATATTTTCTTACTGATGCTATATAGCTCTGAATCATGAAACACCATAACCTTCAAAGAATAAAAATGATAAGGGACAAAAACAATCATAGAAAAACTCACAGTGGATATAGATGGGCTACTTGATATTTCCAGTGTTGATTTGCATGAGAGAAGTAGCGTAAAATATCATCTGTTATCTTGGATTTTTTTTTTAACTTTGCATGCTCAGTGCCTAACTGTTAGTTTGCATGCTCAGTTACTTGGACATAGCTGGTGCTTAATGAATAATAATAATAAATATTATTTATTTATAAATAAATAAATATAAATAAATAATAAAAAATAAATAAATCAAGCATTTATCTGGTGCCTACTTTGTGGCTTTACAAATATTAGGGGCAGCTGGGTGGTACAATGGATGAAACTCTGGACGAGGACTCAGGAAAACTCAAGTTCAAATCTGCCCTCAGGCACTTACTAGCTACTCAACCTGGGTGAGTCAATTAGCATCTGCCTGTTTCCTCAGTTGTACCCACCTTGTAAATTTAAGGATTAAATGAGATTATATTTGTAAAGCACTTAGGACAGATCCTGGCACATAGTAAGCACTATGGAAATGCTTATTCTCTTCCCTTTCCTCCTCTTATCTCAGAGGCTAAGTGACTTGCTCAAGGTCACACAGCTAGTAAGTCTGGGAGGCCAGATTTCTGACTCCAGAACCAGAGGTCTATACATTGTGCCACCTACCTGCCTCATAATGAATGAACTGAATCCATGACACACATGGCCATAAAAGAGGTGGATCATCCTGACAACTTTGCACCATTCTGCCTCTTTTCAATTTACACATGAGCTAAGACATCATCACTGTGATGTCATTGGTTTTCTTTGAAAACAAAGATCAAACAACAAAGACAAGAATAACAGGTGAGCATTTGGAGTCCTACTTTCAGTCTGGACCAGGGATTTCCTTGGTTCAGGGTAACTCTTGGGAGGCGACTTCATTTACAAATGTTTCGTAATTTCCATAATCCTAGAGGGTTACAGAGAGGAACTGAGAAAGAGCGCGAATTGTCCAGGATCTCTTAGACAATGTGTGTAAGAGGAGGAATTCAAACTCAGCTCTTCCTGACTCTGAAACCAGTTCTTTATCCATTCCACCACAATGCCTCTCCAAGAAATGCTCTAATGCCCACAGATTATTAAAAGATATAAAGAAAAGCATCTAGAACACTGGGGATATCCTTTATGGAGAATGAATGATAAGGCATTAATAAAAATTGCAAAATATGAGAAGGCATGACTGGGTTGGCTGTTCATTCTTTATTTTTGAAGAGGACTGATGATATCACAGGGTGATGTCTTGACTTGTTCATGAACTGGATTTGGCACTCTCTCTTCCAGAGTCAACAAAGTCTAGTGGCAAGACAGAAATCAGGATGACTGGCGATGACCTGGATGCAGTGGATGACCCTGGCATTTTAGATGCCCGACCAAGCTCTAAGCCCTCCACAGGGCCTGCTTCTGCTGCCTTCAGGGTGTTAGAACAAATTGTTCTCATCCACCCATTCCACCGGGAAAAGTGTTCACATGTTTGAGTTTAAGTGTGCCCGGGGGGAGGGAATGCCCATATTAATAAGATCTGAAAGGATTGTGATTCCACCCAAGTATCAGCATAAGAATGAACTCTTTAAGAACACCAGGCCTTAATTTCCTTAATAGGACATATATGAACTCAAGTATTCCTGACTCTAGGCCAAGCACTCTTGGCTCTGCAGTGATTTGTTGCTTAGAGAAATCAGTACACTGTCATCTGCAAACAGGAGGTGCTTGCCATCTTTAGTCTAAACTCTGCCCTGGACCTCCTCTATGACCGCAGTGAACATCTTTGATGAGGCCCCATCTTCTTGTTTTATGTTCCTTGATATGAATAATCAGAGGGCCATCAAAGTTATCTGTTGTGATAGATGCTATAAGTGACAGGTGCTCCAGCTTGTTATCACAAAGGTTCTGGGAAGTTGTGACTTTCCTGTGGTGAGCCAGATAAGAAATTATCACAGATAAGATTCCCCAGATTCAAGCCTGAGACTCTTTTTACTACCACAAGATGATGAAATGAATTTTTGGACACATTGTATTTGAGTTGAGTGTAGGGTGTACCTGTGGACTTTTAGCAAGCCACTCGAAAGGTGGAATTTAGGACTGATGTGTGAGGAGGTTTGGGAGTCTTTTTACCTAGAGGTAATCAATCATTTAAGTCAGGGGCAGAGGAGAGTTTGTGGAAGGAGAGAACACAGAGAGAAGAGGACTGAGAGCAAAGCCTTAAAGGCATGCTATACTGAGAGGAAGGAAGGGAAGTCAGGCAGGATACAAGAAAGAAATGCTCAGAGAACGAGGAGGATGGGCCTTGGATCAGAACCCAAGGGAAGAATGGGTATTAATAGCTCACATTTAGGCAGGCAGTTGTGGGTTAATAAAGAGTTTAATTTTGTCACCAGTGTCATGCCACAGTGAAATCCAGGAGAATGAGGACTTTAAAAAAAACCAAAACAATTGTAATTTAACCCAAGGAGGTCAATGGTGACTTTTGGGAGTGACGTTTGAGAAGGGAGTGGGGAGTGGAAGTCAGGGAACAGAGAGCTGAGGAGTGAGTGGGTGGTCCCTAAGAAGAGGCAGTAAATGGAGCTGGCTAGGCCTAGAGGTTTGGCAGTGAAAGGAAGGAGAGAGGTAAACAATAAACTGAGTGGGCAGCAGGGTCAGGGGGAGGCTTTCCAAGCATGTTTGTAGGCAGTGGGGAAAGAACTCATGGAAGCAGAGAGCTCTTTCTATTGTCTGCACGTGCAAACAGCCCTGTCCCGGTCCCTGTGGATAGGCAAGCAGGTGGTCAGAGGCCACCAGTGGGCTGGGCTGGGCCAAGCATTTGGTGTGGCTGCAAGGGAGTTTAAATTCTGCTGCTGAACAGATGGCGCTGGAACTGCTAGTAATTCATGTCTCCAGCACAGGCCTATTGAATCATGCCTCTGAACTTTTTCAGGATTTACTTGGTGGTGGTGGTGGGAGCGTTAATGTGATCTGGTCCGTCTCTGCTTTCGCTCCCTGTTTGTGTGATCTGGAGACACTGGGCTGCTTAGAACTTGTGGCCAGACGCAGGACTATTTGTCTGTAAAAATTCTCCTAATTCATTGATTAAGGGTGTTGATAAAGAATATGGGTTTGAGGATGGGCTCATTGCACAGAGAATTTAGAAAAGTAGAACTGACTTTTTTGTTACTCTGGCAGAGAATTTGCAAGTGGAAGTGGCGGGGGTGGGGGGTGCCGGTGGGGGGATGAGAAAAGTATCATCGTATCCAACAGAGAAGTTGTTTCCAAGCCATTATGGGAAATGTGAACCATGTGGAAATATTTAGACACCTCTATTATGTAAGCCCCCGTAGGGCACCTTATGTTTGCAAGAATCCAGTTAATTGAGTAAATTATTTGCCACAATAATCTGTCAGACATTGATTCTAGAATGATTCAGTGTTTATTAAAAATCTTACTGTGTGCACAGCAAATTCTTTGACGGTGTTAATAAGTATCAGACCCACAGAGGCCAAGAAGTCAGTGCAAGAGATGGAATTGCAATTGCAGCTAATCTTTAGCCAGCCTTCTAAGGTGTCAGCATATGCACACTATTCAGCTGCTCTGAATGGACTGTCTCAAGAGGATGCAATGTGGAGTTCTGTGTGTGTGCACATACACACGCTGTATATACATATATATGTGTGGGTCCATAAGTACATACATGTCTATGTTTGTATACATATGTATATGTAGAGAGAGAAAGAGGTAGAGGAGAGACAGAAACCGAAACAGAGAGACAGAGACAGAGACAGAGAGAGAGATCCAAGCCTGTGATTTCATAGTATGGAGATCTCCCAATGAGAAAACTCTTTCTACTAATGAATATTGGCAGCTTTTTTGCAATTTATAGACTTAGAGTTGCCATAGGCATTGAGAAGTGAAACGACTTGTACCGAGTCATAAAAGATATGATGTCCAAGGTGGAACTTGAACCTACGATGTACCAGTTCCAAGGCTACTGTGCTATGGGACCTAGTACACACACGTGCACACACAGTATATGCACACAGTTATATATAGTACACACATATAAGGCACAAATAGATGTCATATTTGTTATATGTTTATTTTATGTGCCATACATACATAGGCATAGATTATATTTACATATTTTTATTATTTGTGCGCACACAAATGTGGAAGTTTATATATGTGTGTATAAGCATATAAGATATGATATTTTATGTGTTTATATAGAAATGTTTGTTACATATGTTTGTTTTTACATGATACCTCTGTGTCAGTATCTCTAGCAATACTCTTATCTAGAGATTTTTAGACTGTAGCACTTACCTGAGGGAGTGTTGTGAAGATTGAGGAGTTGTAATTTGTGTAATTGTGCTATCTTGATTCTGTTTTGCTCAAAGAGCACAGCACCCTTTCTGATATGGGCATTCCATGCTGAGCGGTCCTGTGCCAGTGTCTTCCATGTTGCACAGTCAAATCCCAAGTTCTTGAGAGAGAACTTGAGAGTGTCCTTGTATTGCTTCTTCTGGCCACCATGTAATCATCTGCCCCATGTGAGTTCTCCATAAAATAGTCTTTGGCAAGTATACATTTTGCATTCAAACAATGTGGCCAGCCTATCAGAGCTGCGTTCTCTGAAGCATAGTTTGAATGCTTGGCAGCTCAGCTTAAGCAATGACTTCAATGTCTGGTACCTTATCCTACCAGGTGATCCTCAGAATCTTCCCAAGACAGTTCAAATGGAAGCCATTAGTTTCCTGGCTTGGTGCTGGTGGACTGTCCATGTTTCACAGGCATACAACAGTGAGGTCAGCACAATGGCTCTGTAGACCTTCAGTTTGGTAATCAGTCTAATAGCCCTTCTATCCCAAACTTTTCTTCAGAGACTCCCAAACACTGAGCTAGCTCTGGCAATGCATGCATCAATCTCATCGTCAATGTGTACATCCCGGGAAAGTACACTACCAAGGTAAGTGAACCTCTCCACAGCTTTCAAAACTTTTTCATTTGTTGTAACTGATGATTCCACGTGTGGATGGTGTGGTGGTGGTTGATGGAGAACCTGTGTTTTTTCTTAATGTTAATTATTAGGTCAAAATTAGCACAGGCAGCAGAGAATTGATCCATAATTTGTTGCATCTCAGCTTCAGAGGCTACACTGAGTGCACAATCATCTGCAAACAGAAAATCATGCACCAACACTCCCTCCACTTTGGTCTTGGCTTGTAGCCTTTTCAAATTGAAGAACTTACGATCCATAAGGCAGGTGACCTTGATGCCATGTTCATCCTCATAGAAAGCATTTGTCAACATGGCTGAAAACATCATGCTGAAAAGCATGGGAGGAAGAACACAGCTCTGTTTCACTCCACTGGTGACTGGGAAGGCACAAGAGCATTGTCCATTATCCAGAACCCAGGCAAACATGCCATCATGAAATTGACATACAATATTGATGAACTTCTCCAGGCAACCAAATTTGGACATAATTTTCCATAAGCCCTCACTACTAACAATGTCAAACCTCTTAGAGACAGGTGATTGAAGGAGCCGTTTTCCTACTCACCACAATGGCAAAAATCTCAATCTCCCTTGGAAACTGGGTTGGCCAGATCTCAGATAAGATATCCTTTCCCATCACTTGTGGGCTAGTCATTTTATGTTAGAATGAAGTATCTACAAATCTATATTACAAGTGGAAAGAACATCAACATTTATTAAACCACAGATCTTTTGAAGTATACTGTGCAAGTTGTACATATCTATCAATATACATATAGATATATAATTAACAAACACTTATTAAGTACCTACTATGTTCAAGGCACTGTGCTAAATACTTTACAGATATGATCTCATTTTATTATTTGATCCTTACCACAACCCTAAGAGGCTCTAAACATCACACAGGTAGTAAGAATCAGAACTCTCTCTCTCTCTCTCCTTCCTTCCTTCCTTCTTTCCTTCCTTCTTTTTCCCAGCAAATTTATGGGCTGGATCTTTGGAAAGAATATTTTTGGCTAAGAGCAAAGCAAAAACTACAAAAAAATAGCAGTGTGGGATGAGAGAAGATTAGAAGATGGAGAAGTAGTCTCTTTAGCAGCAGTGCCTGCTCCTCCTCCCCTGGTGTACAGCACTCCAGCTTTCCTGGCTTCCTTGGCTTGTGGTCAAGGCAGATGCTCAAAAATTAGGACTCAAAGGAAGCTTTCTGAACTGCTACAATTGGAGCAACCCCAAAGTCCAAGGACATAAAAACAGGCATGGCTGAGGGCTATCACATTCTTGAAATTTCTGTAAGCCATTCCTCACAGCAGATGGAGAACTTGATTTCCAAGCTGTCTGGGCATATCCCTGACAGGTAGTAACCTTCAGGGGCAAACCCTGATTTACTGACCCATAGACCACAGCAAAAGAAAAAATGGAGAAAGTGATGCCCTATATAATGATTAGCAGCTACATAACTGAATTATACTGGCATTTACTAATAATTTGCTATTATTTAGCTTCTATTTCTTGGGCAACTCAAAACGTTTCCCCTGAATCATGGCATTTGCCCATCTTCATCATAATAGTAGTATGGACAGGGAAGTGGTAAAAATCTGATTATCCATATTTTTGAAAGGGGAAAATTGAGGTATACTAAAACTCAGTGGCATGGTATGTCTATGATTACAAAAATGAGTATGTTTCTTGTTGTTTGCTGATGGGATGCAAAACTCATTAGGGCAGTGGTTCATTGTTGACTTTTCTCAGGACCCTCTTGGCATTTTTTGTAAAGACCTTTTTTGCTCAAATTTTGCTCAAAATCCAAAAACCCTTCCTTCAGTGGTTGTGTGACCCTGAAAGGATGCAAGATAAATATATTTCTGGAGCACTGGACCAGTCATGGGGTGGGGAATAGAAAGCATTGTAATATTTTTGCTTGAGTGCTCAAAATGTAAAATCCTTGACTTTCATATTTTGAATAGGAAGTACTTACTGCTCTAGGCATTATTATATGTATAATCTGTAAAGAGTCTTGGAACAGAGAGAACCCAGTAAGTATATATAACAATAACCCGCTCTCCCCACTCCATAAGACTTAGGCCAATGAGCCATATTACACTGAAGGTGCTATTTTGGCTTTTATGCCACTGTTTTGAGAAGTTGTCCTTTGCTTAGAAAATTTATGAAAGGTCAGAAAGAGGTCTGCTTTAGAAAATGAAGATTTTGGAACCTGAAAACCTGTAACTTTAATTTGTATGAATGGACAGATCTCCCTCAAATATAATGCTTCCTTCCCTGTTGTTACCAAGCTGGGTTTCCCATCATTCCCCAACAGAATTTTCCCTTAGACTCGGTTTGGACTCTTCAACTCTCCCGTGGACTTGGTATGCAAATTCCACTCTAAAATTCTTCTCATGATTTTTCCACAGCCTAGAATGTCTTCCTTCTTCTTTTTCTATCCCCAGAGTACCTTTTGAATCACTTTTGGACATCACTATCATGCCTTCATGCCCCAGGATCCTTATCATTGACAAATTTCAATATCCTTCAAGATTAAATCAGCTTGGGTCTTTACATCTCATCATATTCTCTGCCTCTCTAATTGGATCATCTAATTAGAAGGTGGAGTCACGAGGTCCCAAACATACATTTAAGGAGCAGGCCCAGAATGGTCATCTATCTCCTTATTTCCCATCAACTGCATTGCTTTTGAGCTTCTTTGGGCTTCTCTATCACATCCTACCTCCAGCTGATAAGTTCTCCCCTAACTCCCTGTTTTTGAAAGCTTTCTTTTGTGTATTATTTTCCCCCAACAAACTGTAGCCTCCATAAGAGGACGGATTGCCATTTTTCTTTTTTAAATTTGTATTTGTATCCCTAACACTTAGCACAGTGCCTGCCACATTGTAGGTGCTTAAGAAATATTTATTGACTGCCTATCCTTCAGGATTTAACTCAGTTCCCATCTGCTCTATGAAGACTTCCTTAGCTGGTTTGATCCGTGCTTAACTTCCTCTTTTCTGAACTTTTTAAAAATTATTATTATGCATTACTGGAGAGATCCTCAGTGTACTCTGGCTATGTGAATGCTCTGGTTCAGTGTTGAAGGATTTGGATTTTAAGATAATGCATCAATCCCTTTTTGGTCCTCCCTACTGGGCATCATGTCAAAGAAGATTGGTGACTGATCCAGAAAAAGCAACTCCACTCTCAGCTAGGTAAAGGAATGAGGAGGAAAGGTCCTTCCTCTTTATAGGAAGCCTATAAAACACAACCAACACTAGCACATCCATGGAATTCCAATAAGGGCAGTCGGACATTTCTCTCTCCTTCCCTCTTCCCAGAAGCTATTATAGCAGCTGCACACATATGGTAGTGAGTACATGTGCTTGCCTGCCTGAGCCTGGGATTGAATGTCAAAACCCTGCTTGCATAGTCTGTTCTGTGTTTCTTTTTGACCCCAGGTGACCAAATAGCAATCCTGAGAAGTAAATTTTTAGCTCTGGCAAGCTACCATGCAGTGGGAAGGCAAGTACATACCTCTAGGAGGAGAAAATGACCGCTGATGGAAGGATGACCCAACTATGCCTTCTGGGCAGAAGCTATGAATCTTGAATGAATTGTGTGGACTTTGCAAATTGGAGGTGAAAGTGTATTCAGCACTCCCAAAAGTCTTCTGAGAATCTTTCCTGCCTCCTGTGAGGGTATAATGGAAGTGACAAGCTATAATTCCATGTTTTAATTATGCGTTAATACACATTTGTGAGATTTTTGTGTTTTAAACATTTCTTTTGTGGTGAAGGAAATAAATAAGTGTGTTTTGTACCTGATATCTGCCACTTTGTATATTGAGTAACTTTCCTGGGAGAGATGGTTAATTGTTTTAGGGGAGACCCTAGACATGAGTCATACTTCTGCTTTATTTAAGAAATATTCCCTGGGATTTTAAGGTCAAGACATAATGAACCAGAGAGTGGAAGAAAAGCTTTATCACCTCTCCTTCAAGCCACTCCCCCTCACCTCAAGCATTGTACTTCACAAGTATGGTTTAACTTAATTCTTACAACAATTTTAGGCAGTAGGTATTATTATTAGTCCCACTTGACAGTTGAGGACACTGAGGTTAGGTGATTTGCCAAGGGTCATATGACTAGTAAACGTGTGAATCTGAACGTGAACTCAAGTATTCCTGGCTCCAAGCTCAGAGCTCTATCCACTGATCTACCTAACTGCTTCAAGGCTGAACCCAGCCTATGTCAGTGTAGAGTAAATGCACCTTGTGGGAGAAGGGCATCCCTACCTGACCCACTTAGCCCTTGGTTATCTACCATCCTCTTTTATTCTTGTTCTCATGGATGTTACCTGGCTTTCCATTAGAGCATTGGTTCCAAGTGTGGCCTGAAAACCCTTCCAGCTCTCTGAGACGTCAAAATTATCCCACTACACGTCTATGTGAGGCCAGGTTATCTCCTTATACTTTAACCAAAATAACACATCACAACAGATTGGGTGCGAAAGAAGATAGAAGAATCCAGTTGTCTTCTATGAAGTCAGAACTGCAGAGAGTTGGGGCAACATGAAAAGCAATGCCACTTCTCTTACTGTTTTTTAAGCTATTGTAAGTTAACATCGAATTTGTTTTGTGGTTCATTGTTGATTAGTCATGTCCAACATTTGTGATCTCATCTGGGGTTTTCTTGGCAAAAATATTGGTTTGCCATTTCCTTCTCCTGCCCATTCTATAGATGAGAAAACTGAGACAAACAGAGTTAAGTGACTTGCCCAGGGTCACACAGCTGGTAAGTATCTGAGGCTAGATTTGAAGTCACATCTAACTGACTCTATCCAGTGAGCCAGTAAGCTGACCTGTGACATACAATAGATTTATTATTATTTTTGATGAATTAGTGAATATTTTAAAATATATCCATTTAACTTTCTAATAAAGTATAAAGGCTCTCTGGGGCCTCAATAATTTTTAAGATATAAAGGGGTCCTCAATAGTTGTTGAGTATAAAGAATTCTTAATTATGTTTTAAGGTATAAAGGAGGCCCCAAATGCCCCAGTCAATGTACTAGAGGCCTTTCTACTTCTCATTTAAAAAAATACATATATAACCAGTCTATCTCTATATGTTCTATCTCATTCTTACCTTATAACTAGCTCACCTCCTTTTTTTGGTCATTTTTTGTTGTTGTTCAGTTGTTTTCAGTCATGTCCCACTTTTTGTGACTGTATTTGGGTCACATATTTCCTTTTACATATAAGTCTTCATTGGGGCAACTGGATGGCACAGTTCGAGCACTAGGACCCGGAGTGAGGAAGACCTGAGTTCAAATTCAGCCTCAGACACTTACTAGCTGTGTGACCCTGGGCAAGTCACTTTACCCCATTTGCCTTCCTTTCTTCATCTATAAAATGAGTTGGAGAAGGAAATGGCAAACCACTTCAGCATCTTTGCCAAGAAAACCCCAAATGGGGTCATAAAGAATTGGACCCGGCTCAACCACAACAAGCTGAGAGTTACTGATATTTGAATCTTTTCAGAGCTGCCCACCTAGACACAAAAATAGAAATCTGGTGACCATAGCTTTTGAGTGTTATTACCTGACTGTCCTCCAAAGTCTTCTTGAAAACTTCTCTTCAGACCATAAGGTTTGGGGTGGGATGTCATTGTTTTTCTCATCTTCTCTACTTTGTTGCATCTTAAAACATACATCCCCAAATGCCAGCTTTCAGGCATGGAAACTCTAGGAAATATGATAAAAGGATGATGCCTTATAGGATGTCTTAGCACTTGATTTTCCTTTCATAAGTCAATCTTCTTTGGGAGAGATTATTTTAGTCTGTCCCACAGAAGAAATAATTATTTCTCTCTTGTATCAATAACTAATTATTGAATTAGGACCAAGGTTGTCCTTCTTTTTTACTTTCTCATCCAGAAATCAACCAATTTGGGAAATCTTGAGCAAAACCTTCCCCAGGCTAAGATCTACTCAAAGACACCCCATTTTGTTTATGTGGGAAAATGTGAGATTCTCCCTTCTCTCAGTTTATATGGAAATTGATGTCTCTTTGCATCAGGACTTGAGTGATCCAAGTCACATACCTGAAGACCCTCATGTTAGAATTATTAACAAAATGACTAATTACCCAGAAACTATGTCTCTCAAACTTTTTAAATGTGACACCCATTTCTGAGAAGGAAAAAAAGTCTCTTCTTTTATATTGAAAATGCAGGATTTGGAGACAGCTATGGAGCAATGAGCAGAATACTTGATTTGGAACCATGGAAACCCAGGCTCCGATCCAAGCTCTGCTGTTCTAAATTACTTAACCTCTTGACTTCCTCATCTGTAAAATAAGAGAGTTGGACTGATGACCTTTGGGATGTCTTCCAGATCTAAATCTTGGATCTTATCATTAAAAAACAAATGGAAAACTACAGTCTGAAGGACAATTTATCTCGAGGTTTCTACACCTTCTGTAGGAGGTTTAAAATCACAGCACCCAAATCTCCGATGGACATCATCCAACCTGGTTGTACTATAGTTCTGTTGATCATTACAGGAATTAAATGGTTTCATGGCTGTGACTTGGCAGTCTTTTTTATTGTGCAGAGATATCTATTGAAATAGAATGTCACCTGTCCTTTCCAGTGTGCACTGAGCAATACCACACAGCCTGTGTCCATAGAATCAAGCTTTTACATCCTCTACTGGCCTTCCCCTCCCAGGTAAGATTTTTTGCCCTTTGGCTATTTATCCTGGCTCAAAACACATCTTAAAGCAGGTGAATTTAAAGAAGTGGTGGGGAACCTGAAACCTTGAGGCCACATGTAGCCCTCTAGGTCCTCAAGTACAATCCTTTGAATGAATCCAAATTTCACAGAACAAATCCCCTTCATAAAAGGATTTGTACTGTAAAACTTGGACTTTAGTCAAAAGGCCACTCCTAAGGACCTTGAAAGTCATGCATGCCCTGGAGGTTGCAGCTTTCCCACCCCTGATTTAAGGAGTTCAAAGCCTCTTAACCTCCAGCCATCTTCCCCATAATACTCTCAGAAAGTATCACTAGGTCCTGAGGGAAAATGGGACTCTGGGACAACAGAAGGTAGGAAAGGAGGGAGTAAGCAGGGATAGCTGTTTCTTTCTTCTTGGGACAAAAATGACCTCATCTTCCTGGTGGAAGGAGAAGGTGGTGGGCAGAGATGAAATAGGTACATTGCTGTGTGTTTGACTCTGTTTTCAAACATGATGCTTCACAGGTTTATGGGGTCAACTACCATAGGATTGGGGTGTCTACATTTCCACTCTGCCTAGTACAGAGTTTGTCTGTTTTCTGGTCTTGTAAACATGGATTTTATGAATTTGGGTGGGAGATGCCCCTCTCCTGCTTGGTAAAATGATTTTAATTCAATTTGATTCAATATTTACTTGATTTGAGCAGAACTTTGAAATATACTAGGGATACTAAGAGGAAAAGGGAGGAGAGCACATTCTAGGAGTTGACTATCCATCCTGCATAAGAGCATATAGATGAAAAATGGAGTGTTAAGTGGGAGCAATAGCAAGACCATAGAATGAATGAAGGTAAGTGATGTACAAAAAGATTGGAAACGTAGGTTAGGGCTGGATTGTGAAAGTAGTTCCCTGTTATCTTCAGGATCACATATAAATCCTCTGTCTGGGTTTTAAAGCCTTTTACAACCTGGCCCTTTCTTTTCTTTACAGTCTTTAAATGTTCTACTCCCTTCCATACACTCTGTGATCCACTAATATTATCTTCCTCTCAGACAACATTCCATTCTCCACCTCCAGGCCTTTTTACCATCTGTCTCTTCTGCCTGGATTGCTCCCTCTCCTAGTCTCCCTTTCCAGCTTCCTTAAACCTCCTTCAAATCTCATCATAAATCCCATCTTTTGCAAGGAGTCTTTCCTGGTCCCCCTCAATTCTAGAGACTTTCCTCTGAGATTACCTCCATTTTGCCCTATACATATCTTGTTCCCAACTGGAATGTTACCTGCTTGAGAGCAGGAATTGTATTTACTATTATTTGTATCTCCATTGTTTAGCTCAGTTGTGTGATTTGTCCTTTGTTCTCAAAGAGGAGCATGAGGGCTGTGCAAAGTTTCCAGCCTCACTTTCTCCTCAAGAGCCACCTGATTGCAGTGGTTAGATAGAGATCAGGACAACTGGAGATGGCCCAAGATGCATTTTTAAGCCCATGAGTTTAATAAGTGGTTGTTGACTTGACTTCATATGGGAGAGACTTCATACTATCCCTGCCCTTCAGTAGAAAAGGATGATACACCAGGTATGCAAGGCACAAAAGAGAACATGAAAGATGCAGAGGAGAGGTCCAAGGTGCTATGAAATATCTGAGGGGTAATGGGTCGGGGTAGAGGAAGAGTAAATTCAGCCTTGAAGGAATGGATGAACTTTAACCAATACAAATTTAAGGAAAATATTCCAAGAATGGGGAATGGTGTTAGAAAAGGTGTTGAGAAAGGCGGGGTCATAAAGAAAATGGGTGATGAAGAGCAGAACTGTTTAGCCAGAAGATAAAGTACAGGAAAGGGAATAGTATGAAATAAGGTCAGTCTGGTAGATTTAGTGCTGGATTGTGGAGGGCCATGAATACCAGGGTCCAGATTTTTAACTTTCTTCCATATTTCACCTGAAATCAGTAAATATGTCAATTCCTTACAGATTTTAGAAATCAACCTTTTATCAGAAATGTTTATAGTATACATTTTTGTCTTTTATCTATTTCCTTCCTTTTTATTCTATATGGATATATTTTGTTAATGCAAAAGTTCTTCATTTTTATACCATATTTCTCTATTTAGCTGCCTATATTTTTTCTATTTGTTGAATAACTAAGAATTTTCTACCTCCCCACTATAAGAGATAACATTCCATTCTCTTCTATCATCAACATTCCATTTCCTTCTATTTTTATGGTTTGAAAAAAATATGACTAGTAAGCAATAAATTTGGCAATAAAATTGGGAAGAATTAGTATTGCCTTCTTTGAAAATAAAAAAGAGATGTGAGGTTGTAAATTCCCCTAGATTGTTTTCTGAATTCATTTGATTAACATTCTATCTTATGATCTTTAAATTAAGAAAGAAAAAAGAACAAAAACAGGCAATAAATTTGTGGGAACTTTATTTTATAGGCAATTTGAAGCAAATGAAGATTTCTAAATATATCACTGGTGTATCAAAAAATTACTTAAGGGGGAGGAGCCAAGATGGTGGAGTTGAAAGATGGATCTGCTCTAGCTCTCTGCACATAGTCCATAAAATACCTGTAAAAAATGACTTTAAACAAATTCTAGAGCAGCAAAAGCCACAAAATGACAAAGTGAAAGAGATTTCCAGCCCAAGGCAGCCTGGAAGACTAACAGAAAAGTTCTATCACAGTGGGCTCAGAGTGGAGCATAGCCTAGCCTTGTCCATGCAGCATGGCAAGGACAGGACTGGAGCAGGCTGCAGGGCACAGAATCCTAGGCAGTAGCTGTGGTTCTCAGATTTCTCAACCCACAAATGCCAAAGACAACTTCAAAGATCAGTGAGAAAGCTCTTTCACCTGGGTGAGAAGGGAGCAGGGTCCAGCCTTAGCCCTGGGCCCAGGGCAGTGGACATCACTGCAGCAGCATCCACTTTTGGAGCCCTCAGCCTAAAGACCCTGGGAGAATTGAGTGGCCAATCTGGGTCTCAGTTCTGAGTGGCAATCCTGGGGTGAGCAGAAGCACTGGTGTGGTGGAGTTGGAGGCAGCTGTGGAAAGGGAACCCTACTTGCAGATCCTGGGCAGAAAAGCTTGTGATTGCTCCAAGATCAGAGCACAGGCCAGGAGAGGAGTAAACTCCTCTCCCTTGATTGTGCCATCTTGGAGGAGCTGAGAACTTACAGGGCCCTAAAGTATACCCTCCACTTGACAAAGGACTGAAAAGTCAAGTAACCGGTTGGGAAAACATCCACAAAAGGGGGAAAAAATAGGACTATAGAAGGTTGCTTTCTTGGTGAACAGGTACTTTCTTCCATCTTTTTGGATGAGGAGGAACAAAGCATACCATTAGAGGAAGACATATAAGTCAAGGCTTCCACATCCAAAACTTCCAAAATAAATATGAAATGGTCTGAGGTCATAGAAGAGCTCAAAAAGGATTTTGAAAATCAAGTAAGAGAAATAGAGGGAAAATTGGGAAGATAAATGAGAGCAATGCAAGAAAATCATGAAAAGTAAGTCAACAGCTTGCTAAAGGAGACCCACAAAAATGCTGAAGAAAATAACCCCTCTAAAAATAGACCAACCCAAAGGGCAAAGAGGTCCAAAAAGCCAATGAGGAGAAGAATGCTTTAAAAAGCAGAATAGTCAAATGGAGAAGGAGGTTCAAAAACTCACTGAAGAAAATAGTTCTTTAAAAATTAGAATGGAGCAGATGGAAGCAAATGTCTTTATAAGAAACCAAGAAATTACAAAACAAAACCAAAAGAATGAAAAAATAGAAGACAATGTGAAGTATCTCACTGGAAAAACAACTGACCTGGAAAATATATCCAAGAGAGACAATTTAAAAATTATGGGGCTACCTGAAAGCCATGATCAAAAAGAGAGCCTAGATATCATCTTTCATGAAATTATCAAGGAAAACTGCCCTCATATTCTAGAACTAGAGGGCAAAATAAATGTTGAAAGAATCCACAGATCACCTCCTGAAAGAGATTCAAAAAGAAGAGCTCCTAGGAATACTGTAGCCAAATTTCAGAGTTCCCAGGTCAAGGAGAAAATATTGCAAGCAGCCAGAAGGAAACAATTCAAGTATTATGGAAATGCAATCAGGATAACCCAAGATCTAGGTGCTTCTACATTAAGGGATTGAAGGGCTTGGAATATGATATTCCAGAAGTCAAAGGAACTAGGATTAAAACCAAGAATCACCTACCCAGCAAAACTGAGTGTAATACTTCAGGGGGAAAAAGGTCATTCAGTGAAATAGAGGACTTTCAAACATTTTTGATGAAAAGACCAGAGCTGAATAGAAAATTTGACTTTCAAACACAAGAATCAAGAGAAGCATGAAAAGGTAAACATGAAATCATATGGGACTTACTAAAGTTGAACTGTTTACATTCCTACATGGAAAGATAATATTTGTAACTCATGAGACTTTTCTCAGTATTTGGGTAATTGGAGGGATTAAATGCATATAGACAGAGGGCACAGGGTGAGTTGAATAGGAAGGGATGGTATCTAAAAAAACAAAATTAAGGGGTGAAAGAGGAATATATTGGGAGAAGAAAGAGAGAAATAGAATGGAGCAAATTATCTCTCACATAAAAGAGGCAAGAAAAAGCCTTTTCAATGGAGGAGAAAGGGGGGAGGTGAGAGGGAAAAAGTGAAGCTTACTCTCATCATTTGGCTTAAGGAGGGAATAACATGAACACTCAAATTGGTATGAAAATCTATCTTACACTACAGAGAAGTAGGAAGGGGAGAAGTGGGCATGTAGGGATGATAGAAGGGAGGGCAAATGGGAGGAGGAAGTAATTAGAAGTAAACACTTTTGGGGAGGGAGAAAGTCAAAAGAGAGAATAAAAAAAATAGGAGGGGGCCAGGGTAGGATGGAGGGAAATATAGTCTTTCACATCATGACTATTATGGAAATCTTTTGCATAACTACACATGTATAGCCTATATTGAATTGCTTGCCTTCTCAGTGGGGATAGGTGGGGAGGGAGAAAGGGAGAGAAAAAGGAACTCAAAAGTTTTAGGGATGAATGTTGAGAATTGTTTTTGTATGCAACTGGGAAATAAGAAATATGGGTAATGGAGTATAGAAATCTATCTCGCCTTACAAGAAAAGAGAGAAGATGGGGATAAGGGAAGGGAGGACTATGATAGAAGGGAGGACAGATTGAGGGTATGGGTAAACAGAATGCATGGTGTCTTGGGGTGGGAGGAGGGGAGAGATGGGGAAAAATTTGGAATTCAAAATCTTGTGGAAATGAATGTTAAAAACTAAAAATAAATAAATAAATTTTTATAAATTACTTAAGCATCAGTATTAATATTGGATTGGAAAGAGATAGACTATCTCAAGGTAATTATAATAATACTTTCATAAAGAGACAAAAGGATATGACCTTGCCATGGGCATGCAGGCATACCTCAGAGATATGGCAGGTTCAGTTCCAGACCACCAAAATAAACCAAATATAGCAATAAAGGAGTCATATGAATTTTTTGGTTTCCCAGTGCATATGAAAGTTTTGCTTATGCTATCCTGTAGTCTATTAAGTGTACAATAGTATTACATCTAAAAAACCCAACATACATATTTTAGTTAAAAAAAATCTTTATTGCTAAAAATGCTAACCATCAATTGAGCCTTCAGGAAGTCCTAATCTTCTTACTGATGTTGATGGCTGCTGACTGATCAGGGTGGTGGTGGCTGAAAGTTAGGGTGGCTGTGGCAATTTCTTAAAATAAGACAATGAAGTTTGCCTCATGAATTGATTCTTTTACTCGAACACTCAGAGGCCATTGTAGAGTTCATAATTTGCCTAATTTCAATATTGTTGTGTCTCAGGGAATAGGACATCCAAGGAGAGGGAAAGAAATGGGGGAACAAAAAGTAGGTGGAGCAGTCAGAAAACATGCAACATTTTTCAAGTTCACCATCTTATGTGGACACAGTTTGTGATGCGCCAAAACAATTACAATAGTATCATCAAAGATCAGTGATCACAGATAACCCTAACAGAGATAACAACAATATGAAAAAATTTGAAATATTGTGAGAATTAGCAAAATGTGATACAGAGACATGATCCTGTCCAACATGCTACTGGAAAAATGGCACCAATAAACTTGCTGGATGCCGAGTTTCCACAAACCTTCAATTTGTCAAAAGCTCAATACTGTGAAGTACAATGAAACAAAGCACAATAAAATGAGGTATGCCTGTGTCTTCTAAGGAAGTCAAAGGCAGAAAGAAAGGTGTCATAAATACCAAAATACTCACAGCAGCACTTTTTGTGGTTTTGCAAAAAAACAAAAAACTAGAAACTCAGTCAACATCCATTGACTGAGGAATTACTAACAAACTGTAGGATATAAATGTCACAGAACACTATTTTATTATCATAAATCATGAAAGGAATTTAGAGGAAAATAGGAAGACTTGTATGAACTGATAAAGAATAAAGAAATAAGAACCAGGTTACACAATGATTGCATTAATACAAATGAAAATAACAGCTGAATTTAGATGAATTGCAATGACTAAACTTGATATCGGAGAACAAATAATAAAACCAATCTCCCTCTTTTTCATAGAGAGATAAGGCTTGAAATGAGGTACACACTGTCAGACACTATTGCTGTGTTAGTCACTTTTACTTAATTATTTTCTTTGTTAGAAGAAAGAACTCAACTTGGAATCACAACCAGGAAGCACTTGTGTTATAAAAAAAAAACTTTAAAAAAATATCAATAATTTTTTTTAAGAGAAACATGAGGGGATTGGACTAGATAGTGTTTACGGTTTCTTTCAGCCCGAGATCCATGATACATTCCCAAATGCATACAAGTGTATTTGAAGTAGCTAAGGTGACTGCCTCATACAGTCTTAAGTTAAGGATACCTGTTTACAAATTCTGCCTCAAATATTTATCAGCTGTGACTGGGGAGACTTTAACTCTCTCAGCTTCAGTTTCCTATGTGTAAAATTATTGTAAGTCGTGTCCTACCCTTCGTGATCCCATTTGGGGTTTTCTTAGCAAAGATACTGAGTAGTTTGCTATTTCCTTCTCCAGTGGGGCTAATAACAGGACATTGTTGTGAAGGGTGAGATGATATATAATCTCATATAACATATTAATATTAAATATTATACATAAGATAATATATCAATATAAATAATATAATACATTAATATAAAGCACTTTGCAAACCTTATGTAAATATTAGCTGTTGTAATGGTTGAGAACAATGTTCTAAGTATGGATGAGTCACTCCCTTAGGCCTCTGAGTAATTCACAAGGCCTTGCTTCGATGACAAAAAGTACTTCTCATGATAAGAGCGTTAAGAACAAAGAACACTTTGGACCAATCTGACCCTGCCTGCTCATTACCATTTCCTTTTCTTATCTCACATTCCCATTCATAAATATAAAATGTTAATTCCACTCCACTCTGAAGTCACATACTGCTTGAGTTGGTATGGGGGGTTAAAACTCCCTCTAGTGCCCAAACCCCCTCCCCCCACCGTCTAGTGCCTTCTAATAGACCAGCAGAAAGTCACAAATTAAATAGCAAAGTATTTAGTTGGGAGAGGATATCAGGATAAATGGGGGGGGTGGGGCGGGGAGAGGGGTTAAACAATAAAATCATTTTCTGACAAAAATGAGGTTAATCTTCCAGAAACTCCTTCCTTGTTCTCCATCCTCCAATTACTCTAAGCCATGCAAATTGCCTTAAAGCCCTGATAAGTATTATTAAGAAGGTAATAGGAACTCTGGAGGAAAAAGGGCCAACCTAGCTAGTTCTGCCCACATTCCTACTCCTATGGCAAAGGTTTGTATCCCCTTTACTTAAAGAAAAAGTCAGCACCTTGTTACCAAGTCACCATGGATCTCTGATATGGCAGGTGGTGGAAAGGCATTGATCTATACTGTAAACTAGTAGTGTCAAACTCCAATTCAATTCAATAAACATTTATTAAGTGCCTATTATGTGCCAGGCACTGTGGTAAGCATATGCAAATAACCTAAAATTAGGAAGCAAATAAAAAAAGAAAAAAGCCCCTGCTCTCAAGAAGCTTACAATCTAATGGCAAAAGAAAATATACCATAAAAAAAAAAAAAGGAAAGTGGGGGGGGGAAGGAGAGCAGGGGCTACCTGGAATTGCAAATGAAGAATTATCTGAAAAATCCAGATTCCAGTCTTCTATCAAGGAAAGTTTTAGTTTAGTGCTCCACTCTCCAACCCTCTATAACAGTAATTTTAATGGGAAGATCTTCCTCATTCATTAATAGGACTGTGTGACCTGCCTAGGTCACATGGAAGTCTGAGTCACATGGAGCCTATGGTGGGAGGAGTTTGCTGAATGAGTGGAACAGGAAGAGGTGGAGCTGGAGCAGAGCTAAGAGAAAATATGGTCAGAGAGTAGTCAGATCTAGGAAGGATGCAGATAAACAGGCAGCTGGCTAGCTTGAGTTAGAGAGCTTGTTTGTGCTGTGTTTAAGGGGGCTGGTTTGTGGGAAGACTAAAAGAGGCAAGCCTTGAGGATGGTGTTGTCCTCTGCATTGTTATTGTGCATAGATTTTTGTTACTATGATGGATTTGGCTTTCTGGTGTCTGAATGTTTTGGTTCTGTCTTCCATGTGGAGTCAGTTGTATTCACAATTCAGAATTGTGCCAGCATATTTATAGCCACTGTAGGCGCTGTGAATATCACATTGGCACTACATCCTCCAATCAAGGGGAAAGGAGACACAGAGAGTGGGGAAGGTGTTGAGTATCCAAAACTGAGTTGACAGCATGATGTTGAGATTTCAGGTGATCAACAAACCAAACAGACTGGCAGATAGAAAATGGAACATTAGCAGTTGAAATAGATACCTACCTGCCCCATGATGACTTAGAAAACCACAAATTACCATTACCTAGGTTGTATTATATTTTTATTTTTTTTGTTAAACATTTCCCAATGACAGTTTATTGGGTGTTGGGCAGCCCCATGCAGCCTGTAGGCTGAGTTTGAAAGCTCTGCAGGGTAAACCATTGGCTAAAGCACTTCTTTGTTTAGCTGGAATGATGGATTTTCTGTACTCCTGTGCTCCTGGACCTTCATAGCCACTGCTGAATGGCCAACAAGAGCCTTCACAAAATGGGAAATTTCCCTTGGCCAGGTGCCATAACTACTGTTGAACAATCTGATGCTCCACCCTACCTCCGGATGCCCTGCCCTGTCGTGCAGTTGGAAAGCGATAAATAGATTTGTTTTTGCATTAGAACCTTTCCTGGCACTGAAAGGAAATGCATCAGTGATCTGCCTTGCTGCTTTCCTGGCTCCTTATGCCTATAGTTGTCAGGATCTACTCCTGGTATACCAAGGGCCTAGGTGATTAATTATTAGACAGGACCACCACAGCACAGTCCAGAACACATCCACAAAGGCTCCTGAATGTTAGAAATGAATTCTAGGGAAAGAGTTTATCAACATCTATGACACTAATTACACAAATCCAGACTTACTAAATCCCCTCCCAGTTCCCCATCTCTATCCCCATTCTTTCCCCATATTTTAGGGGTAGGCCTTGCTATTGCAGTCCAATGAATGGCAGGCAGATCGAATGGCCCTGGGATACTTATAGGACAGAGGTCGAGCATTTACCCTGAGGACAAAACATCCCTTACTCCAATCCTTGGCTGCTCAAGAGAGCCTCAAGCTGAGAACACTTGGGCAATTCAGTGCATTTTTTTTTCCAGCATTCCTTGCCTCTTGTTAATTCCACACCCAGGATGAATCCCTTGACAGATAATGAATGCCCTTCACAGGCATGGTTTGCCCTTGGAGATCTGCCAAAGGGAAATGAGAGTTCAGGCAGCTCAGCTCTCTCCAGTCACCTTCCCCTGGTAGAGCAGGTCAGACTTGGTGAATGCACTCCTGTGTTTCTGGTCTCTATTCAAAAAAATCAAATCCACAGATATTTAGTGAGCCCTGACCAGTGTGTGTGAAAGGGCCTGGGTTCTGTGTGTGATCAGGAAGCCATGGTGTTTAACTGGAATGAAGACCACAGAGATAGTGCATTGCCTTGGACAATAATACATAATGGAATCCTTTTGAAGTCTCATTTTATGCTATTAGCATTTAAGCAGCACAGTCCTTTGGCTGGTCTCCAGGAGGAGACAGATATAAGATATTAGAAATTATTTTGTTACTGCTTGGCCCCAGAAAGTAAAATGAGTTTTCTTCAGGTAGAAAAAAACCCCAATACCCTAAAACACTGAACAAAAGTTAGGTTCCTAACCCATTTATTTGTATGAAAAATCTCAGAAGGGCTGAGGTCTGAGCATGGCAGCTTGACCCTGATTACCTCTGGAAAGTAAAACAACATCTCATGAGGTATTTAGGTACATGGGATTTCCTTTGCAGAAATCCAGGAGAGAGATTCTTTTTGTTTATTTTTGTTTTTAATTTTGTTTCTTATGAATAATATTTTATTTTTTCCAATTATGTGTCAAGATAGTTTTCATCCAGGAGAGATATTCTTATGGGGATTATAATAATTGTGTCTGCAGAAAATTCAAGCTTCAACCCCCCCCAAAACCTAACCAGTATGAACTGCCTCAATAACTCAGGAAAATCTCCAAACTGATTCCTAGTGCAGATGGTGGAAAAACTGTAAAAATCACCTCACAGATGAACTTTCCTATTGCCCTGTTTGCTCTCTGGTTCTACTACTAGTTCAAAATTTATAAAGGTATATTATTTAAATGACAAAAATTATAGGGGAAATGCTCTCTTTTCCCTCCCTCCTGCCTTCCCTTACTCTCCTTCCCCTCCCTCTCTCATTGTCTCCATCTCTCTCTCTCTCTCTCTCTCTCTCTCTCTCTCTCTCTCTCTGGCTTTCTATTTCTGTCTTTGTCTCTGTCTCCCTTCCTCTCAATCTTCTTCCATCACCCTCTTCTCCTCTCATTTTGATGAAGTCAGCAAACCAGCAGTTCAAGGTGGGAAGGACTCTGATGGGGCAGAAAATGATTGATTGGTGTTTCAAGTGTATACTGTTTCTGGAATGGAAAGGATATCTATTTGGAGTCAGTTGTTTCCTTTGTGTGCTGATTTAGACTTGTTACCCCACCATGGGCCCAACACAACTGGCCATTTATTATATATCACCTCGAAGAGGGGTTGAGATCTCCCAAGAGATCTCTTGCCTCCAATGAGATGTTCTGTTAGATAAGATATAGTATCAGATGAGAAAATTCTAGAAGCCTGGGTTACTGCTTCCCAGGGCTGCCAATAACTCTTGTTTCCACATGGCATTTTACCCTGATTGAATTCTTAAATGCACATTTAGTTGGGTTAAGTAAGAGATGGTTTCCTGATAAAACAATGCCACCATTAGTTACACTTATGTAAAACCTCAGCTTTGAAGCAGAACTTGTGTGTTTAGGTGACATTGCAACTACTCCTACAATTTATAACACAAAAATGCCTCTTTATCCCAGCAGGACTTTCCTCTCTTGTTCACACTCATCTATGAACAAAGATTAGCCTGTGTTCTTTGGCAGAATTTCCCAACTCTCTCCTCTTCCCAGTTCAGTGAAAAGGTCTCTTCTCCTCTTAGCCCAATACTCCTATTTCGATTCTTTAGTCAAGAAAAGACATGGTGCTTACTCTAATGAAGGGTGATACTGTGACACTTGTGAGGTTTGGGCCAAAAGCAGATGTTCATCTCATTAGTTCTCCAGGGTTAAATTATCAACGTCTGTTTTTTTTTTTTTTTAAGGCAAGTTGAGAGGCTCTCACATATTCAAAAGCTCCTTCTAGTTCTTCCATTCCAGAGCTACTAAAGAGACTGTCACTTGCACCAAATGTGTGGATTGGAAATGTGGAGAGAAATCCCTGGCAGTACTTCCCTGATTATAGCCAAGTGTTTCAGACTGCTCCCTGATTCAGTTCAGCAAATACTTTTCCAAAGAAATTTTGTCTATTAAAAAATCTCTGTGATCTGTACAATTAGGACTGACCCAACCATACTGATTGAGGTCACCCTGTCCTGAGTCAGGATGCCCATCACACTGCTGGGAATACAATACTTGACAGGTAGAGAACCTTAGGGTAAACTGATTTGAGCAGCAATGGAAGGTGGGAAATGTACAATATATTTTGGGTATAGTTAGGCTGGAAGAGAGGGTAGCGACAAGGGGCAGCTAGGTGGCACAGTGGATAGAGTAACCAGCCCTCGAGTCAAGATGATGTGTGTTCAAATCTGGACTCAGACACTTAATAGCTCTGTGACCCTGATTGCTGAGACAGAGAGACAGACCGACAGACAGAGAATAGCTGACACACCAGAAAGTCTGAGTGATACCTTTGTTCTGGGGCTGACGGTTCTGATATCCCTGTCTTCCTCAGGTAGATGTGGAGGGACACATCAGATAGGTGAAATATAGTGCTTAGCAGAAAGGTAGCCACTAGGAGAGAGATACCATGGCAATATGACCCTAGGAAGAGCTGCCTGGGATCAAGTGAATGACCAGGGAATAATTAGCCAGGAAACTATGAAAAGACATATTGGTACAGTGGGACAAGGTTCGGGTTGCCCTGCCTTAGTTACAGCTGTGGACAGTTATTGTTGTATCAGTTTTACAGGAGAGGAAACTGTCACACAACTTGTAAGTAACTGGAACCCAAGGCTTTTGAGTCCAACTCCAGTATGCTTTCCCCTACAACACACTGCCTTCCCTAAGATTTCCCTGAGCTCTGAGTATAAGCTATTAACTTATGTAATCATGTATTAAATTATATAATCATATGTATAATATATACATACACATATGTAAAATCATATTGTGTTTGAAAGCAGGGATTTTTGTTCCCTAGATATGATTATCCGCTAGTTTTGCTTAAAAAAAACAACCAACCTTTCTTTCATGAAGGGGAGAATAGTGATAGTGGTATAAAACAGCAAACCAGATGTTTAAGTTAATACTTTAGCGTTCAGTCGTTTCAGTCTTGTCTGAATCTTCATGACCCCATTTGGGATTTTCTTGGGAGATATGCTGGAATGGTTTTCTATTTCCTTCTTCAGCTCATTTTACAGATGAGGAAACTGAGGCAAACAGGGTGAAATGACTTGTCCAGGGTCTGTCATCTAATAAGTGTCTGGAACCAGATTGAATTCAGGAAAATGAGTCTTCCTGACTTCAGACCTGGCACTCTATCCACTGGACCACCTAGGTGCCTTGATAGTATGTTTAGCATATAGCAAAATAAAATTAATTTCAGGAACAAAGCTAGACAGCTGAGTGAGTATGAGAAATGTAACTGTTCACTCTAGCCTACTCTGTACCAGATGATAAAAGTTTCTGGCCCCAAACATGAGCACTTTCCTAGTCAGCAGTCAAACAAGATGACAAGAAGACAGTTGGCCTGAGTGAGTGGGTTTGATGGAAATGATTGTTAACGGGGGCAGATGAGTCAGAAGAAAGTTGAAGTGGGAGTGTTAGGAGGTCTTTTGTGGTTCCCCCCAGTTGTTCTTGATTTCTGTTCAACACCACTGCCACCCCCCATTACCCCATATTGACATTTTATAGATTTTACACTACTTGTTCATTTGTGTTCATGACTTTTTTTCCCTTCCGGCAGTAGAATGTAAACTCCCCGAGAGCAGGAATTTTATTTCTTTATATCTCCAGTGCCTTCCACATAGCAGGCATTTAAAAATATTTAATTGAGTAGAATTTTCCTTTTTTTTGTTTATCTTGAGAAAATATGATGCCCTTAAATCTATAATATCTAGAGCAAATAATGTAATCATGGATATAGGAAGAAGAGTTGTACCATTTTAACTTCTGAGATATCCATATGAAGTGTTGTTGCAATATCAGTCACTTACCTGGTGTATTTGCAGTGATGTTAACAAAGGCTGGATTCTTTAAATTCTGTCTTTGCATCCTTGATTTTAGAACTCAGGGGATTTATGAGTATTGTGATCACCCTATAATACATCAAGACCCCTAGAGGGAGCACAATACTATTATTGTTGTATCTGAGGGAACAGAGACTTAACTAGGGTTGTGTGGCTTGGATTTTGTTTTAAGGTGCTGAAATTTAGCGGGGCTTTGGAGGGTACTGATAGCACCTGCTGTTCTTTAGCAGAGTAGAAACAACTGAGCTTAGCACGTGGTGATCAAGAGTAATTAGGCAGAATGGGAACCTACCAGAATGTGCTTACTACCCAAGGGCACCACACCTTAGGAAGCCTCACCCCAGGTGAATTTTTTCTCTGGCCTGCTTCTTCTTCAGCCTGTTCTCTGTTATGAAGGGGAGGGACTGAAAGGATGAATAACCTTTCCAGCTACGTCTCTGCTCCTCTCCACAGTATAATGTCTTGGAGTCTCAGTTACCAATTGAAAGCAACTTTCAAAGTTGATTTGAGGACATATTTAGGCACCTTGCTTCAGACACCCAAATTGCTAATTAGCACTCTGTGCCAGGGCATAAAAGTATATTTAGGAAGGCTGCAGGACATATGTTACTATTGTTAGGAAATCCAAGGCAGGTCCTAAATATTAAGCAGATCTGTTTGCTCCCAAGTAGGTATAAATTTTAAACAGAGAGCAAGGCCATTTTTCTGTCCCACTCCTATCCCAACCCCTGTTCTGTCCCTTGTAAAATACTTTGTCTGCTAAAATTCTTGATGTCAACAGAACCTATGGGGTTTGTTCCTTTGGAATATGTGATCTCTTTGCCCAGGGGTATGTGGATTTACCTCGTTAAAAAAAATAAAAGCAAGATAGATAATGAAAGGGAACAAGGTTCCTAGGTGGCTCTGTGCCAGGTCTTATGTGGGGAGAGTATAATACATAAGCATTGTTCTTTGTCCTCAAGGGAATCTTTGCAGAGTTCCTTTCCCTCCTTATGCTAGCCTCCTGGTTGAGAGTAATTGTTCTAGCATCCTAGGGAATGGACTTAGATTCCTTCTCGCTGCTGTGTGCCACAGTTGACTTCCCCTGACCCCACACCCACCTTGGTATTCTAACAATGGATTCTTCCAGCAACAGAAACAAGAAGAGACCATTTTATTAGTGGATTGGCTGAGTCTCTTGGACTAACACTTCCCTTGCAATTCTTTCCTTACATCGTGAGCCTCTAACTTTTTATGGTTGTTATTTTTAAAATGGATATTCTGAATTTATGAAAGTCCTACACTTTGAGAGGACCCTTATTGCTTTGCAAATTAGGCCAATAGACCTGGCCAGTCAAGTTGAGTCAGGGACGAGAGAGTGGAAAAAGAAGACACTGGCAGCTGGTGCCAAAAGATCTAAGCTGCTCATATAAACAGGCAACACATCAACCTCTCTGCCTGGTTAATGGCACTCTTACCCTTATTTCCACACTTGCCCTTCTCCTTGACAGCTTCTTTTAATGTTCATTTTCATCAGATTTTCTCTACAATAGAAGGTTTATAGTGGGGAGATGGGAAAAGACCCAAAATGGGTCTATCTTTAAACCTTTATGGTGCCTTGTCTTCACAGGTTTCTATCATTCTTTTAACTATCTCTCTACATTTTATTTTTAATAAGATTTATAAATCTGTATTGCTTTTGCATCCTTCATTTGCATTCCTAATTCCTCACTACCTGCCCCCATGCCTAACACACATAACATGATTGGGGAACCCTGCTTCTAACAAAGAAAAAATATATAAAATTAACTGGTATAGTGGGATAGCTAACAATATATGCAACACTCCATTCCATAGATCCCTGCATCTCAATCAGAGGTCTTTTACCATTAAAAAAAATTTGATGTGTTATTTTTTGCATTGCATACATTTATAGATTACTCTGACTTTATGAGAGGTCTCTTCTAACAAAGTAAAAACAGTTAAATAAAACTAATAATGCAATGATTTCATCTGAAAGTACATGCAACATTTCATATCTCTTCTTATGATATATTTCATACGCTATTTCTCACCTCTCTATTAAAAAAATTAACAGACATCTTTCTCTCTCTCCCACCCCTAACTTCAATGCAAGAAAAAAAGGAAAGAAAAACAAATTCCTTTTAACAAATATGTGCGTGTGTGCATGCGTGTGCGTGTGTATGTGTATAGATAGTCAAACCAAACAAATTCCCTTCAATGGCTGTATTTAAAATACATATGAATGTATCTCTACACACGCATAAACATATTTGCATATACATACATACATATACATACATGTCTCATTCAGGACTCTAAATCTGCCATCTCTCTGTAATTGAGCACATGTTTCATCGTTGCTCCCTTGGAATCATGAATGGTCAATGTATTGATTATAGTGCTTTTAGCTTTTAAAGTTGTTTGTTTTCTCAGCGCTATCCTTGTATGTATTATTCTCTTCTAATCATTTCTTTCTTTATCAGTTTATAATAACCCTCAAAATTGTTCATATTCCAGATATTGTAACTTGAATTGCACTTATGCTTCTGCTTACTTCACCCTGTACTACTTCACATAAGTTGGTGGGGTACTATCAGTTGGGAAATGACTGGGCAAATTATGGTAATATGAATGTAATGAAATACTGCTATTCTCTGAGAAATTGTGAAAGAGATAGTTCCAGAGAAACCTGGAAGATTTGTATGAACTGATGAAGAATCAATTCAGCAGAACTAGGGTAAAAATATGTAACAACATTGTAAAGACATGCCCATGAAAGACTTAAGAACAGCCCAACGTATTGAGCATGCAGGATTTCAGAGAATCAATGATAAAACATCTTCTCCACTCCTAACAGAGAGATAAAGGCCTTAAGATTCAGAATAAGACATACATTTTTATTTATGGTCAATGTGGAAATTTGTTTGCTTGACTATGCATATTTCTTACAAGGATTTCATTTTTCTTTTTGTTTCTCAGTGGAGTGGAGGGAATGTGGGAGGGGAGAAAATAGAGTTTGTTAATAGAATAAATTAAATTTTTTTTAAAAGAGAATAGGTTGGATCATATTTGGGAAACTGTAGTGCTCTCAAGAACAAACAGTGAGTTAGCCCAGGGATGTTGTAAGATTGCAAACTCAGAACACCTTAGTATCTGAAGACTCAAAGTTGCAGTTGACCTTCAAAAGGCCATGGAAAGATGTGTGGTGGGTTCAGCATATTTCTAGCAATGACCTACGTACAAGAAGTGGCATTAGGAATAATATTAAGGAAAAAAATAATTGGAAAAGGAGGTGGTCCTGGCATGTAGTAAGAATTTAAAAAATTCTTGCTGTCTTGATACAGTGAGAATGAGGGAATACCAAATGGAAATTCCAAAGTATGAAGTATAAGTATAAGTATAAAAAGGCTAAGGGATGTGTTAGGGGGCTCTTCTGTGGAATTTCTTTTGAAGAACTTTAATTAGAACTCCACAGGATGATAAAATGTGGATGAATTGTAATCTGGGCTAGGGGAAGTTGATATCTATTATCAGTGGATATGGGTAACTGTTTTCAAACTACTTGGTCTCAGGGTTACTTTGTTTATCAATTCTCTAGCATAAAGCAATGTTAGGAAAGAAACCTTAGAGTTTTCTATGACTCTCCCCTCTGTCTCTATCCTCATGTCTAGTCAATTACCAAGTTCTGTCAATTTCACCCAATGTACCATTTCCAGCATCTCAGCCATCACTCTGGAACATGACCCCATTACCATCTGTAAGGACTATCATAATAGCATTCAAATAGGTCTTCTCATCTCTATTCTGCCCCCAGTCCAATCCAACTGGGCATGTCACTACTCTGCTCAAAAATTTTCAGTGGTTCTACTGCCTACTGAATAAAATTCCATCTCCTTTCCTGGCATTGAAAAGCCTCTGTAATCTGGCTCCACCTGACCTTTAAAATTGTATCTCATATTACTTACCTCTACATAGTCTACAGCCAATCAAACCATACTATTCTTTGTTTCTCTAACACACCTGTGCTCTCCTCCTCCTCTGCTTACCTTGTTCCCGAAGGTTGAAATATTTTCCCTTTCTTTACCTTCTGAATTTCTACCCATCTCTTAAAGGTCAACTCAGATATCTACTTCCTATGAGAACCTTTCTCTGATCACCCTGGTAATATAGTAAGGGAAGGCTGCCCTTAATGGGAGCTCTCTGACCTGGACACAGTGCCAAAAATGGTGAAGACAAGGGAGCTTCTGCAGGATAGTAGTCTATGGGAAGCAATAATTCAAGATAGGAAAAAGAACTTGCGATATGGGGACTTAAAATTTGTCTCCCGATGTTGAGAGAGATAGAATTTGGAGCTTTACAAGGGAGTACTGTACCTGACCATTACTAATCCCACACAAGTTACAAAAAAGGCAATTGATGT
Source organism: Bettongia penicillata ogilbyi (assembly GCA_023548195.1). NCBI lineage: Eukaryota > Metazoa > Chordata > Mammalia > Diprotodontia > Potoroidae > Bettongia > Bettongia penicillata. Next base: position 5,752,346 of record JAJHZJ010000174.1, read on the forward strand.
GACCTAAAAGACTCTGGTTCCATGGTCATGAAAGGCACACTAGAATAATTTAGGACAGTTAGATCACAAGAGAGCTCTGTGATTTAGACAGAACAAGTCTTATTGGCTTAGAATGGCAGTTAACATATATCAGAATGTGTTTCCAGTGTTCAAAGGAAAAAAATGTTACAATTTATCTGGAGATTAGAAGCACCGGCAAGACTTTGGAGCTCCAATGTTTATAGGAGCTTATCTATGGAGAGAGATAGGAAAAAAAAATAAGTAACTCTGTACTAGTAGCAGACCCTTTCACCTGGTATGAACCCACCTATAACTGAGAACCCTAATATTTGTTATCTGTTATGTGTACATTTGGCCCACGGTATGTAACTTAGCTCCATATTCTTCAGTCCCTCCTTATCTATTGGCTCCTTCCCTACTGCCTAAAAACATACCAGGTCCCTCTTATCCTTGTGTATATTATATAAGGATATAGCCCCTTCCAGGGCCACTTACCAAATTCTTACTCTTACTGCTGAGTCAGATCCCCACAGAGGCAATTGAGATGTCAATTAGGTAAACCTGAGGGGATGTTTCTAATACATTTGCTCATGAGCCCCCACTGGAATGCTTAACATTGACTATCAGATAAATAATTAGCTTTTAGAAAGTATATTTGCTAAGCAGGGACAGCAAGGGCAGTTGTTACAGAAACAGTCCCCTAAACCAGTGGTTCACTCTCCCCTTATACTCACAAAAGCCCTAGGGAGAAAGGATACAAATTTACTGTAAAATAGTAATGAGGCATGAAGGGAACTCTTATGGCAAAAGGGTAACACAGCTCTTGGATCCTGGAAATCTTTTTCTTCTTCTACAGAGCTCGCATGAAATTCCCCTTGGGTGTAGCTCTGTCCTGGGCTTCTCTAGGGACTTCCTGGGCCCTCAAAGAGTTGTGAAATTATTTTTACTTAGTATATCCAATTTGTCTTCACTGTGTCCCTCAGTTCCTGATGTAAATGCAGCCTCCAGTCTCAGGGATGCTGCTATCAGTACTACCAGTGCTGATGAGACCTTCAAGTCTTCCTGTCTCTTAAAGTTCAGAAGGTAGTAATATGATCAACTTCATCTCTAGATATTAATTGGCCTTTTATCAGGAGAACTTTCATTTCTCTTCATCATGTCTCTATTTACTCTCAGATGGTTTCTATTACTAATAGTTGTCTACTTTTAGTCCAGTTTCTCCTATGGTCAATGGAGGAAAGGAGAAGATAGAGGGAGATAATATTCCTCCTCCTCAAGAGCAATTCCCTCTTAGGCACCTGAATTCCTCAGCTTTTGCATTTGGAATCTTCTCCCACTGGACGGACTAACTGAAATAGCTTGCTGATTTTTATGTACCCCAAGAGGTATGACTTAATCTTCTTCAACCAATTATAAGATGTTTTTCTGAAATATTAGTTGTCTTTATCAAAAGACCCAAGTCCCCTATACTCCTTTTATAGCGACTCAAAATTATTCGTACCTAATACACTTTTGATGGACTGATTCTGTTGATATGTTGTACTTTCTGTGATTAATTTAAATGTGACTGTACCTTCATCCTTACACTTTTAAAATCTTAACTTAACTGTACCACTCCTACTAGCCATCATCTTATATAGTTCCTTCTCTCTTCAGACAATCATCTACACTCAGTGCCTAAAATTCCTTCTCTTTCACTTCTCATCATTCAGCTGAAACTGCTTTCTCCAGAGTAACCACTGATCTCTAACTGCCAAATCCAGTGGCTTTTTCTCAGTTCCTGTCCGTCTTGACCTAGTAGTCGTTGACATCACCAGTCATGCTCTAACCCATTTTCTGCTCAGCTGCCAAGATGATCTTCATAAAGTACAGGTCTATCCATGTCAAACCCTTCCCTCCCCCTCCCCATTTAATGAACTCCACTACCTTTCTGTTTCCTCCAGAATTAAATATAAAATCCTATTTGTTTTAAAACCCTTCACAATCTGGCCCCCTTCAGACATAACCCATGGTCAAAGCTTACTTGCATAAGACATTCCTCATTGGTAGAGATTGATTATTTCATGCATCCTGCCTACTTCAGGGATAGAATTGGCAATATCTTGGAAGAAGAGAGATTAATTAGCCTTGTGACTTCTAGCTCTGAGAAAGAAGACACAGATTTCCAGGTCCAGACCCAGATTTCTCTTCAGGTCCCTGAAAGGAGAGAAAGACTCTGGGAAGAAGCCAATGTGTAAAGTCAATCATGTCTTTATCCCCAGATTATTACTATTAGAGACTTCAGGAAATTTCCCTTTGGGTGAAATCTGAGACTCTCTCTTGTCTGAGCTGGATCCAATGGAGGAGATAATTAACTCTGTGTATTATCTGGTACGTTCTCATCTGGAAACAAATCTCTAATTTCTTTTGCTATCAACTTAGATAAATGGGTTTTTTTATATTTAATATGTGTGATGGTCTATGTGTAACTAGATTAGCATCTGGTAGGAAGATTGTCAAACCTTACACATATAACTTGGAGCACTCTTTATTAAGGGATAGTAATCAGGAGCACCACTTGAATTTAAAAAATATTTTCTTTAGATAAAACTCTAGTCTAGTATCTTTTGTTTGAGAGGAACAGAGTGGTCAGACTCTGGCTCCAACTTCCTGCTTCCTCTCCTGGCACAAATCACTCTCTTTTGGAGAAGGGTGCATGAAGGAGACTAAAGATTTCTATTCATGCATCTCTCTAAGCCTCCTATAGACAAAACAATGTGGACGTGCATCAACTACACTGGCAACACAACACAGAATTCACAGAGCACCCTTACATTACCCACAGGGTCTTCTTACTCTTTACTTCTTTTCACATACTCTATGATCTAGAAACACTGGCCTTCTTACTCTTCCTGGTACTGGACACTCTACCCTCAGATTCCATTTCTTTTCACTGGTTATTTCCCATGCCTGGATTACTTTCTCTCCTCACCTCAGACTTCTGTCTTCCCTGAAATCCTTCAAAAACAAGTTCAACTCCCACCTTTCCTTCCCTACCAGGTGCCTTTTCCTCTGAAATGACTTTCCATTTATTTGTTCAGTTATTTGCATGTTTGCTCCCTATTAGAATGTAAGGTCCTTGAGGGCAGAAACCTTTTTTTTTAAACTTTCCTTAGCACTTAGCACAGTACCTGATATAAATTAGGAAGTACTTTGTAAATGTTTTTTGACTAACTCTTTCCTAAATCCTCTACAATATGACTTCCAAGTTCATCACTCAATTGTTATCTTCAAAATTAACAATGTTCTCTTATTTGCCAAATCCAATGGAATTTTGTCAGTCCTCATCCTTAACATCTTTGGAGCCTTTGATACTGTTACCCACCTTTTCTCCTTGGATATTCTCTCTTTTCTGAGATTTCATTAATAACTGCTCTCTCTCTCTCTCTCTCTCTCTCTCTCTCTCTCTCTCTCTCTTTCTCTCTCTCTCTCTCTCTCTCTTTCTCTCTGTCTCTCTCATTTCTCTGCCTCTGTCTCTCTCTTGTTTGTCTCTATCTGTCTCTCTGCCTCTCTCTCTTGTTTCTCTGTCTCTGTCTCGTTTCTCTGTCTCTCGTTTCTATGACTCTGTCTCTGTCTCTCATTTCTCTGTCTATCGCTCTCTGTCTCTCTCTCTCATTTCTCTCTGTCTCTCTCTCATTTCTCCTCAAGTATGACTGGTTCTTCTCATTCCCTTTTGCTGAACAATCATTCATGTCATGACCACCAAGGCCCTATTCTCTGCTTTTCCCTTTTCTTTCCATACTGTCTTATTTGGTGTCTGCATTAGCTCCCTCAAATTCAATTATCATCTCCATGCAAATTATTCCAAAATCTATACATCCATCGCAATCTATTTTCTGAGCTTTAATCTCACAATTCTAGTCATGTATTGGACATTTCTAATTGGATATATCATAAACATTTTAAACTCAACTATTTCTAAACAAGAATCATCACCCTTCCTCCAACTCCCTCCCTCTCCTCCTTTGAATTTTCCTGTTAGTGTTGAAGGCACCACCCTCCTCAGATCTGAAACCCTGGGGTCATCCTTGTTGACTCACTCCAACTCATCCCAATTATCCAATCACTTGCCAAATCTTGTTCTTTCTTCCTTTACAGCATTTCTTAGAGACATCTACATTTACATCTATATCTATTTCCAACCACACTGCCATCACTCTGATTCAGATTCTCCTCACTGCTTCCTGGACTATTGCAATATTTTATTATTAATCTGGGACAGCTAGGTGGCACAGTGGATAGAATGCCTGGCCTGGAGTCAGGAAGATGAGTCTTCCTGAGTTCAAATCTGACCTTAGACACTTCCTAGCTGTGTGACCCTGGGCAAATCACTTAACACTGTTTGCCTCAGTTCCTCATCTGTAAAATGAGTTAGAGAAGGAAATGGTAAACCACTTCATATCTCTACAAGAAAACCCCAAATGGGATCACAAAGAGTTAGACATAACTGAACAATAACAAAAAAATATTTATCTCTTTGCCATCCCACCCATCAGTTCCTAAAGTGATTTTCTCAAAACACACTCTGACCCTATCACCTCAATAAATTCCAGTGGCTCCCTATTCTTCACCTTGGCATATAAGCTTTTTACATTCTGGCCACTTCCTGAATTTCCAATTTACTTACTTATTATTTCCCTTGCTGCTTTCTCTGATCTAGGCCTACCTGATATTCCTCACACACAACACTCCATCTCCCATATCTGAGCCTTTATACCCATTATCTCTATACCTGGAATTTTTTCCCTCAACTGTTGGGATCACTAGTTTTCTTGAAGAACCAGCTCAAGAACATTCTGCATAATGCTTTTCCTGTTTCCCATCTTCCCCTTTCCAGGGTCCAATGCCTTCTCCTCCAAGCTTACCTTAAATATGATTTATGTATATACTTATATATGCACATGTTGTCTTCTACATTCGAATGAAATCTCCTTGAGGTCAGGGCTTATTTTTTAAATTTGTATCCTCAGTGTTTAGCACTATATCTGGCATATAGTAAGTGCTTAATAAATGCTTGTTCACTGGCAGCTTGATTGAGCTCTCTATATAATACCCTGTGTACCTGAGGAAATTACCTATTATTGTGCTAAATGTAAATTAATGAGTGTTTTTAATGGATGTATACGTGCACCCAGTGTGATTTGTAGGGACTGAAATTTTTTTAGTTCGAGAGAGAATGTGATGGGGTAAGATGCCCTTAATAAATATTCTTCTGCCTGGCTTCAGTTGCAACAATGGTCGAATCTTAGAGATACTGCCAACATGGAGTCTCATACTTAGAAGAGGAATCATATCAAGTGAACTGAATTTAAAAACGAAGAAGAGACAGAAGTTCATGGAAAGGGAAATACTGGGGGTGGGGTGGAGTTTCTGAGCTTCTGTGAATAGTGGGTTGGGAGAGAGGGAAAGAAGATGTAAAACTCAAAAGCTTATGGAGGTGAATGTTAAAAACTAAAATTAAATAAATTAATTAAAAAAGAAAATATAAAAAAAGAAAAATCTGCGTTGTAAATAGCTCAGACAAAAGAAATAAAAAAAAGATGATTGCACATGAAACTGCAAATCTATTACATACAGCTTGCTATTCTTTTTAAATATATAATGAAGTTCTCATGTAAATTAGTTTAAATCCTATGCTTTAAACTTAAAGAGAGATTTTTAGAACTTATTCTTCCTTTTAGGAGCAACAGGAAGCATCTCATCTGAGGACTGCAGGTCTATAATCTCATGCCCAATAGAGTTGAATGGCAATGACTATAAATCCAGTAAAGCATCAGGAGGCAGTAGCCCCCACCCCACCCCCTTTCACAAACAACCAGCAGAAACTACAGACCTCACCCACGTATCCAACAGAGACTGTGTGTCTAACACAGACTACATGTCAGGAAGAGAACAGATACCACTTGAGATTGCTGGGGAGTGGGCCAGGCAGAAGCAGCACAGTGACATCACCAGAAGATATTGGGAGTCCATGAAGCATTAGAAACATGAGTTGCTCCCTTCACATCTATGACTTAGCTACATATGTGCTCAAAGTGTATATTTTCTCTATACATGTACCTTGGACCTCCCTGCTCCTTATGTTTGTACTTCTCTATGTCAGTTCCCTATATTTATCTGCCTTTTTACCTGATGGCGTATATATAGATACTAGACTCTAGATTTATGGGGCAAATAATTAACTGCTACTTTTCTTACTATTCTATCTCATTAAAAGCCTTTGCTTTGAAATTGTGTTCTCTGGCTGACTTATTGGCAGGATTCCTAAATTTTAATTTTGAGTGGATAGAGACCCAGTGAGTACCTTGAATCTAGGTCAGCTTTGTTTGAGCCTCATTTTGTGAGTTGAGGGGATGGGCCTAGAACTATACTTATATGGGGACAGAATTAAGTGATTCGATTTGAGGAACCTCAGGAAAACTTTAGCTCCCACTTTAACTTCATTTAACTCCTTCCCCATTTTAGGCACCCTCCCCCATTTATCTTTTAAAATGAAATCTCCCTGGGCTGGGTAAAATGTAAATTCCTTAGCATCTGGGTGTTAAATTAGATTCTTTTCTCCATAGATGATAAGAATCTATTGGGAGAATGAAATCAGAGAGTTAAAGCTGGTAAGATCATTTGGTCTAAGTTACTCATTTTATAAAAAAAGACATTGAGATCTCTAGAGTTTTCACACATGGAATAAGTAGCAAAGAATTTGAACCTATAGTCAGATCTAAGTAAGTGGAAAAACATCTATTGCTCATGGGTAGGCTGAGCCAATATAATAAAAATGACAATTCTACCTAAATTAAATTAGTTATTTAGTGCCATATCAATTAAACTATCAGATAATCATTATCTAGAGATGGAAAAAAATAGTATCAAAATTCATCTGGGAGAACAAAAGGTCCAGAATATCAAGAGAATTTTTAAAAGAAATGCTAAGGAAGGTGGCATAGCACCACCAGATCTTAGATTATATTATAAAGCAATTATCAAAACCACTTGGTACTGGCTAAGAAACCGAAGGGTAGACAAGTGGAATATGCTAGGTACTCAAGACAGTAGACAATGAATATAGCAATCTACTGTTTGATAAACCTAAGCACTCCAGCTTCTAGGATAAAAACTCACTATTCAACAAAAATTGCTGGGAAAACTGGATAAAAGTGTGGTGGAAATTAGGCATAGACCAATGTCTGACACCATATACAAGAATAAAATCCAAATGGGTAGATGATCTAGGTATAAAGATTGATACTATGGACAAATTGGTTGAGCAAGGAACAGTGTATTTTATCAGATTTATGGAGAAGGGAAGAATTTTTGACTAAAGAAAAGACAGAAAGCATTATGAAGTGCAATATGGATAATTTTGATTGCATTAAACTGAAAAGTTTTTGCACAACCAAATGCTATACAACCAAAATTTGGAGGAATGGAGAAAACTGGAAAAGAATTTTTACAGCTAATGTTGGTGATAAAGGCCTCATTTCTAGAATATATAGAGAACCGAGTCAAACGTACAAGCATACAAGTCATTCCCCAATTGATAAATGGTGAAAGGATATGAACAGGCAATTTTCAGAGGAAGAAATTAAAAATATCATGAAAAAATGCTCTAAATCACTTTTGATTAGAGAGATGCAAATCAGAACAACTCTGAGGTACCACATCACACCTGTAAGATTGGCAAACATGACAGAACAAGAAGATGATAAATGTTGGAGAGGATGTGGGAGAGTTGGAACACTAATGCACTATTGGTGGAACTGTGAGCTGATCCAACCATTCTGGAGAGCTATTTGGAACTATGCCCAAAGGGCTACAAAAATGTGCATACCCTTTAACGCAGCACTACCGCTTCTAGGATTGTATCCCCAAGAGATCATAAAAATGGGAAAGGGTCCCACAAGTACAAAAATATTTATAGCAGCTCTCTTTGTAGTGGCCCAAAACTGGAAATCAAGGGGATGCCCATCAATTGGGGAATGGCTGAATAAATCATGGTATGTGAATGTAATGGAATACTACTGTGCTATAAGAAATGATGAACAGGAAGACTTGAGAGAGTCCTGGAAAGACTTATATGATCTGATGCTGAGTGAAAGGAGCAGAACCAGGAGAACTTTGTGCACAGCAATGACCACAGTGTGTGAGTTTTTTTCTGGTAAACTTGAAATTTCATTGCAATGCAAGGACTTAAAAAAAATCCCCAATGGTCTTCTAAGGCAAAATGCCTTCCACATGCAGAAAAAGAACTATGGAATTCAATCACAGAATGTAGCAGTTCATTTTGTGTGTGTGTGTGTGTGTGTGTGTGTGTGTGTGTGTGTGTGTATTGCCTTTTGGTTAGATGATTTCTCCCACTCATTTTAATTCTTCAGCACAGCATGACTATAGTGAAAATATATTTACTAGGAATATATGTGTAGAACCTATACAAAATTGTATGCTGTCTTGGGGAGGGAGGGAGGAGAGAGGGAGAGAAAAATAATAATTTAAGTTATATGGTAGTGATTATAGAATACTGAAAATAAATAAAATTAATTAATTTAAAGAAAAGAATTTGAACCTATGTTATCTCATTCTGAACCCAGCACTCTTTCCACTATAACACACTGAGTACATGGTCTTCTGGAGAGAAATGGAAAACTGGAAGGGGAGAGAGAAGGAGTGAAAGGGCCATGAATACCTGACTTATTTGACAATTTTGCCATGGGCCTGGCCCCATCTGCCAACTAAATGCCTGGCAACGGAAACAATGACAGCTAGTAACCCCAAAAGATGAACTTCTTATCCTGCACATAAAGACACTTTGAGTCAATCTCTGGTTGTCAGTCTCTGGTTTCTTTGAGGATCTGTGTGTGTCTGACCTTGACCTGGTCAATGAATCTCTTTGACCTCCATTTTTCCATCTGCAAAATGGGAATAAATAACTATCCCCCTTGCTTCCTGAGGATAATATGAGGATAAGCAAGAGCTGTAAATAGAAAGTGATTTTGATTCTTCAAAAGAGAGAGTTCCATGATTACTACGATTTTCAATTGTTTTTTTAAGGTTGGAACTAAAACTTCAGATATGAAACTGGTTGTTGTTGAATGAAGAGCTTGGAGGAAGAACATTCCTCTTTAGTGCAAGGAAGAGCTAAACTATCAGTGGGCTGATACATCTTGGAGGCATTTGGGTTTCTAAAAGGAGTGGCCAGGCCTACATTCCTGTAAGAGTCCCCATGGAAAGCCAAAGTGAGGTGTGGTGTCCAGTTTCTCAGAACAATCCAAGGAGATGAGCCCTCTGAGGTTTTCTTTTGGTAATCCAGAATCCCCGAGAGCTGAGTTCCCATATGAGTTCACAATGAAAGTACTTTAGGTTAACTCATGATGATAGCTGGAGGAGAGTCTCTGACCTTGGTCCTAAAGGTCACAGACTCAAAATCAGCTATATAATGGCAGTTACTGAGTAACTACAGCAAACAGACCTCTTAATGGTGGGGAACTAGGGCAAATGATCAAGGAGCAACACCTGGTCCCTCCTCCAAGGAATGACCATTTTAAACATTAAACTTCTTATCTAATACTGATCTCCCTAATGTTTTCTAAGTTTGTACCACACAGAAACTGCATTTTCTGCTGGAGAACGGACACAGAAAAGTCACACAGTACTCAGTCATACAGCAGGATACCCAAGACAGGGATGTGCTGGTAAATGTTTAACAACTGGCCTTGGGTGGGGGGAATACACATAAGTTTAATCAACTTTACTAATATTTCTTCCATCATTTTCTTAAGTGTAGAAAATCAACAACACAATAAATCAAACTCTAATTTGTAGCATTTGCTGATTTAAAAAAATTTAATTAATTTATTTTTAGTTTTCACCGTTTACTTCCATAAGATTTTGAGTTTCAAATTTTCTCCTCATTCCTCTCCCCCCCCACTCCAAGATAGTATGCAATCTGATACAGGCTCTACATATATATTCATATTGAATATATTTTCACATTAGTAATGTTGTAAAGAGTTAGAACCAATGAAAGAAACCACAAGATAAAAGAAACAACCCCCTCTCCAAAAAAGAGAACAAATAATATGTTAGACTCTAGCTCCTAGGGCAGCTAGATGGTGCAGTGGATAGAGCATCAGTGCAGGAATCAGGAGGACCTGAGTTCAAATCTCACCTCAGACACTTGACACTCATTGGCTGTGTGACCTTGGGCAAGTCACTTAACCCCAATTGCCTCATGCTGGGTCATCTCCAGTTATCCTGATGAATATCTGGTCACTTGATTCAGATGGCTCTGGAGGAGAAGTGAGGCTGGTGACCTGCACAGCCCTCACTCAAAACAAAGTCAAGTGCAATTCATGTCATCATTTCTCTGATGGCATGGTCTTCTTTGGCTATGAAGGACAAACACACACACCTCCTTACCTATATAGACTCCATAGTTCTTTTTCTGGATTTTGTTAGCATTTTCCATCATGAGTCATTTGGAGTTTTCTTAGATCCTTGCATTGCTAAGCAAAGAGAAATCTATCAAAGTTAATCATTGCACAATGTTGCTGTCACTGTGTAAAATGTTCTGGTTCTGCTCACTTCACTCAGCTTCAGTTCATGTAAGCAGTTATTGATTTTCAAGGTACAAATGCTCCCATTAAATACTTAACAATTGGCTTTCCTGGGTGGATACCAGCTGGTTCTAGCATATCCAGAAGATGCAGCTGGATCTAAATTTTTTGGTCTATCTCTGATAGAATGGAAGCCCTTTGAAAAGTGAGATTATTTCAGTTTTGTCTTTATATTACCGCTGCTTAATTTAACATGTCTGCCATGTTGAAGGCACTGAATACATTTTTATTGGTTGATTAATGGATCCTGAATTAATGGCTCCTTAGCCTTCCTTCACCCAAGTCCTTCTCATAGAGACAGGGAGGTGAGGTTGGGTTCTTGTTGGCAATGCCGATAGAATGCAAATTTTGGACAGTTCTACCAAAGTGAAAAGGTCCCAAGCTCCATCTGTCTGATAGATCCTATGGGCTGTCTTACAACCAGCCTAGCCAAATATGAATTGATTGTCACCAGCAGGTTTGCCTGTGTATTTTTAAATTTGTAAAATACTCTTAGCATGTATTTTGCACCTTTAAAATCATTATTCTGAGAAGGGGGTTGGAGACCTTTTCAGATTGAAAAAGGAGAGATCCCAAAGCATGGGAGCTAGGTAGTTCAGTGGATAGAACAGTAAACCTGGAGGCAGAATAAACCTAAATTCTAATCCTGCCTCATGTATAAACCATGACAACTTACTTAACTTCTGTCTGCCTTAGTTTCCTCAACTGTAATATAGGGATAATAATAATAATACCTACCTCCCAGAGTTGTTTTAAAGATCAAACAAGATAATATTTGTAAAGTAGTATACAAACTTTAAATGCTATTTGCTACAAACTATATGAATGCTAGCTATTATTATGGCACAAAAAAGCTAAGAACTCGAGCCAAATAAAAGGATGACTTATAGGTTCTCTTGAAAGAATTTAATAAAGGCATTGGTATAGTTGGTTTGGAACACTTGATCAATCAGATTTTGAGCTGCTTCTGACAAATATTGGCGTGGGGACCACCAGAAAGATGATTGTCACTTATGTATCAATATCTATCGCAACCAATGAACTAGAGAAATTCTATGAAGTTTATTCTACGTAGGAAATTTTTTTCTCTTTGTGTTTGTAAATTCTGTGCAGTATATGTAAGCATTCATTCAGTGGGTATGAGAAACTTCAAAGTATTGTATCCTTGAGGGCAAGGACAATGTCATTCATCTTTATATTCCCAGAGTTTAATATTGCCTGTTGCATAACAAAGGATCATAACAAAGTTTTACTGAATTAAATGCCTTCACTTTTATAGAAAATGGAAGAGGAAGAAGAGAGGACAAAGATAAGACACTTCATTTGAGTATAAGTACAGCTATATTTAATGACAGACATGATTTGGTATTCAATTAAATTTCTAGCTCAATGTGCTTTCCCAAATGTCACTACTTATTCATGGGAAGAGTCTGTGGTATAGCTGAGACCACAACAAAGAGATGGAATGGTACAGGGGAAGACCATTGGATTTGTATCAGAAGACCTGGGTTCAAATCCCACCTCTGTCATTTACCAATTATTTTACCTTAAACAAGTCTTTCACTTCTCTGGTCTTCAGTTTCCTCATCTGTGAAATGAAAGGGTTTAGGTTAAATGACCTCTAAGGCCATTTTTAAATCTATGATCCTAAAACCTACCTACTAGACATGTGCTTTCCAATATGTACTCTTCAATCCAGTGACTCTGGCCTCTGGCTGTTCCATGAAAAAGACTCTCCAGGCATTCTCTAATGCTGTTCCCCATGCCTAGAATGCTCTCCCTCCTCCTCTCTTATTACTGACTCCTTGATTTCCTTTAGGTCCCAGTTGAAATCCCACCTTCTACAGGAAGCTTTTCCTTAACCACTCTTGATTCCAGTATGTAATGGTAATTTAAATGGGAAGATCTTTCCCATTCATTAATGAGCCAATATGACCTGCTTAAATCACACGGAAGACTAAGTCATGTGGTGGAAGTCACATGTGGTGGAAGGAGCTTGCTGAATGGGTGGAACAGGTAGCATGGAACAGAGGTATGAGGAAGTTGAGGGGGTGGGGGGGTTGGGAATGGGGAATGACTTTGTCCCCTGCAATGTTAACGTGTATTGACTTCTTGGTTACTATGACTAGTTTGGCTTTATTGTTTGGGGATTCAACTTTCTGGGGTCTGAATAAATATTTTTCTTTGGCCTTCTATATGGAGAGTCTGTTATACTTTGTGATTCAGAATTATGCAGGTATATTCATGGTTGCCCTTGTTACTGTGAATATTGCCTGGGCAATACACAGTGCCTTTCCTCTATTATTTTCTCTTTATCTTGTATATAACTTGTTTTGTATATATTTATTTTCATGTTTCTCCTCCATTTCATTGTAAGCTCCTTGAGGGCTTTGCCTCTTTTTGATCCCCCAGCACTTAGCACACTGCCTGGCACACAGTAGGCACTTAATCAATTTTTATCAGATTGAAGGTAGGCTTAGAGACATAATAAGCCTTGTTTGATTTTTTTTTTACATAGGTTTCTTTCTTAAATAAAATGGCTTCAGGACTACTCATCTTTAGTATATTTGTGACCATTTCATTCAGAGCCAAGACATCCTTAGGCCAAATTCTGACTTATATTTTGAGGAGGCCAAATACTTACTATAAACCTTTTCAAAAAGTTTATTCAACCCTTACTTAACTCCATCTTGAAAAGACAAAGGATCATGAATTAAGCCAATTAAAGGACTAGTTGTGTTAATGAGTGATCTTTCCTGTAGATTGTTTTGCAAAAAAACAAGATTGCTAATTTTTTTGTGACAGTTTCAAGATTGGCAGTTGACTGGGTTCAAATCAACTCAAGAGAAACCAGATTTTGGATACAGACACATATATAGTACTATTCATTGTAACATGGCATGTTATTGTATGGATTCAGTTAGAACATAGGTTTGATAGGTTCACAGATGGCTATAACTAAAAATGCCCTTAGAGGTCATCTAGTCCCATGCTCTCATTTTCCAGATGAGGAAAACCAAGATCCATGTCTAAGATTATACAGTGACAGAGCTGGGACTTGACCCCAGGTCTCCTACCTCCAGTGTCCTTTCTACTGTAACATGGCATGCCTCTAGAAACAACTACATGTAGTAAGCTTTACTTAATACTTATACTACAATACAAGGGACCCCCAATCTTGTCCCCTAATACCACAATCATTCTGGCCTACTACTTGCTGGTACATACACAGATATTCTATCTTTCACCACCATGCCTTTGTACTGTCACTCCCTCCTGACCGGAATCTACTCTTTTCTCACCTTTGTCTCTTGGAATCACTGGGTTTTCTTCAAGACTCAGCTCAAGTCCTTCTCCATAATATTTTCTTGACCCCAACTGCCTCTAGCTAATAGTATCCTCCTCCCCCAAACAACATTATATTTAGTTTGTGTCTACTTTGTACACACTTACATAATCATATATGAGGCTATAGACTTACTCTCTATAATGGTAATTATGAGAGTTAAAGATCTTCCCCATCCATTGATGGGCCTGCATATTAAGGGAAGCTTGATTAGGGAAGGCCCACACCTTTTCTTAATTTCTAATGAAGCACTGGTTCTCAAGGGTTGTGATGACTGGTTCTAAAAAGTGTATAAATACTCTGAGGTGAGGTTTTACTTTGGGGCTTACTCATTGAAAGTGTTTATTTGGCCAGATGAGACTCTGGGCAATAGCTAAAGAGCCCTCCTAGCTATGAAAACTCAGATGTTGATACTCTCTCTGGTAATTATGTATGTATGGTCAGACAGTTGGATCTGTCTATTGATCTGCAATGTATGTATTGCTTATGTCAGATAGTTGGAGGCCCTGTCTGTTGATTTCTTCTCTGTTTGTATTTTCTCTGAAGTTCAAGGTGTTGACCTTCTCCCCTAAACTAAGTGAATGATATATGTGTTTGATTAAAATGATTGTTAACCCCTCAAAAGTTGCTTTCCTTTTAGAAAAGCAGATCTAAGAAATTGTACAGCAGGCCTTCCTGTGTATGCTGGGGTCCTTGCTAATACATTCTCCCAAATCCCATATGCATTAGCAAGTTTGATTCCCAGAGCTACCACTTCTCCTTAATATTCTTGGGGTATCCCTGAATGGCTGAGGTTCTTCTCTGATGCTATCAGTTTGAACCCCTATTCCAGTGTGTTTATCTCCCTTATTAATGAGCAGTTACAACTACTATCTTCTCAGTATCATTAATTGATCCAATTATTAGTGCCCTAGTTATTAGTGCCTAATTTAATTAATTAATATTAATTAGCTTTTACAAGGGATATTTGCTGAAAAGAAATAGTGAGAACAGAAGTACATACTAGACTCTATACTACCTCAATCCAAAGGAATATTGAGCTCAAATTTAAAGCAGCTGCTCTAAAACTTTTTACCCCCTCTCCTCCACATGTCACTTCCAAATGCAGCATATTAGAGAGATGGGGTTACTTCCTAGGATATAGGACCTGGAGTCTTGGCACATCAATGGGCTGGGGCCTGATGTTCCTCTCAGCCTGAACCCCTGACTTGGACTTGGCTATCAGCTATCTACAAACTCTCACATGGACCCCAGCTCCGGGACCTCTGGTGGCTCTCCCAGTGTTTTGAAGATCACAAGGTTGATAGCCTAGTCCATGGGTGGGAAATCTGTGGCCTCAAGGCTACATGTGGCTCTCTAGGCCTTCAAATGCAGCCCTTTGACAGAATCCAAACTTCACAGAGCAACTTTGGCACTTGAGGACCTAGAGGGCCACATATGACCTCGAGGCCACAGGTTCCTCTCCCCTGGTCTGGTCTATTCCATCTTCGCTATTCTTTCTAAGGCAAGAAAGAGCAGACACCATAGGCACAGAAGCCAGAGCAGGGCCATGTGTGCCCAGCTTCCAGTCTGCCCAGGTGGGGCCTGCCAACTTTCCCCACCCATGCTGAGACTTTCTAACCTCTTCATTTGAATGTTCTTGTGCTTCAGTCTCTGTTATGTCTGGCTCTTCATGGCCCTGTTTGAGGTTTTATTGGCAATGATACTGGAGCGGTTTGCCATTTCCTTGTCCAGCTCATTTTACGGTTGAAGAAACTAAGGCCAATGGAGAGTAAGTGACTTACCCAGGATCACACAGCTAGCAAGTGTCTGAGGCCAGATCTGAACTCAGGAAGATCTTCCTGACTCTATTCACTGTGCCACAAATGAGAAAAATGAGGCTGGGATAATTTAAATGACTTTTTAAGGGTCACAATAACTCTGAGACCACAACACATCCCCAGGCATCCTCCCTAGAACTGCATAGATCTTGTCCAATATACCTCAGTGCATTGGGCTGAGAAAACATATGCATCATCTCTACTCCACCTCCCACCCCCATTTCATATGAAATAGGTTTAGACTTTTGAACTTGAGGAGGAAAAAGATTAGAAGAGCCCCTGGGGTGAAGGATTTCTCTACATTTGAAACAATATTGCTTTGGCTAGCTAGTATCTTTTGAATGCAAATCAAGTTCCACACACCAGCCAATCCAGTCTATTTCTTCACCAGTTAGCAGATGGCAAATACTCACATGCTCGTAGTCCAGGTGTACATGAGGACTGCTTCATGTCTAGCACACCACACATGCTCACAAGGACTCAGCTCTCATTCACCAGTTCTGTAATATTTATACAGGTAAATGTTTCCCTCATTGAAATAAAAGCTCCTTGATGGTAGGAACTGTACCACTTCTTTTCTTTGTATCTCCAGGGCCTAGCACAGTGTCTGACACGTTAAACAATTTAATAAATGATTGATTTATATTGATTGATTATATCAATATCATCACATACTATCTAACTCAAAGGAATCCTAACACAGCCTTATGGAAGGCAGAGCAATTTATTTGTTGCCAACTTATATGAGCTTCATGATGGCATCCGCTTATCTTAGAGACAACCTGAACGAAGCAAGTGTGTCTATCTAGTTAAATTTTCCTGGTGGCAACCTGGATAGACACAAGTAGATAACAGGATTCAGATGCCTCCTAGGTGGAATAAAGTTTTTGGGGTTGGTTGGAGGTCATCCTTTCACTTCTTCCTTCCTTCCTTCCTTCCTTCCTTCCTTCCTTCCTTCCTTCCTTCCTTCCTTCCTTCCTTCCTTCCTTCCTTCCTTCCTTCCTTCCTTCCTTTCTTTCCTTTCTTCTTTTCTTTTTTCTTTCCTTCTGTATTTATTTTTCCATCTATCTATCTATCTGTCTATCTATCTCTTTGTCTGTCTGTTCATTCATTCGTTCATTTGTTTGTTTGTTGCATTGAATCCATCACTCCATTCACTGATTAGATCTGACATAACAGTTGAGATAATAGGATACAAATCTAGAAGGCCCTGCTACTTAAGGGTTGTTGTTTAACTTTTCTGAGCCATAATTCTTTATCTGTAGGTAGTGGGAGATAGAGGTAATTTTTATCAAAGAGTAGCTGTTTTTCCCCCAGTCCATTTAGTGATAATATAGGTCCAAAAGGATTTGTTTTGTGACGTTTGGATTCAATCAAAGGGATACACCTGACCATCTAGAGGGCCACATGTGGCCCTCAAGGCTGCAGGTTCCCCACCCCTGTTACAGGATGTTAGGCAGGAGGCTTGAGGGTGTCCAGATTTTAAAGGAAGTATAAAGAAGTGTTTATGCTTGTTATTCCTTTTGGAGATGTGAAGAATTTCTCTAATAAACTTTGATGGAAGTATTGGGAGGCTAGCCACTGACTGGTGGAAGGATGAACCACATCCCCAGAGGCGTTTAAAAGGGAAAAAAAAGTACTCTTGAGGGAGGTAGTCAAGGTAGGAGATTGCTGTGAGGAGTATGAACTCCAGCAGTCAAGAAGATAGCCAGTTATGGAAGAATCCAGTCCTTGGAAGGGAATCATTCCTTACCATTTGGAAAGATATTTCTCTGCTCCAAGATCAGCTATGACATCTTGTGATGGATTCAAATCACCCTATAGTAAAAGACTCTGGATCCAACAGAAATTCTGTGTGTCCTTGGGCAAATCACTTTTCCTCTTTGGGTCTCAGTTTCTTCATGTGAAAAGGGAGGAGACTGGACCACATGGCCTCTAAAATCCCTTCCAGGTCTAAAGCTGTGATTTGATGAATATTTCACGTCATTTTTTAAGTCTGGGTATAGTGCTCATAAAGATTGTTATGTCTCCCTTTTCTAACTTCTCATGCTGCCAGATGTTCTGTGGCATATTTAGGTGCTATATATTCTGTTGTTTCCAGGAACATCTGGAAGACTTCACCACCTACAGGGAATCCTTCCACTTGGATATGGTCCATGACAAGCACTCATGGCAAACATCTCTCTTTTACAACTTCCTTGATATTGACGATGATCAGAGGATCGTTAAACAAAATTATTTCTCTTGCTCCATCTATCAAGGAATCTAGTATGATCTTAACACATGCATGAGAGAAGTCTTGATGGAAGACGGCCTTTAAGAATGAATTTTGCTCTGTTGAATCAAATGCTTTTTTAAAAAATCAACATAAATTAACAATAAGATCTTATATTCTTCTGTATCTTTCATTTAATTATGTGACTGCAAAAATGGGAATTGCTACTGAAAATAATTTGTGACAGCATGTCTTTTTACTTCTCATATTTTCATCAACAATATCAATGAAAGTGATGTACATAATCTTTTTTAATATAATATTTTATTTTTTCCCAATTATATGCAAAAATTTTAGTATTCTTTAATATTCTTTTTTTCGAAGTTTGAGTTCCAATTTGATATGTTATACTTGCACAGTCATGCAAAACATATTTCCATGTTAAGTCATGCTATGAAAGACAAAAACCCAACAAAAATGAAGAAAGTAAAGAAAAAATATTCTTCAATCTGTGTTCAGATTTCATCACTTCTTTCTCTGGTGATGGATAGCATTTTTCATCATAAGTCCCTCAGAATTGTCTTGGATCATTGCATTGCAGAGAATAGTTAAGTTACTCATATTTGATCATTATGATTTAAATAATTTTCTAAAGAGAGAAAAAGTAGACATATAAAATGGCAACTATTGATTGCCCTGGAAGCATGGCAGAGTGGAAAACATGGTGGATTCTGAGTCACAGGACCTGGATACCAAACCTGACTCTGCCACTTTGTATTGGTGCTTTCTTAGGCAAGATATTTAACCATTTGAAGTTGGTTTCTTTGCCAATTAATTGAGGAGGCAATGGCCTATGCTGCCTTTTAATTGCATAGTCTTGAAAATCATATGATCAGTGATCATTCTGCAAATGTCTAGAAGTTTCTCCTCATTCAGATATCCCAAAAGTTGATTTTTCCAATACTTCTATTTAGTATGGTTTTCTTCTGGGTGTTCTTGGTCTGCTCCAATTCCTCTTTCCATCTTCATCTTTTTTAATGCCATTTTTACTTCCCTATCTTGCACAACAGGGTTTCATTGTCATACGATGATGAAAATAGTTTTGTTATAGAAATGCTGACAAATCTCTTCTATTTTTTATCTGTTGTCCTTTTTCCAGTTTCAACTATAAATGCTCTGGGGATGAATTAGCTTAGGTCTTATGTCAAGCTTTCGGCACACTAATTTTCTTTCCTACTAACTGCTTTTCATTATTTTGTAGAGTGATAATTTAATTTTCCAACATGATTAGACTTCACTCTTATATACTGCTTGAATTATTTTACATACTTTATAGTATTTGATCTTCTCACCAAACCTGTGAGACAGGTGCTATTGTTATTCCATTTCACAAATTGAGAAACTGAATCTTAGAGGTTAAGTAATCAACTTGTGATCAAGCATCTAATAACCATTGGCCTTGGGATTTGAACACAGTTCCCTCCTGAAATCAGATATAGTATTTTTACCATTTAATTCAATTGTTACTCCATTCAACTCAATTCACTTCAATTCAGTGCTAAGCTCTGAAGATCCAAATATAAAACCCAAAATTATTGGTGCCCTTAAGGACATTCTACTGAGCTTTTAGTATCTCAGAAAAGGAGACAGGGAACTAGAACTGTAATTTCCTGGGTATAAGGAGGTCCCAGATGAACTAACTCCCTCTACCATTATCTTCTCTGCAACATTTTGTCTAAGAGAGTTGTTTAGAGCTCCAACAGGTACTGTTAAATTTCTACTTTATTTGGGGCATGGCAAATCTCAGATTTCTTACCATCTTGTATCAGAGCTCCTAGGTTCTTTTTCTGAAATGCTATGACCCACTCTACACAACCTATTTTACATTCTAGCTTTTTGAGTCCTACCTCCTTACTAGATTGTAAGCTCCTAGAAAAGGTTCCGATTGAATCTGCTCCTTGGGTTTAGAGTTAGAAGAAACCTTAAAGGTAATTTAATTCAATGCTCTTATTTTACAGATGTTGAAACCAAGGACCTCAGAGATGGTGTGTCTTGTCCAAGGTCAAACAGACACCAAGTAGTACAGCCAGAATATGACCATGAGGTCCTCAGATTCCAAGACTTTTTGAAACTCCCCCAATTGCTTCTTTTTAAAAAATTTTATTTAATTTTTAGTGTATGGAAAAAAAAAACAAGCATTTCCATAATACAGTAGAATAATAAAAAAATGATTGCACACAAAACTACAAATCTATTATGTACAACTTGCTATTTCTTTTAAATAGTTGAGTTATCCTTCCCCTGACCATTAGACACAAAAATGTATCAACCTAAATGTATATAGATAGACATATAAAATCATTCTATACATACTTCCATTTATCAGTTCTTTCTCTTGATGTAGATAGCATCTTCCTTCATAGGTCCTTTAGAGTTCATTTGTTTATTTAAGAATAGTCAAAATGACTTATTCACTCAAAGTTGTGCTTAAAACTATATTGCCATTACTGAATACGACATTCTCTTGGTTCTGCTAATTTCACTCTTTATTATTTCATGAAAACATGATTGACTTCTATATCTTTTAACAATACATTGTATATAATATACTTGTATTAATGAATGGATGAATGTAATTTCCTGAAAATTTTTAATATTAGGGAAAGAGAACTATGATTTCAATGATAAGCATGCCCTCAAAGAGCTTCTATTCTACTGAGGTTTGGGGGAGAAGAAACAAATATCTTACTTTTAGTAAGGTCAATGGGCCGGAGTAGGGACTGGACCAGTGATTTCCTTCCTATCAGGGAATATTGGAGCCAGTTTAAACTCCCCAGCTAATTATTAAAATTTCAGTATAAGTATTTAGACCTTGGAAATCAACAAATATTAAAAATCAGGACTTAATTTATTGTCTTTTTGATTGCCTAGACTTAAGAAAGTGATAGAGACAATTCTTTAAAACTATAAATTAAGTGAAAATACCAAGTACATGTCAGATGGGACTTGAACCCACGTCTTCCTAGCTCTGAAGGTGGTTCTTGATCTACCATGCCTTGCTGTTCTTTCAGTGCCTTAATGATTAATTTTATCCCCTATCCTATCCCCTGTCCTCTCCCAAAACCTTAAACTGAAACTGGGACTCCAAGGGGCCCCTGCCAAGGGCTTCTGGACCCTCCTAGCTTTGGAGTCATTATCAGTAGTAACTGTTGCTATCTCCCACCAGCCTGATATCTTTGTTTTTCTCGACCTCATTAAAAGGGCCATGCCCTGGCTACTGCTTAAATAGGCCTGTTCAATGAATGGGCATTGCCTTACCCCAAGTGAGTACCTGCAAAGACCTTGGGCTAAAGGGCCCATGGTCTCCCAGTGCATCGGGCAGCTCTAGTCATCCTGAGGAATGTCAGATCAAAGGTTGCTCTGGAGGAGAAGTGAGGCTAGTGACCTGCACAGCCTTCCCTCACTCAAAACAAAGTCAAATGCAAGTCATGTCATCATTTCTCTGATGGCATGGTCTTCTTTGGCAACAAAAAACAAACACAATCACAACGAATTTTAAAATTAAGTTTAATGTACCAGTCCCTTATATTTTTCTCCTAAAAGCAAAATTGAGGGAATAGGGTGCAATATCCTAATAATTGTGACTTAAGTAGATCTTAAATCACATCCATCCCCCATTGAATGTGAAAAGAGGGGCTGAGAATAGGACTCAGTAGAAATACCAGGACAAAAGGGGATACTGAGCAAACCCATACCAAAATAATTTCGGGAGCTAGCAGATAAGGAGAAAAGGCTTATCATCCCATCAACTCCCCATGCCCCTAACTATAAGGTAAAAGATCAGTCCCTCCCACTTAGAAGATGCCAGGTGACTGACTTTGTGACTTTCTTTTCTCCTTTTAAAACTTCCTGAATCCACATTTAAACTTTTGACCCATGCTGCAATATGAGGGTTAGTAAAAGGGGTGAATGGTGGGAATAGGAGTGGGATGATGACCCATTATCATTTACTCTGAAGCCTTCCCCACCACCACCCTGGGCACTGCCTTGCCTTTGAGTCCTGGCACAGCCAGCATTTACCAGCTTCAGGAGATGCCAGGTTGATAGTGATCTGCTCTCACAAAGTCAAACTGATCTTATATAATCTAGCCCAAATATTGACTGGGCTCCACCTAGGCGTACCCTCTGTGGAGGGCTAAGCTGTTCTTCTACACACCCATAGGTGTACCCAGAGGGTAGGTCTTCTTTCTTCTTCTCTCCACCCACCTCAAGGCCATGGCCAACCGTAATGCTCTTCTCAGGGTGTGCCTGCACAGTCAGCACCAAGTTTGTGCCTGTACCTGCCCATGCACACACCCATGCTCTCAAATCCCCTTTGCTCTATCACAGGTTCTGTAATGAGGAAGTCTAGGCTAATAGCCCTAACCACTGCTTGACCAAAGCTTTCCTTTCCCTCAGCTAAATTCTAAACAACCAACTCATCAATGAATCTTTTGGACCGTAAACCATTTTAAAAGTTGAGAACTGACTGTTCCATCTTTGGATTTCAATGTATTATATTATTTCCTTAAAGATCCTGATAAAGCAAAATCTTACAGCTCCTTCCATATCGCAAAGATGAAATCTGCTATTGTATTTGTCATGAGAAGATAGTCACGTAGATTTTAAGGGCCTTGTTTTCCTGGGAAGCCACTGCTGAAATCTTGCCTTGCATGTGTTATCAAATATAATTTCTCTTTGCCCTGAAAAGCATGAAACCCTGAGGAGAAAGGCAAAATGAAACCTCTGCACTCTTTTTTTTGAGACAATTGGAGTTCAGTGACTTACCCAGGATCGTGCAGCAAGTAAGTGTCTGGGGCTGGATACTCTCAGGTCCTCCTAACTCCAGGGCTAGTGCTCTGGCTAATGGACCACCTGACATCTGTATATTTAAAGATGTTCACACAAATATCTAAGGCTTAATTTTCATTGCAAGTGGGGTGCATAAGAAGGAATTAAAAGATACATTATGTTATGTTCAACCCAAGTCATCACCTTGGACAAGAGGTTCAGTTTCCTCTTCCCATGAGAATATATTTCTCATAGCTTCTAATAGGTAGTGCTGTTGATTAATCTGAGATCTACTTCACTATTTACCTCAAGTAAAAACTATGAGCCTCTCAGAGCCTAGTTTCCTTTTCTATAAAATGAGAGGATTCAGCTGGATTATGTCTAAGGTCCCATCGGTCCTGTCCAATTCTAAATCTACGAGCCAACATTCTTAGAGAAGCAGCTAAGTGGCAAAGAGGATAGAGCACTAGAGCTAGAGCCAGAAAGTCCTACTTAGCATATGTCCCTTAGTTTCCTCATCTGTAAAGTGGGGCAATAACAGTACCTACCTTCCAGGCTTGTTATGAGAGTCAAATGAGATAATATTTATATTATCTTAAAGTACTATATAAATTCTAGCTATTATTAGTGCTTATTACTATCCTCCTGCTCCTATCTATTAGCCAAGAGGCTAAAAGTGCGTGAAAGGGCCCAAAGGAAGACAGAATAAAAGAAAAGGCAAGGAATTTTACAAAATGGACCATCAATTATTAAATACAATTTGTGAGAGCCAAATCAGAACAATTAGTTTACCTGGGTGGACTAGGCATTGCTTGATGCATGGTCATGATTAATTAAGCTTTGGATTTCCTATTGACCAAGGTCAGAGAAGAGTCAGAGAGTCAAATGCAGCCAATGTCATATATCCCAATAGAGATGGCTACAATGGGCTCGGTGGCTGATGGAAACCAATATCTGACACCTTGAAAGCCTTGTAATCCCTAAACATGGTATTACCAACCCACAACACCAAAAACAAAGACACAATCAGGATGTGTTGGGTAGAGCCATAACTCAGGTGGGCCAACTGGGATTTCCCCCCAGGGTATTAAATTTAGAGAATGTTGACCTGGCCGGCAAATCTTCATCAGTGTAGAAATAATAGAACTTAGTTCCTAGAGAGTAAGATTAATGAATTAATCCACAAGCATTTAATGAACTATTACTATATGTCTGATATTAGGCTAAGCCCTGAGGATACAAAAAGAAAAAATAGTTCCTATGCTAAGAAGTTTCTATTCTAATGAGAGAGACAATATGAAAATAAATACACATAAAATAGAGAGTAGAGGAAATTTTCCTTTTCCTTAAAGGGCAAGGAAATAAGCATTTATGAAATATCCGTTATATGCTAGGCACTATGCTAAACACTTTACAAATGTCGTCTCATTTATCGGGCAGCTGGGCAGTGCAGCGGATAGAGCACTGGGCTTGGAACAAGGAAAGCTCATCCTCATCCCTTCAAATCCAGCCTTAGGCACAGTAGCTATGTGACCCCAGGCAAGTCACTTGGGATTGTTTGCCTTAGTTATTTATCTGTAAAATGAGCTGGAGAAGGAAACGGTAAACCACCCCAGTATCTTGGCCAAGAAAACCCTAAATGGGGTCATGAAGAGTCAGATACAACTAACACAACTGAACAACAATGCCTTGCCACAGTCCTGAGAGGGAGGTGCTATTATTACCCCATTTTCCAACTGAAGAAACTGAGTCAGACAGAGGTTAAATGATTTGTCCAAGATCTCACAGCTAATAAGTGTCTGAGGTTGGCTTTGAACTCAGGTCTTTCTGACTTCAGACCCAAGTTATCCCATTTATGAAATACTCACTATCTGTCAGACACTGTGCTAAGTGCTTTACAAACCTCTCAATAATAATAAGAACTGGGAAGAGCTCATCTTTTATCTGAATCCTGAAGGAAATCAGGGATCTTGAGAGGTAGAGATGAAGAGGGAGAGGGTTTTAGTCATGGGAAATAACCAATGTAAAGATAGAGAGAAGGGAAACAGTGGTGTGTGAGAGGAATAGCAATTAAGCCAGTATTATGGCATAGACTCTGTGAAAGAGAGTAACATGAAAGAAGATTGGCAAGGCAGCGAGGGAACAACAGGTTGAGAAGAGTCTTCAATAAATGACCAAGGACTTTATACTGATCCTAAAAGTAATAGTGAGCCACTGGAGTTTATTTCAGGGTGGGATCACATGATTAGACTTACATTTCAGGAAAACCACTTTGGCAACTGGGTGAAGGATGGATTCGAATGGGGAGAGAGATGAGGCAGGGAGACCAATGGGAACACTACTGTAATCATCTGGTAATGGGTGACAAGGTCTGGTACCAGGGTGATAGCTGCATGAGTGAAGAGAAAAGGATATTAGTGAGGGATGTTGTGAGGGTAGAAACAACAAGATTTGCCAACAGACTGAATTTTGGGGCTTGAATGAGTGAAGAGTTGAGCAAGAATTACAGACTGGAGGAGAGACGAGGAAGGTGGGATCTTCTGCAGTAATAGGAAGTTCAGAAGAGGAGATGGTTTGTGGGAAAAGTTCATGAGTTGTGTTTTGTACCTGTCATGTTTTCAATGCCTAAGGAACATCCAGTTAGAGATGTCCAATGCAGTTAGAGACACAGGATTGGAACACAAAAGAGAGACTAGAGCCAGATAACTGGTAAGGTCTTTGATGGAGTTCTCCAGGGATTTGCCCTTGGTCTTTTGCTGTTTGACATTTCTCTCCAGAACTTGGATGAAGATGTTGATAGACTGTTTACAAAATCTGAAGATAACTTAAGAATAGGTAATAAATCAGATGACAGAGTCAAGGTTCCAAAAAGGTTTAAATAGGCTTTATCACTGGCTTGAATTTCATATCATGATATTTAATAGGAACAAAAGAAAAGTCTGATATTTGAATTTATAACAATCAACCTCACAAATATAATCCATGGAAGGTGTAACTAAACAATGATTTGTCTAAAAAAGATTCAAGAGTTCTAGTGGACTACAAACCCAATATGGCAACCATGAGATGAAAACCCAGAGAGCGAATGCACAGAATGCAAGAACAGGAGAGTGATAATAGCCTTATGCATTGTACTGTACTCTAGAGTATTTGATGCTAATCTCCAAACTGAATCAGGAATGTTTCCTTCAGCTCTGGGCTCCATATTTTAGGAAGGGCACTAACAAGTTATCAGGCATTCAGAGGAAACCAAGCAGATTGGTGAAAGGGCTTCATGACTGCATTGAAGGACCTTGGAATGTTCAGCTTGAGGACAAGAAGACTTGCAGGGATGGGACAACACATGACTGTCTTCAAGTAACTGAAGATCTGTTATATTGTCTAGCTCTGGTTCCAAGGAGAACTAGGATCAACGGATGCAAGTTATAGAGAAACAGATTTCAGTTCTATATGAGGAAAAGCTTCCTAAAAATTAGAGTAGACTCTGTCTTTAAAATAATGAGTTTCCTCTTACCTGAGATCTTCAAGTGAAGGTGGATTGTGTCATTCCTTGTGTTTGTATCTTACAATGCCTAGCATAGGACCTGGAACTTAATAGGTGCAGCTAATAAATACTTGTTGATTGACGGAGTGATTGATGCTATAGAAGGAGATTCTTGGTTAAAGACAGGTTGGACAAAATGATCTCTGTTGTGGCTTCCAACTCTGAAATGTGTTTCAGTGATTCCTCATTCATTGTCTCTCCATGTTACACATCCAGGTCATAGGTACTGCTAGGCAAGCTCATCTAACTTCAATATGAAAATCAGGGCAATATGTGTTCCTCATGCACACGGCTATTCCTTTGTTCATTGCTAGACTGATTTCTTTTCAATAACCATCAATATCACTGAGCAAGTCTTACAGGGCTCAATCCAAATAGCAAATGTCATTTGGAGAACTTCAGCATTTGGAGGAAATCTCTCTTCCTTTAGTATTTTATTCAGAACATCCTCTAGCATATTGATGAAAAAAATTTTTAGTGACTACATATGCCTGTTTTATATTACTTGATTAAATAAATCTAACTCTATGGTTTTATCTATCGAGGAATTTTGTATGATCTTAAAGTTTACGTGGCAGAAACCTTATGGGAGAAAAGTCTCCTTTAAGGATATGTTTTGCTCTTCAGAGTCAAATAATTTTTTGTTCTCAACAAGTCACAACTACAGTATGGACTTGTTTTCTCAGTAACTCAGTGAATTATTTGACCGTGAAGATATGGGCTGCTGTAAGAAATCATTGGCAAAAGCCTGCCTGTCCTTTTCTAATATTTTCATAAAGGATATCCTCACTACATCTATAAAATATTCTCATAAAGATTTTATAGTGATGGGAAATTAGGTATTGAGGCATTATTTCTTATCCTTTCCAAAATGCAAGACCTTCCAAGTTATGATCACTGAATTTTTGGCTGACTCTTACAGCAGGAAGAAATACTTTTTAGTCTGAGACCAGACTTTCTGGCAGATGTCACTGACTTGCTTATTTAAACAAAAACTAGTTAATGAAATGGAGATTCTCCAAGAGGAGGCCATCCAAGACGGTGAAGAGTTTTGAGTTTATGCCATATGGAAATTGGGGATTTTGCACCTTGAGAAGGGGACGTATCATCTAAGAGAAGACAATGTGAGTAGAGACAGGCGTAGAGGTTATGATGGCAGCCTTGAGGCATTTTTGTGGCTGTCATATTATTCTGCTTAACTCCAGGGAGGAAGAAATAGAACAATGAATGGAAGTTGTAAGGAGACAGATTTCACTTCCATAAGAGGAAAAACTTCTTAAAAATTAGAACCATCCTAAAATGGAAAGAATTGCTTTTACATACAGTAGGTTTTCCCCATCCTTGAAGGTCTTTAAGCAAAGACTGAATAACTTGTTATTGGATTTGTTGAATAGAGTATTCTTTCTCAGATAAAGGTAAGCTTAAACCACCCTTCAAACTCTGAAAATTTTGTGATTCTAACTCATCAGGTGAAGGAGCAACACCTTACATTCATAGTTAACTGTTGAGTTTTTTTGGGCAGGGGGGCCTCCAAATGAATGTTTGAGATTTATTAACAGAATTGCAGTACAGGGTGACTCAGTCTCTGCTCAGTCAGCACCCTATTTAGCCTCCTTCCTCCTTAGTCTGCATAATTCTGAAGCTGACTGACTGAACTGTTGGTTTTTGTTGTTCATAGAAAACATGAAGGACAAGACACAAGTTGTGGCTTGCTACCCGTAGGTGCTGTTGAACTGAACTGCTCAATATTTACTCAACCAGGAAAAGCTCTAATTAGATTTAGGTCTATAAATCTTTAACACTCACCTTTGGAAGGTCATGTCTGAACTCTTCCAAAGAATCTTGTCTTTAGGGATAAATAATTTGTCTTTTGCTCTGCTCCTAAGATATCCTGGAGTTTGAGTTAGTAGTATCGTAGATTTAGAGTTGGAAAGGACTTCAGAGGTGATTTAGTCCAAACCTCTCGTTTCACTGAGGACCAGA
Organism: Bettongia penicillata ogilbyi; assembly: GCA_023548195.1. Classification (NCBI taxonomy): domain Eukaryota; kingdom Metazoa; phylum Chordata; class Mammalia; order Diprotodontia; family Potoroidae; genus Bettongia; species Bettongia penicillata. The sequence goes on from JAJHZJ010000174.1 coordinate 5,780,733, forward strand.
GTGGCCCAAGGCCACACAGCTATTAAATAAGAGATAGGATTTGGACCCAGATCCTCAGACTCCAGAGTCAGTATTCTTTCCATTATAATACATTGCCTTCCTTGACCAAATACAATCAATGGACTTGCTTTCCTTGGGATCTATAAAAAATTTTGAAGCAAGAGTTGGCCAGGTCCTCCCCAGGGCTATCAGGATGGTACATTTCCCCAACTAAAGAAGTAGAGAAAGATCTAACCAAGTGACACTTATCAGACTCATTTTTTCCATGCCATCCCTATGTTGCAAGTCACTTCTTGTTCCTTGTCTGCAAAATAGCAAGGCCTATGGACTTGAGCTTGATAGGGCAAAAGTTGTGGGTGTGAGTGGGTGAAGTGTTTATTTTCTTAAAGATTTTCCCAATAAGCAATAATTTTAGATTGTTCTCTTCTGTCCCATCACCCTCAAATATACAAACTTATACCCCTTATTAACAGAACTCTTCTTAACCAGCAATTTTAATTACATTAATCATGCCTTCTAAAGCATTTTCTGTTATTTTTTCCTCTTCTATTCTCATATAGTCTAGGTTGTGAAACAAGAAGTGAGTGATTTTTACCTCTGAGAATTTGAACTACATGACATTGTACTGAGAATCGAGGGCACATTTTTCACATTTCTTGATCCATAAGCACGTATACTGTCAGACTATCATGCTTGAATTAAATTCTCTAAATTCCTATGTCTTTAAGGAGGCATAGAGTTCAAATTCAAACAAACAAAATCCTTCCCAGAGGACTTGCTAAGAACTTGTGATTCATCTTGTGCAGCTCCCCAAATGGTATCTCCTTGCTTGTGTGGTCCATTAAGGGCTTTTACTGAAGTGTCTGCCAGTGTAGAAACACCTCTTACAAGCTGGCCTCAAAATGCAGAGAATCTTCTGATCCACACTTTGATAGAGGAACAGTTCTGTGCCCTCTGATTGCAAACTTTTACACCTCTAGGATTTAAGCAATTTCTCCATTAATATCTTTGATTCCCTAGCAGGGCTTCAGGACTTGCAGCTGGAATGACAGATGCTTCGAGCAGTTGTATGATATATCCATTGGAATGTTTTTCCAAGAACTACCTAGAGACAAGCTGGAGAAGGACTGAAAAGTCTCAGCTTGGTTCTAGAGTCATTGTGGGTTTAGGGATGTTTTGGCTCCCTGGGTCATCTTCTGTCATTCCACCCTGATACTGTGTCACTTTTCCTCAGCCACTGTCCCCATGTCCACACTACTCCTTGTTTTGAAATTTTCCACCTTTGAAACTTCCCATCAACCACAGTCCTCACTGGGTGCATATTCTCATGATCTGGACCCATGTACTACCCAAGCATTACAAGCATTGTGACGACATAGTCCAGACACTTTCTCCAAAGGAATGATACTATGACTTGCCTCTTGAGCATTGTGGGAAATAAAGTTCGAAAGGCATGACCTTCAGGTTTCAGGGGGATCAAAGAATCATAGATTCAGAGCTAGAAGGGACCCTCCTCAATTTAAAAATGAGGTTTTCTTCCTGAAGTTCCTCAGGCCCAGACAACCAAGACCCATAGACATTGTGATTTCCCCAAAATCACACAAGTAGTGAGAAAGAATTTGAATGTAGGTCCTCTGACTCTGTCAGTGGTCTTTCTTTGAAGCCTGAAAGAACTATTTTAAGTTATATTGAAATTACATTTCATTATACCATTACAAGCTATCACTATTATGCACCCAAATATCCTGCTACAAATTAGAAAATGGTGATCTACATTGTTATAGGAGCTAAGGAGTTAACCTGGGTGCACCCTCTGAAATAAGCATGGACAAAAATGAGACCAGGTCCAAATATCACCTCTTGGAAAAGTCTCAGGGTTCTTAGGTTGGTTCTTCGTAATACTGTTGCTATAGTAAAATCAAAAAAAGATTATTTATTGAGAGGTCATTGTTGTGCAAAAGTTAGCCTAGCCCTTAGAGCTATTGCTCAGTAAAGAGAATGAGACTGGGAAAAGAACAGACATCATATCTATTGTACCTCACTTTGCCAAGAAGGGATGGTGCCAGGAAATACATGTGAATATATTATAAATTTTATGCTAATGAATATCATACTTAGGCAAGGCTAGGGAAGGAATAAAGTATCTCTGTAATATTCTCTCTGGGGAAAGAAATACACCACAGAATGCTTTACCTTTGTAAGATACTTTGCCTTTGGGAAGTATTTCTATTTAAAAAACAAAACAACAATGTTTTCATAGCAAAATCTTGGTTGACCTGATTATCAAGGCAGTCCCACAAGGACAGTTGGATACCATACTGCATTGACATATGTATTATGTCTGAAATACTTCTCCAATTCCCACTTGCATTGGTGAACTGAGTTCCCAGAGTATAGTTAACGTTACCCTGGAGTGTACAGATAACTGAGAGGCTGAATAGCATTATTCACAAACCCCTATTACTGTGTTCCCCATTAATTATTATCTAGAATTAATTAGCCTTCTAGCAAAAGTACTTACTAAGATGGTATAGCAAAAATAGTAGTTATAAAAATAGTCTCTCCCAAAAGCCAGGTGAACACTCCCACAAATGCATGTGGCTTATGGGGAGAGTGTGCAAAAACTTAAAAGTACAAAAGTAGTAAAGCACACTGGTTCCTGGAAGTCCTTTTCTCCCTTTGTAGAGTCCTCATAAAATTTCATTTGGATTTATCTCTCTGCAGAACTCCAAGAGTCCACAGCTGACGCTTTTCTCTTTCAAAGGAGGCGACACTGTTGAAACTACCTTTGCTTTGGTGACTGTCATGAAGATACATTGTCTCCTACTGGTCCAGGATCTTTGATCCCAGATGGAAGTACTGTCTGTTACTGAACAAGTCTCTTGGAAGGTGGAGGGAAGGGTCTTGGAGGAGAGAGAGAGAGTGAGCAACTTTTTCCTTTCTCAGAAAGTGACTCCCTCTCAACCGTTCTGCTCCAACTCTCAAACTGGAATCTTCATAATTGAAATACTTCACCACTGGATTGACTCATGGCTTAGAATTCAGACTCTTAACTGACATGCTATTTTTTTTTAAATCTGTAAGAGCTGTTATTTGATTTCAACCTATCACTAGATATTTCCTGTGTGACAGCATCTGCTTTTCTTCCAATGACAAAAACCCTGCCTAAATCTTCAGGATTATATTTATTGGGATAGTGATAGAACCCCAAACTTATTCAGGGAAGATAGGGGGCACAGTGGATAAAGTGATGGGTCTGGAGTCAAGAAGACTCATCTTTCTCAGTTAAAATCTGGCTTCAGCCACTTACTAGCTGTGTGCCCCTGCACAAGTCACTTAATCCTGTTTGCCTCAGTTTCTTCCTCTATAAAATGAGCCAGAGAAGGAAATGGCAAACCATTCCAGTATCTTTGCCAAGAAAATCCCCAATGGGATCACAAAAAGTCAGACACAACTGGAATACCTATCCATCCAATCCTTAGAGAGAGCTCTTAAATTGAAGACTCACAGAAGCTCAGAGTCAAGAATTAGACTTCTGAGATCATCTAATCCAATATATATTAATGGGAGTACTCTCTACAACTTATATTGCTTTAAAGAAATCACTATGTAACTATAATTCTACAACTTTTCTTAGATGCAATATGGTTTATCTCCTGTCAGAAAACTTTATTTTTAAAATATAATGGCACAGACATGAATATTATCTTGACTTTCCAAGTACACAAAGAATAAATGCTCATTAGTCAAAGCAAAAATAGTTTTATTAGGTGAATTTTTGAAATTATTCCTGGATGGCATAGTGGATAGAAAGCTAGTGGACAAGATGATCTGCATTAAATACTGCCTCTATCCATGCTAATGGTCAGACCTAAGACAAGCCATTTAAGCAACTCATTATGCCCAGGCAGTTCACTCAGAGCGTAAATCCAGTAGTTGATCTGCATAAGTGAAAGGAGTTTCCATACCAGGAGTCCCATACAGTACAGATGTGGGTTCAAATTCCACCTTCCTTCCCCTGTCCCCAATTATTTGTATTTATTAATTCAGTAGCTTTGCTGCAATGTGATTTTCTTATTTGGTACAATTAAGTTAGATATAAGCTCAAAATAAGATCCAATCCTAATACAGCATTAAAGAGAATGTAAATTCCTTGCTTTTTGAAAGCTATAATTGAATATACATGTACTACAGAACAAATGCCCAGGAGACCAATGCCTTAAACTTTTAATCTGCTTAAAGGTTAGAAGCAATTAAATATTTATCTTTTCATCTGATTTCCTCAGTGTTGAGATTGAATGACTTTGGACTAACTATGAGCATAATATACAGTTATTAGGGAAGTGACTTTTGAAGAAATCACAGTTTTCATCTGAATCAAAACCTTGTCTGGCATTATAACCAAATGACTAAAACTGTATCTGCCCTCACCGGCCCTGAAGAAGTAAAACTTCTTGGAAGGGAACCCTTCTGCGGGCAAATCTCAGACCTCTTGGATTCTAGGATTTTTCTAAAATGCTTCTTGGAGCTGAAAAAGCGACTGACATATTCAAGGTGCATCAACATGCTTCTGTGATACAAATTCTTCACGTGGAAAGGCTGGGGAGCCTACTTCTGGGAGAGTTGTGATGACCTGAAATGGAAGTGCCTTAGTGAGATTATAGTGCTTGCTTACACAATCGATCGCTGATTTCAGTCTGCTCGCTAAGTGGTCAGGAGAAGCAGTTTTTCTGTTGGCTGCATGGCTAGAACTGAAAAGCACCTTTAAAAATGCCTTTGTTGGCCTGGGTTGTTTTTCTCTTCAGCTGCATTTTGTTTGGTTGCTCAGTCCTAGGGGTATCTTTTTGATTTAGCTCAAGGTGTCCGATGAGAGAAAACACTGTACACTGAGAGACTTTGGACCTTGTTTTCTGAAGGTCTTATGGCCCTGGGAATAGGTGTGGGTTCTTCATCTGTTTCTGCATTTGTTATTTCATTTTAGGTGAAAATAGAGTGATGTTCCAATGTCCCAGTGAGCAGCTCACTCATCATCGATGCCCCAAAGAGCAAGAATTGACTTTCAGGAGTGACCTTCAGAACCTAGCCCAGAGGTAACTGAGACAGTGACTTATCTGGCAGTGATACTGTATTTGGACATGGATTGAGTGGGAACAATGTAATGTAGGAAATGAGCTAAGTTTGAGTCTACTCTCCCCAGAAGCTGAGATGGGGTAGGGGAGAATATGGCCCTGAGATGTCTGGGAGGAAATTCTTATACTTTTGTTATTGCTGTCTCTTCAAAGTTCTCTTTGCTGAATAAAAAAAGAAAAAAGGAAGGAAATAATTGATATTAAATGGTTAAATGAAACTGAAATGCTGCTTACTGGCACCTGAATGGTGGGGGTAGGTACAAACAATACAATTGGGCTCAAGTTAATAACAATAGAAACCTCCCCCACTATACACACACCTCTCAGGATATCCCCTGGCACTAAGAGGATGAACTCAGAGAGCATACTTCTACAGAAAGAATTGCTTTTGAGATGATAGATCTTGAAGATCAGATAGTATTTCAATAGGTAAAAATGTAAGGAGGAGAAGAGGAAGGAAAAAAGAACACAAGAAGGACATTCCAGGGAGAATGTGTAACTGGAACAAAGGTGTGGAAGGGGGAAAGTGTAGCATGTGTTGGGAAAACAAGAATTCAGTTTAACTGTACAATAGAGTATATGTTAGCTGAGAGGGGAAAAGAGGTATGCAAGGGCTCCCTCAAGCTGATCCTATTAACCAGTTTTCATCTTGGAAGGCACTAGGAATCAGAATTCACTAGATTGTAAGCTCCTTGAAAGAAGGAATTTTCTTTTGCATCTTTTTTTTTGTATGTCTCCAGCATTTAGCACAGAACCTGGCACATAGTAGGTGCTTTAAAAATGCTTATTGGATGAAGCTGAGGGAAAGGCTGGGGAAAAAAAGGCATATTGAAAAGCAACTGTAGAGATACAGAGCTTTTACTAATCATCCCAAGAAGGCTGAAGCTTTTAATCAGACTCACAAGGAAGAAAGGTACCACTTAATTTTTGCCCCCAAGTTGGACTTATTTAACAAGTATTTAATGACATGTAAAAAGTACTGATGAGAGCCACAATCAATTATTGGTCAGTGGGTTCAGCCTTTGTTTAGACTTGTCCAGAGACATCCTAGACTTACTTCAGACCATCCTTACCACAATTCCGAGGAAATCCGTCTATAGCATAAACTAAGCTGGTAAAGGCAATGGTACCCCTGGGTGGAGCCAAGATGGTGGAGTAGAAGGACAGACCTGCTCTAGCCCTATCCCTATAGCTCATAAAATACCTGTAAAAAATGACTCTAGACAAATTCTAGAGCAGCAGAAACCACAAAGTGACAGAGTGAAAGAGATTTTCAGCCCAAGACAGCCTAGAAGACTGACAGGAAAGGTCTATTCCATGGGGTTTGGAGCAGAGCTCAGCCACACCACATTGCATTGACAGGACTGGAGCAAGTTTCTGGACACTGAGTCAGGGGTAGCAGCTACAGTTCCCAGATTTCTCAACCCACAAACACCATCAAAGATCAGTAGGAAAGCTCTTTCTCCTGGGTGAGAAGGGAACCCTCAACCCCAAGGGCATCAGCATCCACTTTTGGCCCAAAGACCTTGGGGGAATCAAGTGGTAGATCTGGGTCTCAGTTCTGAGTGGCGGTCCTGGGGTGAGGAGGAACACTGGCATGGTGGAGCTAATGGAGGCTCTGGAGAGAGAACCCTACTTGTAGATCCTGTGCAGAACAGAGTGCTTGTGGTTGCTCACAGACAAGAGCACAGGCCAGGAAAGGAGTAAATTCCTTTCCTTTGATTGTGCCACCTTGGGGGAACTGAGAACTTATAGGTCCCTAGAGTATAACCTCCACTTGACAAAGGACTAAAAAGTCAAGTAACAGGCTATAAAAATGTCCCAAAACAGGAAAAAAATAAGACTATAGAAAGTTACTTTCTTGGTGAACAGATATTTTCTTCCATCCTTTTGGATGAGGAAGAAAAAAGTATACCATCAGAGGAGGATATAAAAGTCAAGGCTTCTGCAACCAAAACCTCCAAAAAAGATGTGCAGTGGTCTCAGACCATGGAAGAGCTCAAAAAGGATTTTGAAAATTAAGTAAGAGAGGTGGAGGAAAAATTTGGAAGAGACATTGGAGGAATGCAAGGAAATCATGAAAAGTGAGTCAGCAGCTTGCTAAAGGAGACCCAAAAAATGCTGAAGAAAATAATATCTTTAAAAATAGGCTAACTCAATTAGTAAAAGAGGTCCAAAAAGCCAATGAGGAGAAGAATGCTTTAAAAAGCAGAATGGGTCAAATGGTAAAGGAGGTTCAAAAGTTGTCTGAAGAAAATAGTTCTTTAAAAATTAGAATGGAGCAGATGGAAGCTAATGACTTTATGAGAAACCAAAAAATTACAAAACAAAACCAAAAGAATGAAAAAATGGAAGACAATATGAAATATCTCATTGGAAAAACATCTCCCCTGGAAAACAGATTCAGGTGATAATTTTAAAATTATTGGTCTACCTGAAAACCATGATGAAACAAAAAGCCTAGATATCATCTTCCAAGAAATTATCAAGGAAAACTGCCTTGATATTCTAGAACCAGAGGGTAAAATAGAAATGGAAAGAATTCACAGATCATCTCCTGAAAGAGATCCCAAAAGAAAAACTCCTAGGAATATTGTAACCAAATTCCAGAGTTCCCAAGTCATGGAGAAAATATTACAAGCAGCCAGAAAGAAACAATTCAAGTATTGTGAAAATACAATCAAGATAATATAGGATTTAGCAGCTTCTATACAAAGGGATTAAAAGGCTTGGAATATGATATTCCAGGGGTCAAAAGAAATAGGATTAAAACCAAGAATCACCTACCCAGCAAAACTGAGTATAATATTTCAGTGTAAAAAAATGGAATTTCAGTGTAAAAAAATGGAATTTCAATGAAACAGAAGACTTCCAAGCATTCTTGTTGAAAAGACTAGAGCTGAATAGAAAATTTGACTTTCAAATACAAGAATCAAGAGAAATACAAAAAGGTAAACAGGAAAGAGAAGTCTTGAGAAACTCATTAAAATTGAACTGTTTACAATCCTACATGGAAAGATGTTATTTGTAACTTATGAGACCTTTTTCAGTTTTAGGGTAGTTAGAGGGAATATATATATACACATATGTGTATATATATGGGTATAGGTATATATGTATGTGTATATTATATGTATGTAGGTATGTATATGTACATAGGTTTATATATATATATACATATGTGTGTATATATATGTATACACATATACACAGACAGAGGGTACAGTGTGAGCTGAATATGAAGGGATAATACATAAAAAATAAAATTTACTGTTGAATGGAATGTACTAGGAGTAAGAGAAAGGGAGAGGTAGAATGTAGCAAATTATCTCGCATAAAAGAGGGAAGAAAGAGCTTCTACAATGGAGGGGAAGACGGGGAAGATGAAAGGAAATAATTGAGACTTACTCTCATGGGATTTGACTTAAGGAGAGAATAACACACACTCAATTGGAGATGGAAATCTATTTTACCCTGCAGAAGGCAAGGGAGAAGGGGATAAGAGAGGGAAGATAATAGAAGGGACAGCAAATTGGGGAAAGGGATAATCAGAAACAAACACTATTGTGGAGGACAAGTCAAGGGAGGGAATGGAATAAATGAAGGGCAGGATAAGACACAAGGAAATGTGGTTAGTCTTTTACAACATAACTATTATGGAAGTGCTTTGCATTGTTACACATGACCTATATTGAATTGCTTGTTTTCTCAATAAGGGTGGGTGGGGAAGGAGGGAGAGAATATGGAACTCAAAGCTTTAAGAACGAATGTTAAAAATTGTTTTATGCATGCAGCTGGAAATTAAGCTATACAGGCAATGGAGTATAGAAATCTATTCTGCCCTACAAGAAAATAGAGGGGAAAGGGTTGGAAGATGGGTGGGTAATAGAAGGAAGGACAGACTGGAGGAAGGAGTGGATGCAGTGCATGCTGTCTGGGGTGGAGGGTGTGGAGAGATGGGGAGAAAATTTTGAATTCAAATTCTTGTGGAAGTGAATGCTAAGAACTGAAAATAAATAAATTATATATTAAAACAAACAAACAAAAAAGGCAATGGTACTCACCATTGATGAAAGGTGAAGTGAAATGAGTTAGCAAGAACTCTGCCAGAAGGTTTGGCTCCCACCCCTCAGGGCTTCCAAGCAGTTTTCTGGCCTGCCAGTGTCCTTACTCAGTCAGTCAGTCAACTTTTTGGATCCATGCAATTCCTATGAAAGTTCAAACATCATCTGCTGCTAAGGCTTATCAGGGCTGATGGCTGTGATGCCCTTTGCAGGGACATATTGATTATGTAGCACAAGGGGAAGCAACAAGTCACAGACTAACCAAAGAGTCCTGGAAATGAAGGCTACTTGTTCTCACTTTTTATTTCCAAAATTAATTTTGCCTTTAAAAAGCAGTAGATAAGACTCAAGAAAGCTCGGTTCTTTTATGGGAGAATCTCCCAGGTCCATGTAGTGCTTTTCATGCAATTTTCCTCCCTAGAAGAACCTTGTGCCTGGCCCTGTGAGACTGTATTGTATGAGATTTCTATTTAAAGGCAAATCCGAGACAGAAAAATAGTTACTGTAAATCTCAAATATGACCTATGTTCTTTTCTGCCACTGAGGTCACATTGCTCAAGGCTGCTTCTTTCCTCCTTAATTGATGGTTCACTCTAAGAAAGTCCCTATTTCATCAGTGCTCCTAATGCTACATAGTCCTGAACAGCTATTTATCTCTAATAACTGAAAAGATTGAGATCTTTCGCATCTAGATGCAAAGCTGGGAGTGTTGGAGAGCCTCCCAGTCTCCATATCCCTAGTCTCCATTGCCTAGGTCTCTTTTCTTTTTTAAATGTGACATATCATGGGTTCAGATGCAAGCCTCCCCTGCAGAGGAATTCTCCAATAAGCAGCTTGTAGGTCTCAGTAACATCCAACTGTTTCATTAACATAGCCATTGAAGGAAAGAAAAGGAAAGGCTAGGCCATTTCTGGGTGAATGCAAAACCTTAAAAAAAAATTCCTTGTTGGAAATTCGTGCTTCAGGGACCTCTGCAGGCTAGTGCCAGAGATTTAAGTGCTGCATTTACAAAGCAACTTCTTGGAAAACCAGAAGAATGTTAATCAGTTATCTGCGTGGAAATCTGTGCTTCGTAAAACCAAACAAATGGATCCCGGATTCAGGAGGGGAGGTCCCAAGTAAATTTATTCAGTTGGGGCCATAAACTAGTTCCAAGGCATTCATGGGCATCTTGGGATTCTCACAAATGATTTGTGTCTCTTTTCATGGGACAGGACAAAGTGCAGTGCTCTGGCCCCAGCAGAGGGAGAGTTTTTTTCTCCTTCTCTGTCCCAGACTGGCTATGCTTGTTATACACACCTTGAGTTCATCTTCGTCTGGGATGCCTGGGAAGCCTAGGGAACATCCAGTACTTGCCTGTAAGAATGAAGGGTTTTTACCATCTGTCAGGTACTGTTGAATTTCTTCCGAAGTTGGGGTGTGGGGTCAGGAGACGTCCCTCCCTCCCTGTGGTCCTCTCCCCTCTACTCTTGGCTACCCTCTGGTAGGACAGCGCATTCACTGAAAGGCCCTCCCTATCTCTCCCAGCACTAAGTGTAACTGTTGTCCCTGGGAGTAGTGGTTGTGAACTGAGACACAGCATCATTAGCGCCTTGTCATTGTCTGCAGATACGTCGCTGATTTTTGTTTTTCAATGTTGGGAAGGGATAAAGATTAGTGAAATATAAGTTTCTAGACTAAGGAAGTATGTTTATTTTAAGAAGGTATGGGCTAGTAAAGTTATATGATTCGCCCAGGCCCTTCCAATGTCCTGAGTCTGCCAGGAGAACAGATGCAAAGTAAATGAGAATGTCACCTCTGGAGGCTGGAGTATTGGTGCCTCATTGATGCATCCCTTTGGGGGAATGTAAGCTGTGCCCACAAGTTTAATGAAATGGATGTTGAATCTGAAAAAAAGGGAAGGTTCCCTCTTAGGGGTCAGTGGCTGCCCCACCTACTTTTCTTTCTCCTTTGGCAATATAGCCCAGAAAGCTTCTGGAATTGCTTATAGTAAGTCTAAGTCTCAACTGGAAAAAAAGACTTAAAAGCATTTTTTCCAACATTATGTACCTTAGCCAATTCCCTTATAACACATAATAGAGTGCATTTTACAAGCAGTGGGGATGGATTTTTTTTTTTCACAAACAAATCATTAAATCTCCAACCCTGTGAATATATAGGATTAAATCGAGTAATTATAGAACTTGAACCTTTTGGCTTCAGATTGGATGGACCTCTTTTTCTTCTTTATTTTTAAAGTGATGATGAAATGTATTAATGAAGCTTTCTTGATGAAAGACAGCATGGTCTGTGTGCTCTTGTTTGTTTAAAGTATCTTCCCTCCCTTGAGCAATTTAGCAATTCAAGGGCCAGGATGGGCTGAGCTCCTTAGGAGCCACTCCCTAACCATCCCCCATCCGCCAGGCATCTGGGGATGGGAGGTTAAATTCATTACTTGTGAAGGCCATAGAAAATATGCCTTTACCTTGAAAGTAAGAAGTTACATGTCACTAGTTGTTTGGCTCTTTAGAAATCTAAGGACCAGGAAAGATTGTATTTTCTATAATGCCATAGACACTTGGGCTGGGAACAAGCAGATTGAGATTGGCATTTTAACAAGCAATAATATTTAAGATTCTTCCCAAATCTGTAGTGCGGGTAACCTAGAGAAAATGTTTTTGGCAAACTTGGGAGCATAGGGTTTGAGTCTGTCAGGGGATATCAGGGCAATAACTGATGATTCTGGAACCTAAGGGATTGTAGGGAATGAGGAGAGACCTCTTGGTTGTTTGGACACAAATCCCAGAGAGGAAATAACACCTGGGATATAGCCTGATGGGGGGAAAACAAACCAGAGACCCCAGGGCACCCTGAAACTCTTGATGAGGAGGCCAACACTGAGGAAGAAAGCAGGCTGAGACTGGGTCACTTGCCCAGTGATTTTGGGGGAAAGGTAATCTGTCTCCCAGAGAGTTCATCCTTGGTACAGCCTATCATCCCCAAACCACCTAACATCTAGGTAGAGGTGTGGTTAGGAGGGGTAATAAGTGGTTGGGGCCAGGATGGTGGGTAGAAGGCACTGTGACCCTCTCTTGATGCCCCCCTGCAGTAGAATATGTATGTCTTCAATACAGTAAGTCAGTCACAAACCAAGAAGAGGGTGAGGATAGGATGGGTGTGGTGAGCTGGGGTCAGGCAGAAAACAGATGGACATGCGTGTGTATGTGGAGGTGGAGTGGGGGGCAGTGTGTGATGGCAGGAGAGGCAGAGGATCATGGAACTTAGGATGACCACTGGGAGGAATGTTGTTTGTCCTTTCTCAAAGAGGACCATGGCATCAGGAAGGTGATGGCTTGACTTGCAAGTAAATTCGATTTGAGTGAGAGAGGGCTGTGCAAAGTCACCAGCCTCCTTTTCTCCTCTGGAATCATCTGGCTCCAGCAGCAAGATAAGGTCAGGACAACTGCAGATGGCCCCTGACTGGGAGGAATATATAGAGGCTAAGAGAAGGAAGTGTATCTCCAGAATATCAGGACTACTGGGGAAAGCCCTGATTCCCCCCCAATCTATTTTGAGAATTTTGAGAAATTGAAATGCGTTTCGGTTTTAGACTAATCTTTCTTTGCTCAGTCACAGGTTTCATATAATATAGTGTGGAAGGGACAAGAGAGATCATTTATGATTTTCATTTTACAAATGAGGAAACAGGCCTAGTGAGTTTAAGTAATTTTCTCATGATCACTCATTTTGATTCAATTCCATAAAATGAAGGAGTTGGATTAGATGACCTCTAAGATCCCTTTTAATTCTAAATCTTAGAAATTTGGTAAAAATTTGTTAAGCGCATGCTGTGTATGACCTTCCCTACCTCCATTCCAATAAGATACAAGGTATCAGTCAGACAGGACCTCAGTTGTCTAAGCTTAGAGACAAGTAGAAGGAAATAACTAGAATATAAAATAATATATGATTGGTGTACAAAAATGGTACACCAAAATGCTTTAAGATACCCAAGGAACAAAAGGTCCTTCTAGACTCTCTGTAATAAGAGAAGACTTTGTGGAGGTAGTGTTTGTGTTGAGCTTTAAAAGACAGGGAGAAAGTCAATGTTGAAAAAAAGGAAGGAGGACAGTCAGGCATAAGGAACAGCCTAAGCAAATGTATGGAGGCAGGAATGTACACAATGTGTTCTGGGGTAGAAAGTTGACCAATTTGGTTAAAGTTCTAAAGGTGAGATTTGTGGAAGGCCCGGAATACTAGCCAAAGGGATTGACATTTGATTTAATAGGCATTAAAGAGCCATTGAATATTTTTGAGTAGAATGATATGACTAGATTCAGTTTAATCCAAGTTATCAAACATTTCTTGTGTCTATTATATAAATGGAGATACAAAACCAAAGACAAAGTAGTCTGCCTTCAAATAGCTTCCATTTTACTGGGTATGTGGATGGAGGGCTGGATACAGGCTTACCAAGAGAAATCACTGCAAGGGGATTTGTAGAGCAATATCGATTAGTGAAATCAGGAAAGATATCCTCTTGCTTTGACTGATTTTTTTGAATTTAAATTTTATTTTATTATCCAGCATATATCTTATAAAAGTGCAATAATTTAAAAAATACAAATGGTATCTATTTTAAACACTTTCCACTTAAAACACTTTTTTCCCAGTAAATACTCTCCATTCATTATCAAGGACAGCAATGCTATGTAAGCAGGACAGTGCAGTGAAAAACTTTTTTTTTTTTAACTAGTGTTAAATATAGTTATCAAAAAGGGGCTACCTCCATAGTTGGAACAGGTTCAAACCAGTTGGAGCAAGTCTCCTGGTGTCTCTGGAAACTCCTCTACTGTTGCACCTGGACCCTATTGTTCTGATCAGATATCACTGCTCCCCAGTCTTCCCCAGCCTTCTCTAGGGACTTTCAGCTGTTTGTAACAGCTTCGCCAGACTGTGCTTTCCATGAGACACCCTCCCAATGGAAGTGCCCCATCTACCCTCCAAGCACTCCAAGACTTCACTGCTGCCCATTGTCCCTAAATGCAAGTCCCTTGACTAAATTAAAGACCCTTGCTGTTGCTACTTTGGTCATCTCTTAATTTCAGGTTGATGTTTCAAGATGATAAAGTATATTTTCACTTTTCCTACTTAACAGTGTGGTTCAGTGCCTGGATTTTAATTCAGAATAAAACCACTGCATAATGTAAATATAATATTGAATGTAAATAAATAATATTGAAATATTATAAATAAATAATATTGAAATAAATATGGTATATCATAGCAGAAGTATACATACATACACATACACACACATATATGTAATTCTCTTTTGAAGTAATATGTCTTCCCACTTCACACTTCACACTTCCTCCCATTCCACCATTGAGGGGGAAAAAAAGCCCTCAGTACATAGGTATTATTCTCTGGACAAACAAATTCCCATGTTGGTCATGTTTGTCAATGTATGACTTTTGCATTTTAAGTTCGTCACCCCTCTATCAGGAAGTGGATGGTGTGTTTCGTCTTCATTCTTTTGAGCTTGGTGGTTTATCATTGCATCCATGAGAGTTCTTAAATCTTTCAGAATTGTTTTTCCCATTAATGTCGCTTTTCTTGTATAAATGGCTCTCCTACTTTGCTCTGCATCAGTTCAGAGAGGTCTCTCAGGGAAAATTGCTTGGATGGGGTAGCTCCTGAGCTGGACCTTTAAAAAGGATAAGGAAAATTTTAAAGAAAATAAGGTAGAAATAAGAAATTATTATTATCAATAGCCAATATTTATATTAGTAACTACTATATCCTGGCATCTAGGTGGCGTAGTGGATGAAGCACTGGGCTTGGAGTCATGAAAACCTGAGTTCAAATCTAGCCCTAGACACATCCTAGCTGTGTGACTCTGAGATGTGATGTAATCTACTTGCTTCCGTTTCTATAACATGGGATCATAATAGCACCTTACACACACACACACACACACACACACACACACACACACATTCCAGAGTTGTTTTAAGGATCAAGTGAGGATAAAGTGCTTGACAAACCTTCATGTATTCTATTAGTGTTATTGGCTCCACTGATGCCAAACTCAAGGGTTGTCACCCATTTTTATTTAAATAGTTAAGGCTGACTATGTATATTTATTACAAAGATTTGTTTTCCTATTTTGGGGGGGGACATTGGAAGAGACACAAAATGTTTATTAATTGAAAAAACAACTGAATTTAAAAAATAAACATCAATGGTTCAAAATAAAGCATACTGATGGAGTGGATGAAATTGAACAGAAAAAAAAATCCCAACCTGGATTACATGGAAAGATTTCTGATACCGGAATCTCTCTGGGCATAGCTACCTCTGTGTGCTCATGATATAGCTTTTACCATGCAGCCCAGAGCCTGAGTGAATTACTTGGGAAACAATGGCCTCCATGACAAACCAGCCCACCATCTTGAAAGGGCTAAATGACTGTCTTAGTCTGAGAATGCTGAAGCTTGCCAAAGGAAGTGGTAGAAGCCGCATTACTCAAATCCTTTCAAACATGCCTGAATGGAACTCTCTCTCTTCTCAGTCCTGCACAGAATAGGCTTGTGCTGACCCCGCAGGGCATTGATAAGATGACCTCATGAATTTTTTTCTATCTCTAGTTTCTATGAAGGGGAAAGTCTAGGGCTGTACCAATGAAACAAAGGGGTAAGCTCAAACTGTCAAAGGCTTTTCATGCTGAATCTGAGTCTTATTTGGGAACATCTACCAAAGAACTTTAAAGGCCCCTTTAGACAGATCATTACAGAGCATTATGCCAGAGATAATGCCATAGGATCATAGAGCTGGAAAGGACCTCAAAGCCAACTCCAACCCTCTCATTTTAGGATGAAACTGAAGTCCAAATTGGGAAATGATTTACTCAAGGTCACACTGGCAATATTTTTTTCCCTTCTGTCCACTAAAGCATCTGGGCTATAAAACTCCTTCCATTCCTTCTGTGAAAATGACTACATGAGCTGTCATGGGTATTCTCTCATAATTCTTGCAGCAATTCCTGATAATTCAAATATCCTCTGTTATACAACAGGATAAAATAAAATGCTATTTTATTCTCTTAAAAGGAAAGGCTGCTAAATCAAGCTTGTTTCCTATTTGGGACACAAACACAATCACATGGCTCTCTCGCAATCACCAGATAAAGTGCAGAGGAAAAAAAATGAGAGGAAATGAGAATCTTCTTTAAGATTTATTCATTTTCAATAAGAGAGGCAGTTTTGGTTTTGTTTTTTATTTTTTTAAGCTGATAAGATGGGCATTATTTATTATGAGGGATGTGTACATTAGTTGCCATGGCAACTCATGTTACCGTTAGCACTGTATGTGACCAATTAAGGCCCTTCATAATACTTATCTTTTTTTTTCTTAGAAGCTTTGCAAAGTCACTCAAGCCAGACATAGATAAGTGTCTTATAAGCATTGGACACCAGGTTTTGTTTTCCCTTCTATTTACTTTTCTGGAAATCTTTATATAGTATATAGAAGAAATGTGTTTGCCTTCCACTGCTGAGTACAGCCTAATTCCCAGACTGACACTTTCTTCTGACCAGATATGTCTGCTTGACACCATCTAAGGGGCTCAGTTTTGGCTAACATCCAATTCAAATCCTGGGCAGGGAATACATAAGACCCCTTAGATCTGCTACCCATCTATCCTACTTTGTGAGTATTGCTCAAAAAGCTGGTGCACAACAGATAGAGCAGAAAATTCAGAATCAGAAAGACCTGAATTCAGATGTAGTTTTGGGCAATTGCCCAGCTGTAGGACTCTGGGCAAGTCACTTAACCTCTTGAACCTTAGTGTCTTCATTTGTAAAATCAAAGGGGTGATAAGGTATGATTCCTCATGTTGGACATCAATCTTTGGCATATGCACACATCTCCCTACCTGTTCCTGGACTCTAAACATAAGCTATATACTTGAAAACTGTTTCTCATCTGTACCTTCCCACCCAGTATAAACTCCTGGACCAGGAGTGGGGAATCTGTGGCCCTAAGGCCACATGTGGCCTTTTAAGACCTCAAGTGCACCCCTTTTACCAAATCCAAACTTCACAGAACAAATCTGGATTCAGTCAAAGGGCTGCACTTGAGGACCTAGAGGGCCACATGTGACATCGAGGCCACAGGTTCCTCACCCCTGTCCTAGACTGTGATTGTAGTCATTTTCCATATGAATCCTTACAGACTAGTCCAAACCCTTGAATGCTGTAAAAGCAAGCACTCCAACATACACAGAAGGACCTGCCGTGCAGGTTCTTTGATCTGTTTTTCTAAAAAGAAAGGGAACTTTTGAGGGGTCAACAATCACTTTAATCGAGCACATATATCATTCATTTAGTTCAGGGAAAAAAAGTCAGCACCCTGAACTTCAGAGAAAATACAAACAGAGAAGCAAAAATCAACCAACAGACAGGGTTTCCCTGTCTGACATCAACAGACAGATAACTGTCTGGCCAAACATACATAGCTACCAGAGAGAGAAGCACCAGCATCTGAGTTTTCAAAGCCGGGGAGCTCCTTAGCAGTTGCCCAGAGTGTCCTCCAGTCAAACAAACACTTCCAATGAGTAAAACCCAAAGTAATGTATTCTATTAGTGTTATTGGCTCCACTGATGCCAAACTCAAGGGTTGTCACCCATTTTTATTTAAATAGTTAAGGCTGACTATGTATATTTATTACAAAGATTTGTTTTCCTATTTGGGGGGGGCATTGGAAGAGACACAAAATGTTTATTAATTGAAAAAACAACTGAATTTAAAAAATAAACATCAATGGTTCACCTCAGAGTATGCATTTTTCAGAGCCAGAGGGCATCACAACCCTTGAGAATCAGGGCCTTATTAAAAAAAAGTGTGCTGTGCGCTTTCCTGCAAACCTCCCCTAATCAAACACCCCTTAATAGTCAGGCCCATTAATGGGTGGGGAAGATCTTTAATGTCATTAGCATTACAAATGCTGAAGACAATGATTCACTTTATACTCTAGTCACTCAAACTGTGTGGAGATCATCACTATTCCTTCCCAGTACTCCCTGGCTCCTTGACTGGGTCCCTTTCCCATCTAGAAGCCCTAGCTTCATCAAACCCTCCAGTCTAATCTTAGTCCTTTATCTGTCTTGATCTATAGGCCTCCAAGTCCTAGCTTTAATATCATCCTAGTTATCCTCCTACCTATCTGACCATTCCCTCGGTTTACTTTGCTAGACATTTACCCACATCATCCCCACTAATAATGGATATTCCCTGAGGATTCTAACTCAGGCTCAGGCAGGCGCCTTTGTCTTCTCCCTCTATATTATTTTACTTGGTGATCTCCTCAGTTTCCATGAATTCAATCATAATCTCTTTGCTGATGATTCTCAGATTTACTTATCCAGCCTTAACCTCTCTCTTAATTTCTAGACTTGCATCTCCAGCTGCCTGTTGGACACTTAAACTCAACAGGTTCAAAACTGAACCCATTACCTTTCCCCAAAAACCCTTCCGTTCTTCCTAAATGCCCAAATATTTTGAGAGCAATGCCCTCCTCCTAGTTACCCAGGCTTGCACCTAGGTGTCATCCTCAACTCTTCCTTCTCTCTCACCCCCTGTAACTAATCTGTTGTCGAGTTTTGTTGCTATTAGCTTTATAACACCTCTCATGTAAGTCCTCTTCCATACTAATACAGGCCTTCATCATCTCATGCCTAGACTATTGCAAATATCCTCTCTAGTGGTGTCCCTGATTCAGGTGTCTCCCCACTCCAGTCTCTCTTTCATTCATCACACACTCACAGTCACACTCATCTTCCTGAAGGGCAGATCTGGCCATGCTCACCTGAGCTCCTCCATACGATAAACTCAGTGGATCTCTACCATCTCTAGCATCAAATAGAAAATCCTGTGATGTTTAGAGCTCTTCTTAACTTGTCCCCCTCCTACCTTTCTAGTCTTCTACCACCTCACCCCAGTGTACTCTTGTAATGCCAATGGCAATGCAATACCCACAGCAACCTATGGATATGCATGTATATCCCCAGGGTAAATTCATAAAATATAAACTCTTTCTCAAAGATGAAGCCAAGACATTCATTCAAATACCAGAAAGTCAAATCCATCATAGTAACAAAGAAAACCATACATATGATCGATGCAGGTAGGTCTCCCCACAAACAAGCTCCCTTAGGCAAAATCACTCCCTCTATCACTCATACTAGCTTTTCTACTCTGTCTGCTCTCTCTCAGCTCTGCCCTTCCCACTCCACCTTTTCAACAAGCTTCTCCTACCATCAGCTCCATGTAACTCAGACTGTAGGCTGGGCCAGAGCTCAAAGCAGGTTACAAGGGCCTATTAAAGGGCAGGAAGATCTTCAAAATCCCTTAACATTACACCTCTGTAATGCAACCTATTGTAATGTAATGTAATCCATTGACACTGGCTTCCTGGCTGCTCTTCACATTCTTTTTCCTGGTTTCTGGCATTTTAAATGGCTGTTCCCCATGACTCAAATTCTTTGCCTCCTCTCATCCCTTCCTGGATTCCTTAAAATGACAGCTAAAATCCCACCTTCTATGAGAAATCTTTCCAAATCCCCTTAATGCTATCCCCTTTCTTAATTATCTCCAATCTATTCTGCCTACATCTTGCTTTTAGGTATTGTGTTTGCATTTTTTCTCCCTCATTAGACTGTGGGCTCCTTGAGAAGTGAGATGTCTTCTACCTTTCTTTGTATCTTCAGCACTTAGCACAATGAATGGCACAGGGTAGCTGCTTAATAAAGACTTGTTGACTGACTGGCCTTAACACATACTATCTTTCTTTGCTCCTTATTTCATGATTCTTAAGTATTCCAGCTATATAAACTATTTGGAAAAATAGTCAAGAGTCCTACCAAATTCCTCTCACAGTACAAATATGGCGCTGATAACTAAACCAGAAAGAGTGAAAACAGAGATAGTAAACTATAGACAAATTTCCCCAATGAATATTGAGGCAAAAATTTTAAATAAAATGCCAGCAAGGAGATCACAACAATATATCATAAGGATCATGCTCTATGACTGAGTGGCATTTGTACCAGAAATACAGGCATCATTCAATATTAGCATAATTGACCAAGTCAATAACACTAAGAGAAACCATACAGTTGAAAACCATATAAACTATTTGGAAAAATTTAGGTAACCCAGCATGAGAATTGCACCAGAAAAACAATAGCCCAGAGTTCTGCTTTTCAGATGCCACCCTGTTTTCCTCTTGCTGTTTCCTATCCATAGACACTTGTCAAACCTTCACTGAGATCCTCTTATCATAGACTCATTATGTCTCCAGTCACCTTAGAGCAGTAAGGACCTCATGCCACACTTCAACACAATCATTTAGGCATGACACCTTCAGCCTAAAAATGAGCATTTGGCTCATGGGGAGAACTTCTGCTCCTTTCTTTCCATGTGAATCCCTAGGATTCTCTATTGAGTTCTGTAGGGGAATTTGAAAATGCCCAATGTTCTCTCCACTTGGGCACTGTCCAGTGCTTCAGTGGCTGTGGAATGTTAGACTTGTAAAAACTGAAGGTTGGGCAGGAAGATTTCAGTTGGGAGCAGTAGGCTGCATTCCTTTTCTGGTAGAGAAACAGAACTGTGTGTGTGCATGTAGACAATATACATACATACATATATACAATATATTCACATGTATGCTATATGCATATATATAGATGTGGGTGTATAAAAACAAGCACTGCTCATTGAAATTCCCAAATAGTTGATCATGACCAAGCAAGTTATGTGTACAGGAAATAGCCACTTCCCCTCTCCCTTTGGAGAACTTAAAAAAAAATTGATCTAAGATAAACTGCCATAAATAATTACATAAACAGTTCCCCCATCCTTTGATTCCTTTTCCTTTAATCCTGATGTGGTATTTTAGCAGTTAACACCTAACACTACAATTTCCTTTCCATTTTCTTAGTAAATAGAAATAGTAGCAAAGTTTCATATAGACAGAGGATGGCTTTTAAACCTTTAATTATGAAGAAATATTGCTTTCAAGGCATTGCTGAATTTTACTTCAAAATTGCAAGAACTCAGATTTCATTGGTACGGATGCTTCTTCAACCAATGCAGTTCTCAACCACTTCAGTTCAATTCAATTATTAATTTATTATATATATTATATACATATATTAATTAGTTCTTAATAAATAAATTAATTAGGTCAGTTAAAGGGGCTATCATGTGCTAGATGCTGCTGATACAAAACCAAAATGGAAAACAGCCCTGAATATAAACTTGAATTCTATTGCATGATGCATACAGATAAATATGTAGGCTAATTAATATAGAAAAATACGTGTGCCAAGTAAACTTGGAATGTAAGTAAATATAAATGATTAAGTAAATGCAAAAACATTAAGTATATACAAAATAATTTTAAGGAATTGGAGAGCATGAAGAACTAGGGGATCCAGGAAAGACCTTGTGTAGGAGGTGGTACTTCTGGAAGTCTTCACTTAATGCTTAGGATTTCAAGAGGCTGGCAAAGAGGGCAAGCATTCCAGGTATGGGGGCGAATCCAACTATGCAAGAGCTCTACATGCCGTAGAACGGTGGTCTTGAAGCTTTTTTAATCTCATATCACGACAAGTAAAAAAAAAAACACAAAACTAATGTGTTGTTGATGGAGTTGTGATCTGATCCAGCTGTTCTGGAAAGCAATTTGGAACTATTCCAAAAGGGCTATAAAACTGTGCATACCTTTTGATCCAGCCATACCGCTGCTAGGTTTATATCCCAAAGACATCAAAAAAAGAGAAAAGGTCCTATTTGTATAAAAATATTTATAGCTGCTCTAAGAATTGGAAATCAAAGGTATGCCCAACAATTAGGGAATGGGTAAACTAGCTGAGGTCGATGATTGTAGGAGAATATTGTCATACTATAAGAAATGACAAGTAGAGTGATTTCAGAAAAACCTAAAAAGACTTACGTGAACTGATATAAAGTGAAGTGAATGGAACCAGGAGAACATTATACACAGTAACAGCAGTATTGTTCGATGAAGAGCTGTGAGTGACAGCTATTCTCAGCAATACAAGATGATCAAGACAATCTCAAAGGACTAACAATGAAGCACATCACCTTTCTCAAGAGAAAGAACTGATATTGTTTGAATGCAAACAAAAGAATACTATTTTTCACTTTCATTTTTTTCCCTTTTGAATATTCTTGTACAAAATGACTAAAATGGAAGTGTTTTACAGGATTGCATATATGTAACCAATATCTGACAGTTTACCATCTCAGGGATTAGGGAGGGGAGGGAGGGAAGGAAGGATAGAATTTTAAAAGTATTAAAAAATTGTTTTAACATGTAATTGGAGGAAAATATAAAATTTATTTTTAAAAACCCTCTGAACGCACACTCCTAATATATTAATTTATACCTTATCAATTCTATCTGTGTGCCTTTCTTTGAACCAGATGTGTGATTCCTTTTTTTTAATTCAATTTTATTTAATTTTTGGGTTGGCATTCTCTTCCTTTCCTCCCCTTGTACCTCCCTACACACCTGTGATTTCATTGACGTAGAGAGCTCTACCAATACAAATTAGCACCTGCTCTGCAATTTCTAAGCTTCAATGTAGTGGTGTCAAACTCATAGAAACAAGACCTATGGCTCCCTACACAAGGATCCATGAGGTCCCTATGTTAACTTAGATTTAAAATGTAATATTGTGTTTTCTTATATTTATTTTGTTAAATATTTCCCATTTCCTCTGGCTGTACTTGGAAAGGTGCAGGCAGCAAGCTGGTCCATGTGCAGCATTTTTCACACCTATGAACTGAGAGAGTTGTCTGGGGCAATTAGAGGTTAAGTGACTTGCTCAGGGTCATATAGCCAGTATATGTCAGTGATAGCACTTAAATCCAGGTCTTTCTGAGTCTGAGGCTTACTTTATAACTACTATGCCATGTTGCCTCTCCTACATAGTCTATCATACTCATTTATGAAATATTAGCAAAGTTTAATTTCTTCCTTTTAGTGAAAATAAAAGTAAAAAATTAGAAAGCAGACTTTTGAAGCTATGCTTAGCAGTTTAGATAGTTTACTACCCCTTACACATTGATCACAAGCTAGAATGAGTTATAAGCTTGATCATTTCAAGTTTTTAAAAATCCCTGTCTATATTCTGGGGGACAAAGTGGACTCATAAATAGCAATTGTTTGCTAATAATTATGCAGTTAAATCGATCATATAGATAGTCAAGTAGGTAAATTTCAATATTGAAAAATCACTTCCTTTTAATGAAAAGAAACCTGGGCAGGCCAGATTCTTAACTCACTGGGTGGTCCAGAGTGCAGAGTCAGCTAAGTCATTTGAAGGGCACCAATCACCATGATGCCAGCCCAACTGCTGGGTGTCCAAGCCACTATTATAATTATTTGTATTCCAATTACAGGGGGATGAGGTTGGGAAAGAGCTTTGAGCAGCCGTTGGGTCCAGTGGATCAAGAATAGAGTAAAGTAGGGGAGCACTGGGAAAAAATGGGTGGAAGGATTAGGTAGGGTTGTATTTGAAATATGCTGGGCAACTGGCTATCATGGTTGGAATGTCTTCTGATTGGTTAATCCCACACTCCAATGGGTAGCCTTGTATACCCTTTGTGGCATGCATGCACCCCACTCTGGAGACCACTTCCTTAGAAGCCAGTGTCATGAGTCGCTGTGGCCCCAGATATTCATTCCTTGAGGGCCAGTCTCCAAATTCAGCCAGACCAATTCTTGGAGAGCAGATTATGACCAGATTGTACACAAAGCCTTTCCACCTTGGTAGAGTTTTGTGCCTTATTGAAATGACCTTTGAGAATTTTGACTTCTAAGATCCCTTCATGCTATGAATCTATGGTCCTATGGTAAAATCTATTTATCCTAAGGAGGGACACCTGCATTCTAGAATGAGTCATGGGAGGACCTTAGCGAAGCTTATTCAATCTTGATATTTTCTAATTCTATACCATTTAACAAGTGAAAGCAAGTTTTTCCTTGTCAAAGAAGAAGAGGCAGTTTTTCCATGAAGCACTGAAAATCCAATATCCCCTAGCTAACTGAAGTCCCTAGATTGCCACCAAGGTCTTTGATCTGACCTGAATCTGTCAATTTCTGACTTTAAGTGTTTGACTTCAGCTTTTGAATTTTTAGGAAGCTACAAAACCTTTAAGTATAGGCAAGGCTTTTCTGTAGATCTGAGACCAGATCTTTCATGGGACCAGAGCAGTAGCAATGGTTTTTAAATATATATATATATATTTAAATATATTATAAAAGAAAATCAACAGTAAAATTTTTCCTCTAAATATCACACAGAACAGTATTCACCCTATATAATATTCTGTGAGAAGTTAGAAAATATTATTCTCTCAACCATAAAAAATTGGACACATTATTATTGTTAACAAATGATGTTTACTGTGCCTTAATTGAATGTACTCCCTGGGAGCTTTCAGGATCAGGGGGCAAAGAGTCATTCTCCCACAGAGGAAAGGCTGTGGTCTACTTATATGAGAAAATGAGTTTTCTTGGATTCTCAAGAACTAGAAACTATTGATGTAACATTCACGCTGGTACCATATGCATTTGAATGGATTCCAACCCAAGTTAAGAGTAGACAGAGTCTTGGACTTGGAGTCAAGAAGACCTGGGGTCAAATATCAGTATAAACTTAGAGTTCTATGACTCTGTGTGGATCACTCTTGATCCATCCCTCCACACCCCTGCCCCCAATTTTCTAAGATCATATATTGCTGTGAAGGTGCCAATCTATCTTGGTTAAGAGAATTCCTCCTCAGTAGCCACTATATTGACAAAATCACAGATTAGGTTTAGAAACACATTATTATTATATGTAATGTTTGAGATGGAGACTTCATTTAATATTGTAAAAAAAAGTTGCTCTTTGGCCATTTTTCCTCATAGCAAATGAATTAGTACAGTTACAAATTATAATGAAAAGGACATTGCCTAAAGATTCAGAGGGCCTGTCCACTTCCAATACTTAGTACTTGTGTGGCCTTGGGCAAATTTCATGACCTCCCTAGGCTTTAATTTCTCATGTATAAAATGAAGAGGGTCAGATGAAATGATCTCTGAGTTCCTATCAAGCTATAGACCTATGAGCCTGTGATCTTTTCTCTGGCGATTTGTCTTTTGCTGAACGCCCTGTGCCTGTATGCTCTGGAGATACTGTATCCAAATTTCTCCTGCTGAAGTTTATAACAGATTACTTAAGCATGTATGCAGCAAAGTGTCTTCAGTTTTTTATTTATTATTATTATTATTTATTATTTCACAGGTTTAAGGAAGAGTTAGCTAAGAATGGAATAATGGCTGGTATCACTCCAGTAACTTTCTTCTTAACAACAAATAGATCTCTAATGGCTAATGTTGTGAAGCTCAGTTGTGAAGGGTGCCCAGGTAGGACTTACAGCTTACCCTGCTAATGTTTTGTGAAAATCAGTGTCAGAAATAGTAGTATGACCTCTGGGGTGCTGTCCTCATCTTCTCTGACTGCCTCTTTCCTATAACTGTACCTAATCTCCCATCTTCTGGAACATGGCCATGAGCAGTCATAGCCACACATAGCTTCTGAAGCAGGAAGCAACAAGAAAGGATTTCTTTAACATGAAAATCCCTGTTCCAGTGAATCAGAAAAAGAAGACCTTCAGAAACATCCTTATGTTATAAGACCATTCTCAGCACCTCAGCTTATCTATGAAATACAGTGTCTACGATTGGGACTTTAGAGTGATAAAGGACAGCGGAGAATTTGAAGATGGTTCAGGGGAAATTGTAAAGGCAATTAACAGATTTGGAGAAAGATGAAGGGGAATGAGAATGAGAAAACTGAAAGGGTTTGGATCTTCTCCTCTGGAAGTCTTTTAAAATAGCATTAGTCTACATCTTGCTCAGATAAATCAGGAATAGCACTGCCTTGAGGTTGCAGTGAGGATAGATTGTATGAATTTCCAGGGGTATGATAATAATCACTAGCATTCATATAGCACTTTACATATATTATCTCACTTGATTCTCACAACAATTTTCTGAAGCAGCTGTTATTATCCCCATTTTACAAGTAAGGAAAGTGAGACTGACAAAATTTTAGTGATTTGCCCAGGGTTACACACTTAGTAAGTGTCTGAGGCAGGATTCAAATTCAGGTCTTCCTCACTCTGGGTTCCAGTGCTCTATTTATTCATGATGCTACCTAGCTGACTAATAGTTCTACATTTGCTTTTCCTACTTCCTAGACAATATTTTTCACAGGTTTTCAAGTTAGAAGGCATGAACTTTTTTCTTTTTTGTTTTGCAAACTTATCCACATATATTCTACAAAGAGGTGTCCCATCATTCCTGCTTAACATTCCTGTTTCATCTTCATCCAAGAAGATGAAACTTTTGGATACTGATGATGTATCTTTTTTGGTATCATTGTTTGAGACAGAATCCTGGAGTGAATGGAGCATCCAGTCATATTCACTCCAATGTGACTTTTCTTACCTTCTTAATGTAAAAAGTAAATAAGGTTGCCTTGCTACCTTGTTTAACAAGTAAGTTCAACTACCTTTTAAGATCAGTAGCTGCTCTCCAGAAGTTGGCAGTAGGATTCCGGAAATAACCCGAGTCAGTGGTGACATCATCCTTACTACTTATCTAGAGCTTGATCCATTCCTTTATGGAGGGCTATGGACCAGATTGGTGCCAAACTTTCCCCAACCTCTCATGGTCAGAAGAATCAATTATAGTGCTATCAGGGGCTATGAGTCAGGGGACTTAGACTTGTAACTTTCATACAATAGAACATTATTAAATGTAGATCTTCAATACAGTATAGAGGTACCACCTGCCTTAGGTCACAGACCTTGGAGATAGATGTCCCTCCTTGTCCTGTATTCTACTACGAGATCCAGTACTGGGTTCATTACTAGGGAAACCTTTTTCTCCCTAAGAGAATTGGGCTTCCCATTTTCACATTTCTTGAATTTATAATAAACTTCCAAACAACGACCTCAAACAAATTATAGAATTGGTTAAGGTTCATGGCTAGGTCTCCCTGAGCGGAAAGTAAAAGCGATCTCCAACACACAATCTGAATCTGGTATCAAGCAGTTCCTTTCTTCCTAAATGGAAAACAATGCTAAACCTAGAAGCACCAAAGAGTGTATTAAAAGAATGATTAGAGTAGCATTCCTTACTATAACTATGGTTACAATCATTTGGGAAGCTAATATTTTAAACCTCATAAGAGCATAACACAGCTGTGCAAGTATTTCACCTTGGCACTGGCACCATTCATCCAAACAACTAAGCTTGGTCTCCTTTCTAGTGACCTCTTTCTCCAGTGCTAAACCTTTACTCGCTGCCAGCCTGCTCATGCTATTACTACAACCACAGCTACTCAGATGATACTACCACTGATCATAGATCTGTAGACTTTTTAAGATAACAACATTGCCTCTCCATGAAAAGGAAAAGAGTCAAGGACTGGCAAGGACCCAGGGGCAAGAATATCTAGTTTCAGCACCCAGTACTAGCTGAACAGGATAGATAGATATGAACTTGGAACAGAGAATGGAGTTTAAACCATCCCGCCCTATGTCTTGTTGCCTTTCCACCTGCAGCAAAGAGCCAGTCAATCAGCAGCTGCCTCTTCTTTTACCAGATGTGGCACTCTGCTCCCTGATGCACTCACACAAGTCAGTCAGGGTTTATCACATTATTCTAAAATATCCAGTTTCTTTCATTGCCGGCGATCAGGAACAGCCAGGAAGTTTGTCACCCCAAAGCCCTGAGGAATGAGTCACTTTATCCTCAGAGTCCTTGGAAGTTTCCAGAAGAACTTTGGAATGTTCTGTACTAACCTCCATTGCATAAAGTATATGAATAGATTATTGCTTAAGCCCAAGAGTTGCCCATGTATCAGACTTTAGCTTAATAATGCCTGAGTGTAATAATGCAGGAATCTCCAATCTCTCCACTCCATATCTCACAATAACATCCTGGTTCCTGATACAAATCAGCACAAGAGCTTCACGCACCTTCATGAGGTAAACATTTACCTGGCACTCTACTGAGATACAGCATTTGTTTTGAGGAAGTATCACTGAGATGGACTTTTTTCCAATTCAGTTCAATAAACATTAATTAAGAGCCAGTGCAAGGCACTGAGCTGGGCCTTGAGGAGCATATCTGCTTTCAAAGAAATTATGATTGGGTAATTGGGACCAAGTCTGGGCCTGCTTTGGGACTTAAAGTCCACATGTGGTGGTTAAGCTCAATTCACCAAATGTGATTAAGAGCCTGTTTATGTATCAGTCCATTTGCCAGATTATGGCTACCTCAGGGTAGCCCAATACCAGAGCCAAGTCCTAGAAAATATGAAAAATGCCGAGATAAACAGGTCATCACATGCCTCATGGAACCTACTGATCGAACAGATTTTAAAGTTTTACAGGATATGGGGAAAGCATCATGACCACCAAACTTCCACTCTGAGTAGACACTACACACACGCACACATACACACACTTATGAAAGGTAATTTTTGTCTTCAAAGGTTGGCCATTACTCTATACATTCTCACAGAAATCATTAGGAAGATATAGTATGCTAGCATTACAGCCTTTTATTTTACTCTTACAGATAATTTGGGGCTAACTCCATTCATAAAAAAGAATCTATGATCCCTCACATTTATATTTCTCTGAATATGCCATGTGTTGGAACATGTGGTGTTTTCTCCCCACTTCCCACAGGTTAATTCTGCCCTTATATCTGAAAAGCCAACAACAAAAATAACAGAAGAAGTGAGAAAAGATTTCTGTTGTAAATTGTCTATTTTTAGTGACTTGTAACTTTCTCAATATTCTTTTTGGCCTGAAGTGACACATACTTGGGTGTCAGCCCAAAGGGAAGTTATTTTGGAAAGTCTGAGCAAAATTCACTCTGTGACTGTTTGAGTTGGTAAAGGAGAAGGAAAAGCTTGCTTTGGAAAATTACTTTTCTGTTCTTCTCTGGCCTGGAACTTGGCTGCCTAAATCCCACCTAGGGTCTATTTCATTAGGAAGGTAATACTTAACCGAGGTAGAGAGTGGACAGGATAGGGATAAAGAGGAGAAAAGGGCATTCAGACAGAATAGAAAATGGCACCGTCGTCATTCTCCTGATAGCTTTGCTGCACTCAGAAAAAATTCTGATAATGATCCCTATCCTACTGTCAAGTAAGAAAAATAAAATATTCCTTAGAAGCAAAATGCTGAAATAGGTGAAATGAATTTCCCTTCCAGGGAGTCTGCGATGAAGAACTAGTTTACTTTGGAAGTCAAGATTTTCCTGTAGCCCCCTAACCAATATGAAGTCTTGCTATCAATGTGTCCAGTCCCTCCTTATTTAGAAGGCTCTGAAGTCTAAGCATATGGAGTGATGGGAGATCAACTGTACTAACAATGAAATTGCAGTATGACTCATAAGTATTAATGCTAGCTTTACCCTACACAAAGCTAGAGAGCAGAAAACAAACTAGATCTGGAACAAAGGGATCAAAGTTTGAATTCCAGTTCTGACATTTACGAGCTGTGTGACGATGAACAAGTCACTCAGTCACTCTGAGTCTTATCTTGTGAATTGAATTGAGAATAGTAAAACTTGCTTTATCTACCTGAGTATTGCTCTAGAACTAAAGCTCATTTTTTTAAATTCAGTCGTGTCTGATTCTTTGTAACCCCAACTGGGGCTAGTCTTGGCCAGGATACGGGAGTGCTTTGCCAATTCCTTCTCCAGTTTATTTTACAGATGAGGAAACTGAAGCAAATAGGGTTAAGTGACTTGCCCAGGGTCACATAGCTAGCAAGTATCTGAGAATCTGAACTGCAGAAGAGGAGTCTTCATGATTCTCAGCACAGTGCTCACTATCCATGGCATCATGAGTTCAGATTTGAACTCAGGTCTCCTCACTCCAGGGCTGGCACTCTATCCACTGCATCATCTAGCTGCCCCCAAAGCTCTATAAATGTGAGATATTATTTATAATAACTCACCAATTTGAATTGGTGAGACTCGAGTACATTTTCCTTCCTCCTAAGAAGAAAAAGACAGTAACCTGTACTGAGAAAGGATTAGAACTATTTACAGATTGTTCTTCCTCCAATAACCTCAAAGCCCTTTACAAATATGAATTCAGGGTAAGCCTCACTATACATACTTTAAATTGGGTGAGTCTTTAATTCTATTGCTATGGGTACTCCTTCCATTGGTGCAGACAGTTACTGTTCCATGGCATCTCATCCTTGGTGATTTTTGTGCACATCCTGCAAATGCTCTAAGAACTGTGTATGTACATGCTCCCGCATGTACTCTTACCTCTCCCAGTTTGAAAGTACAGTAGCTACCCTGCAGATTTCTAGATAGGAAGGTGGGTGGCTCACTGGGTATATGCCTATCTCCATTGAGCTAGCTCTGGAGATTAGGAAGACCTCAGTTCAAATCCAGACTTAGATTTCAAATCCAGCTGAATTTCAAATCTAGCCTTACTAGTTCTGTGACGCTGGGCAAATTGTTTAACCTCTGTCTGCCTCAGTTTCCTCATCTGTAAAATGGGCATAACAATGATAGCATTTGCCTCCCAGGGTTGTTGTGAGGATAAAATGAGCTATTTGCAAAGTATTTTGCAAATCTTAAAGTGCTATATTAATGCTAGTTTTAATTAGCTATTCTTATTACTTATTCACATACCTGATCCCTCTACTAATCAACCTGCTAACATTAAGTAGGCACTTTGACCTGCTCTGTTTCTAACCTGGACTGCTTCACCCCTCATTAGGCAATCCTGTTGCTCCTCTTGTTCCTGGGACTCATCATATGGATGCCGGACTCAGTGCAGACAACCAATCGGCTTAGCCCCTTGCAGCTCAGAATTGCCAAGTTTAAGAAGTCCTCCAGCCTTAGGCCTACTGTGTGTACCATATAGCCATAGGCCTCTTTCTTACCACCGTCCTCATCAAATCACTTGTACAAGAAGTACAGGGGAACCATATAGGATTAAAGGATGTTTTATATTTTTAAATTATTTCATGGATCTCCTTGGCCAAAAAAATTCCTTCATTCTATGTCTAATCTTCTGATAATGAGACTTTTGTACCTAGGCAAGCTGGTCCATGAATTGTTGAAGCAGTCTGTTACCAGGCCTGCAGTCAAAACCACTCCATGGAGACTGTATGCTGCAGCGGAGAAGGCAGTGAAGTAGATGTCAGAGTAACCATATATGAGAACTGGGCTCTTCTTACTGTCTGAGTGACGCAGGATTAATCATCTCGGCTCTCATGCCCTAAGATTCTTCAGATGTAAAATGAGGATCAGGTTATTTGCCCTATGTGCTTTCATGCAGCTCAAACAAAATAATGTATATAAAACACTTCACAGACTGGGAAGCATAATGTCAATTTTTAAAGAGAAAGAAAGTAGGATTTTTCTAAAGTTTGTTCTTTGATCTCTGAGAAGGGAGGCAGCTTATCCATTTTTGAGGTTTCCCTCCAGATTTAAGAAAACCCATTTTCAGCTCCACAGGTTGGAAAACAGGTCTTGGAGTTTCTTAATTCTAACAAAAAGTTCTACATTTTTTCCTTCCCTAACTATGGTAGTTTCAATTTAATGACACAAAGCCATGGCAAATGGTCCCAACTCACTAGAATTGAGAGCCAGAAGAGCAAAAAGGTTGGAAATGGGGGAAGAATGGGGGAAGGCAGGTAGGTGGTCTGTGAATTGGAGACTTTTTTTCTTTATATCCTCAGTGCTTAGCACATAGTGGGTGTTTTAATAAGTGCATGCTGACTATAAGCTGAGAGCGGAACTGGTTATAAATGTAAATAGATGGTGGAGCAGCAGCACTGACTGTGGAAATGGGCTCTCTCTCTGGCTTAAATCTACAACATGACCAATGTTGTATCAATATCGTTTACTTTCCCCAAGAGGAGATGGGTTTCTCTCTGCTTGATAAGCTAGGAAAGCAAGCCTCTCAAATTTGGTGCTGTGCCA
Organism: Bettongia penicillata ogilbyi; assembly: GCA_023548195.1. NCBI lineage: Eukaryota > Metazoa > Chordata > Mammalia > Diprotodontia > Potoroidae > Bettongia > Bettongia penicillata. The sequence continues at coordinate 5,813,027 of JAJHZJ010000174.1, forward strand.
CCACACCTACAAAAACCATCTTGCTCCTTTGTTGCTGCCAATATTATGTCATTTCTTCCCATGGGAATCCCCCAGTTCCCACACTTCCTCAGTCAGGAAGGTCAGCCTGGACACATCTGTCTGCATCACTGAGTTGAACCAGATAAGCTGCAGCTGCTAGACTGTGGGGTATGTCCTCCCCCATATCCCCTGCTCTGAGTAGAGCCACAGGCTAATCTCTGCAGTGCTGCTATGATCTTATAACTAACTTTCAAGAGAAAAACCAAGACAGCAGGAAGTCCAATTGGGCTCCTTGCTGACCAAAGTAGACCTGGTTGTAATTGCTTCTGTGGAGCAGTAGTGAGTCTGAAGACAAAGAACAAGAGGTAGCTCCCTTCTCCTGAATCTTTGAGGTGACTCAAAGAAGGCTCTCCCTTGAGAGAATTATCCTGAGGAACCTTGGTAGCCTACTGACTGATACGCAGCATCAGACATTGATCAAGTGGAGGGTTGAATCAAGTGGGGATTAAAAAGGATGATGCCATCATTAGATCTATAACCAGAAGAGATCAAAAAAAGAGGAAAATGTCCTTCATATACAGAAATGCTAATAGCAAATCTTTTTATGATATTAAAAAAATCTGAAAAGTATAGGGATGCCCATCAATTGAGGAATGGCTAAATGAGTCGTAGGATATGAATGTGTTGAAGTATTTTTGTGCTGTAAGAAATGAGGAAATCGATTATTTCAGAGAGAGACCTGGAAAGACTTATATGAAATGATGCAAAGTGAAGTGAGCAGAACCAGGATAATTTATATTATAATCAATACTACAAAAACAAACAATTTTGAAAACTTATAAATTGATGAAGAATGAAATGAGTAGAACTGGGAGAAGAATTTATGAATTGGTCTTTTTGACAATTGTTCTGAAATTCTGAATTGTTCTGAAAGATAAATTTGAAAGTTCTAAGAACTATGACCAATACAGTGACCATGCATAATTCCAAAGGATCAAAGGTGAAACATACTAATCACTTCCTACTACAGAGGAGGCAGATTTAGGGTACAGAATTTTTTTAAAAATCTACATTTTATATATACAGCCAACAAGAGAATTTCTTTTGCTTTACTATGCATGTTTGTTACAAGGAATTTATTATTATTTCTTCTTTTGTTTCCTGATGTGGTGATGGAAGGGAAAAAGAGATTTCTGATAATTAAAAGAAAAATATTTTAAAAAGAGAATTGGAGTGCTACATTCACTTTCAGATAAGGTCATTGTGTTGCCAAATTGTACCTTCGTACAAAGAATCCTGTCATGGAGTGGGAGGGTGGCTAACTTATAAATGTTTACATTATAGTAAAAACAAAATGTGTCAATAAAACTTTTTAAAAAAGGATTATGGAAATAATCCCTTTCATGAGAACTGGAGGAAAGAGAAGAAAGGCCAACCTTTCCTAATTATCCTAGCTTTTATTGATCAACCTTTTCCTGAACACCTACAGCACTGACCATATAACATGGGCCACACAGTTAGGCTCTTAATTGTATACCATGTTGCATTGGTCATTGATGTATATTGACCTCATAACTTTAAGTAGACCATAAGTTCCTTGAGGACTTTCTCCTTGATGGACCTTAACTTTTTAGGTCTTAACTTTTTACATCCTGCTTATGGCCTATAATTGTATTGGGCATGGATTACATTCTTGACAAATATTTGAGTGAAACAGAAGCTTTCCACATTCCTGGAGAGCCTCATACCTCCCTATACCATTGCTTTCTAATAGTTTTCCCAGTTTGCTTTTTACATATAGGCAGGTTCGAACACCTGCATGTAGCATTCTTCATGTACCTTTCCAGTGCCTGTAACCCATGTCTGGAATATTTTCCCTCGTCACTTTTGGATTTCCCCACTTCATTCAAGACAGCTCAAATATCATATTCTGCAAGAACCGTTTCCCAGTCCCCACTACTAGAGTCTTCTCTCTCATTTACCTTAGGTACTTCTTGTATGTACATAATACTTTGTATATTGTCTCCCCTGAAATATAGGCTCCTTGAGGACAACTGACTATATATCTGCTTTCATTTGTTTTCTCAGTGCTTAGTGTAATACCCGGCACACATTGTAAACATCTAATACATGCTTGTTCATGAAACATCAGTTCTCAGAGCCTTTGTGTAATGACAATAATTTTAGTATCTTAATACAGTGATAGGAATGTTTGTCAACTTGGAATAACTAATTCCATTTTATTTTAAGGCTCCATTTTTATAATTAAGCTGTTTTCAGTAAGTTGATTTTCTGTAAATTATTTTTCAGTAATATAGATAGGCACTTGTGTGGTACAATGTAGCAAACAAAACATGTGTGTGTGTGTGTTCCTAAGCAACCGATAAGCATATGTGGATGCTCTGACAAGACAAAACAATTTTATCAATAATTGATTTAGTAAACTACCAATAAAATTATGTGATAAACAATTTAGGAACACCCATAGCTGGAATAATAAAAAACCCATTGGAGGCTTCACCCTAGGTCTGAGACTGGCTTCCATATTCTCTGCACTCAAGATCAGCAGTCAGTGTTTTCCAAGGACAGTGCTGGGAGGGAAACAACCTTACTAGTCTAGCATGAAAGAACATTGAGACCTCTAAAGGTTGTGTTTTGTTCTTAAAGGAAGGTATTATTTGCACATATTAATCAAATGTGCTCATATTCACTGAGAAGTATAAATCTAAATAGTGTTTCCATCCCATCAGTTAGCGTAACCAGAAATTGGCTATAAATGTGCACTGTGTTTTACACCGTGTTCTGTGGGGCACATTGGGTATGGTAAATAGAACATTGCCTTTGGAGTCAGAGATCCTGGGTTTAAATTTTAGCTCTGATTCTTACTAATGGAAAAGTCCAGGTCTTGGTTTGATTTGATAACCTAACAGGGACCTTCCTACTCAGCGTCCTTAGAATTGCTGGTTTCCTAGCTTTGGATCCGCATTTTCTGAGTGGCTCCAACTGACCAGAGGTGGAGGACAAAAGGTTTGTAGGTGCCCTTGTTCTTTCATGTTCAACAACTCACGCTTTTGGAATAAAAGCAGCACATTTAGGATTGTTGTTTTTTAAGGGTCAGGCCCTTTCCTCAGAAATGCAGTTGCCTCTTTGGAAAGCTGACACTCCCTCATAAGTAAGCCCTTACCAGCTGCCAGCCCCCAGCAGCAGAAACAACAGTTAGTTTGCAGCCTTCATGCGAAATTCCAAGGGTTCTGGCTCTCCCTGCCAGGGACCCAGAATCTCTGCCCTTTGATGGGAGCAGGAGTGGGGAGGGATGCTCCCACCCGGGGCCTTCTTTTTCTTTTCTCTCAGTGTTATGTTCCCTGTGAGGCTTTTCAGCTGACCTTCCACAGCTAGTCTCAGGAGGGCCACGGGGCACTCTAGAAGTCGAATCACTCAGCTTCAGACCCCCTGTTTTGTACCTTAAGTACAACAACAGGTTGAGCCCGTAGTGAAATATAAAGATCAACTTTGTGTGCAAAAGCCATTAGAAAATGCAGATGGGGAGTAGGTACCAAGAAAGACAAAAATGTTAAGCAAAGATAAGCTATTTTTGTAAAAATGGTTACTGCCCCTATTTACCATGATTATCATCTACCATGGAATAATGTTGGATTGGAAGTTAGGGTCCTGGGTTCTAGCCCTGGGTCTTCCTTTAGTGTGACATGTCAAGATTCAGTTTCCTCATATGTAAAATAAGAAAGTTGAACTAGCTGATATTTTAGGTTTCCTTCGCCCATCATTTTATGAATTACTTGTAAACAGCTGATCATACCCAAAGAATACTGCCAAATGGAGGAAATTAATTGAAGCTATTAGTAAGGGTGGTACCAGGTTGTCAGGGTTTTTTTTTTCCCCATTAGTAATCAAGAAGAAACTGCATTTCTCTTTTTATGGATTCCTCTCCAGCTTGCTGAAAGAGTATTTAAATCATTTCTCCAGTTTATATCTTTATTTAACTTTCCAAATAATCCCAGCTTACTTCCATTATCTTTTCTTTTTAAAAAATTTTTCTTTATTTTATTCTGGCCTTAAGAAATAAAATGAGCATTTCTAAAATATAGTAGAACAAGAAAAAAAGATGATTGTATATGAAAATGCAAATCTATTGTGTACAACTTGCTATTACTTTTAAATATATAATGTTATCATGTAACTATTTTTTTTCTCTCCATTATCTTTTCTTAGATTATCCAAGGTCTATAGGTGTCTATTTCCTGATTCTCTTCCTTAAAGTATTCCCAGCATCCCTGGGACAAGAAGGAGATGCGTACAGAATGTTCTAAATCTAGACTTAGGAGCAAATAGCTGGACATGCCTTACCCTTGGTGTTAGCCTCTCCCAGTCCATTCTTTTGTGATGGAATCCAGCCAGCTCTCCCCAGCTGACCAAAGAACAGGCTTGACTCAGTGACTGAGCTCACCACCAGCCTCCAAAAACTTCTTTGCGGAGGTCAAAGGCTGTTTTTGTTTTTTTTTTTAAGTGATAATCCATGATTCTCATTTGGTTTATTCATATGAGTCTCTGTCCCTTTTTAGTTCTGAAGATATCCATACTTAATTCACATCTTAATTATCACAAAGAAGTTGGTTTCTTTAGATTATTATACTCTGATACAAAAAGTCACCTTGGTTTACAGAATTAGCATACTTTTTATGTTTGTCACTGACTTTTAGTGACTTTAGTGACTTTTTAGGGGAAATAAAGAAGAAGAAAGTGGCAGTGGAGGGGTAGTGGGCACTAGGTGATGAAAGATGCTGAGATGTTAATTGTCTAGGCCAGCAATGGGGTACATATCTGACTAAGCCCAAAACTTCAGTCTGTTATATCTAAGTGCAAAGTCTAGAACGAAATTCAGACCTTTAAGTGTCAAAACCATCACATTCTTGGTTAAATCAGTATCAGATACAAGGCTCCAGAGAATCCTAGGATATCACGGCTCTCATGAAACAAACTCTGATGACTTAAACATACTTAAGAATCAGCAACCCATGAATTCATTAATCTGTTGAAAAATATTCAGTACTGGAAACCAAAACTGTAAGAATCCTTTGTTTTTAAATATTTCAAATAATTCAAAATTATACTTCAAACAGCTGGAGTATCATATTAATGACAGCATAGCCTTTGATTTTATTAGCACTAGCTGAACAATGGAGAATCCTTGGTTGGAGAGAGCTAGTGTTCTTCAGCTCTTTTGTGACAAAAAGACCTGGATTCAGATCTCGACTCAGATGTTCACTGGCTATGGGACTCTGGGCAAATCATTTCATTTCTCAATGCCTCAGCAAATATACGTTCATAGCATGTATTGATAAAGTTTCCTCATCCAGGAAAACAACCCTATGGGTTGCAGCTTAGCAATTGGTTCTATGGACACAATAGCCACATCCACTGTTTTTGTCATTGTTGATGTTTGTCTTTCATTCTCCAAGAGGATCGATATCATCGTGGAGTGATATCCCGACTCAAGGTGAATTGGATTTAAGGGAGGAAGAGTTTCATCAGTCCCACTCTCCCAATCATTTGAATCCAGTGACAGGACAAAATGCAAGACAACTGACCAGGACTGAGGACGCAGGGGTAATCTTGGTGTCTTTTGGGTCTGACTGAGCTCTACGGGCTCCACAGCGCCTGCTTCAGCTGCCTTCGTGGCCGTTGAAACAAATTGTTCCCCTTCACTCCTTCCACCAGGAGAAGTCTTCACTTCTTCCTTCCATCTATATCCACTCTAGAGTTCAACCACCCAAGGAAACAAGGTCACTTAGATAACACCAGAGCTATACAAAACTTTCATCCTTGGTCTTTGTATTCCCAGCATCTAGCACAGTGCCCGCTTAAATCAATGTCAATTGAAATGAAATGAATGCTTCCTACAAGATGAAATGCCCTTGTCTACAGAATGATGGAGCTGGACTAGATGAGCCATTTCTGACATCTCTTTCAGCTGGGGTTGTGCTGGAGGCAGCTGAAATAGTTCTTGAGAGCCCATCGTTAAATTTTCAGTATGAGCATTTATACTTCAGAAATCCAACACTGCAAATCAGGACTCCATTTATTGTTTTGTTGATTGTCCAGACTTAGAAAAGTGAGGTAGAAAATGTCAATAACATACATTAAATTGAAGAATGTGTCCTACGTATGTTGTTTCCCACCCCCTATCTCCCAAGATGATCGTTAAATATTTACTATTATATTGCTGCTCTTAGTTTTGAAAAGCCCCTACAATCTACACATGAACAAAGTCAAATGACAAATATGTAATAGTTGAAAGATAAAGCTACAGCTTGTGAACTAATATGTAGGGACTGTTAGTTATTTACAGCTGCTCTCAAAAATTCTTTTAAATTACTGGTGATTCTTAATCCAGGCAGGAATCCAGCTATCAACACACATGTTGTGTTACCATAACACTTAGAGTTACTGACGCCTTTGTCAGCTTTGTCTTTTTGCCCCTGCATCTATCAACATATCTGTGGGGGTTTTTCTTTAACTGAACCAGATAGTTTCATTTGGGGAAGAGGGAAAGGACACAGAGAAGAGGACTGAACCCATGACAGTATTAATAGTGAGCATTTACATAATATAGATTTTCAGAGCATTGTACTTTTTGAATTATCTCATTTGAGTCTCACAACAGCCCAGTGACAGGAGATGGGGGTAGATACAATTATTGTCCTTACTTAACAGATGAGGAAACCAAGGCTGACACTTGCCCAGAGTCACACATCTAGTAAGTGTTTGGGTGGGTGTTGAACTCAAGTCATCCTGACTCCAAGCTGAGCATTCTACAGGGCTGCACCACCTAGCTGCCTTTGTTAGGGATTGGGTACTCCTAGAATGGAAATGTTCTCCAACAATGCAGACAGGCAATTTGGCTATCGCTCAGACTCTTGGAGAGTTTCCCGGGACACTGAGAGATTAAAATGACTTGCCCATGGTCACACAACTATTACTGTTGCTCGACCATTTCAGTCATGTCCAATACTTTGTGGCCTCATCTGGTGTTTTCTTGACATAGATACTAAAGTAATTTGCCATTTCCTTCTTTAGCAAATTTTATAGATGAGGAGACTAAGGCAAATAGAATTAACTGACTTGCCCAGGGTCACACAGGTAGTAAGTGTCTGAGGCCAGATTTGAACTCAGGTCTTCTTGATTCCAGGTTTGGCACTCTGTCCTTTATGCCACCTATATCACACAACTGATATATATATCAAAGACCAGCCCTCTAGTCATGATATCATACTACATCAGAAATAATTTATTAACCTACAAGAATATCTTTAAGAAACAATCAACTCCTCAGATTAATAAATTATGTAATTTGTTAAACTATATTACGATTGCTAAAATGCCATCAATCCCTCAGATAGATTAGTCAACAAATAGGCCAAATATGCCATAATGACCTGGGATATATGGGCACTTCTGTCATTCTTTTTGTCTAAGCCAATCTGCTTCCCTTTCCTGAAGTGAAACTTTTATTGATACTATTTCTTATGATGGCACCAAATAACCTACTCCCCCAACTTCCTCCTTCACAGAAGGGCTTTCTCATTTTCAGACAACTTTGGAGTTGGGTGTCCATCAGTACAGCATATTTGTTGGCTATGGAAAGGAGAAAAGGGTATTTTCTTTCTCAAAATAGGGAGCCTAGATACTATGGCTAAAGAAGACAGAGGACCGGAAAAGCTGTTTGCTTATGAGCCAACTCCCAATCAAACATCTTGCTATAGAAGCCTCCCGCTATCTCCTCCTTCCCCTAAAATGTGTCCAGATTTGGTTTCTATCATACCAATATAATGATGTTATGTACAAGACCCAGCAGTGGGAAGAATGAGGAGTCCAAAGGGATGAAAATTGGGACTTCTAGCATTAATGTTGCTTTTGTAACCCTGGGACTTAATCAAGCAACTTGAAACCTCTGCTGATATGCTAGATGCCAAAGTAAAGGGCAACTTTTGTGCATGAACTATCTCCGGAAGAATATATTGAGTTGGTCACATCTGTAACCTTAGAAAAGTCACTTAACCTCTCTCTGCCTCAGTATCTTCATCTGTAAAATGAAAACAATAATACCTCACAGAGTTGTTGTTAGGATCAAAAGAGAAAATAATTGTAAAGTGCTTAGCACAATGCCTGGCACATGGTAGGTATTATATAAATATTATCTATTATTATTATTTTATTATGCTAAATTTAACAAGTACCCAAACTACATAACAGAAGTTCACAGTTTCATATACGGCCCTCTATGTATATTGAAATGTTTATATTTGTTAAGTTAAAAAAGAATTTTTTTTTAAAAAGTGAAGTGACTTGTCAAAGGTCATACAAGTAGTAGATAGCCAAGTAAGGGAGCTAAACTTAAGATAGTCTGTAGCCCAATCCAGTGTTCTTCCAACTACCCATCCTACTTCTCTGTATAAGAGAGAGATTAAAGGTCTTGGAAGTATACGCAAGACATGCTAGTTCCTGGTATGTCTATATAAGCTCCTCCTGTATGTGGAACATCAACCTAAATAAATAGGATTAATAATACTAAATACTGTAGATAGAGGATAAGAAATTTGGTCCTATTCCATGGAGTCTCAATCATCTATTGAGCATCAGCAGGCTCACAGTCTGATAGTCAAACAGAAGCATAAGGGAATGCTGGGAAAAACTTGAAAGGCTAGTGGGGAAAATTACTTCAATTTGTTTATAGATCAAATTGAGCTTAGCTGTTTTATTTATTTATTTTTTTTTAGTATGGAAAAAACAGACTCCAACTACTTTCCTTTCAAGAGGAAAGACCAAATTTTTTTTCAGGGAGCTTACGTCAGAGTAGAAGATGAAGCTTTGATGAAACAATGTCTTGATTTCCTATGTATACTTCTTTGTTCCTCAAAGGACTTTAATGTATTTTCATCTTGAGTTAAAGAAGAGCTTGTCCCAGAGGAACTGCACCCTCTTTGGAAGGTCAATCAAAAAACAGAATTCTTTTCAGTAAGTTTCAGGCCCTCTGAGATGCTTAGGTGGGCAGGCAGATTTCCTCAGGCAGCCTGAGCTAGTCATCTCAGATGGTCTGGAGTTTAGGTCATTTGAATTCAAAAAAGGCCCATGCATGCATGCATGCATGCACATTCTCACCAAATCAATAAAAAATCAGAGCAAACAGAAGCAAGATAATGTGATAAAGGTATTTTGTAACCAAGAAATGCTCTTAGTGAAGGGCAGAGCTTTCTTTCTGTGTCAAATATGAGCACATATTTCCATTTCAGCTGAGAGAAGTCCAAGTTCTCTTTCTCTTCATTCTTTTGTTTAGACACATCCATAAAATGTGAAAGCTTAACAGACTACAGAGGCTGGGGCTCCCTGCATGGAGTAAATGTGCTGCCATATTCCTTCAAAAAGTCCTGTTGGGAGGAGGTGCTAATGAGAATGTCTTCTTAAACAAGCTTCTCAGTTGTGTCATTTTCATCAAGTTCACTGGCATGTAAGTATAACCCCACATTCCTGGATAAAGCACATAAATTCAATAAAATAGCTGCACTGGCTCTTTTCTGGAGGCAGAAGGAAAAGAATGTCAAACTCCCATTGTTCACTGTTCCTAACAGACCTCCATTGTATAACTTGTATGACTTTTCAGCCCTAAGTTCCAAGCTGAAGATAATAACTTAAAAGGCCATCTGAACCCTTACTGTTATGTAGATGAAAGAAAGTCTTTAAAATTAATCTATGGCATCTTTGAATAATAAAGGAGAGCAGTCATCTAACCCCCTTTCCTGGGCCAAACCAGTGAGTCTGTCCAGCAAAAATGCCAAGATTCAGCTCCTCAAAACCAGAACTTGACATAGTAGAAACAGCAAATTCTCCAACAGATTTCTCTTTTTGACCCCTCATCATTTACAAATATGTAACAGTGCCTTACTATTTCTATAAAATACATACATATTTTATATTTTACATGGGCATATATACACACATGAAGGGTTAATGATATATAAAGATCTTCCTTGTACATTTATAGGCCTATATGACTACATATGTTGTCTTTTCTCCTTGGAACAGAGGCCACGTTCCCAGGACTCAAAGATCAGCTTATACCTGGCTGTTTCCTCTTCTTGGAAGAGTTGGCCACCCTTCCAGGAATATAAGGATTCAATTATGCGTCTTTTTGAATACAGACATTTTGTCATATCAATCATGGATGTCTTGCTCCTTTGAACTTGACCCAGTCCACGTCACAACACATTCTGTGTTGAGCCCAATATAGCTGAGTCAATCAGGTGCTAAGTTATGTAGGTGGGCTCTGGAACTGGGCCTATCACAGTTGCTAAATCACATCCTGTCAATTTCTTCTGTTTGAAACTGGATATAATCTAGAAATATCATTATATTCTTTAGGGTCTCACTCTTGGGGAGGACACTTTGCCTGAGACGATCTCAGTCAGAACTCTGGGAGCTGAAATCAAGTTAACCCCAAAATATGAACCCAGATACTGGTGCTTCTCCAATTTGGTGATGTATGTAAATATTGCTATTATTCTGTTAAGCTTTATCTTTATATGTCTACATTTCTTTAATACTGCTTTATATTGTCCTTATGTGCAGAATAAATGTTATGCTGATTCTAATTTGATGTGATCATTCTTTATACTGTACAACCCAATCCTAAAAAATACTTAAAACAGCTGCATGTATATCTTTAACGACACAACACACATACATATATGCATAGCATAGCTATATAAAAGTCACATCCATTGTTGTTATTCAGTTGTTTTCAGGTGTGTCCAATGTTTCTTGATCTGCTTTCGGGGTTTTCTTGGCGAAAACCAAGATGAGAAAATTGAGGCAACCAGGGTTAAGTGACTTACTTGTCCAGGGTTATCTAAACTCAGGAAGATAAGTCTTCCTGACTCTAGGTCTGACACTCTATCCACTAAGCCACCACACACACACACACACACACACACACACACACACACACACACATATATATATATATATATACACACATGTATTTAATAAATGCCTGCTCTATACTAAGCCCTGGGAATACAAGTAATATAAATAATAATAAATAAATATTTAATAAAATAATTTGATAAAATAAAAATAAATAATAGATAATCCTTACTCACAAGGAGCTTACCTTCTAATGAGGGGAGACCATAAAGATGTATATGTAGTATTGTTATTGTATTTGTCCTTCATTTTCAAAGAAGCCCATGACCTCAGAGAAATGATGAGATGACTTGCACTTGACTTGTTTTGGGTGAGGGAGGGCTGTGCAGGTCACCAGCCTCACTTTCTTCTCCTGAGCCATCTGGATGCAATATTCATCAGGATGACTGGAGACAGCCCAGGATGCAATGGGATACCTTGGCCTTTTTCGGCTAAGGCCTATTCAGGGACTCGCTTAGAGTGATTAGATCTCTTTAAGAAGCAGTCAAGGAGTGACCTCTTTAATAATAAATATATATACACACATATAAGTAAAGCAAGCTGGGAGAGAAAGAGCAACAGTACTACTGATAATCACTCATAAGCCAAGAGGGTGCTGAAAACAGCCATTAAGTGGAGTTTGGTCAGGGACCCATTGTTGTCGAAAGAAAGAAAGAAAGAAAGAAAGAAAGAAAGAAAGAAAGAAAGAAAGAAAGAAAGAAAGAAAGAAAGAAAGGAAGGAAGGAAGGAAGGAAGGAAGGAAGGAAGGAAGGAAGGAAGGAAGGAAGGAAGGAAGGAAGGAAGGAAGGAAGGAAGAAAGAAAGAAAGAAAGAAAGAAAGAAAGAAAGAAAGAAAGAAAGAAAGAAAGAAAGAAAGAAAGAAAGAAAGAAAGAAAGAAAGAAACGCCAAGCTAACTGGGCATCCTCTGGCCATCCAAATTTACCTTCCTTTGGAGAGGAGAAGAAAGAGGAGGAGGAGACAGAAGGGGGAGAGGATGAGCTGAGTTAAAATGCTAATTGAGACTATTGGTTGCTAATCAATGGCAAACACCAATGTGGGTTTTTGGATGACAATAGTGGAAACCATAATCTTCAGGGATTTTTGAGAGATATAGTAGTAGCCACCCATATATATAAGAAGAATAAATACAAATAAAAACTATTTAAATATAAGAAAGTTTGAGAATGAGAGCACTAGTATTTGGAGGGATCATATACAAATATATAGATAAAAATGTGTGTGTTTGGTTCAGACCTAAGATTTCGTCAATTTAGGAAATTCCCTGTATAAACTACTGTCTCTGTTGGAGATTTTCAAATCCTCTATAACTTATAGTCCTTGAGAACTACCTAGGGCATTGACTGAGTGGTATATGACTTATAATTAAGTTCACATAGCTAGAGTGGGTCAGAGGACTTGAACCCAGGTCTTTCTGACTTTAAGATGTCTCCTTCCTGCCTTTCATCCTGTGGCATTAATAAGAAATTATTGTAGAGCTTTTTTCAAATTAAAGATGTTTTATAAAGTTACAAATTATTATATTGCTAGCTTCTATTAGATCTGATAAAGATTCAGATTATTTTGGGGATAATTTTTGGACATGATATATCAAGTAGAAAGTCTCTTATTTGGGTGAAGGTATGACAACATCTGGAGGATGTTCATCTTATAGAGAGGCTCCTGTTATAAGTCAATGGTTCTCACATTTTTTTTCCTATTGTAAAGACTTCTTTTGAACACCAAAACTTTCACAAAGTCCTACATGACAGGAGTTGTATTATTAAAATGTTTTAAGAAATACATGATGACAAAAAGCTACTGTGATTACAGTAATGGTGTATTTTGTTAATCTCTACAGGATCTGCACCCATTTGAAAAATAGGACTGCGTGAGGCACAAGACTGATTATCAAGCTAAATAAAGACCAAAATGACAGTCCTTGGGGTGCCAATAAATTCAGGGACACCTTGCAATAATTCCACAACCCTCTAGATGTCCATAAACCACAGATTAGGAGCCATTGATCAAGTGGGAAAGTGACAGGAGTCATGTGATCTACATTAACCAAGTAGGTGACCCTTGGTAATCACTTACCCCTCCTACATGGGGATTTCCCAGATCTGATAGAATGCAGTCACAATTTCTTTTGTCCTTTTGTCCAGAGTGCCCGTTACATTAATAAGTACTGTGGAATCATTGTTTGATTGATTAATCCACAAATTGAGGATAGTACTGCCTTCCTCTAATTAAGTCATAAGCTAGATACGAAGATGAATTGAGAAAATGGGTGGCAAAGTTAGAAGTGCCACCCATTATAAAAAATGAATTTGATTTCAGCAATAAACTTTTCTACTTTACTACCTGACTTACTGAGTTATGATTCAACTTGCAAAGTATCTATTACTAATTGTCCTATCACAAATCCAGTTGCTTAGAAACAAAACTTTTAGGACCCACATTTAGAATTTTTTGATCGATATGATTTGCTTCTTACATTACCCACACTTCTAAACATACCTACATTTGTTTACATCTATATTTCTGAACATTTGCCAAATCTTGCCATTTCTACCTGTGGAATAGCATTTGCACCTGTCCCCTTATCTCATACTAATTCAGGGCCTGGATTATTACAAAGGCCTCCTACTTGCTATCCCAGCCTCTCAAGTCTCTCCTCAATCCAGTTTATTCTGCACACTGTTGCCAAAGTAATTGTCTCTAAAGGTATAAGTGGAAGACATCACTCCCCAACTCAATAAACTCCAGTGGCTCCCTAGTATTCTTTTTTTAGAAAATTATATATAACATATATATATTCATATATTTACATATCTCTATCCATATTAATCAGCAAAAAATCCATTTTTTCTTCCTTTCACCCCAACCCCACTTCCCATTCCTAGTTGAGGATTGAAATAAAATAGAACTCCTGGTACAAGCATGTATGGTCAAATAAAACAAATTTCCGCATTGGCCATATCCGAAAGAATACACTCTTTATTCTGCAATTTGAGTCCCTCATCTCTATCAGGAACTGGGTAGCATGTTTTATTATTAGTTCTCTGTAATCATGGTCCATTACTATGCTGGTCAGACTTCCAGACATTTTTAAAGTTGTTTGTTTTTACCAAACTATTGTAACTGTGTAAATTGTTTTGATTCTACTAGCCTCACTCTGCATCCATTCTTACAAATCATCCCAAGTTTCTCTGAAACCATCCCCTTCATCATTTCTTACAGCAAAATAGCATTCCAGGGGGGAGGAGCCAAGATGGCGGAGTAGAAAGACTCACGTATGCTAGCTCCAAACCCACAGCCCATATATTTCCTGCAAAAAGAACTCCCCACAAATTCTGGAGCACTGCAAGGCACGCAGAAACACAGTGGAAAAGACCTCCGTTCCAGAGAGCCCTGGATAGCCGTCCCCAAAGGTCTGTCGCACTCCGGACAGCGGAGTCCACCCCTGAGCTGCCCTGGCCGCTTGGCCCCAGAGGAGCAGATCTGAGCAGGCTTCAGGGATGGAATCTCCAGCGGCCACGAAGGTCCCTCCACCCATAGGTGCTCCAGGTCAGTGAGAGAGATGTCTGGGCTGGCCAAGAGGGGAGCAGGGTGTCTCCTGACTTGGGCCCCCTCGGGAGGCAGCGGCAGAGGCAGCAGCAGAGGCAGCAGCGGTGGCCCGGGACTCCCGGAGTAGCAGGCAGAAGTTCAGGGCCATTACCGAAGATCTCTGCATAAAGCCCCTGAGGGAACTGAGCCTGGGAGGCGGCCCTGCCCCCACCCAAGCACCAGAACTTAAGCTCAGTTTGAATAGCAGCCGCGCCTGCCACGGAAAGCCTATTTGAATCTCAGACCCCAAGAACTAGCTGGGCGGATCTAGGTGGGGATGGACAGGAATTTCAGAAGTCAAGTAACTGGCTGGGAAAATGCCCAGAAAAGGGAAGAAAAATAAGACTATAGAAAGCTACTTTGATGGGGTACAGATGTTCCCGCCTTTCAATTCTGATGACGAGGAACAATTCTTACCAACAGGGAAAGACGTGGAGGTCAGGGCCTCTGTATCCCAGACATCCCAGGTAGATGTCTGGTGGGCTCAGGCCATGGAAGAGCTCAAAAAGGATTTTGAAAATCAAGTTAGGCAAGTGGAGGAAAAACTGGGAAGAGAAATGAGAGAGATGCAAAATAGCATTTCATCCCATTTATATGCCATAGCTTATTCAGTCATTCTTCAGTTGATGGGCACCCTCTCATATTCCCATTCTTAACCACCTGGAAAAGAACTACTGAGGTTTTTGTACATGCTTAGTTGGAATTTGTTTTACATGGGACGAATCCCTTCTTTAACCTACTTTCCAATTCCTCCTTCTTCCTTCTTCCTGTTTCTCTGTTGGATGAAATATATTTCTGTATTGGTGTGTGTATGTATTTTTTCTTCTGTTGACCAGTTCAGATGAGAGTGAAGTTCAAGTGTCAGCTGCTCCCCCACTCACTCACTCACCCATCCTCCTTGTTTGTATAGATCTCTACATTATTATGGGAGGTAATTCCCCCTAAACTTCCTTTCTCTTTCCAAGATAGTGAATTACATTCCCACCTCATGCCCATTTCAATTTTTCTCTTAAGATTATCAAAACCACTCCCATCTGTTCTCTAATTCGGCTCCATGGGTTTGGGTCTGAGCAATAGTAGATTGCTGCTGGACTCAGTCTCTATTTACCAACTGGGATGCTGTGCTGTTTCAGAATGTCGGAACCACAGGCTTCACTTTGCTCTGGATTTCTTTCCCTAGTTATTCCTTTGCAGGCTTCAGACTGGGTGAGAAGGTAGAAATGCCACTCTGTGCTGCTCCTGGAATGGGAGACACACCGCTGCTGCTTACTTCTTCACTTCCTCCTCTTTTGGTGTGTGGACCATAACCTGAGGCTTCCCTGTGCCAGAAAATCACTCCTAGGTGTAGGTGTCCTTTTCAGTACATCTTAGAACTGTGACCCAGAACCCAAAGCTGCCGGTTAGCACCTGTTCCCACACAGTGCCCTAGCATGGGTCTGGAATCCCATCTTGCCCTAATGCTCAGCTCCCCTCGAGGGGTGCGCCATAGTTGGCTTTGTGTTTGTCCTTCATTTTCAAAGAAGGACCATGACATCAGGGAAATTATGACATGACTTGCAGTTGACTTTGATTTGAGTGAGGGAGGGCTGTGCAGGTCACCAACCTCATGTTCTCCTCCAGAGACGTCTGGGTCCAGTGGCCAGATTTGTAAAGATGACTGGGGATGGCGCAGGATGCAATGAGAGACCCTGGCCCTTTTAGGCTGATACCTGTTCAGGTTCTCACTTTGAATGAGGTTGGTATACTTCTGGGCAGAGCCCCTCTTCAGTGTCCAAAAACTTCTCTGCCTCTGTGTGCCAACCTAGGTTGGAAAAGTGACTCACTGGGTCTTTTTCTTGGCTTTCCCCATCACAATTCAGCTGATGTATTTTCTAAGTCTTTTTTTCAAGAATTGAGGGTGGAACTCACTGTACTTCTAGATGTTCCACCATCTTGGCACCCCACTTCCCTATTATTCTTTAGGATAAAATAGAAATTCCTCTGTTTGTCTTTTGAAAACCCTTCACAACCTTGCTCTAACCTATCTTTCCAGATTGATTTATTCATTATTCTCCCTTTTTCACTCTATGATTCAGACAAACCTGTACCCTGTTTTGCATAGGTGGCATTTCATCTCCTATCTGTTCTTTTTCTCTGGCTCTCCCCATGTCTCAAATGCACTCCTTTCTTACCTTTGCATCTGTTGAAGCAGTAATATCTCCTAGGTTCCTTGTCACTCAGAGTAGGCTAATCTAGCTTTTCTTAAGTTTCTATCCCACACAAACTAGTATAGTTTTTCCTTAAAAGGTATAAAACTATCTTTGAGACTTAATTGGCTCAGGAGACTAAGGCTCAAAATAGCTTCTTGGTGGCCTAAGTATCCAAGCCAGCACAGGAAGAGTCAGAATCTCCTCCCTCAAGCCTCACACACAGGTCTGACAATGGTAGTACCATGGCAGTCGTGAAGACTGAGAAACTGTACCCAAATGAATCAATACTGTATCCTTGATGAATATTCTTTCCAAGGAATTGTGAAGGAAATTTCCTTTCTTAAACCATTAGCTCTTCTATGAGGGTTTATTTCATTCCAGTTTGAAGCCTAAACCACCAGGCCACCATGTTAAACCTCAGCAGCCTTGTAGAATCCCTCACTTCCTTCAGGACACAGTTTAAGTGACGCCTTCTACACAAAATCTTTCATGATGTCTCCCAGCCCTAACTTGTGCTTAACTCCCTTTTGCTTATTTGGTGTTTATCTTGTATATATTCTGTATATATATGTGTGTGATAAAGTAGGAATTGTTTAAATTTTTTTGTCTATATGTTCTTAGAGCATAAGGCTGTCCCTGGCACATAGTAGGTATTTAATAAATACTTGTTACTTGATTATATTTTCCAATATAACCTCCCTTCCCCCTCCCAGAGAACCATTCTTTATAACAAGGAATAAAAAAGAGCTATAAATAGTTCAGCAAAACTAACCAATACATTAACTAGGTCCAGCATTCTATACTCTGTCCGACACATATAATCTCCCACATCTTCATAGAAAGGAGGAATAACATTCTCATTTTTTTTCCTTTAGTGAAGTTTAATCATTATAATTTCACAGTGTTTATTTGTTGACTTTCATTTTTAATGCATTTTGATTATTGTTTTATTACATTTTATGTGGTTATTATTTTTCTATTTACTCTGAATTCAGTGTATATATTGTTTTCCTAGTTCTCATCTATTTATTTCACTTTGGATCTGTTCATATAATATGTTCCCATGTTATTCTATCTTCATAATATTAATTGTTTTTTTACAGTGAAGTAATATTCCATTAAATTAATGGATCCCAAATTTTTTAGCTGGTTCTTAGATTATGGCCATTTGCTTTGTTTCTTTGCTACCATAAAAAGTGATGCTATGAATATCTTGGAGTACATGGGACATTTTCTTCCATCTCTGACCTTCTTGGTGCCATGTAGCAATGGGATCTCTAGGTCAAAAGTTATAAACATCACAGTCACATTTTTAAACATAATTCCAAATTACTTACAGAATGGGTAGACCAGTCCAGAGTGTATTAGTTTATGTGTCTTTTTACAGCCTTTCCAACACTGACTAATCCCAACATTTATCATCATTATCAATGTGAATTTTTCTTCAAAAAAAGTTTTATTCATGTTTTTCAAAAATACCACAGTAATTTCCTGCTATTATACTTCCTACCCCATTGAACTCTGTCTAATAACAAAGAAAAAAGTTAAGTAAAACTGACTGATGAAGCAACCATATTTGACAACATATGCAACATTCTGTATCTGTAGCCTCCCATTTCCACTAAATATTTGTTCTCTGGGATGAAGACTGCTGATTGAAACTTCTTTTGGTGGTTGGTTGGTTTGTTTGAACGTTATTGCAGTAGGGTATATGTTGTTCTTTTTTTTTTTTCTTTCCTTCTTTTATTATATTTATATATCAATTTGCTTTTTTAAATTTTCACTTTCTTCATTTTGCATATATATGTTCACATCTAGCCATGCTTTTTAAAATTGCTCACATTTGCATTATTGATTAGAGAAATGCAAATTAAAACAACTTTGAGATATCATCTCGCGCTTGTCAGATTGACTAAAATGATAGCTGCCTTTCAATTGCAGAATGGCTAAATAAGTAATAGTATATGATTGTGATGGAATATTACTGTACTATAAGAAATGATGGACTGGTTAGTTTTAGAAAAACATGGAAAGACTTGCAGGAAATAATGAAAAGTGAAATGAACAATACAAAGAGAACATTGTACGTAGTAACTGAACTATTGTTCTAAGAACAACTTTGAATAACTAATTTATTTTGAGTATCATAAACATCCAAACTAACTACAAAGGACCTATGAACAAAGATACTATCCACCTCTGGAGAAAGAACTCAGAAACAGAAATATGTACAGTATGATGTATATAGTATATGATATATAGTATATATATAGAAATAATAGTATATATAATAGAAAACTATTATGGTATTTTTTCTAAAAACATGAATAAAAAATTTTTAAAGAAAAATTTAAATTGATAATGATGATAAACATTGTGATAGTGTTGGAGAGGTTGTAAAAAGACACCTGGGCTAACACACTATTGGTAGAGCTCTGGATTGGTCCAACTACTCTGTAAGTGGTTTAGTGTGTGTATTCTCCGTGTATCTGGGTTTAACTGTAACCTTTTCTAGGGCAGGGGAGGGAGCGAGGGAGAAAAAAAAGCATGCAGCCGAGAGCAAAAGAAAACTTAGAAGGAAGCACAGAAAAGCAGGGTAGCTTTAAAAACAATGTGTAGTGTTTATTATATAGTTTTCAAAAAAAAAGTAAACAGTCCAAAATGGTAATTTATGGTGTTATATTGAATCCTCTCTTTATGTTGTACTGCGTTAACCTATTCAATAAATGGGTGTTGCCTCACCCTAAGTAAGGACCTGCAAAGACCTTGTCTAAAGGGCCCAAGGTCTCCCAGTGCATCCTATGTCATCTCCAGTGACCGTGAGGAATATCTGGTCACTGGATTCAGATGGCTCTGGAGGAGAAGTGAGGCTGGTGACATGCACAGCCCTCCCTCACTCAAAACAAAGTCAAGTGCAAGTCATGTCATTATTTCCATGATGGTGTGGCCTTCTTTGGCAACAAAGAACGAATACAATCCTGTGCTATGTACTTGGACATGTTCTCCCTCCTCCTTCTTATTTAAGTTCAAAATGAAGAAAAAATTAAAAATTAATGAATCATATTTATAATTTCTTCTACTGTAATGATATCACATTATGCTCATGTACCACAGTTTGTTCAGCCATTCCCAGCTGAAGTACTCCTACTTGGGGCCCAATTCTTTTGCTATTATAAAATGGGTTTTTTTTAGTTAAATTCAGCAGTGATTCTTAGGTGAGTTCTTTTTTCAGATGATATATCCTTCAATAAGAACATAATATTACCTCCACTGATAATGTATCTTTTTAAAAACAAGAACTAAAATATAACTTTTTAAAAACTGACAATTTTGGAACCTACATAAACATTAAATATTTACTTGAAAACGTAGGTTAATTTTCCTTGGAACTAAATATCAATGAAAAGTATGTTAAATTCTGCCTTTCCCCTCCCTAAACTGCTAACACCTTTACCTTTCAGATTACCTTGTCTATTCTATGTAATTAACTAAGAACATTTCATCTCTTCCATTATTGTGGGAACTCCTTGAGAACAGGGGATTATTTTTGCCTCTCTCTATGTCCTTACTGCTTAGCACAGTGCTTGGCACACTATATTTTATTGTTCAGTCATTTCAGTCATATCTGACTCTTTGTGACTCTATTTGGGCCTTTCTTGGCAAAGATACTGGCATGTTTTGACATGTCCTTCTCCAACTCATTTTACAGACGAGGAAACTGAGACAAACACAGTTTGACTTGTCCAGGGTCACACAGCTAGTAAGTGTCTAAGGTTGGATTTGAAGTCAGGAAGCTGAGATACCTCACTGCCCTGGCACACTGTAAGCACTTAATAGCTTATTTGTTACTGACTGGCTATCAAGCACTGTGCAATATAAGATCTTAAGTGTAACAAGATTTCTAAGCCCCAGTGGATGGCTTCCTTATTTGAAGCAGTATTTAAAGGACCTGAAATCTTCTTATTCCAACGCCTCATCGTGTTGTCAGAATCCTGAGTTCTTAAAAGCTCTACCAGTGGAGCCCAAGTCCTGTCAAGGCCTAGTCACACCAGATTGGCTTTGTCTACTGTTTGTGGGCCAGTATAGAGAAATTTGGAAAGTCCTATAATTAGAGACTTGGCCACTGAGTAATGAATTCTGGGGTATTAGAACAATTCACAAAGATGTCTCTTAAGGAATGGAAAGATTGAAATCTGCCTCAGTGTAGTGAGTTACTCATTCATGTCCATGAAATCATGGACCCTGGAAGTATTGAACTGAATTACAGAACCACAGGAGAATTTGGACAGACTGGTATTTGATCTTGACCAGAAATAGATTCAATCTCTGCTGAGGGTGATGATTTATAATCCTGTTCTGCAAATGGAGAAACTAAGGCAAGGGACAGTCTCTGTGAATCAAGAAGAAAGAAAGGGTAAAGCCAGGCCTGAAACTCAGAGTTGTCAAAGGGGTGGGGAAGGAGAGCTGAGGCTACAGTCTTCTTTGAGCATTTTAAAACAATTAATTTGATTTAATTTAAAACGTCTTTACGCTCCATCTTTCCCTCACAATCAGGTTAGGCTTGACTTTTTTGTCCCTGGATGAGTATCCAGCTTTTTCTTAACCGTGTGCTTCAGTACCTTGGACCACAATGCTTCAAGTTTCCTCCAAGATCATCCTGAAGAAAGTCTAGGGTCATTTTCAAGTTATATTCTGTCCTTGTTCCTCAGCCTATACTGGTTTGCCTTAAAAGGAGCTAAATGAAAGTTAATAGACTGTCTGAGACTTGGAGTGCAAGTCAGTCAATTCCCAACATGTAATCTGGTTATAATTATAGCTCAAGGGAAGGTTGGGGAGGTGTTTGTATGGGTGGAGAAAAGGGGTGGGGGGAGCCACGGTACAATGGTCGTATTGCTGCCTAATGTACAGGCAACACTTCTCTCTTAGTATAGGTGTCCCTGCCTCTTGTGCAATTGGCAAGCTCCTGGCAGCCTTGGGATTGCTTCAGATAAATATCCCCCAGGGCTATGTCTTCTGCCCTGAAACATGTGAAGACACAACCCACAGCTATCTGGGTGTGGGCCTGCATTAGTCATCAAGGACCTGGAAAGAAGTTTCCTTTAAAAGTCAAACCAACCTACTTACTTCTGCTTCTGGAAAAAATAATAATCAGGAGAACCTCACCTAGACTTAGACCCAGTTGCTAATGCAAATAGACCAAAACTAACTTCTTCTAGAGATTCCTTCTCTGAAGAGAATTGGAGTTGCAGAGACACTGCCTCCAGAACGGTGTGAAGAAACCGGTGTACCCCCCAAAGCTGAGATCTCCTGCATTTGAGACTTTTCAGCATCCCAGGAGAAGAGTTTTAAGAAAGGATTTCAGTCTAGAATTATTTCCAAATTGTTAGACTTCTATAACCCCTACCACTTTGAAAGTTTTCATTTGTGGTGTGACACGCACATAGATTGAATATATACTTTGTGTGTACAAAATAAAACCATATTCAGACACTAAATCCTTAGCACAAATCACATGAGTCTCTCAACAGCTTAGAATCCCTATTAATCAAGCTCCTTGAGGGCAAGAACTATTTTTGGTCTCTTTTTTGTATCCCCAGATCTTAGTACAGTGCCTGGCTCATAGAAAGCACATAATAGATATTAAGTGACTAAATAGAGGTAGAGGAAGTCATACATTATATATTCATGTTGTCTTTCTTTAACCCGACCCTCCATGGGTCAAGGCAGTCCTTTCAGTCTTCCCTAATTGATTCCCCTACTCCAAATACTTCCTTCTCTCCTTAAGCCTCTAGAGCTCCCTCCCTGTCTCCCATCCCAGGGCCTAGCCTATTTGCTGATAACATTGAGGCTATAAAATACGAGCACTGTCCTATCTTCTATTTGTCTCAAGCTCCATTGACATCATCCCCCAGCTCTTTAATCTATCTTCTTTTTTTCTCCAGTCTCTCACAATACAGTTGCCTTTCTTCTTGCCAAGACCAATACATATGCACTTGATCTCATCCCTTCCATTCTCCAATACATTTTTTACCTTAACATTTCACACCCACCCACCTACTTTCTTTCTTTCTTTTTCTTTCTTTCTTTCTTTCTTTCTTTCTTTCTTTCTTTCTTTCTTTCTTTCTTTCTTTCTTTCTTTCTTTCTTTCTTTCTTTCTTTTTCTTTCTTTCTCTCACTCTCTCCCATTCTTCCTTCTTTTCTTTTTTCTTTTCTTTCTTCTTTCTTTCTTTCCTTCCTTCCCTCCTCTTTCTTTTCTCCCATCTCTTTTCTCCCTCACTCTCCCCTCTCTCTCATCCCTTTCTCCTCTTTTTCCTCCCTCCCTCCCTCTCCATCTCTGTCTATCTGTCTCTCTTACTATCCCCTGGTTCCTTTCCTACTACCTTCAAACATGCCCCAAACTCCCCTAATCTTAAAAACCAAACCAAACCAAACTACTTTCTTTAGACCCTATTATATCCTCAAGTGATCATCCTATATATTGCTCTTTTCTTTCTTAACTGAAATCGTAGTAAAATTAGTCTAGACATATGTCTCCATTTCCTCTCCTTTCCCTGTCTTCTAAACTCTCCTTAATCTGACTTCATCATCCAACTAAAACTTATCTCTCCAAAGTTACCAGTAATACATTAATTTCCAAAAATGATGTTTCTGCAGTCTTCATGTTTCTGAATCTATACTGTCAGGCTCCCTCTCATCCTGGATACAATACTTTATCCTCTACAAGTTTTTGGAATTCTGCTCTTTCTTGGTTCTTCTCCTACCTGTCTAACCCCTCCCTGTTCGTTTCTTTATTTTGCTGGTTCATCATGTTTCTCACACCCTTAAGTGTGGGTGTTCCCCAAGGCTCTAAGTCAGTCCTAAACGCCATCCTCTTCTCTCTACATTCTCTTCTCTTGGTGATCTCATTAGCACTTAGAGATTTAACTATCATCTCTATACCAATGATTCACAAATCTCTATCTCTAGCCCCCTCATCTTCAACCCCATATCACCAAGTGCCTATTGAACGTTTCAAACTGGCTATTCCCGAAATATCTAAAACATGCCCAAAATACAACTCATTCCTTTCCCCCCAAAAAAATTCTATCCCTTTTTGTTTTTTTAGTCATGTCCAATGCTTCATGATCACATTTGGAGTTTTCTTGGCAAAGATATTGGAATGGTTTGTCGTTTATTTTCTAGCTCATTTTACAGGTGAGAAAACTGAGACAAACAGGGTTAAGTGACTTGCCCAGAGTTGTACAGTTGGTAAGTGTTTGAGGCAAGATTTGAACTCAGATCTCCCTGATTCCAAACTCAGTGCTCTATCCACTGAATCACTTTGGTGCCTTTGTACGGTCATTTTCCATTCTGAGAATGACATTCTTTCTCACTTCTGACCCATAGAATTAATCTTTTCTTTCAAGAAATAGCTTAAGTACCGCCAACCTTCCCCATGAAGCCTTTCCTGATGCCCCACTTTCCCCTCCTATATGTGTGTTTATTCTCTTTATAGTTAGTCTGCATATACATGTATATGTAGTTGTTGTTCTTCTCCTTACAATCCCTGAACAGGAATTCTTTCAGTCATCGTATTTGTATCCCCAGTACCTATGAACAAGCACATATGAAATACTTGATAAATTCTTGCCGATTGATTAATTGAATCAATAAGTATTTAATAAGTGTTTACTGTGTGCTCAGCACTGTGCTAAGCCATGGGGATACAAAGAAAAAGGGAGAATAATCCCTGTCCTCAAAGGACCTTACAATCTAGCAGTGGAGATAATAAATACATAAAGAGATACAGTAAAGGCCTTTCCTTTTCCCACACCCACCATGCTTAGCCACCTTTCCTAGTTCCAGGGAATCACATGGAAGCTTGGAGGATGGAGAGGATGGGGAGGACCAGCTTCTGAACATATATGATTACTTGCTGAGGGAGGGGTTTGCAAAAGGGGATGTTGATGAGTCCCTTAATTAACTTCTGAGCCAAAAGAGATGATGGTTCATTGGATACACAAAAAGGAGCCATTGGTCTCTCTATTTTTCTCTTCTTTTCCAGCCTTGAAGCATGTGAACTGTCTCCAACTGTTCCCTGAGAGTCAAGCGGAAGGGACAGAATTGTTCTCTCTCCCAGTTTGTGAGTACAAGGATGCCTTTGCCTCTGTCATATTTGTTCTTTCTTGATGTTAGGCAAATGAATATATATCATTATCATGCCTGATGGGATCTGGAAAATTCCAGAGGTCTGAAGGTATGGTAACTACAACTCCTGCACTGGAGAGGATGGTCATCAGTAGGAGGTTTGATTTAAGCCCGATCCCTAAACAAGTACTAGATATAGTTGTACAGTGCAGGACAGAGGTGAAATATAAAATGTCAATTAGCAATCTTCCAATACTGCTTAATGTTCTGAAGAGGCTTAAATATTAGCCCCCTGTCTTTTTAAATATAAATTATAATTATATATAATTATATTTATAAGTTATAATTCTGCTAATCCTATCAATTCTGTTAATGCGTAGTGTTATTCTTCTATGTTTAGCTTCTTTTGTGTGTGTGAAAAGGAATAAATTAACATCTCACACTTGATTCATACAATACTTTGTTCTTTGCTCTTTTGGTAGAGGCTTGCTAATGAGCCAGTGAAGGTGAGACGTCATCAGGTGCTGGATTCTAGTGAACTGAACCCAGTTCAATAATATGACTGGGAACAGGGTGGGGGGAGAAGGGACAAGTGCCCCCTGTGTGCTTGTCCAAGCTATTTTTCAATACTAGACAGATATACGCAAAATAAAATGAGTAGATACAAGACTTCCTATAGAAGATGGTGTTTAAGCTAAGCCTCGAAGGAAGTCAGTGATTGTAAGAGCCAGAATGAGGAACGAGAACATTCCAGGAAAAGGACACAGTCAATGCAAAGACATGGAGATAGAAGATGGAGCATTATAGATGAGGAATTACAAGTGCAACTAGCTAGACTGTTGAGTGTGTGGAATAAGTAATGTGTAAGATAACCAGGAAGATCAAATGAGGGGGCTGGACTATGTCATATCTCATGTTCCTTCCTGAGTTTTTGTCTATTTTTGAACATTTTCTAGTTTGGTAGTGATTGAGTGGTACAAAAAAAGCACACACATTCATATGCTTATTGCTTTCACTGGGGCAGCTGGGTGGTGCAGTGCATAAAGTGCCAGACCTGGAGTCAGAAGGACTCCTTTCCCTGAATTCAAATCTGGCCTTAGACACTTACTAGCTGTGGAACTCCAGGTAAGGTGATTAACCCTGTTTGCTTGGGTTCCCTTTTCTGTAAAATGAACTGGAGAAAGAAATGGCAACCCACTCCGGTATCTTCCCCTTCCCAAAAAAAAAACAAAACCAGATGGGGTCATGAAAGGTCAGAAATAACTGAAACAACTGAACAATAGCAACAGAAACATGTCCCATTTGTGATAAAACACTAATAATAGTAGCAATTTTTGTAGTAGCACAGAACTGAAAACAAAGGAGATGTCCATCAGTTGATAAAATGTTAAATAAATTGTGGAACTTGCAAATAATGAAATAACACTAAGCCACAGGAAATCACAAATATAATGAATGCAGAGAAATATGAGAATACTTATAAGAACTAGTATAAAATGAAGGAAAATCAGAAAAACAATATGCACAATGACTACAGCAGCATAAGTGAAAGGAACAAAAAAAAATTAAAACTGAACTTTGTGTAATTATCATGACCAAGCTTGTCCCTGAATAAAAGATAAGAAAATGGACTTCCCTCCCTTATGCGCAGAATCGAGGGACTTAGGGTGTGAAATCTTGTATACATTGTCACATTCAGTTGATAAGACCAACGTGGTTACTTGAGTTTGCTGAACTGATTTTTTGCTCTTTCTTTTTAAAATTTCTTTGTTACAAAGAATGGTTCTCTGGGCAGGGGAAAGATGGAATGTATTTGAAAATGAAAGTAATGTGAAAACAAAAGGTTTTGGAATACCTGGAAACTGGGGATAGACTGAACAATTTATGGTATATGAAAGTAATGGAATATTATTTTTCCATAATAAATGACAGAAAGGATAGATTTAGAGAAACCTGGGAAGATATGTATTCACTGATGCAGAGTAAAGTATAAAGAACCTATAAAACAAATTTTATGACAACAACTACACAGTAAAGCAAAACTTCTCTGATAGACCTAAGGGCTCAGAGAAATGTAGTGTAAAAATTCCATAGGACTGATAAGGAAGCATGATACCCACCTTATGACACAGGACTGATGGACCAAAGATGCAAAATGAGACACGTATTTTTGAAAATGGTAAATATATGGATTTTTGTTTGACCTTATTTATTTGTTACAAGAATTATGTTTTTCTCTTTTTGCTTGGGGAGGGGATGGTGTGTGTGATAGGATTTCAGAAGACATGATAATGTTGTTGAAGAAAGGAAATATAAGAGGGTTATTGAAATCTCTTTTAAAAATGGATGGAAGGAAACATAAGGAACTTCAGAGGGAAACAGACAAGCAGAGCAACTTTGAAAATAGTGTGAATTTCTTATATACATTTTTTTAAAAGAGCAAACTGTAGGTAATAGAGATTTACACTTTCACATTTAATCCCCTTTTCCTATTCCACTTGGTATATAGAAAATTTATATGTAGAAATTTTTATACTGTTCATTAAGTTCAGAATAAAATTTTTAGAAATTCTAAAAGACATCAGTAAAAATTTAAAAATACACTATACATTTTCATAAGTGTTCCAATATATATGGTGCTGTCTATATTGAAATTCATTTTTATTCCTGTCCTATTAAATATTTTTATGGCTTAGATAAAAATGTAATTGGTGTCTGATGCATATACAAGCCCCATCAGCTTCATAGGCCAACGTACCCTCTTTAGGTAGACATCACATTAGGGGGCTTGCTTCCATGAAAGTGTGATGACACATAAGGGAAGTATTTTTGAGAGACTATGGAGCATATATGAGGACAGTCTGTAACAAGTTTTGAATGGCTAACCATGTGATTGGAGAAGCCTTTTCTGATTGGCTATGTAGGTGGAACTGTAGGCATCCTCAAAAAGGCCTAACTCTGCTTTCAGCTACCTTTTCATTTCATTCAAGGACTCTGTTCATTGTACCAGGTAATGTGATAAAAGAAAGGACCTGAGGTTCTCCCCTCAGATGTCACCTAGCCTCTAGAAACAGGGCTTGGTCCTTGGCCTTTTCATCTGTTTTTTTTCATTATGGGTAAAGGAAACGGAATTTCAGACCTTGGGGGTTTCAGATCAAGGAGTCAGAATTCAAGCTGGGTTTTGCACCCAGTAGTTCCCCAAGGAACAAGGAATAATGTTTGAAAATGACCTTTCAGATTCCAGCCTGGTGGAAAGACTCACCCAAATGCCTTGTCTCATCTGTACATGAAGTTGGCAGAGACAATGTTATAGAGGAGTTGAACTAAGTTTTGAGTTTATTCCTCTAGAGACCAACGTGGTATGAGGGGAATTTATGTGCCTGAGGTGTTGGTAGGAGGGGGAAAGGATAATGTTTGTACTTTTTTCTAGCTAAATTTTTAAAGTAAAAATATGTTTTAGGATATATTAGGCATCTATTCATTGATTAATTAAAACCGGATCCTTTAAAATGGAAGGAGAAAAGTGGGGGTGGAGTGTTGGGGGGCAATTAAACCAATGCTGGTAAAGGCGAGATAACTATAAATCTTGGGACCTTGAAGGAAGATATAATTTGGCCACTATTGGGAAAGAGAAACCCATACTACCAAGAAATAGAATCATATTCACCAAATTTTTTGATAACACATTCAAAAAAAGGGATATCTAATATGATGGCTAAAAAATAGAGATCCTACTAGAGAGATTAGCACTCTGGGTCATCGGGATAAAACTTAACAAGAATAAAGGTAAAGTCCTATTTCTAAGTTCAAAAAATCAAGCATGCAAGTACAAGATGGGGAAGATCTGGCTTTGCAACAGTTTATGGGAGGGGAGATTGAAAGGTTTTGGTTACCCACAAATTATTTGCAGGCAGGGAGAATGTGTTTTTTATGTAATCTCCTAGTGCCCAGTTCAGTGCTGGATGTGTAGCAAGCTCTCAGTGTAACGAGAACATAAGCCCTGTCCACCTCCAGTATTACTACTAATAGTCTGAGATTTATCCAAAGAGTAAAATAGTTTGCATAGCCCATCATTTGTTCCCAGGGGAATGATGGGAGTTGAAAAAAGGCAAATGAAAAGGCATATAAGTGTTTAATCTCAGCTTCAGAAAGTCTGCTCAACAGAGGTACCACCCTGTTTGAGTGGACCTCAATTCCAGGGTGGGTTATAATAAATCTATTACATGGTGAAAGCATACTGTCTATAACCCTAAGGCAAGGAAATAGTAAATGGAATTCATTTGTTCAAACTTGGATAGGAGTAAGGGCTGGAGACCTGCTGAGGAGGTCGAATTGGAACATCTTACCATCTGTCCTCATGGCACTTTTCTATGCCAGTGTGTGGGGCTATAGGCTTGAATAACAACAGAGTTGAGCAGATGTTGACTAGCCCTCAGGAGTATTGGCCTAGGTGGGTGCATTCTAAAAGAATTGTGAAACTTTGCTGAGAAAGTAATAGTAATTCTAGTAGGAAATGGAGAGCAGTTCTGAAGACTGGCAGCAACAGCATCTATTAAAAAAGCTTCTAAGATTCTCAAAAAGATGTTAACAATGGGGACACTTGGTAGGATTTGATCATTTTTGTGTCTCTCTGCTACTGCCCCACTGAAGTAGTAGTTTCAGAGGACACAGGAGTTCCTCAGACATACTGAGTTACTGGACCATGCTAAGTTCCTAGAATACAGAGGAAACTCAAAACCACGAGGTAGAAGAGCAACCCCAGACTTTACTCTTCATGGGTACTGTGAGTCATGTAGACTTTGTAGGTCTTACGGAGGAGAGTTGACTCTCTACACCAGAGTTCTTCCTAAAGTTTGAGAGGGTCTCAATTCTAGAGCAGTATTATAATAAATCTACAGCAACTATATAGGTCTTTGGAGCTCACCAGTTGTAGGTTGATCTTCTCTGGCAGTGGATTAATTCTTTTCTTAGCAAACCCTATTTCTTTCTCCACTTTAGGGGGGATTACGCTATTTGTTGGAGTGATTCTATGGATCCCTTGGTAAACTAGGGCTACTCCTCAGGAGGTTTACTTAATTGTGTATGGACTTTGGTATGTTTCTGCATTATATGTCCTGTGCAATAAATTTCTTCTATGTTCCTTGCCTGGTTAGCTTGGTGTTTGTAAAAGACATGAGGCCGTGAGATTTAATAATAAGCCAAAAACCAATGTTCCCTTATTTGTCCAAATATGGTCATAAGCCATGACGTTATTACTAATGTCTCCAACACTGAATGAGGTCCAGACCTTCTTGATTAACACATGGGTTCCATAAGTGAATAGTTGATTGATTACCTAGGCAGATTTTCTCATACTATTATAGTGTTTTAATCTTTTTTCTCTTGAAGTGGTAAGAAGGAGCAAACTGTGTTGATGGTCTTTTAGCCGCAGCTTAGTTTAGGGAATAAAGCATTAGACTCAATGTTGGGAGACCTGAGTTCCAGTTATATCTCATTCTGCCAGCAACTGGAGGTATGAACTTAAATTAGCCTAGATTTCAATTTCTTCATATGTAAAGTGAGATTAGATGAGACATGAATCAGATGATCTCTTAAGACATATCAAGTGTTCCATAGACCTAAAAGTTCAAGAATCATTGTTTTATAGGAAAATAAATCATATTGCATATGACAGAACCTCATATTTACAGGGTATTTATGACATATCCCTTTTGATCCACTGAATTTTTATAAGCCAACATTAAGTAATTACCATAATAGCACAGTAAAGTAGACAAAGAACAGCCACTATTATCTCCATTCTAAGATGGAGAAATTGAGAACAGAAAGAATTTTAATGCTCGGAGTCTATCAGTAATACAGAAATGGATTTGGGGAATAGAACTTAGCTCTCCAGATTACTCTAATCATGGACCATGCTGCCTTCTAGTCTCCTTTCATCAATCAAGTTGTCATATTCTTGGACGAAGTGCAATAGTTGTGGGGGAAAAATTGACCAATTCACTTACCTTTTCAGAAATCCTAGAGCTACAATGTGGGCAGGGAGCACCAGAACAGTGTCCTAGGAATGATTGCACTGGCCAGTACATTCTTGTCGTCCATTACCATTTGAGTTGCTCAGCAACTACCCTCTCTAGTGGAGTCTTGAAGAGGGCTTCGAAGTCTGTCTTGGTTTAAATTGCTCTGGCCTTTGAGCTATTATGTTAATAAGGAGATAAAGAAGGGGATATAGGGAGGCTATGCAGAACACAGGAAGCTAGACAGGGAATGTATGTAGTTCATTGTCAGCTCTCCACTAACTATCTAGGTAACACTGATTAGATCACTTCCTCTCTCTGACTCATTTCCTTGTTTGCAAAAATGAGGGGATGGCATTTATGTCCTAAGTTCCCATCCCACTTAAGTTTTATGTAATGTCTAAAAATTTCTTTAGCCATTGGCTTCTTCCTTTGTGCATCCACATTGTTCCCTGTAGGACTGTGTAGACATTTCCATGAAGCCAGGATTCATTCATTCAACCACCATAAATGTATGATTATATTGATCAATTTTTAAAAATCTGTCATGTGTCATATTTTGTAAAATAACACTACTAAAATAAACTTTAAAAAGATCACCTGGCAAAGAAATGCCTCACAAGGCTACCTTTTCAGCTTCTAACATTTATACCTTTCCCCCTTTTCTATCTTCCTCCTTTTATTTTTTTCTTTCCATCATCTATCTCTAGCCTAGTAGGACCTGTAAGCATTGGTGATAAACAAAATTGATTTCTAGCACAAGACCACACTTGTCAGATGGGTGCTCCTTCTTTTCTTGAAGATCTTGAAGGCTAACAACTCCACA
Organism: Bettongia penicillata ogilbyi; assembly: GCA_023548195.1. Lineage (NCBI taxonomy): Eukaryota > Metazoa > Chordata > Mammalia > Diprotodontia > Potoroidae > Bettongia > Bettongia penicillata. Next base: position 5,844,766 of record JAJHZJ010000174.1, read on the forward strand.
ACCATACCTAGTAGCCTGTCCCAACGGTTTCTCAGTCATGAGATTCTCATTTGTAATTTTTGAAAGGGCTTTATTTTAAGCCTATTTCCTTTCTGTCTCACCTGGACCTAAAATATACTGATGGATATTCTTGTCATAAACATTTTTCAAATATTTGAACATGATACTTGTCATGGTGTAGTTGATAGAGTGCTGGGCCTGGAGTCTGGAAGATTTTTTTCCTGAGTTCAAATCTAGCCTCAGACACTAGCTGGTTGGCCTTGGGCAAGTCACTTAACTTTGCTTGCCTCAGTTCCTCATCTGTAAAATGAATTGGAGAGAGAAATGGCAAATCACTCCAGTATTTTTGCCAAGAAAGCACCAAATGGTTTCATGAAGAGTCAGACACAATTGAAAATAACTTAACAACTTACAACTGTCAAGTGTTAACTTTTTCTTTAGGCTAAACAACCCAGTTCCTTCTGGTTTTCCTATACACCAATTTTCCACTCCTTTAATTATCACTGTTACTGTTTGAACCTACTCTGGTTTTTCTACATCTTTTCAAAATTATGATAAAATAATATACAATAGTCTAATAGGTTTTGACTAATGCAAACTATATTAAGGTATTTTTCAACCACTGAATCACCTAATTCTAATGATATCTTTGGCTCCCCCCATTACCTCCCCCGACTATTGCATTGCTGGTTTGTAGTTATCCTATGGTCCACCATGATTCTATGTCTTCCTCCCTTTATATTTGTGCCTGGACAATGTTTTCTTGTCCTGTACTGGTGGTCTTGGGTTTTTGTCCCAAATATACCACTTCACATTTGCCTCTGTTGAATTTTGCCTTCTTTTTCACAAGCCCATTTTTCTATTTTATCAAAGCTGCTTTGAATTTATTTTTTGTCTTTCGCAGTTTTAAGCATCCAAATTTAAGAGTATCTGCCATTTTCATTAGTATATTCTCAATTCCCTTCATCTGGGTTGTTTGAATAAAATAGACCTCAAGATTAATCTCGGTGGTACACTGTTTAAAACAGCTATCCAGGTTGACATGAGGCAATTAACAGCCACTCTTTGAGTTTCATAACAACAACAATAATATCATTTCTATTATGCTTTTTAAGTTTGCAAAACACTTTACAAATATTACCTCATTCGATCCTTACAGCAAGGATGTGTGGTAGCCCCTGTGAGATAGTGGCTCTTACTCTCATTTCACAGTTGAGGAAACTGGGGGAGACAGAGGTTAAGTGACTTGATAGGGGTCATGTAGCTAGTAAATGTCTAAAGCTGATTTTGAACTCAGATCTTCCTGACTCCAGGTCCAGCATCCTATTCACTGTGTCCCTATTTATCCCAAAACAATATAGTCAAAATTGGCCTGTTCTTTACTGAACTATCAATGAGACTGTCAGGTAGAATAAAATGAAAAAAATCATACTGAAATCAAGACAGACTACAGAAAAGTGATATATGTAGTATATCTGGGCTGTCATTGTGTCATAGAAGGAAATTCAATTGGTCTGGCATGATTTATTCTTCATAAAGCCATTTGAGTAGCTTCCTTCCAGGTATCTTTGTTACATTATGTTTATTTCCTGTTCTGAACATTGAACTGGAAAGCAACTGCATTAATCAATCACTTGAACTTGATTCAACATATTTAAATTACAAGCTCTATCCCATATACATCTTTTTGTAAAATTACAATTTCCTTTATTTAAGTTCTATTCCTATGCCTCATCATGATATAGAAGTACTCTTTGGTTCTCTATGCTAATAAAGAATAAGTTTCTACTTAACTGGATGGACTTCAAGTATAAGTCGAACAACAAATCACTTATCTGTTATCCGAGGATCAACCTCACTGAGTACTGATAGGCTCATCATGAGAAGGTTACTCACCAGAAAATGACATTTTTTCGTCTTAATGACTCATAAAAATAGTCTACTAAGACATGGATGGCAGTGTGGGGGCACGGTTTATGACCTACCCTGATGTACTTATGGCTCTTTTGAAATGTATACAAACTTGATGCAAGTGGGTAGAGATGTAACTAGTGCGGGAAGACCAGGACTTTGCTCCAGGTGCCACATCAGGACAGGTGGGATGTGCATTTTCCTGGGGCTGGGGGGAATAGATGGTTTCCTCCTATATCCCCTACCTCATGGTTCTCTGCCATTCTGAATCACCACAAGGTATGATTATACCTGAGTCTATGTCCCCAAGGCTCTATCACCATGATGTCTCTCTCCTTGAGTCCATTTTCTCCCTAAGGTGTCTCCTAGGGTGAGGGTTACTTTCTCTGGATGACTATTAACCTACTTTTCTGATGCAATGACAGCTATGTTTGCACTGTACTCTGCCTCACGGCTACTCTCCCTCCCTCTAAAGAATTTGCTCAGGTAACAAAATTCCTAGTTAGAGCTCTGAATAACAGCACTTCATGGTGGTACTGTCAAAAATAAGGATTTTATTTCTTCTCCTGCTTTAAGGTATAGGGGGTCGAGGGACAAATAAGATTGTGTACTACCATAATGAAATGAAATAGTCAGAAATACATTTCTAAGTACAGTTTGCCATCAAAAATCTAATAAACAATGAAGTATGATGTCGGTGGTAATCAGCTCTAACCAAACTCCAACCAGCCTGCCTGGAAGTTCAATTCCATTAAATATACAGTTTGAGTTCACAGCTTCTAAAAATGAGGCTTCTCTTAACACCATCATAAACATTGTGATTATGATAAATGCTTCCATATCTGCTTATTTCAAGCATAAATGCTTTCCTTCTTTTTACAGACAATTTGGGATAAGGCAAATGCCATCCATCTCATTTATATTCATTTGCAATCTCAGCCAGCATTTAAATCTAAGGCTCCAGAGAACAGCAAAATGTCTTAAATTAACATGTTACAACTTCACCGCCTAATGCCAGGGACTGATGGGAAATTGGCCTCCCCTATGGTACTATAAAGAATATTCATTTTTCCGTCTGGAAACTGAGCATTTGAAAGGATATTGAAAATTGGTATAATTTCAATAGCCACATAAACTTCGCAAGCTCATAAGGCATATTTTACTTTTATGAAATGGATTTCATTGTAGGGAGATATCATGGCATAATGGATAGAAGGCTGGTCTTTATGATAGGGTTTTGCTCATGCCCAGACCATCTGAGATAGAGGCACGCATGTGGGAGACAATAGGCTCCTGCTTTTCGGAGAAGGCATTCTGTATTCCCTTACCACATGGGTGAGAATAACATCTTTCCATTGACTGTGTAGCCAGAACAGGATGCATTTTTAAAACTCCCAGACTGGAACAGTTTCTCTTTCTTTTCTAGCTATGTTTGGAAGTGAAGGTCTTGTTCATCCACAACATGGCCACCATTCACTAAACTGGGGGAAAAGGAAGGTGGTCCTTTCCTTTCCCACCTTAAGCTCTGTGGACTCAAGAAATGGGCTTGGGATTTTAGTCTTATTTAGTTTGTTTTTCAGTTCTCAGCTAAGGCAATAGTAGTACAAGCCATGGCAACCTTGGAGCCAGGATTCTAGGTCAAAGGTAGTTGTTTTTTCAGAATAGAAGCCCTGAAAAGCCACAGTGCCAGGAATCAAGGCCAAGGGGGATTTGAACTTGGAACTTGGTGGAATTATGGAACTGAGTCAAACTACTAACTTCTCTGTTTCCCAGAAACTAAGGGATGTATAAGGAGGGATTAATTCCCTCAGGCACAAGAGGGAAATGTTTATATATTTCTTTATGCTGTATTTTTAAAGTGTTGGAGACTCCTAAAATTAGGGGGCAATAATCAATGGAGATTGTCAATGGCAGAGACTAGATACCTACCAAACTCCCTTAAGGGTATTGAAGAACCCTAGAGGAGGAGCAAAATATAACACACTTAGCCTTTAGGTAGTGAGGGCCAGACTTTGTTATCATGGATGGCTCATTGAGTAAGGGACAGAGAGGAATATTTTAGAAAATGAAGGTGGCACAATTAAAGATATTAATAAAAATTTTGTTTTAAAAAGTTTTTCATGGACTGGGTTGAAGAAGAGGGCCTTGATCAATTTCTTGTTGTTCTGTTGATTCCAGTCATGTCCAACTCTTTGTGATGCCATTTGGGGTTTTCTTGGCAAAGATACTATAATGGTTTGCCATTTACTTCTCCATCTCATTTTACAGAGGAAACTGAGGCAAAAAGGGTTAAGACTTGTCCAGGGTGACACAATTAATGTGTCCAAGACCAGATTTGAACTCACGAAGATGAGTCTTCCTGACTCCAGTCCCAGCACTCTATGTCATCACTTAGCTGCCCTTCTGTGAATATTAGTAGTGGAGTCAAGTAAAAAGTATTTATATTGCCTAGTATGTGCCAGGCAATACTTAGTACTGGTGATACAAAAAGAGATTAAGGAGGACAGAGAAAGGTTTCTTGCAAAAGGTGAGACTAGTTGATATTTGAAGGAAGTGGGGAAAGCCAGGAGGCAAAGAAGAAGGAGAGAATTCCAAACGTGGGGAATAGTCAGTGAAAATGGCCTGAGTTGGGAAATGGTGTGAAATGAACAGCAAGGAGGCCATAGGAACTAGGAGAAAAGAAATTCTCTCTTCCTCTTCAGAACTCTGATTTCAAGGACAGTTGCCAGAAGTTCCATGGAAATATAGAATATTGAGAGAATGGGAAGGAAATAGAGTCGAAAGAGATACCTCTATAAGGGGAAATCTCCACCTTACAAATAGAAATCCTTTAGTGGAGGCTAGCATCCAAAACTATCCCAGGGGCTGACTTTCCTCTTTTGTTAGAATTGCTCTTCAGCAATTAATGGGCTTTCCATTGTGTTTCCCAACTGTTCTGCACAAGTGAACCAAACCACGAACCAGTTGAAGCCATTGAAGCTAATACAACTGGAGCTACTGTTTCCATGGCTCCCATGAAGCCTCTTTGCCAAACTGATTGGATTTACAGTTCACTCGATAAGCCTGTCTGCTTAGGACAACATAAGGCAGTGAACCTTTACACATAGTGAAACTGGAGCTGCAGGGGGAAAAAAAGTCTTCATAAGGAGAGAAGTGAAGGCCTCAACTGGGGAATGGGGGTGGAGGAGAGGAGGGGTGGTTCAGCTTGAGTTTTGCTGAGTCCTCCTTCTGTCTTGGATATCTCATGCTGCTCTATCTTGGATATTTCCATGTGGGGCAAGAATGAGCATTAAGTAGTATTCCAGCTCAGCTGTGAAACTGTTGTTACTTTTAAAAAATATTCGTGCTAATGGAAATCCTAAGGCTAGGTATTAGCTGTTTGGAGTATAAAAGAGCCTTTAAAATAAAGTGAAGTAAGTGAAGGGAGTTCTGTTGCAGTTAATGAAAGTAATTCCAATGTGCAAAAGGCCTAGGGAACTTGTATTTTTCTATGTGTTACATCCTTGGAAACACTGCATCAGACTTAACATATCTCTTTCGACCCATTACTAAGGTGCTTGGGAATTTATCCAGAGAGCCATGAAATCATCACCCCCCCAAAGTCCCAGAGAGCCACCCAAAAGTAGGTCTTTATCTCCCTATTTCAGAAAATCATGGGGCAAGGATAGTAGCTTTGCAAGTTTTTGCTTATCATTGTTATTTTCCTTTTGAAAATAATGGAAGGATAGATGTAGTTAACTCAGGCGACTCCAAACACCCCTAATATCTTGAGGAACTCCTCATTTTTGAGCCAGTTTCAGAATAGGACTAGAGTTTAGGACACTTACTGACTGTGACAGGTCACTTAGCCTCTTACTATTTCAGTTCCCTTTAAAATCTAATCCCAATCTAAATAACAATAATATTAGTAATTATGAATACTTAATGACAACAATAATATTATCAGCCAATTAACAATATAGTTAATAATTAATATTTATTGGTCCCCTTGATAATTAATAATTATTAATATTAGCACAATAATGATAATTATGATGAGCTGGTTGCATCATTTGGATTTGCACTGCATATTTCCATTGGTATAAAATCAATGACCATATTGTACAAAACCATAAATTTGGTGTGAATAATAGGGATTCAGTATTTGCACTAAGCAGAATCTAGCTGTATAATAGCAGGGCTGAATGAAACAATTTACAAAAAGCATTTGGCAAGCTTGAAAGTGCTACAGAAATGTTAACAACAGTAAAAATAATTATTATTGTTATGATAACAGGCACCATGGATAGAGAGCTGCCTTCAGAGTCAGGAAGACCTAGGGTCAAGTCGTACTTCTAACATATACTTGGCTGGGGATAAGTCAGTGAGTCTCTCAGTAACCACAGCAACTCTCTAAGAGTGCAAATAGCTGAGCTGTCCATCTGTGTTTGTAGTGCGTGTTTCCTCACTGGGAATACTTTATATCAGTGAAATAACTAGTCCACATGAAAGATAATCCCTTTCATTTCTAAAATTCTATTGGTACAAGTCACTAAAATATACTACATAACCTTGGGTAAGGTCACTTTTTCTGGGCTTCAGTTTCCTGAGGCCCAGAATGATATTTCTATTATTAATGTTATTATCAATAATGATAATAGCTAGAATTTATAAATTGATATAGTGCTAAACTTTACAAAGTATTTTGGGGCAACTAGGTGGTGCAGTGGATGGAACACCAGTGCAGGAGACAGGAGGACCTAAGTTCAAATCTCACCTTAGACAATTGACACTCACTAGCTGTGTGACCTTAGGCAAGTCACTTATTCCCAATTATCTCATCCTGGGTCATCTCCAGTCATTCTGATGAATATCTTGTCACTGGATTCAGATGGGTCTGGAGGAGAAGTGAGGCTGGTGACCTGCACAGCCCACCCTCACTCAAAAAACAAAGTCAAATGCAATTCATGTCATCATTTCTCTGATAGCATGGTCTTCTTTGGCAACAAAGGACGAACACACACACAAAGCACTTTATAGATATTATCTCATTTTATCTTCACAACAACCCTAGAAGGTAGATGTTATTATTTACCCACTGTACAGATGAGAAAACTGAGGCAGGGAAGGGAAAAAACATTTATATAGTGCCCTCTATGTGATAGGCATTGTGCTAAGTACTTTTACAAATATCTCATTTGACCCTCACAACAATCCTGGGAGGTAGGTGCTATTATTCTATTTAGTAGGAGTGGACTGGCTCATGGAGTTTTAGTCCTTTTAAAAAAAATGTATATATATATATATATGTATCTATGCATGTATACTGTGCATACCCTTTGATCAAGCAATATCACTGCTAGGTCTCTATCTCAAAAACATAAATAAAAAAATGAGTGGGGAGAAAAGACCTATATGTGCAAAAATATTTATAGCAGCTCTTTTTGTGGTGGCAAAGAACTGGAAATCAATTTAGGAAATGACTAAACAAGCTGTGGTACATGATTGTGATGGCATTCTTACTGTACTGTGAGAAATGATAAGCAGGATGATTTCAGAAAAACCTAAAAAGACTTACATGAACTGATGCATAGTGATGTGAACAGAACCAGGAGAACACTATACACAGTAACAGCAATTCAATGAAGAATTGTCAATGACTTAACTATTCCCAGTAGTACAATGATCCAAGAAAATCCCAAAGGATTAATGATGAAGCATGCTATCCACCTCCAGGAAAAACAGAAACAAAAAACTAAAAATGTTTGAATACAGACTTAAGTATGCTATTTTCACTTTTATTCTTTTTCTTTTTATTCAAGTCTTCTTGTAGAAAATGACAAATATGGAAATGTTTTACATAACTGCATATGTATTACCTATATCTGATTGCTTACTATGACAGGGAGAGGGGAGGGCACAGGGGGAGGGGAAGGAGGAAGGAAAGGAGGGATACAATTTGGAACTCAAAACTTTAAAAAAAAGACCAGATGTTAAAAGAATTATTTTAACATATAATTGGGGAGAAATATAGGTAAAATATGTGTTTAAATATGTATGTATAAAAGTACAAATACATACATAATATATACATACTTATACATATATACACATCATTATTGTTCAGCCATTTCAGTCACATCCAACTCTTCATGACCTCATTTGGAGTTTTCTTTGTAGAGCCATTTCCTTCTCCAGCTCATTTTACAGATGAGGAAACTGAGGCAAAGAGGGTTAAGTGACTTACCTAGCATCACACAGCTAGTAAGTGTCTGAGACCAGATTTCAACTCAGGAAATAAATTGTTCTCCTGGTTCTATTTGCTTCATTTTGCATCAACTCATACAAGTCTTCTCAGGTTCCTCTGAAATCATGCCCTTCATCATTTCTTATAATACAATAGTATTCTATTACATTTATACAACATAATTTGTTCTGTCATCCCCTTGTTATTGGGTACCCTCTTACATTTCCATTCTTTGCCACTTCAAAAAGGGTTATCTATATTTTTGCCCATCCTTAGAGTTTGTTTGCTTAGGACTAATCCTTCCCTTAATATAGCTTCCATTTAATTTCACCCTTTTACTTCCCCTCTTTTCCTTCCTATTTCCTAAATTCAACTGTGTGTGTGTGTGTGTGTGTGTGTGTGTGTGTGTGTGTGTGCACTTCTTCTTCCTTTGAGTAGTTCAAATGAGAGTGAAATTTAAGTGTTAGCCTCTTCTTTACCTCCTCCTGCATTTGTATAAAATTTTGATTATATATGAGGTAATTTTCCTTAACCTTTTTTTCTCTTCCTTTCCTGGAGTATTCCTCTTCCCCCTCTCCATTCTTCTCTTAAGATCAAGTTATAATAGAACCACTCCTAAGCCTTACCTATTTAGATTCATTTTATGATCCCTGATGGTGATGGATTTCATCTTCCTACATTTAAATATAGGGCAATTTATCCTTTCATTTTAGTCCTTTATGATTGTTTCTTGTTTACCTTTTTAATGTTTAACTCGCGTTTATACTTCAAAGTTTCTATTCCGCTCTGATCTTTTCATTGGGAATGCTTGGAAGTCCTCTGTTTCATTCATTTTTGTTTCACATACTATTATACTCCGTTTTGCTATAATAGTGGTCATCTCAACCACTATCAACCACTATTCTTGAATGTAAGCCTATATTCTTTGCTTTTTGGAATATTATATTCCAAGCTCTCTTTATTTTTAGAAACCCTTACTTTATCCCTTTCAGGAATTCTCATTGAATTTGTGTCTTAGTTGTGTTTTTCTTTGAGGCTTTGCTTTTAGATGCTTTGGAGTCATTCTTTTCTTTCTGGGCTTGTGTTTTGATTGTTCCTGTCACCATAACAACTTTTTATATTGGAATTCTTTTTTTGTTTGCTCTTTCTTACATTCTACATCCTGACTTTGGACTTTATATTAGGGCCTGGCTCTGCCCATTTCTGGAAGAACTCTCTAATCTGATCTTGCTACTGCTTTCTTGGAGTATCGAGTGTTACATTATTCCAGGATCTCAAGGATAGCTCAGGCTGGGGACTCAAAAGCTTTCCGTATTGTCATCCAGGAAAGTCAGATGGCCATCTCCTTGATCTGAGCATTGCAAGTTCTTGACTTGGGTTTGGGTCTAAGTAATAGTTGCCTCAACCATTATCAGCCATCTGGGAAGCTCTGCTGTTTCAGAATGACAAATTATAGACTCCCCTTCAATCTGTGTTTCCTGTCCCTCTCACAAGTTTCAGACTGGGCTAGAAGCTAAAAATGAGACTCTCTTCTGTTCATTGTATATAAGCTATACCACTGCTGGCTTTGGAATTTGCTGCTTCTTAATACACTGCTCAGAGACTTTGACAATTCTGATGATACAATATTAATGAAAAAGTTTGAACTATTGCGAGAATTACAGCATGTGACAATGGGACAATAAGTGAGCACCTGCTATTAAAAAAATGGTGCTAACAGACTTGCTCGATGCAAGGTTGACACAAACCTTCAATTAAAAAAAAATGCAGTATCTGCAAAGTGTAATAAAGTGAAGCACAATAATTCAAGGTGTGCCTGTATTTGCTTTTTATTTTTCTTCTGGATTATCCTGAATTTGTCTGATTATAGTCCTAATCTACTGTTCCTTGTTTTCTTTAAGCAGCAAGGTGGTTCAGGGAATAGAGCACTGGGGCTTTCCTCAGGAAGACTTGATTCCAGATCCACCCTCAGACATTTATTAGCTGTATGATCCTAGGTACCTCAGTTGTCTCAGTTTTTTTTAGATGAAATGAAATAATACTCTAGAACCTTACTCAGTTTACTTTGTGTCTTGGACCCAGAATTGAGTAGTGGGCTCCAAAGTTTCCAGTTGGTACCTGTTCCCATCATGGTGCCCAGATATAGGTCTGAGTGGGGGACTGGGATGAGTCTGGGACCTCCTCTTGCCCCAGGTCACAGTCTACTTTATATAATGCTCTATATGGCCCTGACCTAGGGTACAGACTCATCCCCAGTGTCCAAAGACCCCTTTGTCTGTCTCCTTGAATTTGGGCTTGAAAAATGACTCACCTTGACATTCTCTTGGATTTTCCGTTGGGATTCAATCTTTTGCATCTTTTTTCCATCTGTTCGGAGGTGTTTTGGGGTGGGGGGAATTCACTGTGTACTTCAGGCCACACCACTATCCTGGTAATAAGTCTCAGTTCTTTGAATATGCATTGAAGCCCCCACCTGCTTTCATGTGGAAACAAAGGAAGTCAGGTTCTGACGATGATGTGTTAATGATTGGCCCAGAAACAAGAACTGATGACTCAAGAATTGCCAAATCAGAAATGAGTATGCTTACCTTTCTTTTTCTTTCTTTCTTTTTTTTTTTTTTGTGCCAATGAGGAAGAACTCTGACCTGTCCAAAGGGTTGGGAGTGAAGGAGAGAGAAATTTCCCTGCCCTATTACCCTAAGACCTGAGCACATAGCCACTTCATTCTTTGTGTTTTTTCTTTCCTGATCTTAGGCTAATGAATATTAAGAGATTAGCACATCTGACCAGGTGAGTTCCTGAGATCCAATGTCCCACCAGTGACAAGAGGCAGTGGCTACCACCAGAATGGTAGTTGCCATCCAATGGATGCAGCTACAGATAGGTTCAAAGAAATGTCAGCAGAGAATGTGCCTACTATGGACTCTATATAAGCACAGACCTTTGGAAGTCAACTTATTGGCTGGCTACAAGTCCAGTTGGCATATATAACAGGAAGAAATATAGTGTGATCTATTTGATAGATTTTAGGACCTATTTTGTTGCTTGCCATGATTTGTCAAATCAAAAGGATGGATAAATTTTTTTTAAAAGTAGAACCATTCAATAATACACCTGCAAAAGTGGGTAGCTGTGATACCTTCCCAGCTAAGAGGAATTTAGTGAAGACAAGACAAGGGAGGAAAGGATTCTAGGAGTCAGGAGTTTCAAGGTGACCCTCTAGTCTCATGCATTCTCTATTCATGTGCCTCTCAAATAGTAAGACTTGACAAACACATCTTCTACTTCCTCCTCCAAAAAGGATATCCCTGTTTAGATGAGCTGTGTCTGAAATTCTCTTTAGAATTTAATTTATTCTATTTTGCCACATATGCACATATTTCTGGGAAGTCTAGCTCTGTTATCAAACTAATGTCTTAGTGTGAATTTATCAGATCCTTTCTTTAGGACAGTAGAGTTCAGATCTCTGAGTATTACAGGAGGCTGAAACTGAAAGAGATAAAATGTTGGTAGGGGGAGAATAAATAATATTAATAGCTCATAATTCAAACACTTTATAAATAGGAAAGGTGGGTGAATAAAAATAAACTGTTTAGTTCCAAGTTTTGTCTTCAGCCAGCCTTGTACCCAACAGCCGATGACAGAAACTCAACAAAGACAGAGTTATGAGGAAATAATGAGTTGTTGCATTCATAGATGGAACACTGTAGGGAGCCTTGAGAGAATGATATAATTTTGATAAAATCCAATTCTCCTTACTCTTTACATTACTTCCAGATTAAATTCCTTATGAACAGAATATGATTGCATTATTCTTTTGCTAAAAAGCAAAATGAAACAAAAAAACTGCCTTGGATTCTTATCACCAAATAAAGTTCAGATTCCTTGAAGGTCCTTCACAATCTGGCACCACCCTATGTTTCTAGCCTTTATCATCCTATGCTCCTTTGTGTAATCAATGTCCTAGTTAAACTGGATGATTTGTTGTTTTTATACATGTACACACATACATATAAGTAGGTGGATATATGAGTGTGTATATGTGTATGTGTGTACACATATGTGTGTATTTTGTTCACATTATTCCTTATCCCAAGAATCCCCTTCCTCCCCTACAAAATCATCCCAATCACCAACACCATCACTTTAACCCATTCTCTAAGGCACAATTCAAATAGCAACTCTCAAATAAAAATTCCTGATGCCTCCCAGTAAGTAATGATCCTTCCACTTTTAGAAATCATGTAATGCTTTGTGTCATATAAGTCATAGAACACTTCTCATTCATTTGTCAAGTTATTTTATTTCATTATAGTTATTTGTGCATATCATATTTGCAGGCTAGTCTATAAGTTTCTTAAGTTCAGAGGTAGTATCTTATATTAACTGTATATCTCCCCAAATACCTAATACAGTTCTCTGAATTTTCCTTAAATATTTGATGAAGTCTAATTTACATATGTAGTGTGAAGAAATATAATGTGATCTATTTGATAGATTTCAGGATCTATTTTGTTGGCATGAACTCTCAAATCAAAAGGATGGCTAAATTTAAAAAAGTTGAACCATTCAATAATACACCTGCAAAAGTAGGTTCTTTTGTATAAAAGAATACAAAATTGCATTCCAAATTAAGCACACAGGATATGTGTATTTTGTCCTGGATCTTACATGTTAGAATATTTTTTGTACTCGACTGGTCTTTTCAGTTTGTCAGCTTAAGAACATATACCTTGATGCTGTAACAATACTTCCTCCAAATTTTAAATTCCTGCAAAGAAACTTTTGGGTCTATAAAAATAGCAATTATAGGAAATTTTCCAACTCTCGCTACCCCCTCTTACCTCATTTCCTCCCTTTCCTCCACACAGGTCCTTAGAATTCTAGGTGAACTAACTAATTTTGAACCGATGATAGTTGTTTCATAGCTACCAACAAAAACACACTCGCCAAAGACCTTGCTAATAAAAATTGCAACAAAAGTCACATATGATTGATTTCCTGCTTCAAGCTCATAGAATTTGACTATCGGTAGTTTGATAAGCAATCTAGTCTTCATTTCTTTTAGTGAGTTTGCTGTATAATAATCTTGCTTGCTGGAGAGTTCAGAGCTATATTACCTTACTTTCATTTAGCAGGTGCAAATGAGGACAGGGGTGGAAAGGTTGGGCAAGGACTATTTAATACTAAGTATTAAGGAAGGAAAGTATCTTTTAACTAGCCCTTTTTTTCACTGAAGGACAAAATAGAGGAAGGCAGTAGCAGTATGAACACCCAGTGACTACAGATCAAAGAATGAGATGAATATATCTCCTTCCTTCCCCTTGATACATGGGGCTTATGTCCACCTTCCCTCCAGTGCTGGGAACATCTTAATGGCTTTATCTAGTCTAAGGCCACACTTCATCCCAATCCAGTTGCTAATATAATTTCTCTTTGCCTTAACTATGCTGATCTAGTTTATAAATTTACAGCTCTTTGCTGTTATATTGTTGACTATTGTATGGATGTTTTCATATGTAGAACAAGTGATTTTCATTATCATAAGACCTGCCATCAACTTACCTTTCAAGAGATCTCATTAGGTGCAAGAACTCCCTCAACTTCTGACGATGTCACTGATAAGCATACTGTAGATAATATAGAATGGTTCAGGTGGTGGTGTCAAGAACTCCATGCTTCCGGCAGGAGCCAACATGGCATATTAGGAGGAAGAAATCATCAAACAAAACAAAACCAAACTGAAACAAAACTTCTCTAATTTGTGGTTGCAGTTGTTGAGTCATTCAGTGATGTCAGCCTTCTATCCTCCATTATCTCCCAAAGTCTGTCCAAGCTCATGTTCATTGCTTCCATGACATTATTTATCTATCTCATTCTCCGCTGTCCCCTTTTCCTTTTGCCTTTAATCTTTCCTGACATCAGAGTCCTTCCCAATGAGTGCTATCTTTTCATTATATGGTCAAAGAATTTAAACTTCAGCTTCAGTATTTGACCTTCCAGTGTATTGTCTGAACTAATTTCTTTACGTACTGGTTGATTTGATCTCCTTGAGAGTCCAAGGGACTTTCAAATGTCTTCTCCAACACTACAATTCAAAAGCCTCAATTCTGCAATACTCTGCCTTCTTTATAGTCTGCCTTCTTTATAGTCTCACAGTCATACTGGAAAAGCCATAGCTTTGATTACACAGACTTTTGTCAGCAAGGTGATATCTCTGCTTTTTAGTATTCTGTCCAGATTTGCCAAAGAACAAGTGTCTTCTAATTTCATCGGCAGTGATCCATGAGCCCAGAAGACACTGCTTCCATTTCTTCTCACTTTTTTGCCAAGAAGTGATAAGACCAGATGCCAAGGTCTTAGTTGGTTTTTTCTGAAGTTAAGTTTCAATTCAGTTTTTACATTGTCTTCTTTCACCCTCATCAAGAGACTTCTTAATTCTTCTTCACTTTCTGCTATCAGAGTGGTATCATCTGCTTATCTGAGATTGTTAATATTTCTCCCAGCAACCTTAATTATGGCTGAATCAAAAGATTCATCCAGCTTGGCATTTCACATGTACTCTGCATATAAGTGAAATTAATAAGGTGACAATATACAGCCTTGTCATACTTCATTTCCAATCTCAAACAAGTCAGTTGTTCCATGTTTAGTTCTAATTATTACTTTTTTGAAATGCACACAGATTCTTCAGGAGACAAATAAGATGTTATTCTTTTTTGGTCTTATTTCTAGGAGATGCTGTTGATCTTCATAGAATTGAGCAACTTCGGCTTCTTCAGCATCAGTTGTTGGGGCATAGATCTGGTACTCACTCTTATATCTTTGAGGCACCACATTTTGTTGTGATCCACACAGGCTTTAGCATGATCAATAAAGCAGAAGTAGATGTTTTTCTGGAACTCCCTTGCTTTCTCCATAATCCAGCAAATGTTGACAATTTGGGTTTTAGCTCCTCTGCCTATTCAAAAACCATCCTGTTGTCTGGGTTCACACATTGAGGAAGCCTACCTTGAAGAATCTTAAGCATAACCTTTCTGACTTGTTAAATGAGCACATTTGTTCAGTAATTTGGATGTTCCTTTGCATTGCCTTTCTTTAGGATTGGAATGTAAACTGATCTTTTCCAATCCAGTGGCCACTTTTGAGTTTTCCAAATTTGCTAGCATATTGAATGCAGTACTTTAACAGTATCATCTTTTAGAACTTTAAATAACACAGTTGGAATTCTGTCACTTCCACTAGTCTTATAGTTAGCAATTCTTCCTAAAGCCCACTTGACTTTATTCTCCAGGATATCTGGCTCTAGATCATTAACCACACCATCATGGCAATCAGTGATATTAAGATCTTTCTTGTATAGTTCTGTATATTCTTGCTACCTCTTTTTAATGTCTTCTACTTTGGTTAAGTCCCTACCATTTTTGTCTTTCGTCATGCCCATCTTATGCATGAAGTGTTCCCTTGATATCTCCGTGTTTCTTGAAGAGATCTCTTGTCTTTCCCATTCTATTGTTTTCTTCTTTTTCTTGCATTGTTCATTTAAGAAAAACATTCTTATCTCTCCTTGTTATTCTCTGGAATGTTGCATTCAGTTGGGTTTATCTCTCCCATTCTCTTTTACCTTTCACTTTCCTTCTTTCCTCAGCTATTTTTAAAGCCTTATCAGATAGCCATTTTGCTTCTTGCTCTTCTTTTCTTTTGGAATGTTTTTGTTGCTGCAAACCTCTGTCCGTAGTTCTCCACGTACTCTACCTATCAGATCTAATCCCTTAAATCTACTCCTCACTTCCACTTCATATTCATAAAGATGTTATTTGGGTCATACCTATTTGGTCTGATGGTTTTCTTTACTTTCTTCAATTTAAGTCTGAATTTTGCAATAAGAAGCTTATGATCCGAGCCCAAATCAGCTCCAGCTCTTGCTTTAACTGAGCTTCTTCACCTTTGGCTGCAAAGTATACAATCAATCTGATTTTGATATGAACTACCTGGTGATGTAGAGTCACCTTTTGGGTTGTTGAAAGAGTGTTTGCTATGATCAGCGAGTTATCTTGACAAAACTCCATTGGTCTCTGCCCTGCTTCATTTTGGATTCTAAAGCCAAACTTGTCTGTTACTCCAATTATTTTTTGATTTCTTACTTTAGCATTCCAATCCCCTATGATGAATGTGACATCTTTTTTGGTGTTATTTCTAGAAGATGTTGTAGGTCTTCAAAGAATTGAGCAGCTTTGACTTCTTCCACATCAGTTGTTGGGGCACAGACTTGTATTATTGTGATGTTGAGTGGTTTGCCTTGGATTTGAACACATATTATTCTGTTCTTTTTGAGATTATGTATGTAAAAAGAACTTCTCTAAACAGATCTAGAAAACAAGTCAAAACAAATCCTGATCAGGAAATCCAAGAAAAAAAATTCACAGTGAGTCATTTTTCTAGCTTCAATCAGCAAAAAGAGACAGAGACAGGTCTGCAGACCCTGGGGTCTGGCCCTGGTCAGGAGCATGCCATGAGGAGCACTTCAGCACATAGAGACACTATGCACCAAGGTGAGAGGAGGTCCCATGCCCAGAGGAAACAGAATAGGGTCTCAGTTTAAACCTCTAGCTTAATCTTATTGAGGGCCTGACTAAGGTGATCACTGTATGAGTTGAGAGAAGGGAGTAGATGTGAGAGATGTTGAAAAGGTTAGAAACAAGACTTGGCAACTGATTGACTCTATGATTTGTTCTATTTATTTAGTCCCAGAATGTAGAACTAGAAGCAATGAGTTTAAATAACAAAGACACAAATTTAAGTTTGATGTAAGGAAAAATGTCTTAACATTATCTAAAAGAGGAGTTGAATGTCTTGCCGAGGGTGGGGAGGGGTTCCTCTCCCTTGAGATCTCCAAGCAAAGGCTGGATGATCACTTGTGAGTATTCTTTCTTTGGGTATGGGTTAGGACGGATGGTTTGCAGAGGTCTCGTCTAGCTCTGAAATTCTGTTCCTCTGTGATAGCACACACTGTAAACATTTAACATAGGATAAGTTGTTGTTTTTTTTAAGAAGTGTTAGAAGTAGTAAATAACATTAGAGTTTTAAAGAATTATAAAAATCCTCACCATCCCACCAAAAAAACCTCAACATGTTTAGAATTAGGTATACACTTATAACTTAGCCACCTCTTCAAAAATTATCCTTGTAAGCTGCTTACCATAATAATACATGTGTGTGTGTCAGTGGATCAGTAAGCATTTATTAAGTGCCTAGTATGTGCTGGGCACTGTGGTAAATACTAAGTATTCAAAGAAAGGTAAAAAATAGTCCCTGCTCTGTCTGGAGGAACTCACAATTTGTGTGTGTGTGTGTGTGTGTGTGTGTGTGTGTGTGTGTGTGTGTGTGTAGGACCACATAAGTTAATCTTTGAAATTCAAAAAGGGATAAGAAAAAATACTAATTTAAAAAAAATGAAACACAAAGGAGTGACTTTTTCCCTGCCTTGCATTAGGTTCAAAATACTATTGGGACTATTTACAATTATAAAAGGTAACAATATTTGACTGTTGGCATAGAGCATAAAGTCCTATAAAAATGGTGTATTTTAGTTATTTACAGAGTGTATATTAGGAACTTCTAAAAATTCACAAACCTAGAAAAATCAAAGGCCTAACTGTCTTCCACCCTCTCTACCTCCTCCTTCTCTACCAATCTGGCATTCAACCAACCATTTCCATTTCTGTAGCTAACAGCAACCAAGGAGGGGTTTGGCTTTTACGAGGAAAGTAAACTTTGTCTGGAGCGAAGAGGGAAAGGTTCTGTTTGCCAGTGGCATCCAAATCTGAACCAACTGACTCAGGGCAAAGTTTGTGAAGCTGAGGCAAGAATTTCACTGGTAAGTCTTCTGGTGCTTATCCTTCTTTGAACAAAAAGAACAAGTAACCTGTGTTCATTTTGAACAGTCCAACCTAACTGCCAAAATGCTATTGCCGGCTACTTCATGCCAGAAATCAAGCTTGATAAAGATCACACTTCTTCAACTTCTACCTCTCCTTGAAGAGGCAGGAAATTTGGCCTCAATGGAATAATTCTCTGCCAACACTAAAGAAGGGACTGAAATGTGTTCTTAGAATGAATTAAGAAGTAGGGAAATCCTGACTCTTAATCCAAGCATTGATGCTCACATCCTTTCTATGTGAAAAAACCCATCTTTGCTTCCCCATGTTCTGCCTCAGGACAATAGCTTTTGCTTTATGGCTATGAGATGACTTAAAATTAATGATATTTCTAAAGAGTTATAGAAAGGAAACTTGATGTACAGGATCAGTGAACCCAATGTTCCCCTTTACTGGGAATGCACGTATATTTCCAGTAATATACATGAAGCTGGAATGTATGAGCCTTCATTTTGGCTTTGTGACCTGGAGCTGCAGATAAGTTGTTAGAGAAATGTTTCCATTAGTAAGTGACTCTAGGAATGTATGATTTTTTGCCTTCTTTTGTTATTTGTTTCATAGTGTATTATAGGTAAAAGGCAGAATTACACAATTTTTCTTTATTTCTTGAAAAATTTTATAATTAAAAAAATTACATGTAAAAACAATTTTTAGCATTCTGTTACAAAAGTTTTGATTTCCAAATTCTTTCCCTCCTTCCTGTCTTCTCTCCTCATTGAGAAGGAAAGCAATTTGATATAAATTATACATGTGTTGTCATGAAAAACATATTTTCATATTATCCAAGTTACAAAATACAGTCAAAACCTCCCAAGAAAAAAAAAGGAAATTTTTCAAAAACATGTTTTGATCCACATTCAGATTCTATCAGTTCTTTCTCTGGAGGTGGATAGAACTTTTTATCAAAAGTCCTTTGGAATTGTCTTGGATCATTGTACTGCTGAGAATAGCTAACCACAGTGGGGAAACTGTGGCCTTAAGGCCCACATGTGGCTCTCTCAAGTGTGGTCCTTTGACTGAATCCAGATTTCACACAACAAATCCCCTTAATAAAAGGATTTGTTCTGTAAAACTTGGAATCAGTCAAAAGGTCGCACCTGAGGACTTTGAAGATCGTATGCAGCCCTGAAGCCAGAGGTTCTTCACCCCTGACTAAGTCATTCACAAGTGATCATTGCACCAAGTTGCTGCTACTGTGTAAAATGTTCTCCTGGTTCTGCTCACTTCACTTTGCATCAGTTCATGTAAGTCTTTCCAGATGTTTTCTGAGGGCTTCCTGCTTACAGCACAGTAGTATTGGATCACAGCTATATACCACAACTTAGTTAGCTGTTCCCCAATGGATGGGCATCTTCCCAATTTCCCATTCTTTGCCACCACAAAAAGAGCCGCTATAAATATTTTTATACAATCTTTTCTACTTCAGAAATTGCTGTTATTGTCAAATATGGTAATAACTTACTAATACAGTTGTTGTCCGAAATTGCAATTGTAATTATCTACATGAAATTATTTTACAGATTATTCTCAGCAGTTTTTGAATTCAAGATTAGTCCCCTTCATATAATGTGTTGCTAGCCTGGCACTTCCTCTAATCACCCAAAGCAATGTGTACTAAGGGAATATAAATTGATTGTACTATTAGTTTAAGTAAAACATGTAAGAAAATAATCTGTTTCAAAGTCAGTAGGTACAAAGCTGCATGTGGAGTTAGGAAGACCTGTGTTCGAATCCTGTCTTAGTAATATAATGAGGACCTGGACATTGAAAGCTCAAGTCTTAATTAGCATTTGTGATATGCTCAGTCTGATTCAATTCCTTAGGGAACTTTGGAGCATGCATAGGTATTTTGTGACTACTTCTGATCTGCTAACCTTGTGGTGAGGAAAGGCTTTACTATTAGTTTCTGAGCCAGAACTGAATATACATGCAAAAGGCCCCAGTGACTCAACTTTATCCTGTTTCCTCCTTGAGTAAGGAGGAAAGGAAGGCTGTAAGCCTGTAGCTGGGGCGAGTGCCAGGGAACTACTCTTTCCACTCCAGCCAACATGAAGCCATGAATGTATGGCCTTGCTTCTACTTCTGTGCCTGTTGTATTTATTCCTTCCTGCCTTGCGTGAAGACAGAACAGATTAGGACATGACCTTGTTAGCTCTGAAGAGTATCAGTGGTCTAGGAAGTGAAGTTCATGTCAAAGTTGATGTCCAGTCAAGATAGGTGAAAAGTGAAGGCCTGAGTAACTTGCTTGACCAGTCCAGGAGTGGACTGATATCTAGATACTGGGCTCTAGTTTATGTTTCCATCAGCTATACCATATTCAGAAGTAAACTTTGAGGGACAAATGCTTCATAGTATTCCCTTTAAGATAAGCCCAGAGATCACTATGATATTAGGGAGAGTATCCCTTGGTTTGGGTGGGGTGTTCTTGGATATCTTCTTAATAAATATCCCTTTGTAAAAGCTAACTGATTAAACAATGGTGGAATGCTAATCAAAGGTATTGATATACTGAAGAAACAAAACTGACACCAGTTAGATGGTATTAATGAGATAATTGGCAATCCAGATTGAGGAGAACAATATCACGATACCAGTAGCATTAGAAAGTCACTCCAAACCCCTCAGGGATACCCCTAGAAACTTGAGGAGGAGATATAGTATTATTCTGAGAACCTATCTTTCCAGTAATAGGGTTGGGATGAACAACCCCAGAGGCTAGGCAGCTGACCTTGATCTAGAAGATTCTTCAGTTTGAGTGGGAAT
Source organism: Bettongia penicillata ogilbyi (assembly GCA_023548195.1). Taxonomy (NCBI): domain Eukaryota; kingdom Metazoa; phylum Chordata; class Mammalia; order Diprotodontia; family Potoroidae; genus Bettongia; species Bettongia penicillata. The sequence goes on from JAJHZJ010000174.1 coordinate 5,865,604, forward strand.
TGGGATAAAGACCTCAAACCTGACAAAGGCTACATTAACTTACTATTTATTAGCTGTGTAGCACTGGGTAAGTCCCTTAATTTCTCTGAACCTCATTTTCTCTCATCTGGAAAAATAGTGATTAAAAAAAACCTACCTTATAGGATTATTTTGAAGATCAACTGAGACAGTGTATATAAAATGCTATTTCTCTATCATGCCCACAACTGTTGTTGTACACTTGTCTTTCAATTGTATCTGAGGCTTTGTGAGCTCATTTGGGGTTTTCTTGGCAAAGATACTGGAGTGGTTTGCCATTGCCTTTTCCAGATGAGGAAACTGAGGCAAAGAGGGTTAAGTGACTTGTTCTGGGTCACCCATCTAGTAAGTGTCTGAGGCCAGATTTGAACTCAGAAAGATGAGTCTCCCTGACTCTAAGCCCAGTGCTCTAACCAATATTATAAAACAAAACAAAACTTTAAAAAACTTAAGAACTCTGATTAATGCAATGACCAATCCTGGCTCCAGAAGAACAGTGACGAAATGTGTTCACCATCCTTTGACTACAGAAGGAGCATAAACATGCATTTTGGAGCAGGGCTAATGTATAGATTTGCTTTGCTTGACTATGTATTTGTTACAAAAGAGGGTTTTATTTTTTTCTTGAGGGGTAAATCAGGGTAACACAGGGGTCACTGATGGTGATACCATCAAAAAAAAAGAAAGGTAGTGAAGCATTTTTTAAAAATACGTTGAAGAGAACAGAAAGTTTACAGATAGACAATCAGGACAGCTTTGAAGCTAACCTATGGAAAAAATCAAGCTGATTGTAATAGGGATCTGCAATTTTATATATTAAACAAACAAAAAACCAGAATAAAAGATTTGAAGTTGCAGTCAGTTGTTGCTCTGCATTAATGAAGAGTTTCCACAATGGAAGCTCCATTCACCAATGACATCACAGGTCCACATCACAGGCTGTACTCATTTCAGGGCTAGGTATTAGACAAGGTTTAGATAAGATAAGATTCCTGCCCTCCTAGTCTGAATCTAGGACATAAATACATAGATAAATAATTGACATGACAATTGCATGACAATTACATTAAAAAGTTGTAAAGATGTTTTATGAAGTTGATGGGAAAAGGTTATTAGTGATCAGTAAACTGTGAATAACTTCCTGATAGAGAGAATATTTGAGTTGAGTTGTAAAAGAATTCAACATTGGCATGAGTTCTCAAGGTTTTGTTTTTTTTTTTTCCTGAGGCAATTGGTGTTAAGCAACTTCTCCAAGATGACACAGTGAGTAATATCTGAGGCCACTTTTGAACACTTCTTTCTTCTTCTTCTTCTTCTCCTTTTTTTTTTAATTTTTTTTTGCAGAGCTATGGTTCTCAACAAACGGAAAAATATCAAAAAGATCAAATCTAGTCACTCTACCAGTGAATCTGTAGATTGACTATTTCTTTTAAGTGATTCTAGTTTTTTTTTTTTTTAAGAAAGAATTTCCCCCTGGAGAAATTAAGAAAGAAAATTAACTTTAATACTTGGACCTTGGAGATTGCATTGCATATGGAATGAACTACACAACTTCATGTTCCATTGACAGAAGGGATAGAGAATCATGTTATATGAAGTTAGGATCTTCAACCATAAAGAGAAATATTTATTGAATTCATCTCTTCCAAAGAATTTTGAGCTTTTCTCCTCTCTGGTTTAAAAAAGAAAATGGTGTCTTTTCTCAGAAAACATAACAAAAATGATAAAAAGAATCTCATCTTAAAATATAGTATCAAATGGCTCTTGCCATAAAACCTTTGATGAGGCCAATGTAAGTGAATATGCAATATTGAATTGAAATTTAGTTTTTAAAAGTCATTTTCATCTCACATGCAATTGGGAAAGTTCACTTTGAATTTTTGTGAAAATCCCTTCCCCCCCAGCCCCCAAAAGGGGATAATTTCCCATTTATGGTTCATCTAAACTGCTAAAAGGCAGTGAGGCATACTGGTTAGGGTACTAGCCTTGGACTCTAGAAGATTTAGGTTTAAGACAAATTCAGAAAGCATGCAACAAACAGAATCAAGCAAATATAGTATCATACTGTTTAATAAACCCAAAGACCCCAACAGTCAAAAGTGCACTGACTTTTGAGCCAGAGAGGTCGGATGGGTTCAAATTCCATATTCCGTGTGACTGGAATTCAGCTTCCTCATCTGTAGAATGAAGGGGTCATCTGTGATGTCACTTAAGGTTCCTTCTAACTCTAACTCTACATCGAATATCCTACCCCTGACACAGGCTTGATGTGTAATTATCTATGTCACTTCTCATTGTTCCAGGCCATGAAACCATGAGTTATAGAAGGGTTGTCACTCTGCATTGATGGACAGCTTCCAGACCTGAAATCTGTGTTTTCAGATCTGTGAAATTATGGATAGGATTGCCCCGCTCCACTTCCACCCCATAACCCCCTCCACCACCTCCTATCTTCCTCACAATAAAAAAAATAGACAATTCACTCATTTGTTCTTAGTTTTCCTTTTCCTAATTTCTTCTAGGATGCTGCAATCTCTTATTCACTGTGTCTTATATTTTTTTCTCCCTCAGTCTTTTGAACAAGATGAAGTTTTGGCCAAACTTTTAATCACTTGCCAGAATTTAGCGGACCACTTCTTCTGATTTATTCATTTCCACTTATTTTCCCCTCATGCCCTACAGCCATCATCTCTTTATCTTGTATCTCCAGGTCACTGCTTTCTTCCTTCCAACCCAGACAGCTTCTTATCAAGTGTCCTCCTCTAGACCCACTGTAATCTCCAACGTTCTCCTGCTCCTTCCATCCTTTATCCCCCAAGATTGACGTCATGTTCAGCAAAGCCCAAGGGATCTCCAAACCCTGCTTTTGGAAAATCTTTTATCTCTTGCTTTTCTTCTTGTGGCCAAATTCTGTCATCCCTGAGGAAGTCGCTGTCGAATCACAAATTTCGATTACTATTGTTAATCTGTCAGGAAAGGAAAGAAATCTTCAAAGAGATTCTTATTAAAAATGCTTCCCAGATCTTGACTCATTCCCATCCATGCGTGGCATCCGGGTCAGGGGAAAGTTAGAGGGAGGAGCCAAGGGAAAGAGTATTTTAGAACATAATGAGTACTTAATAGGAATAAGCCTAATTGTTATCAGTCTTTCCCCTTCGTCTCTCTACCCCTCTTCATCCCACATAAAAGTAATTGAGCTCAGTAATGCTACTCTCTAGTTGCATCTAGTTCTATTCTGAGATACAGCAGGCTTAAATGAGCATCTTGGAAGTAATACCCTTGGGAATTTTGTTCTATCTGTAAATACATCTTGATAGGAGCATCTTGTCCGATGTTAGTGTTCTGTTAATGAAGAAGCTGGAACCCGAAAACCCTCTTCTCAGAAATAGTCTGGGTTCACATCTGAAACTTTCAAAAAAATTAAGAGAAGACTGGAAAATAGAATCTGAATTGAATGATTGAAAGAGCTTAGTATAATTGGCCTCCAGAAAAAAAAAGACTCAAATTGAAAGAAGACTCTTTCCTGGACTTTCTTCTCTTTTTTCTCTACATCCTCTCCCTTAGTGATCTCATCAGCTCCAATAGGTTCAATTATTATCTCAACATGTTAACTCCCAGATCTATCAATCTAGCCCTACTTTTTCTCCTGAGCTCCAGTCCATCAGCGTCAACTATCTTCCCGACATCTCCAACTGTATATCCAACAAGCATCTCAAATTCAACACGTCCAAAAGAGTACTCATTATTTTCCCCTGTAAACTCACTCTTCCCAAAAGCTTTTCAATTTCTGTCCAGATTATCATCATCCTCCTAGTCATCAACTTTACACCCCGAGTGTGATGTGATGCTTGATTCTTTCTTCTCAGTCATGCCTTATATCTTGTCCATTCTACCCCACCCCCAACATATCTTCATTTGCCACCTTATTTTCATTCACATAACTACCACTTTAGTTATCAATAAATCAATAAACTTTTATTAAGCACCTACTATGTGCTTAATAAATAAAATACTTCATGGTGATAAATACTGGGGTTAAAAAAGAGGGAAAGATTTTCTGCCATTAAGGAGTTCACAATGTATTAGTTCAGGTTTAATCACTCTGCTAACTGGATGCCCAGCTTCCAGTCTCTTCCCATTCCAATCCATCCTCTACAAAGGGGTCGAAATAATCTTTCTAAAGCACAAGTTGGACCATGTCACTTTCCTGCTCAGAAAATGTCTCTAGGAATAATATATGAACTTTAGTTTAGTATTTAAAGCCCTTCATAAGATGGCTTGCAATCTGCCACTCTTGACTTATTTGTGGCTCTTTAAAGTCAGTATAGTTGTTGAACTTTGTTCTCAAAGAGGTCCAAAATGACTTCACTGTGCTAGAGTCAGATTTCACTATGTCCTACTGTGACTGATCAGACCAATACAAGTTCGGAATGCTCTACCACAGGTCAGGCACAAATAATCCATGTGAAGCACTGGGGTGGGTTCTCTAAATTAATACACCTTGCATTTCTTTTGAGCTCTTTCAATTCTGCTTTGCTCATAGAGCAGAGCACCTTTTCTGATGTAGGCATGCCATTCTGAGCAGTCCTGTGCCAATGTCCCCCATGTCATACAATCAGTTCCAAAGTTCTTAAGAGAGTATCCATGTATTGCTTCTTCTGACCACCATATGAACACTTGCCCTGTGTGAGTTCTCCATAAAATAGTCTTTTTGGCAAGTGTACATTTTTGCATTTCAACAACGTGGCCAGCCCATTGGAGTTGTGGTCTCTGAAGCAGAGTCTGAATGCTTGGCAGTTTAGATTGAGAAAGGACTTCAGTGTCTGGTACCTTATCCTGCCAGGTGATCTTCTGAATCTTCCTAAGACAACTCAAATGGAAATGATTCAGTTTCCTGGCATGGCACTGGTAGACTGTCCATGTTTCACAGGCATACAACAATGAAGTCAGCACAATGGCTCTGTAAACCTTCAGTTTGGTAGTCAGTCTAATACCTCTTCTCTCCCAAACTTTCCTTTGGAGCCTCCCAAACACTGAACTAGCTCTGGCAATGCATGCATCAACCTCATTGTCAATGTGTACATCCCTGGAAAATACAATACGAAGAAAAGTGAACTTATCCACAACATTTACAACTTCTCCATTTGCTGTAACTGATGGTTCCATATGCTGTTGGTGTGGTAGTAGCTGGTGGAGCACCTGTGTTTTCTTGGTGTCAACTGTTAGGCCAAAATGAGCACAGGCAGCAGACAATTGATCCATACTTTGTTGCATCTCAGCTTCAGAGGCTGCATTAGGTGCACAATCATCTGCAAACAGAAAATTAGGCACCAACAGTCCTGCCACTTTGGTCTTGACTTGCAGTCTTTTCACAAGTTGAAGAATTTACCATCAGTGAGGTAACTGACCTCGATGACATATTCATTCTTATTGAAAGCATTTGACAACATGGTGAAAACATCATGCTAAAAAGCATGGGAGCAAGCACACAGCTCTGTTTCACTCCACTGATACCTGGGAAAATATGAGCACATTGTCCATTATCCAGAACCCTGGCCAACATGCTGTCATGAAATTGATGTACAGTGCTGATGAACTTGGCTGGGCAACCATATTTTGACATAATTTTCCATAAGCTCTCATGTCTGACAATATCAAAGGCCTTGGTCTGTACTTAATGTTTGTACATCTGATCAAGGCCTTTGATACTGTCAGTCAAAATGGCTTATGGAAAATTAAAGTCAGCACTCCACACCCGACCACCATGCCTTTGTGTAGCCAAATGAAGCCCTATGTGTAGAGAGTGCTGATGTGTGATAAGGAAGGTGTCCTTGTATGACTTGAAGGGAGGCAAAATAGACATCTTTAGTCTCTTCTCCTTCCTTCCCTTTCTCCAAGAGAGTTCCTTCCAGGAGGGGAAGCAGGAAGTTGGGGCCCAACCCACTCAATTCTTCTCACAGAGAGGGAGTTCTGGGGTGGAAATATATCTCTCTGCCCCCTTAAATATTGTTATTGTAGGGGATATGAGTGAGTTTCATTTAACTTCCAATTACTTTGTTATCTCTGGGAGGAAGGGAGTCACTCTCCAAACTTGATATCCAAAGCTTGACCTCTTTTCTACCCGATATGTTTCACAATGAACATATTGGCAAAGAGCAAAGAAACCCATTTATCCAAATCATAACAAAATAGAAACCAGAAAAGGTATATATAGGAGAATGTGTATCAGACAATAAAGGTGAAGGAGCTTTCCCTTTGGGAGAAAGATAACTCAGCTCAATCAAGGGTCTTTACTCTCCCCAAAGTTTAGAGTAGCAAGCTAGGGATGAAGACATGATGGAATCTGCAAATTACTCTCATGTTTTCCTGGAGTCTTTTCCTTCACCAACCTGAAGTGAAATTATCCTTTTCCATTTTCATTCTTGAAGCTGGAAGCCAACTTGACACTCAGAGAATATTTGAAGCTTGACCAGTCTCCAAGGAGACTGACCCTGAAGAGCTCTGAAGGGAGACTGGAGAACGCTGGTGGTTTATCACCTCAGGGCCTTCACCTACATCAGTAAGATGAGAATCTCATACCAATGGGCTTTGGGACAGGGGTTACATAAGCATGGTAGTGAGATACGGAGTATATGCATAGTTTGTACTTCATATTTGGAAGGTATTTGTCCTAAACCTATTCTTCTTAAAGTGTCTTGCTTCCTTCAAGGTTCAGTTCATGGGTTACGTTTTATAAGAAGCTTTTCTGAACCATCCAGGTTGTAAGTTCTCTCATCTTCCTTAACTTAACATGCTTATACTCACCTTTGGCCCAGTCACACAAATACCAACTGTTCCAACTTCACCTTCATCTCTCCATGCAGGTGTGTTTCACTAAGGCCAATATAAAGCAGGTGGATGTTACAACCTAGAGTGGGACCTTGGGATCCTGGCCACCCACATCCCCACCCTTCCCATGCTGAAGCCAGGTGTGGTCCCAGTATATATTAAGGATGGCACAACTACCAATATTTCATGAGCAGTCACTCCATCGAAGTATATGCTGTTTCCTCTGTACAGCTGCTAGCAAAGAAGCTGTGTCCCTGGAATGCTAGGCATAGAAGTTACTAAATTCAACTTGGAAAAGGCCCTCTCAGACCTTTCAGGGCTATCAGAAGGAGCAATTTGAGTCAAGATTTAGATCAAATTGAAGCCACTGAAGTCAAGGTTAGTGCTGAGCTGAACCTTTGGAATCATCCCCAAACTGGCGCTGATCACTATGTTCCAGTCACCTTCAGCCAATTGGCTCAAAAAATGCCCAAAAGGAGAACATCTTCTCTAAACCCTCTGTCTCCCACCCATCTCTATGATTGGTTAGAACCAGAAAGGTCCCCAAATCCCAACCACGTGTACATACCCATCCTAATGTCCCTATTTCCCAGTTACCAGCATATACCTCTTTTTCCATGGGAGTACTCTTCAGTGTGACCCTCCTTACTCCTAGGGTCAGGTTGTGACCGCTCCCCTTCAATTTCCCCAGTCTCAATCCTCGATTCTGCTGTTGGTCCTTTTCCCTGGAAGCCCTTCTTCCTGCTAAGAGACTGAAGGAGTTAGCATGCTTGAAAGGTAGCCTGGTGTGTGACCTTGGGAAAGTTATGTAAATTCTCACCTTGTTTCCTCATCTGTAAAATGAAAGGCTTGGATAGGATGACTTCCAAGGTCCTTTTCAGCTTTAAATGTACGACCCCACACTTAATTTGTTCACATTTTACTTCCAGAAAAATATAAGCTCCTTGAGGACAGGGACCGCTTTTCAATTCTTTTTATTAGTATGAGATAATCTTTTATTATGTCATGGACCCCTTTGGCAGACTGATGGAGCTTACAGACCCCTTTTCAGAATAATGTTTACAATGCTTTTAAAAGAAGCCTTTCTTAATCATCCTTAATATTACTGCTCTCTCCAATATATTCTGTATAGATCTTGTTCTATACAGAATGCAAACACATGTTTGCATGTTGTGGCCCCCAATAGACTGTGAGCTCTTTGAGAATAAGAATTATTTTTTGCCTTTCCTTGTCTCCTCAGTACTTAGGACTCAGTACCTGGAATATAGTAGACACTTAATAAATGCTTATTGACCTTCCTGCATAAAAGATAATACACAGGATTACACAAATTTTGTTTTGAAAATTTATTACTGTAATACATAAAATTATAAAAAAGCATATATTGAAATATGATGATCAAAATGCTTTTAAAATCTGTCATGTAGTTCTGTATCTAGCAGCAGATCTAAGAACTACTATGTAATCATATTATGATCATATATAAATATAGTTACATTACATATAAACTATATTACAAATAGAATTACTATATAACAGTAATTCCAAAGTGGTGATGAATATAAGTGATACTTCAAGATATCTGCAACAACTTTAACGTGATATGAAAATATCTAATTTCTGTTGGTGATAAAGTCATAGGTACTGCTAAATTTACTGTCTTTTAATGGTTACATTCATAATGGAAGGAAATGTTAAATATCTGTTGGAGGTTAGTGAAAATAAAGGTGTGATTTTTTTTTTCCATACAAGTTCATAGGTCCTCTGAAATATACAGCAGACTCTACATGAAGAACTCTTGTCTTGGTGTCTAGCACAGTGCCTCGCACACACATATTAGGTATTTAAATACTTATTAGATTGGATTAGACTTACAATCCTCAAGTATAGGAAAAGTTATCTTGAGGAAAACTGACTAATATTTCTTGGGTTTACAATGGCTCAATAAACTGGAATTCATTCTGTGTAATCCTGTCAGCAACTGATTGGATACATTAGTTGATACTATGGAATTATGGGGATTATATCCCACTATTTAGTTTGGTCTAGGCTTGATCAGGGTAATTTTTGACAGGTTCTTTTGCAAGAACCAAATATATACTCATGAATTAATTGACTCATTTGGTGAGGCAAAAGATTAAAGAACTTGGTATGTTATGGCCCTGGCATGCTATGGTCCACTTTGTCCCAGAGGATCTGGCGGTAACCACCGTCCCTCCATGTGCTTCAGCAAAGAAAGACAGGAGCATCTTTTATCTCCTACATAGATCAGGCCATGTCCTCTGTGCCCTATTTCGCATACAAGTACATCATACTTGGAGAGGGCTTACTACTGTTCTTTTTGGGCATCTTAAAACTCTCTGAAACATTAAATATCTTTGGCCTTTCCTTCTCTAACTCTGCATCCAATCAGTTTTTTTTTTAATACTATTAAACTGTTTCCACAGTCTCCGATCCCTCTCCTCCTTTCCATTCCCATCCCCTAACTCTCACCCAGGTCCTCATAGCCACTTGGGTGGACCATTGCTATAGTAGCCTCCCTGCTTCCTATCTCTCTACTGTTAATCTGTGACAGAAAAATCATGTTAAATGAGAGATGCCAATGAGATTTGGGCTTTTTTAAGGCACACTTGCTGAGGCCAGTTTTATAGATCAGCTCTTTCCTGCTTAGTTTCCTCTTTGGGGGCGATGTGTAAAATAAGTTTTGAATGACTGAAACCACAATGACTTCTTGAAAAACATTTATCTGCACGCATCCATCTGCATGTAGCTTTTGAAATTGAGATTTAGAGGGGATAGCGTCTATGGACATTAGAAGGACCGCATATGGTAGAACGTAAGCACGTAAGCAGTGGTCAGCAGGGAGCTCACTGTAATTGTTATGAACTAACATTTATAAAGTGACTTCAACGTACTTTGCAATATGTACTGGACTATGAGGTCTCCATCTAATTTCCCCCGCTCCCCCAAGTTTAGATGCTGCTTTTAAGAGGAAGGCAGGGAAAGTGATATCCCAGATAAGGGGCAGTGTAGCCTAGCAGCTGTAGGACGGGCTAGATAGCTTTGCAGGACTCTTCCTAGTCCAAGGGCTTCAAGATTCAACTTGGGCAACCAGCGCAACCCAGAACTCGCCCTTCTTCCATACCGGAACAGGTAAGCCAGGGACGGCGGTCCACGTGTCGAAATGAATGAGTTAGAGAATGAGCGACTTTCAGAGCGAAAGACTTTTCCCGCACTGGCTTTCTCGGCCGGGGGCTGGGGAGCCTTCCCTCACCAAAGGGCAGACTAGCCCGTGCTCCGGCCGGGGAAGGTGCAGGCTGGGCGGGGAGAGAGCCGGCCGGCTGGCCCCGGGAGGAGGGGTAGGGGGAGAGGCGGGGCCCGGCTTCCTTCGTCACTTGATAAAACGCCTGCGAGTCTCCAGAGAACAACGGGCTCTTTCAGCTGTTGGAGAGCGGGCTACGAGGGGGAGAGGCTGGACAGGGAGTACGGCTAGTCCCGGGGGGTGGGGCAGGAGAGCGGAGCCGGGCGGGAGAAGGTGGTGGCGGCGGCAGGGGCGGCAGGAGCGGCGGCGGCAGGGGCAGCAGGAGCGGCAGCAGGAGCGGCGGCAGGTCCCTTTCTCCTCGCCCTTCCCCGCCCCGCCGTGATTGCCGATGGCGGCTGCAGGGCAGCCGGAGCTCCTCTTCTACCTGTCGGCGTGCCTGCTGCTGCACCTCGGCGCCGCCTTTAACTTGGAGACCCGCGAGGACAACGTGATCCGCAGGACCGGGGAGCCCGACAGCCTCTTCGGATTCTCCCTGGCTATGCACTGGCAGCTGCAGCCGCAGGACAAGAGGCTGTAAGTTCTCGGCCCGCCGCGTCCCCTTCCCCCTCCCCCCTCGCCCCTCACCATCCTCCCTCCCAGCCCGCCCTACCCCCCTCCCTCCTTCTCCCCTCCCTCCCTCCGCCTCTGTCCTCGGGAGCCCCGCCGGCGGCTCTTCTGAGAAGAGCCCGAGTTCGTCCACACCCCTGCGCGGCCGCAGGTCCTCTTCGCCCCGCCCGTGGCCGCTCTGCCCTGCGGCCGAGCAGGTCTATCCCTGGCCGGGGTGGCGACCTGGGGGGGCTGTGCTGGACGTGCTGCCCTTGGTTCCGGGATCCCGGCTTCTGATTCTTGGTCTCCACACGACCCCCCGTCCTCCGGGGTGGCCGCGGAGGATGAAGGGGAAGGGGAGGACACCCTGCCGGGTTCGCTCCCAGGGTAGGGCCGGTGTCCAGGCGGCGGCGGCGGCTGCAGCAGCATTTCTCTAATTTCCAGCTTTAACCTCCATTCCCACTCTATTCCCATTGCCTGCCCCCCCCCCCCCCGCCCCCCAACGGGAGAGTTGACTTCCCTCTTGAATATTTTTACCGGGAACCTGGCAGGTGGCGGCTTTTCACCGGACCACCTTCGTGTGTCTGTGTCTGTGTGCAGGGGCGAAAGTTGTATCCGAGAGATCCCGCTCTCCCTCCCAGAGCTCCACCTTTTTGTGTGTGTGTGTGTGTGTGTGTGTGTGTGTGTGTGTGCGCGTGTGTGCCCAGGGAGGGTGTTGTAGCAGAAACTCAGGTCTCCCTCTTAAAGAGGTCCACGTTAGTGTGTGTGTGTGTGTATGTGTGTGTGTGTGTGTGTATGTATGGGCATGCGTGTGTGCGGGCGCGCGCTCACGGGCAGTTGTATCAGACAGATCCGGATTTCCCTCTCAGATTCACCTTTGTATATACGTGTGTGTGTGGTGTGTACGCACGCAGGGGAAAAAGTATCCGAGAGATCCCGCTCTCCCAGAGCTCCACCTCTGTGTGCGTGTGTGTGTGTGTGTGTGTGCGTGCTCAGGGAGGGTGTTGTAGCAGAAAACTCAGGTCTCCCTCTTAAAGAGGTCCACGTTAGTGTGTGTGTATGTGCATGCGTGTGCGCGCGCTCGCTCACAGGCAGAGAGTTGTATCAGACAGATCCAGATTTCCCTCTCAGATTCACCTTTGTATATACATATGTGTGTGTGTGGTGTGTGCGCACGCAGGGGAAAAAGTTGTATCCGAGAGCTCCGGACTTCCCTCTTAGAAGTCCACGTGTGTGTGTGTGTGTGTGTGTGTGTGTGTGTGTGTGTGTGACACAGGCGCGCACTCGGGGAGAAAGTTGCACCCCGGAGCCCCGGCTCTCCTCTGAGCTGCTGAGTTCGGGGAGCCACTTGTGGCAGGGCACGAGTTTGCAAGTCCGTTTTTTTGTTGTGCTTTCTGCGGTTTGCCCCCAAGGCGGGTGCGAGTCTTGTGAGGAGTGGATGGTACTTGCTTGTGGTAGCAGAATGAAGTCTTTACATTTTTTTAAAAGATGGAGTTCACCAACCACCTGTTAGCAGACATAGATCAGCTGGCAAAACAAGCTATAAACCCGGGCTGTGTCCCCTTCCTTCCCACCTCCCAGCGCGCTACTGCTTGCGGCCCCCCTCCAAAGCCTGGAACCCCAGTTCCTTTTCACTGGTCTCTTTCCCTCCCCGCACCCCCCTGGTTAAAGCAAAAGTCGGATCCGGGTTTAGTCTCTTGAAAATAAAGTATGGAAAAGTGACATGCCCTCTTCCCCCCATCACTGTCTCCAGCCAAGACTATGGAAAAGTGGCAACTTCGTGGGCTCAGTCTGTCTTCTCTTTCATTCTTTCTAAGAAAACTCCACTAAGTCTTCGCACATGATCCAGCTTATTAGAAACCAGTTCGAGGCGTGTGTGTGTTTTGTTTTGTTTTAGAATATAGTGCTGGAGAGAATAAAAAAATATATTTTTGGAGCTTCGTAGTCACAGTCTAGTTGCATTCTGGATCTGTGCTTGGGGGTTGGGGAAAGAAAAAGAAAGAAACAACAAAAGGTTACCTCCTCCCCCACAAGGCATTTGGTTAAGTTGAAGCTGTTTCAGAATCAACAGACCGGAGAAAACAGAATGCAGTTTCCAGGACAGAACTTTTTTGCATGGGAAAGGTACGTAGAATCATAGCTTTTTTAGAGGAGGAAGGAGGAACTCAATGACTGAAAATGAGAACCTTGGAGCTTGCAAACACTCTGGGGACTGATTCTTAAAGAAGCTACTCATTTTTCTGTTACACCTGTTAGTGGAGCAGAGCGTTTTGACTTAGACGTTTGAGGCATTAGGACGCCATGGCACTGTTGAACTCCTGTAAGAGCTTCCTGGTTAGGTTTCAGATCTGAACTGAAAAAATAGAATTTGACCTAATTGGTTCACCTTGTAGAGCTCTGTGTCTCCAAAGGGCATGATTATGTAAAAATGTTAGTCCGTGTGTAGATTTGGAAACTTAATGGTCAAAGCTACTCACAGGTCTACCTGCAGAGTAAATAATGTGTTGGTGACATTTTTTTTCCTACAAAATTCCTGGCAAATTTGACGACTCACTTAAAAATTCTCAAACCGTAAACAACACTGAGATATGAAGGATTTCCTAAATTTACGTTCTGAAATTTGATAGTTAAATAAGCTAATTATTCATTAGTCTCTTATATTTACTTTTTAATCTGCTGTCATGAACCATTAGAGAATTCTATTCAACCTACATTTAGTAAGTGGCTACTTAGGACAAGGCCATGTTGGAGATGCTGGGGAAATTGAGACAAAACTGAAATCAATTACTGCTCTCTAGGAATTTAGTCTGTCATGTGTACACAAATAAACATGATACAAAGTACAATGATAAGAGCAAAGGAAAACTTGGACATAGTACTCTAAGGAGATTTGAGGCGAGAGAGAGAGATCACTTTTCTCCACTGGGGGATCTAGGTAAGTTTTTATGGAGTCTACGGTGGCTGAGCTAGAGCTTGAAAAAGTTATGTATGAAAAACAAGTTCTTTCCAAATATGCAGAGTGACCTGGGGAAATACTAAGAGTGCAGAGGGCAAGCTGAGATGGTGAACATCTAATAATAGAGAATGAGAGCCTGAATTTGGACAGTGGGAGTGTATGTGGAGACCATTGATTATGAAGGTAGAATCAATAGAACTTGACAGCTAATTGGGTGATGGGGGAGGGGGTAAAAGAGACCAAGATGATTGTGAGTCTTTGAACTTGAGAGGATGTTAATGCCATCAAGAGAAATGGAGAAGTCAAAGAAGAGGCAGATCTGGGTGGAACATCATGGGTTTAGTTCATTTAGGTACATACTAAGTGTGAGGGGTTGGTGGTATGTAGAAGTGGACATTTGTAGCAGGCAGTCACAGATAGGACTCTAAATGTAAATGATAGATTGCCTTAGAAACTGTGGGAATCACGTGTGAATCATGTGGGGTAGATTGGGTAATTGAACCCTCTTGAATAGAAGAACTTGATAAGGGAGAGTGTGAAGAGAGAAAAGAAAGTCTAGGATGGAGAGTTAGGGATTAGTCATATTTGGGGAGCAGGCAGAGAATGATTAGAAGGATGCTAAGAGGTGATCAGGACCAAGAGAAATAATATCCAGAAGTAGGGAATGGCCAACAATGTGAAATGCTTGGAGGGAAAGTAAAAAATCTGAGATTCTTTAACTTGTTTCAGATTTTAGATAGGACTAAAAAATAGGAAGCTCTAGTTTTATAAGTAAAAAGCATCAAGTGTCTAGAAATGTTCTTTTTAGAGAATGACCTGAAAGTACTAGAACATAAGAAAGTATCTAGTTTTTAGAATGCCTAAAAAGGACATAGGACCTCTTATGAAAACTATTCACTCTTTTACCTTCAGATATAGTAGGATTTCAAGACATGGAAGTTTATCCATTTTATTTTTGTCTAGTAAAAAAAAAAAATCACACCATCTTACCATAGTCCTGCAAAACTATCAATTCTAATAGGATTTTTTGGGAGGAGGAAGGGTGATCACTCAGAGATGCCGAACTATCTTTGGAACTTAGTAAGACCAAGTAGCTTGGGCTTAAAATCTATATCTTAGACTTAAAAGATATATCTAGTAGTAATTTTGGGGAGTGTTTTTATTCTAAAGTTAATGAAACCAAGCTATTCTTAGGGTCAGTATAACAAAAATAATCAGAGGCTGGAGTGAAGGGGAAGGGTCATAAGAGCAGCCAAAGGAAATGCACCTGTGACTTAGAGCAAGCCCATTATACTGTAATAGTGAGAGGTCATCCAATAGGATGTAAACCAGTGAAAAATGTATTCACTATGAATTTCAAAAGCAAGGTTTCAACTGTTTGAATTATCATCAATTCCAAATGTTGAGCAAGTGTGCATGTAAAAAGAAAAAGGCCTGCTTTTTAGGTAGAGATTTATATTTAAATTAAGTTAAATTCTATTTAGAATTATATTGAAAAGTACACCACCTCCATAAGTGATATCACTAGTGGTGAAGACAAAGTCCTGAAGGGGCAAGGTATTGTTTGTGGGGTCTGATCATTGGGTCTTTTTAGCTGTATAATAATCTTAAAACATGAGGTTTTCCAGATTAAGTCTCATGTTTTAGGTTCTTTAATTTTTCATCTTTTTGCCAACTCCTTAGATAACATATAGATAGAGGTATAAACTTTCTCATTCTGAATGTTATAGTGAAAAGCTTCTTTGGCATTCTTTAGATTACAGGGTTAGTGGGTTCTGTTTTGGAATTTCTAGGCTGATGAAAATTTCTATGCCATTTCTACCCCAAACTCACACTCTGTTGTCTTATGTTGTGCTTTACACTTAGTTCTTCTAAAAATTGAGGTCCATAAGAGTGGAAAATTCAGAGAATGTTTGTCATTAGCTGAGTAGTGTAGCATATAAACTTGGAGTAAAGAAGATCTGATCTTGGATTCCTTTCTCAGCCATTTATTTGCTCTATGACTATCCTTCGCTTCAGCTTCCTCATCTCTAAAAAAAGGATAATAATAAATAGCACCTACCTGGCAGAGTTGTGGGAAAAATCAAGGTAATAAGTGTAAAAGCACTTGGCAAATCTTAAATCTTTTTATAAATATTAACTTTTAACTTTGTCACAAGTCAGCAATCACCCCTTCATTAGAAAGAAAAGCAAAAGGAGGTGAGAAAAGGAGAAGAGGAGAAGAGATGTGGGGAAGGCTAGAAAGGAGATATGTGACATGGATTTAACCTTTTAGAACTGGAAGGGACTTCAGAGATCTGCATCAACTCCCAGAATTTGATAGATACTGAAAATGACACCCGGAAAAATTGTTTTCCCGATATTACCCACTTAGATTACTAAGAACTAGAACTCGAGTCTTTTGACTCCTAATCTAGTACTGTTTACAACTGTACCAAATTGGCCCAATTTCTTTTTATTTATTTATTATAATTAATTTGTTCTCAGTTTTCAACAATCCCTTCCATGAATTTTAAATTTTTCTCCCCCCCTCCCCATTCCCTATCCACGATGGCATGCAATCTCATACTAGTTCTATATATACATTTTTATTAAACATATTTTCACATTAGTCATGTTTCATAGAAGAATTAAAATGAATGGGAGAAGCCATGAATGAGAAGAACCAAAACAAAACAGAACATAACAAAATAGAAAATAGTCTGCTTCATTCTGCGTTGTGACTCCATAGTTCAGACTCATACTTCTTTCTCTGTATGTGGATGGCATTTTGCATCAGGAATCCTTTGGAAATGTTTTAGGTCCTTGCATCCAATTACTTTCTAATAATTATTCACTTTCTTCATGTCTACTTTGATGGACTTGAAATTTTATCTACTAGAGCAGATAAATATCCCTGTATGCCATTTCTATGCCATCTTTGCTCATTTTTCCAAAAAATCCTGGAAAATTTGCCCAGTGGCTAGAGGTTTTATCTCAGGGATACAACATACCATTTGGGAGGTCCGTCTGTTGTCTCTCATCCTCCTTACACAATTGAACCACTTCCTTTTCTAGTCATTTCCTTGGTAATGTCTTTTGACACCATTTCTTTTGCATAAGTCATTGTTGGTAACACATTGCAGCCTGCTTAGACCTGCCAGGTGTTTTTACATCATCCTTTGGATTATTTGTAATTTTGAGATAGTGGTATTCCACAGGTTATAACCATCCAGCATAACTGAGAAGAATAATTAGTTTTAAAGAGCTTTTGTAGTAAAGGCCATTTGGGTCCACTGGAACCACCTACTTTTCTTCAATGTAGCATGGCCTGAGCTCATCAGTTCTGGGCTCAGCACCTTCCAAACAAGTATTTTATAGAGGAATTCTAAAATTATTTGTGCTGCTACATCTCACAATCTATTCAGTAAGAGTTTTTCAGAGTTAAATCAGTTTCCTTTGCAATCCTATCAAACTTACCCAGAATGTTCTGTAATATGCTAGGGCTCCAGGCAATAAGTAAGATCATCTATCTGCGTTTATGGTATACAGAACAACAAGCTGTTGGATTGTAAATTCCCTGCGGGCAGGGACCGTTCTTATCTTTGTAAATACCCCATGTAGTATCTTGAACATAATAAGCATTCATCAAATATTTGTTAAGTGGATGAAGTAAGACTTATACTTTTTTAGGTTTACTATTGACTTAAAAGGTTGCCTTAGTGGTTTTCAGCCTTAAACATAACTAGTTAAAATTCCATTGCCTGGCATTTAAGGCTCTCCCTTAACTGGTTCCAACCTATCTTTATAGCTTTATTTTATATAACTCTTTTCCTTTGCAGACTCTATATTCTTGCTAAATCAAACTACTTTCTGTCACTTGAACAAGTCATTGGTGGAATATTTTAAAGACTAATTCAGATATCAGTTCTTCCATCAAGCCTTCCCCATAGTAATAATTGGTAATAACCTTGTACCCCACATAGCACTGTGATTTGCATCTCTCTAATGCATTTATGCTTTACTCAAAAGTTAGAATTATCTGTGTATTGATGTGTTATTTCCCCCTGCTAAGCTCCATGACAGTAGGTAGAACATGTCTCATGTGAACCGCGTATTTCCCCCTGGACAATGTTCTGTCACAATACCTGATATGTATTGAATTGGTTATTGTCAATAATTTACCTTAATGAATTTTCTAAGTCTTAGAAAAAAATGATGATGGGCAGTAATGACGTAGAAACAGTTCTGATTTAGAGTTAAGAGTCTCTGGGTTCAGATCCAGCCTTGCTGCTTAGTACCTATGTTAACCTTAGACAACTTCTTTCCTTTTGAGATGCCTCAGTTTCCAAATATGTAAAATGAGGTGTTTGGACTAGATGACCTCTAAGGTCCCTCCTGGTTTGAATTCTATTATCCTATGAATATGGGTGCATTAAAAAAATAGATTCTATCAGAGTAGATGTTTTTAGATATAGGAACTGGTACTGGACCTGTGATTTCACTAGTATGTAGAACTCCATGATGAGGCAATTCTCTCTACCAATGCAAATTGGTACCATCTCTATAGTTTAGAATCTCAGAACTTCAGGATCTTAAGAATAACTCTTGGGAATTATTTATCCTTTTTTTGTGAATCATGAACTCTTTTGACAGTTTGGTGAAGCCTGTGAACTCCTTTTCTGAATGATTTAAAATTCAACAAATAAACTGGTAAGATCACAAAAAAACCAACTGTATTAAAATACTGTTATCTAAATTAAAAAACAAAAAGCAAGTTCTTGTACTCTGGGCTAAGAACACTAATTTAGTGAATTGTTTAGAGCACTGAAAACTTAAGGGACTTCAGCCTGAGACAGGAATAGCCCAGCCAGTGTGTGGCATAGGAAAGACTCGAACCCAGGTCTTCCTAACTCCAAGACTAGTTCTATCTACTATCCCAGGTGCCTTTTTGAGATTTGAAAGCATTGATTAAGTTTGTGCTTTTGACCATAAGAACTGTGCTTGTGGAAACTTGTTTATAAATAGCATTAAGTGCTATATTTAAGCTTTTTAAAAACAGAAGAGTGCTGTATTTGAGTACTGCATTGGAAACGTGCTACATATGCCTAATAGTGTGGGGACTGTAAAGCTGCTTTAAGTAACTTTTTAAGTTTTCTACAAAAGAATCATTTCTTAACTCTAAAGGCTTATTCAACCATAGAATTTATTAAGTGAGTTCATGAAATAATATCTTAAAGTCTGTAATCCTCCTTCAGTGTTTAAGGAGTAGTCATCACTGGAGGCAGAGGGATGGACTTGATGACATGGGCAAAGTACCTTTAAGCCTATGATTCATCTCTATTAGCTCTTCTGGTAAGGCATGAATCTGTGACCAGAGGGCAAAATATCTAGACAGTTGGAGACATGAAAAGAGTCTCTGTACTTGGCAATTCTACCCCAAATGTTCACATGGACTATTTGTGTCCAACCAGTGGTAGAACATTCTGAGCTTGTATAATCCAATCAGCCACAGTCAGACACACTGAAACTTGACTCTACCATAGTGATGTCATTTTGGTCCTCATTGAGAACGAAGGACAACCACCATGTGTATATTGGCAGGGAGGGTCCTACATTGCCACTTCTTGATTCCCTACTCTTTATTATAGTGTGTTATTTATTTTTATCTTAGTAGTTTAAAAAAAGAGGAAGAAATGGGAACAGAATGAGGATGACTTTTAGACCTGGCAGATATTTGCAAGGCTCTCTTATATTTAGGTAACATTTTGTATAGTTTGATCTATTAAATTATTCCAAAGGCTAGTTTTTAAATAGCCAGACTCTGTCTCTATCTATCTTCAGACTCACAGGAAGCCAAGACAGCTTCCCACGCTTCCTTTTTTTGATCAAACTTTAGCATGGTTTGCCCCTCAACCAAATGGATGTCAGAGTGCTATTCTGGAAGAGCTTGTGAGTTTAGCAGAATACTTTGCTGTGCAGGGGTGTCTTCAAAGGACTGGATTTGATCATCCTGAACCCTAATAGTAAAGAGCCAAGTTAATGAGCATAGACTACAGTAGTGTTTTCCTAACTAATTTAGGTACACCTATCAATTTGAATTACTTACAGTCTAGTAGGGAAGTAAGACATAATGCATATTAATGTGATCAGCTCATTGGGGAGTTACAAAAGTGGATCAAGAGGCTAAGGAGATCTGGGAAGTTTTAGGATGTTGGCATGAAGGGACCCTAGAGTCATTACAGTGTAGTCTATATGTCTTTGAGGCACTTCCAGTTTAGATTGTAGGTGATGCTGTCTCATGATCCATAGCCTTTTATCATTACTGAGTGTTAAAAGCCTATCGTATCTCTAACTAACTGTATCAGCTTTGGGAAATATCTCTATTTTTTGTTTATTCTTGTCATGACTACAAGAATATACATTATACATCAGTATAATCTTGTTGTAGTCATGATAAGAATAAACGAAAAATAGAGATTATTTCCCAAAGCTGATATAGCCTAACTATGCCCTCCTCTGGTTTTATTCAGGTCTGGACCCAGAATATTGTCTTATTGGAATTACATTTAAGGGGTGTGTGTATGTGTGCGTGCGTGCGCACATGCACACTCATAATTCTGAACTAACTCAGTGGGCTATAAATACAACTGTATATATGATTTGGACAATTCTCTTCTTTATCCACTTTGTTTTTTAAGTGTGGATGATGTGTTTGAATCCCCATTGCTTAGCATAGTGCCTGGCACACAGTAGACACTGAATAAATGCTTGCTGATTTAAAAAAAAAAGCCCAGAATATTACAAGACATCCTTGGTGAAATCAGTGTAAGACAAAGTATTGCTTTACATATAATAAACTTAGAGCAACAAGAGATGTTACTTGGTCATTATCCTTAGCTCTTAAGGATATCTAGGAGAATAAATACACTTGGACTCTCTGTCAGTAGAATTGCCTAGATTCATTATGATTCTTTTCTGTGTTATATGCATCAAAGCCTACCATTATGGACTGGCATACTTGATTTTCCTTTTTTTTCCCTTTGCCTTTTGGAGTGGTTAGAGGGGGAAGATAGAGGTTTGGTGGGGGATAACAATGACAATTATAGATTTACTCCATCTAACTCAGTGTTAATTATGTAGACACAACCATTAAGATACTGTGTATGTGTATGTTTTCTACTCAGGGTTTGATGTAGTTTAAAAACACCATTTTCCCTTTTTTGAAGGCTGTATTCCACAATCTTGACTTGAAACACTTCAAGGATCTATGATTTCTTTGGTGTGAGTACCCCCTCCACCAACACCTATGCAATCTCTAAATGCCTTAGAAGATGGTCTTCATACTGTGGCTGAAAATTTTGGTATTTTGCAGCTAACTTGCAAGGTGTGTGGTGGGCCTCTCTGAATTGAACTGACCAAGCCCATAGCCTCTGCAGCATAATCTTGAAAACCCAGCATTTTCACTGCCCCCTCATGATGGTCCATCAGAATAAGACTATTCCGCAGTAGCTACTACAAAAGATATGGAATAAAAGTGCCTTCTGTAGACTTTTGATAGTCATTAATAATGGGATTCAGTACCAACTGGAGTAATTTTCTACATTGAAGACTAATTTTGAAGATGAATGTACAGAGAGTTGTGGTGTGATGAAGTTCTTAGATTGGCCTTTGTCATGAAGGTGGAACTCCCATGGAGAGGGATTGTATCATGGCCAAGCAGAATTCTTAATAAGGAGTGCCAGCTGTCATTTTTCTTCCCTGGTTGCCATGCCTTCTCAACACCATGTGAGAAAAGTCCCTTTTGCCTCTCTGTGAGGCACAGGAAGTAGTTTGCAAGCTGGTGCAGTTATTCTAGAGCTTTGATAAAAATTGGGTTTCCCATTTTGTTTGATTCATTACATTTTAATCTAATGTCTATCTTCTTACAGACCTCGCCCTAGTCATTGAAGAAACGTTCAAACTTTTTACAGTTGGGAGACACACAGAGGGCTTTGAAACACTTTTCCCGATAAAAACAAGTAGAATTTATCATGAAACTGGTATTTAAAGGTAAACGGTGATTACTTGGAATTAATTGAAAGCAGCTAATTGTTCATCAGTCCCAAATAGGGACAAGTTAGGTGAGTTCTCACAAACATAGTTCTATTTCAGACTAATAACTGGACTGATTAGTATCTTATCTTCTCCTTTGGCTCCTCTGTGTAGAAAAACATTGCACAACAATTCCTAGTCAGTTTACCAGGCAGAAGGTTGACATTTGTGTGAGTAAAATGATGGCCAGCTAGAGCATGCCGCCAACCGTTGGTCCAGTTTTTCTTTTCAGTTTTAACAAATCTTCTAAAATGTAATTTCTCCCTTCTTTAACCCCCCCAGATAGAAATAGAGAAAAGTGGAGACAATTTTTGTCCTGTGAAAGTGTGAATAAGAACTCAATAAAAATGTTTGACTGTGTATGTGTGTGTGTGTATATATTTGCAATTTATCCTATTGATGATGAGAATGTATCCACAAGCCACAGATGCCAACATCCTAAATAGTTGCAAAGATACCATTCACTAGTGATACTCCAAAATACACACACACACACACACACACACACACACACACACACACTGATGTTCCAAAAGTCTTTGTGCAGTTACAAACTACGTGTACATACACACATATGCACACACAAAGTAACGGCACTTGATAGATTGTGTGAAAAGCAGAATGCATCATGTTTTTTTGAAATGCCTTTTCAGCTATAATTTAAGGCAAATATTTATGTTAATGCTTTTCCCCCCTAAGTCTTCATTCGATAGGGAAGTAAATAAGCAGGAATGTTTTGAAAGAAACATGTTGCAGAGTTAATACCATGGTGAATAATAAAATCCTTGGTTAATGCTTTGTTTTCTACTAATAACTAATATCTGTTGTGACTCCAGCTTCAGTAGTGTCTAATATCTCTTCTCAGGTTGAGTATCTTCTTAAGCAATTCAAAATACACTTCAAGTTCATGTCTTTTGTAATGTATGGCTTCCTCATTTTCATTGAAATGGTATTTTTTAAAGATTTTCTAGTCTTCTAAAAAGCTGAAAGTCCATGAACCAAAGTGAATACCTGAAATGTAAATTAGCAAGCATTTCGTAAGTGGTTACTATGTTAGGCACTGGGGAAAAAAAAAAAGACAAAAATGAAACCGGCTCTGGCCTCAGGGAGTTCCCATTTTATCAAGAGAATCTATGTAGAGAACTCTTTGAGTATGAAGACTCCACTCTTTGCACATTGTAATCTTGCTGTGATTTGGTCGATTAATGTGAAACAGCTAGGGTTTAGTGACCTTCTCGGGCGCGGGGAGTGGGGGAGGAGTCCACACACCTCAGTGTCACAAGCAGTTCTTCCTAACTTAAAACCTAAGTCTTTATCCTTTGCATCACCCAGCATCTGAAGCAAAAATACCGTGGACCAAATAATTTCTTGGAATCATGGCAAGAATTTGAAGACTTCCTCTCATGTCATAGTTTTCATCCTTCTGATAATGTTCTCTTTTGCTTAGTTGTAATTGGCACTTATGATAAAACAAAACATCTTTTCCTTTATTCAAAAGATCCCAATTGAATGGTGCAAAAAGAAGCGTAACGGATATGCCTGTGGCATATGATAGAAAATATGTTATTGTAAATCTTTGGGAATTCCAGGCCAAAAAAGAGTGGACATTTGTTTAAATGTACCTATCTTGTACTGGATGTTTTCTTGTCCTTTGTAAGTTAATACTAATAGGTTTTATTATAGAGATAATATTATTCTACCAGTCAGTTGATGATGCAGTGTTTCTAGATAGAATATAAACTCCTTGAGGACTGGGGGTTTTATTTTTGTTCTTGTATCTCTGACATCTAGAAAAGCATATAGTAACTGTACATTTAAAAAAATTATTTTTAATTTATGGAATAAAACAAGCATTTCTATAACACAGTACAATAAAAAAGATGATTGCACTTGAAACAGCAAATTTCCTATGCACAACTTGCTATCCTTTCAAATATACAACAAAATTATCATGTAAATTTCTCTTTCCTTCCCAACCCCTTACCCTTACCCTAGAGATGGCTACCATTAGACACAAATAGGTGTCTATATACATATATATGTAAAATGATTCTAGACATACTTCTATTTATCAGTTCTTTCTCTGGATGCATATAGCATCTTTCTTCATATGTCCTTCGTATTTAATCTGGGTATTTATAATAGTTGAAATAACTTATTTACTCAGAGTTGTTCTTAAAACAATATTGCTATTTCCATGTACACTGTTCTCTTGGTTGTGCTCATTTCTGTCTTCATTATTTCATGCAAGCCTTTCCATGGTTTTCTAAGGTCATTGAGCTCATCAGTTTTTATCGCACAGTAGGAATCCATCACAATTATATGCCACAACATATTCAGCCATTTCCCATTTGATAGGTATCCCTGCAATTTCTAGTTCTTTGCCATCACAAAGAAAGCTGCTATTAACATTTTAGAATACTTGGATTTTCTTTTTTCCCTAATCATCTTTGAAAATAGACCTAGTAGCGGTATTGCTGGGTCAAAGGGTTTAGGTAGTTTAATAACTCTTTACTTAATACATGCTTGTGGATTAATTGATTTGTAGTTCTCTTATTTTCATAAATGGCAAGAAAGTTTTTTCAGAAAAAATCTTGTCTTATTTCTTTCCTCCAGTTACATGACTATAGCCTCCAGTTCTACCAGTAATTTCCATCACTGGGTCAGGGTTAAAGTCAATTACTGCAGGGTCTATGGCCATTGGACAAAAGCACAGGTTGAGTCCTCTTTCATTATAGGAGAACCCTGTAACAGATGATAGGATTAGGGTAGGAGCAGGCAACATGTAGCAAGGTAAATGGTCCTCTGTAACTCATCCTTAGCACCAAAGATAGGAAAATGAGAAGGATAGGAAATGCGTGCTTAAAAGGGGGTAAGAGAAATAGGGCCGTGGGAAAGATTGTTTTAGGACTATATGTCTTATATTTAAAACTACCGTTCTCTTTGTATCACTTTTTTTCTTGAAAGTGTGATCCAAATCTATACTATTTGATTTTGACTTGCAGGCTAAAATAGGTTACCAAGTTCAGATGAACTCAGGAGAGACACAACCCCTGTTGTATTTATCTATTGGCTGCATAAAGTAAATGTATGGAATTGGGAGCTAGTAGTAAGAGAGAAGAAGCCCTGTGATCTTTGCTTTTTGCTGTTTCAGCTGATTTCTCTGTAATTCTGGCATCCCTTGTGTTTCCTCTTACTGCGCCATATTGATTACTACTTTGTTTCCCTATTACTAGGAGTGCTGTGGAAATCTTTGTTGGAAAGAGATGTGGTCAGCCCTTTGTCTATCACAGTGTTCTGTTACTCAAAAAATGAGGTGAGAGCTAAGGAGATAACCTTGAAAAAACTGATTAAAGTGGACGTGAAGTGTCTGAGATTATACATGAGCATGAATAATAGATTAAAGAAGTTTAGAGTGTCTGGATTGAGCCCAGTCCCATCATTTTACAGATGAAGAAATCAGCCAAGCCACTGGCAGAGCCAGATCGACAGCCTGGTTCTCCTGACTCATTGTCCAGTGTTTTTTTCTGCTGAATTATGTTGTTATTTTAAAAAAGCAATTGATTTCTTCCTTCCCAGGATTTCTTTAATCAATGCCACGTAATTTCATGCTTGATAATACATTTCCTTAAATTGAAGGAATTGGAAGTTTTATGTCATCATTCTCCTTATAATGATAATAATTAACAGAACAAGTGAGAAATATGTTGGGAGAATGGATAAAAAGGTCCTAGTCTCAGGAAACCTAGGTTAAAATCCTGCCCTTGACTCAACTAGATGTGACTCGGGGCCTCCTCTGCATTGGTAGAGAAAGTACCCTATCAAAAGCACCTTACTTCTTGAAATCATAGGTGTAGAAAAGAAAATTGAGCATGTTTGTTGTTCAAATTATTTTATTTTTTAAATTATTATATATCAGAAGCTAATCATTCTTCCAAAATGGCCAGACTTCAATACATCCTTGTTTTAGAAATATGAACTCTAAAATATCCTTGAGAATCCAACAAATAAATGTCTGCTTGAACGAACATCTACTGCCCACTGTTGTTCAGACCCTGATTCGTAAAAATTTAAGAATGTTTTTAGCATGTCAAAATACTGGATGCTTACAGTATTGAAACTATAGAAATAAAAACCACATGGAATAGGATGAGGTATATGCCATCTCCATATTCCTTTGTGCTAGTGGAGCTGGTCTTCTGCACATGCTTTTAGTACCTACAGGAGATGAGCTTACAAAATAATAATACTAATGACACACCTAATAATAATAAACCGAAATAATAATAATAAACCCAAAATAATAAGCCCAACAGCACCTACAATGTGCTAAGTGCTTTACATATATTATCTCATTTTATCCTCACAACCACCATGGGTTTGTTGTCGTGGATGGAGTGCTGGGCCTGGAGTCAGGAAAACCTAATTTCAAATTCAGCCTCAGTGAGTTACCAGCTGCGTGACCTTGGGCAAGTCATTGACCTCTATTTGCCTAGGAGGCAGCTAGGTGACTCAAAGAATGGAGTGCTGGGGCTGGAGTCAGGAAGACCTGAGTTTAAATGACCTTAAAACACTTACTCTCTATGTGATGCTAGGCAAATCACTTAACCCTCTTTGTCTCAGTTTACTTATCTGTAAAGTGATCTGGAGAAGGAAATGGTAAACCACTCCAGTATCTTTACCAAGAGGATCCAAATGAGGTCACCAAGAGTCAGACATGACTGATTGACTAAGCAACCAAAAATAGCCTTGGGGGGGAGGTAGGTGCTGTTATTATCTTCATTTGGCAGATAGGGAAACTGAGGCAGACAGCGGTTAAGTGACTTGTCCAGGGTCACACAGCCATTAAGTAATTTTTTAATATTGGCAGAGTGTTTTAATATGTAATCATGTGTAATCATCACAAATATCCCAATGAGATAGATTTCATGATCTTTTTACTTTATAGTTGAAGAATCTGAGGCTCCAAAAAATGTAATTCCTAAGGATCATAGATTTACAGCTCAAAGGAACTTTGGAGATCATCTATTCAATATTTTACAGATAAAGAAACTTGAGTCTAGAGGGTTAAGTGATTTAGCTGAGGTCTCAGAAATCCTAAAGAAGTATTAAGTTACAAAGCCAAAATTTGGACTTAAATCTTTGGGTTCCAAAACTATCACTCTTTCTCCTGCATTGGTAGTAAATAACAGCCAGGATTGTAAGGCAGATTTTTTATTCCAAATTGAGATCTTTTTTCTTTGCACCAAGTGTTTTTACTTTTTTTTGTTTGTTTGTTTCCATCATGGACTCCTTGGACAGTCTGGTGAAGCCCATGGACTGTTTCTCACAATAATGTTTTTAAATGTAAAATAAAGTATGTAAGATTACAAAGAAAAATCAGGTATTTTGCATCACAGTTATGAAAATATGAAAAAAAAACCAAGTTCACAGCCCCTAGATTATTAAAAACTTCTCTATTACACCAAAGGCAGAGACTTTATCCTATCATTGTGTCCTTTGTGGTAATTAGTACAGAGCCTTATATGTAGTAGGTGTTCATTAAATGTTTGTCTATAAACTTATGCTGTTTGGATTAGTGTCCATCTTTTGTCCCCCTACTAAATGATAAATTCCTAGACAGCAGAAATACCACTTGCTGCCCCTTTGATATCCTCCTACTGTGAGTAGTAGGCACTTGTTGGAATTGTTTTAGAGTAGACACAAACGGTGCCTAAAAGCCCAACTTGGGTTATCTGTTTGTATACCAAAATGCCTCTTGAAAGTTTCTCCATCAGCAGAGGCCCAGGCTTGTTTCACTTTGCATTCCCAGGTTCTAGTGGAGGCTTTGCTGTGCCGGGAGCACATTTACAGGTTGAAGTTCAAAAGGAAACATATTGTACAGGGAACACCCAAATTTGGCAGCCGCTGGCCCCGGTAGGTAATAGCTCCCTCATTCGCATGGATGGCACATTCTTTCTTTGTTTAGGGTTTTTTTTTTCCCCTTGGCTTCCTAGAGGGCTGTCTGTATCAGCTCATTTGATTTTAATAGTTTTTTTCTTGTTGTTTTCCATTCTGTGACATATTTCCATGGTTTGGCCACTATTGATTCATCCGTCCAGATCCTGCCATATGTAATTTAACACACTTGCTTTCCTTTCTACCGGTGTTTTGCATTAGAATTCCCCAATACAATATTTCTGCAGTATACCTCTTGGCTTTGCATATGGGAGAAGTATGCCCAGCTTCATATGCCAAGAATAACATTTTAATTAACGTTTTTGTATCATGTTTGGAAAATCATATCAGCTAAACATTGAAACACAAGGACAAGCTATCCTGTGTTTTTATTTATACAAACTGGGTACTTACTGAGCAAATTGAATAATGCTGCCAAATAGTGAGTATTATGCTGAGACAGCTAGGTGGCTCAGTGGAGAGACTACTGGGTTTGGAACTAGGAAAATGAGTTTAAATCTGGCCTCAGACACTAGCTGTGTGACCTTAGGCAAGCCACTTAACCTCTGTTTACCTTAATCCACTAGAGAAGGACATTTTCAGCAAACCATTCTAGTACATTTGCCAAGAAAACTCCATGGATGGTATAATCCACAAAGTCATGAAGAGTCAGATGTGACTGAATAACAAGGGCTGTTCTACATTTCACAGAATCCTAGTTTAAAGCTATGATCTACTCATTTGTTTTACAGATTAAGAAACTAAGATGAATTTGTTGCTCTACTTCACATAGGTAGTAGTGAGTTGCAGAACCAGGACTTGGGCACAGATCTGTGGACCTAAATCTACCATTCCTTGCACTCTGTTATTGTATTTTTTTGTCACTTTGTCTGAAAATGGAAAAAATTAATGTCAACTAGTGACGGTAATCAACTGAACTCAACAAGCATCCCTGTGTATCGGGATAAAGTTCAGATGAAACATCCTCTTGCCCTCACAGAACTTAGTGTGAAATGACTATAACCCCCAGTCTTACTAAGCTATACCAAAAGTGTTTGACACCATTAGCCAGTGATTACAAAGCAACAAAGCAAGATTGGGTATTTTTGTTTCTTTTAAATAGATATTTTAATTTTTTTTTTACATCTCCTAGATTTCCCCTGTGTCTTACTTCCTCCCCCTTCCTAAGAGCCATTCCTATAACAAGTAATTTTTTTTTAAGAATAAGAGGAAGAAGAGAAAAGATGCCAGCAAAACTGATCAACCTATTGAAAAGATCTGACATTCTGTGCAGTGGTGCACATCTCTGGAGGCCACTTCAGAAAAGCATGTTTTGGGGAGAGGATCATCTTCAGAGGTCTCTTCTTTGAACCCACACCTGTTCTTTATAATTTCACGACATTCACTGTTGATAATGTGATTGTTTTCTTGCTTTTAAATTGTTGTACACTTTGCATTGATTCATGTAAGTCCTTTTATGTTTCTCTGTACTCATCATGTTCAACATTTCTAACAGCACGATAATATATTCCATTACGTTCATAAACCACAATCTGTGTAGCCATTTGCCAATCAATGAGCATTTACTTTGTTTCCAGTTATTTGCTACCACAAATTGTACTGCTGTAAATATTTTGGTGTCTGTGCAGCCTTTCGTTTTTGTCAGTGTTCTCCTAGCAGTGGAATCTCTGGGTCAGACAGTTTGAGCTTTATATCAGGATACTTAATTATTTTCCAAAGTGAATGTATTAATTCATAGTTATACTAATAAGGTATTTGTGAGTGCATACAACCTTTTCCTATCTTTTGTCATTTTTGTCAATTTTCCGGGTATGAGGTAAAACTGCAGGGTTGTTTTTTGATTTTCATTTCTCTTATTATTACTGATTGGGAGATTTGCAGGACTGGTTAATAATGATATTAAGTGAGTATCTTCTCTGCAGTCTTAAAGAGTTGCCTAGAGTGTTAAGTGATTGGCTTAGGGTCACGCAGCCATGAGTGAAATAACCTTCTCAAGGTCATCCAAGCAAGGGAAGAGTCTGAGGCAGAATTTTTAACCTACTTCTTCCTGACTCCCAAATCCAACTCTGCTCAATAAACCATGTGGCCTTTCCCTGAATACTCCACCCAAATTCTAGAAGGGTTTGTTGGGCCCCTCTGAACATGTTTCCACACCCAATTCCTTTTCTAAATGAAGAAACAGCAGAGCTTTTAGCTGTAGGGCTCTACTGATTTATAATCACCCTCACCTCTTTTGATTGAGTAGATAGCCCACTCGAGGCCTTCTTTCTTGGTTTGGCTTTGGCTAGATCCCAACTATTAAACCAATGCCTGAACCAGTTCTCCTTCTCCTTGGACTTTCCTTCTGTACTGAGACCTTCTTCTCACCTCTCATCACCTTAAACAGAAGCTGCGGCCTTATCAAACTAATCTCTCTCTCTCTCTCCCTCCCCCCACACCAGTGGTTCAGCATGTGAACTGGGTGATAAGAGCCAAGCTTCTAGAGCCAAGCTTCTACTTGGAAAGAGGTTGCTGTGGGCTACTTAGCCCACTGATGCTGTTTTAAAATGTTTTGACATGGGAATTAGTTATAAGTAGGTGCTTTAATTTGTTTTTTTTTAAGCTTTGAATCCCATGCTGATTTTAAATGGGAGTGATTCATTCCCCTCTGAAGAGAATACAAGAGGAGATATTTTTTAAGCTAGACGCTGTTTGACAGTTGCCTTTTGAATTCTGACATACAGTTCAATTCAGCAAATGCTTATTGAAGGCCTTTTGAGTAGAGGCTACATGCTTGGTGTTATACAAAAATGGAGTTGGGAGAGGAAGATGGAATTACTTCTTACCTTTGAGTGTTTATGTAGAGGGACTGTAATTCAAGTTAGAATATGATATGCACAGAACAGGTCATTAGTTGTTTTGTGGAGCTCAGCCGTGACCCTCTTTGGGGATTTTTCTTGGCCAAGATACTGGACCTGTTTGCCATTTCCTTCTCCAGCTTTGGAGGAAACTTTGGCAAGCAGGGATAAGTGACTTGCCTACAGTCACACAACATAGTAAATGTCTGAGGCTGGATTTGAACTAAGAAGAATCTTCCTGTCTCTGGGTTGGGCTCTCTATCCACGATGTCATCTACCTGCCCCAAGGAGACAATCATAGAATTTAGAACTGGAAAAGATCTTAGAGATGATACCTTTTCATTTGATGGATGAGGAAGCTAAGGTCCATAGAGGGCAAGAAACTTAGCCCAAGGTTCAACAACATATAACAGAGCTTTTATGTAAAACAAGTCATCTGATTCCAGTTCAAGAGCTCTTTGTACCATTATACAGTGTTGCCTAACAGCAATGCATGAAAAAATTAGTACGGAGAGACTATTCTTCATTGGCAATCTGGGGAAAGCCTTCGTGAAACTTGGGACTTGAACTGAGCTTTGAAGGAAGAGAAGGAAGGAAAGAAAGAGAAAGCATACATTTATTTTTAAATGTGTTTATTTTGTTAGAATATTTCCCAATTAAAATTTTTTAAACATTCTTTTAAAATTTTGAGTTCCAAATTCTCTCCTTCCCTCCCCCTTGAAAAGGCAAGCAGTATGGTATTGCTGATATATGTGAAGTCATACATAAATAACATTTTCATATTTGTCAGAAACATGCATTTTATTAAGCACTTTCTAAATGCCAGGTACTGAGTTTTACAAATATCTCACAGAAACCCTGCAGAGTGGATGCTGTTATCATTCTCATTGTACAGAAGAGGAAATAAAGTAGATAAGAGTTTGAATGACTTATCCAGGGTCACGCAGCTAGTAAGTGCCCAAGGCTACATTTGAATGCAGGTTTCCCAGATTCCA
This sequence comes from Bettongia penicillata ogilbyi, assembly GCA_023548195.1. Taxonomy (NCBI): domain Eukaryota; kingdom Metazoa; phylum Chordata; class Mammalia; order Diprotodontia; family Potoroidae; genus Bettongia; species Bettongia penicillata. The sequence continues at coordinate 5,897,116 of JAJHZJ010000174.1, forward strand.
GGGCCAGTGCTCTCTCTCCCTTAGGTGTCATCCCTGCCCCCACCCCCAAAACAAGTAAACAGAAAAACCTAAAGTAGCTGGTAGCCACATATTCCTGTGAATCCTCAAATAAGCAGGGCCCTATCAGCATAATCTTTCTAAACCCAGAGTCACCTGTGCACCATTGTTTGAACACTCACTGAGGGCTTAGATCATGAGAATAAAACCTACCTAGGAGGTACTTTGCAAAGTAAGAGGAGGCCCCAGTTACTTCCCACCACCTTATTACATACTTCACTTTAAGTGTTACTTTGTTGGGATGAAGCATTGTCTCCAAAAGACCACTGAGGAAAGTAACAGATTACCTTGTAAAGCCAGGAGCATTATACAAATAATTATCAGAATTAATCAGATTATTGGGCTATGTTTTAAAAAATCAAGGTCTTAGAGGAAATGGGACATAAACCAGTTAACATTTGATTAGGGAACAATGTTGAAAATGTGGGATGTTGCCCGAGGAATTATTATACCTCAATTTACTCCTTTTTAAAAACAATATTTATTTTATAAATGTGATTGTTAAATCTTTTTAGTTGTGTCCAACTCTTTGTGACTCGATTTGTTTTTTTGTTTGTTTTCTTCTTTTTAGCAAAGATACTAGAATGGCTTTCCATTTCCTTCTTCAGCTCATTTTACAGATGAGGAAACTGAGTCAGACAGGGTTTAGTGGCTTGCCAGCATCACACAGCTAGTATGTAAGGCCAGATTTAAACTCAGGAAGTCTTTTTGACTCCAAACCTGGTGCTCTATCCACTGTGCCACCCAGCTGCCCCAAAGAATCAAAGGAAGCGGTAAATTGGGTGTTAGAGGACAGTAAAATAGTGAGAGACAGAGGTGGAGGGCAGGGGAAGGCGGAAGGAGAGAGAGAGAGGAAAGAGAACTCTTACACATTACAAAGCGCATACTGGAACCAAACTCAGTTTCCAATGACTGAAATTATACCAGAGTTTGAGTCTGCAGGTTACAAGTTCTTATGTTACCAACTTGACTCCTTACACTTTCTAATATAGGTGTGTCTCTGATTAAGGACAAAGTAGTTCATATAATAAAGACAACTCTCAAAGTACATACGTTGTTTTTGTTATATGCTCAGTAAACCCTTACCGAAGCAATCCCAACTTCCTTCTAGGAAAAAATAATAGCAGTGAAAATCAGATCCATTGATTTTAAACAGGCCCAGACCTTCAGTTGAAATGAAAAGCTGCTAAGAGCTGTCAGATCAGCAGAGAGAGAATAAGGAATCCTGCAGGGTTCTATTCCTGTCATTGATTTTTCAATGGGAACTCTGTTTCTCTACTTATAAAGAGAAAATTATCAATAGTTGCAACCCACCTCTCTCCTAAACTGCTCACGGGAGTCTCCATGGTAGTATATGAAAAGCTCTCTAGACTTTACATAAGAAAATCAAAACCATAATAGCCACTAGTGGAGACAATGGATTGTCTCAATGATCCAACTCCGTGAGTATTTATGGAGGGCAGGACTAGTAAGTCTCTGAATGATTATCTTACTGGCTCTGGTTTCTTATTCACTATAAATCCTTTCTGCTCTAATAATTTTGTAAAAGACAATCACTTCTAAAAACCCTCAAGTTTTGTTTTTCTTCTCCCCCTCCAGATTTGAGACATGGGGGATGGTGGAGAGATAGTAGAGAGCAATAATAAATGCTTGTTAATTGAAAAAAAAATTCAAGAAAAATTTAAAGCCACAAACCATCAGCTTTCCAAATAAAGAAATTAAGAAAAAAGTAAGTTCCTAATTCTGAAAGTGTCTTGAAGAAATGACTGCTGTTTCAATCACCCCTACACCCTGCCAATGCTTTTCAAATGCAACTGATTTCTGGAAGAAACTTTAATGGTATCTAATATTTAAAAACTGTAAAGGTCAAATACCTGATTTTCCAGTTGTCAACCTTCCCTTTGACCTTCATGAAAGTCTGTCTGCTAGTAAACTTGCCTCTTAAATAAGCTGTTAAATAATGGGCTTACCAATATAGCAAAATATAAAGTATCCACAGCGGAATAAAAAATAAGAACTTTGGGGAAATATGCCTGTTTCTTCTTAGGAGATGAAATAAAGTTGGTACTGTCAGCTTTTTAAATAATCTCTCAAACTTGGCTATTTTCCAGTAATTTTAAAAGTCACTTTAAATTCTTTTGATTGTGCTTTGAGAGAGAGATAAGGGAATGGAGAGGGATGGAGAATGGATTTAAAGAAAGCTCATATTTAGTAGAAGATTGATGAGTTTGGAGTCAGAAGCCCTCACTAGCCCTATGTTCTGGAGAAGGTCATGTGACCTCTCTGAGTTCCAATTTCTTCATCTGTGAAGTCAAAATAATAATTACTTACCAGATAGGAATATTAAGTGATCCATGAGAGGACGTATGTAAAAATACTTATAATCATGAATCTCTGTATCATTATTACTTAAATGGCCCAGACAGCTAAACGGGTACAGCAGAAATTAATGCTGGTTTTAGAGTCAGAATCTGGGGTTGATTTCCAACTCTGACACCCACTACCTGTGTGACCGTGGACAAATCACTTAACCTTTTGGGGTCTCAATTTCCTTATTTGTAAAATGATGTCTGAGAACTAGGTCCCTTTTCAGCTTTAGCTGTATTAGCCCATGATGTGGCTGAGGACTGGATTTGTGATTTCATTTGTATAGAGGACTCCCCCTACCAAAGCATGGGTAGTACATCCACATATACTGATACATGTGCACTAGGTGTGGATTTGATTTGTCACACACATATGCATGCAAGACATAGATACTTTTGACAGTCTATATATACATAGATATATTCATGCATACATGCATATTATATATCTACATGTGTATATCTATGTGTCTCAGCTTAAACTTGAAGCCTATTGGGTACCAGTACATATAGCTGCCTACAACACTCATTATATATATATGATAAAACTACTCTGGGAAACTCTCCAAGACTATAAGGTATTGACCTTATAGTGTATATGTGTGTATAGATGTCTCTATATAGATAGCAAAAATTTTTTAAAAGATAAACAATGTGCTTACCTTTACATTTTTGCTCTAATAATTGACTTTATGATGTAAAAAAAGACTCCAAGTCACAGCACTAAATGCTCCTTTCAGAGAGTTCTTTACTTAGTCCCCTACTTTTAGACTAAAGAGTACATGAATTGACCCTGAAGGATGTTTCCTGGGCGTGGTGACTCATAACTCTTATATCAGTCCAGCATTACTGACAGACAGTAATCCCAAAGAGAATGACCCTGCACTGTAACAAATAGACTCTGAAGTCAGAACTTTTGTCAGTGACATGAAATTGAAAATTCAGCGACTTGTTGCCATGACCCTGGTACACAAATGGACAAGAGCTGAGATAAAAAATGTTGTGTATAGCCTTAGGTTGATTGAGCAAGCAAAGGTATGGGTAGTTGAACTCCCTACTGTCCCAGGGAATGAATGACTTAGATAAAATTGTCACCTTTGGTTATGAGAAAGAGCCCGCCATTGTCTCTGTGAACCTTTGATGTCAAGTGATGGACTATATAGTCTTTGGTCATAGAGGGTAGCCACTCCTAGAGATAAAGTTATCTTAGAAGAAACCGTCACAAACTTGGGCAGGGCAGCATAATAAATGGAGGACCTTTGGAGGCCACAGAAACACTAACTTTCACAGTTGCATTCAGTAGCTTCTGTCTCCAGCATCTGTGTGGAGAGGGCTGCCTTAAGTGCTTTATACACTCAATTTCAGTGATACCAGAATGGCCCTTTTTTGGATCCTAGAATAGAGTTATGCACACCAGTAAATATTCACCAAGTCTGTACTCTGTGAAAGTGTCTTATTGCTAAATGTAAGACAGAACCTGCCCTCAAGAAGCTTATGATCTAGTGGGGGAAAGGGCTACAACACATAAAAATGTTAAACAATTCAAGGTATGTCAGAGTCAATGTGTATTTCATCGCTAAACAAGTATATTATACAGTGACCATATTTTCTGAATAAAAAATCAAAACACTTTCTTTTCTTGAAATTGGGACTATATCAGAAAGTTTGTAAGATATGGTCATTGTGTAGATGAAGGCAGTCAGTGCCATGAGCATAATCGGTCAATAAATATTCATCACCTATTGTGTGCCAGGCACTGTGATAAGTGCTGGGTAGTTTACTAGAAAAAACCTACAACTTTAACTACAAAGGTCCAGAAGGTATAAGCATTCTAAATTAAATCAACCAGTGAAGCAATAGCTTGATTGTGTACACATTTCCACCAAGGACCAACAGAGGTAGTGGGGGAGCTGGTGGGGGGAGGGGAGGGGGGGTACTTAGGTAATGGAAGTCAAAGACCTAGTTTAGAATTCCAGATCTGACCTTTATTGATTGATGAGAGGGATAAGGTCTAGACCTCCCATTTCTTAAATAGTTGAGTTAGGAGGATCAGTGAGGAATGCCGTTCTCTTATTCCCCCTTGTTAAACTGTTAGAATACTGGGCCTGGAGTCAACGATTTATTAAAATTAAAAGCTACGATAATTTTAAAAATCCTTTAGAATATAATTATAGTATATAATAATAATCTGCCAAGGCATGGAAGGATTGGGTTCTTTACCAATAGAGTCAGTGCCTATGTGGATACTATAAAAACTGCTTAATAATAACTATCATTTATATGGCACTTTAATGTTTGCAAAGCACTTTAAAAATATTATCTTTACAAATGATCATCCTTACAATATACCTGAGAGGCAGGAAGTCTTATTTCCATTTTATAAATGAGCCAACCAAGGCAGGAAGGTTAAGTGCCTTGCCTGGGATCACACAAGTAGTAACTTTCTGAGGTTGAGTTTGAACCTGGGTCGTCTTGACTTCAGGTCCAGTGCTTTATCTGCTATGCCATCTAGATGAAGTGTGAGCATGGACCTTGATATACAGTAGTAAACCATGAGTGCTAGTGTACAAACAACAAAAGCCACCTGTCCCTTGGGTAAGAATCAGGGCACGGCTGTAAGGTTAGGGCTGACCTAAGCTTGGAGGGGTGGAGATGAGGATGGTGAACTGAGTTGTTACTGTCCTGGCTAGTGCATTTTTAAGAAGAGCCTTGAGTAAAGCTCTCATTTTGAGCAGTTAAGTGGAGCAGTGGCTAAGAGCCCTGGGGTTTGGTGTTACGAAGACCTGAGGAAGAGGAAGAGTAGTAACAATATTAATAACAACAATCCTTGCCTTCCTGAGTTGTTGTGAGTATCAAACGAAATCATTGGTAAAGTGCTTATTAGTACAATGCCTGGCACGTAATAGGTGCTATATAAGAGTTAGCTGTTGATAATGATAATAATATGATAATGATTACTTCTGCACTACTAAAAAAGGGGGTAAGTAAACTGTAAAATTCCATTTAACAATGGCAACCCTATAGTCAAAAAACTTTGGTTTTCAAAATGCCTCATTTCCTGAGGGCCCTGGAGAGCTTATGACTTCACTGTTGTAAACATTCTTAAAATTTCATTAATCTAGAATTTTTTCATTTCAGAAATCCATTATTTCAGAAAGTAAAAACAGGAATGTACTAATATAGAAAATGAAAATTCATTTTCACTTACTCTTTTGATCTTGATAAATCAGGGTTAAAGGTTTTGAACATCTGTAAAATGGAGATAATTTGTGCTCCAACTGTTAGTCAACAAAGAAGTTATTTATTGAATGACTTTTAACCTGTGCGGCATTATGCTGTGAGGTAAAGAAATGTAAGGCACCATATGTGTGTACAAGGAACAAACAAAATTGTTGGGGCAGTGACACAGATATGAAGCAATTAAAGAATGATTAATTGATAATGACTTTGACTGAACATGCCCCAGGAAATCAGACAAAGGAGATCAGCCTGGAGTACATTAATGAGGTAAAACTTTTTGAAGGAGATAGGAAGCTTGAGGGGATTCCAGGATGGGGAGAAGAGGGTAGTGGGAGATTTTGGGGAAAAGCAGAGAAGAGCATGGATTAAAGGCATATGTGAAAGAGAGCAAGGAGGCCAACTTAGCATGAATACTAGTAGGTGGTAATGAGGAAGTATGGAAAATTAGGTGAAGTGGCTATTATGTGACTATGTTATAGAGGGTTTAGAAAGTGAAGTAGCTGACTTTGAACTTATAATAAGAAACCATTGTAACTCTTCTAGGAGGGGAATAATGATAAAAATGGTGGTCTAGGAAGATTCATCTGGCGTTAATATATAAAGATTAAGTTGTAGTGGGAAGTGGGACATACAGGATTGCTAAGAGGTTGTCCTAGATATCTGGGCATACACTAGATGATAAGGATGGGAATAAAAAACGAAGGATGATTTCATGTGAAATTTTGTATAAAGAAATAATATCACTTGGTTGCATATTGGCTATATGGGTCAAAATAGATGGAAAAGTCAAAGACAAAGTCTACATTTTCCAGGTTGTTGGAACCATTTAAAATAATGGGATGGTCATTTGATAAATGGTCAAAGGATATGAACAGGCACTTTTCAGAGGAAGAAATTAAAGCTATCTATAGTAATATGGAAAAATGTTCTATATCACTGTTGATTAGAAGATGCAAATCAAAACAGCTCTGAGGTACCACATCATAACTGTCAGATTGGCTAACATGGTAAAACAGGAAAAGATGTTGGAGAAGATGTTGGAGAGTTGGAATACTAATTCATTGTTGGTGGAGCTGTGAGATGATCCAGCCATTCTGGAGAGCAGTTTGGAACTATGCCCAAAGGGCTATAAAAATATACCCTTTGACCCAGCAATACCACTTCTAGGGCTGTATCCTCAAAGAGATCATAAAAATGGGAAAAGGACCCTTTATGTAAAAAAATATGTATAGCAGCTCTTCTTGTGGTGGCTAAGAACTGGAAGTGGAGGGGATGCTGATCATCTGGGGAATGGCTGAACAAGCTGTGGTATACGAATGCAATGGAATACTATTATGCTATAAGAAATGACTCACGAGGACTTCAGAAAAACCTGGGAAGACTTACATGAACTAATGCTGAGTGAAGCAAGCAGAAACAGGAGAACATGATACACAATGACAGTCACAGTGTTCGAGGACTGATTTTGATAGACTTGGCCCTTCTCAGAAGCAATTCAAAGATCTAAAACATTTCCAAAGGACTCATGATGCAAAATGCCATCCACATCCAGAGAAAACTATGGAGTTGGAAAGCAGAATGAAGCAGACTATTTTATCTTTCGTTTTGTTTTGTTTTCTCATGGTTTCTCCCATGTGTTGTAATTCTTCTTTGCAACATGACTAAAGTGAAAATGTGTTTAATAAGAATGTATGTGTAGAGCCCATGTAAGATTAAATGCCATCTTGGGGAGGCAGGAGGAGAAAATTTAAAACTTATGGAAGTGAATGTTGAAAACTAAAAACAAGTTAATAAATTTGAGGAAAAAAGATAATGGGATGATTGAGAAGAGGAGTTGGTTTATGGAAGTTAGGGTTGGTGGGATGATGATGCAACTGGTTGAGACTGATATGTGAAATTTGAAGCAAAGGGAGGATAGTTAAATGGAAATATCCAAAAGCTGTTGTATGCTATGGTACAGCACTGTAGTAACTGTTGAGAAGTCAGGAGATGCAGTAAGTGAAGTATCTAGGTCAGACAAATTTTTTTGTAAAGCCTACACTCTGCCTCCCCTATATTTGGAACTATGATTTAATTCTTTTTTGGAAGTCAACTTCCAACCTCTATCCTTCTCCACCAGCTGTGGTGAGCAAATTGATTCTTAATTAAGGAAAGGTCTGGGAACTTTAGGTGTCTTTCCAGGAGTAGGCAGTATTTTCTGTGCAGAATCCTAGAACAAAGTTTTGGTATAGATATGTTTTATTGACCTTTATAAAATAAAAGTGGTTTGTGGATATGGGATTTTAAAAAAGGAAATTGGGAAACAATAGTATTTAGGGAGGGCATTAAAGTCAATTGGAATATAAGTAGGTTATTAGAGTTGAATAGGGAAACCAGATTACTGGGATTTTCCCAGATAAAGAACCTTTAGAAAAATAAGAGTTATGGGAGCTCACACCTGTAATCTCTCTTTTTGGAGAAGCCTGAAGATCTCTTGAACTCAGGAGTTGTGAATTTCCATGGATTTAGCCAATCAGTTGTCTATGCTAAGTTTAGCATTTAATATAGTGACTCCCCATCATCTCCCACCCCCAAGCTGTCTAATGAGGGGTCAGGCTGCTCAAATCAGAAATGGAATAGGTCATAGCTCCTGTGCCTATCTGAGAGTGGGACTAGGCAGCTAGTACCCCCTAAACTTCCAGCCTGGGAGAGATAGGGAGACCCTGACTTTAAAAAAAAAAAAAAAGAAGTGCTTATGGGAGTTTAGAATGGAATGGACCTTAGTGGTTAATTCTAGATCAATATTTTCATTTTACAGGTTAAAAAAAAAAAAACTACAGTGAAGTTAAGTAATTGGTCCGGACTTACACAAGGTATTAAGCTAGGATTTAAACCCTGGTTACATATCTTTTGCCTTCGTCTCTACCAAGTCTTATATCAAGTCTGATTTTTTTTAATGTTCCTAGAGAAGGAGATTCAAAAAGCCATCCTTGACAGATTGTTTTTATGCCTTGCAGTTCTTGAGTAAGGTAATTATCAAGTACATGTTGAGAAATGCTGTCTGTAAAATGCTTTGAAGCCCTTAAATCTAAAGGGATGCTGGGAAAATGATGAACACTATTATTTCTCAGCAGATGTTTAGACCTAATACAGGGGATATACCTTATATATTGATCTGTTACATTCTATTTGGAGAAGTACTGTGTCTGAATTTACTTTTTTCTTGCATCTCTCTCATTTCTCTTCCCAGTTTTTCCTCCACCTGTCTAACTTGATTTTCAAAATCCTTTTTGAGCTCTTCCATGGCCTGAGCCCATTGGATATCTATTTTGGATGTTTGGGATATAGAGGCCTTGACTTCTATGTCTTTCCCTGATGGTAAGCATTGTTCTTCCTCATCAGAAAGGAAAGGAGGAAACATCTGTTCACCAAGAAAGTATCTTCTATGGTCTTATTTTTTTTCCCTTTTCTGGGCATTTTCCCAGCCAGTTACTTGACTTCTGAGATTCCTCTCCACCCCACCCCCCCTTGCCTCCATATCAGCCTTGCTTCGATATCCACCCAGCTAGTGCTTGGGGTCTGAGTTTCAAATGCTGCTCCCCAGCCTCATGGCTTTCAGTGGCAGGAGTGGCTGCTATTCAGTGTGAGCTTAAGTTCTGGTGCTGGGGTTGGGGCAGGGCCACCTCCCAGGCTCAGTTCCCTCAAGGGGTTTATGTGGAGACCTTCAGTAATGGATCTGAGGTCCTGTCTGCTCCAGGAGCCCCTGGCCACTGCTGCCTCTGCCAGCTGCCTCCCGAGGGGGCCTGAGTTATGGAGACACCCCGCTCCCCTCTCGGCCAGCCCAGAAGTCTCTCTCACTGACCTGTAGTGCCTGTGGGTGGAGGGACCTTCGCAGCCGCCAGAGATTCCGTCCCTGAAGCCTGCTTGGGTCTGCTCCTCTGGGGCTGCTCTGCCGGGGCAGAGGCTCCGCTCCACGTCCGGTGCCCAACGGACGTTGGGGGTCGGTTTTTCAGGGCTCTCTGGAACAGAAATCTCTTCCACTCTGATGCTGTGTGGCTTCCACTGCTCCAGAACCCATTGGGAGTTCTTTCCATAGGTAATTTATGGGTTGTGGGTTTGGAGCTCGCATATGTGAATCTTTCTACTCTGCCATCTTGACTCCTCCCCCAGAATTTACTCTTCTACTTCAAAAATAATCGCATAAATATTAAATTTTATATATGTAAGAAAGTTTTCACAAGGAACATAGGAAAAGAGCTGCTCCAGACTTATGTTCACTTTGAATGTCTTTACAAATTAAAGACTTCCTTGATTATGTTGACTTTAAACTCCTGCTTTATACTAGAAAAATTCATCTTCTTTTTCTGAAGCCAGGGAGCCACCCAAAGTAAGATAATCTGGGTTTTTCTTTTCAAGATCTCATATCCTAGCTTCCTTCATGTGCAAGAAGGCTTTCACAGACATTCTTAGTGCTTTCCCTTGGAGATTATCTCCAATTTAACCTGCTTAGATCCTGTTTGTGCGTAGTTGATAGCTCTCCATTAAACTGAGCTCCTTGAATGCAGAGACCTTCCTTTGCCTTCCTTTGTATCCCTGGAACTTACCACAGCGCTTAGAATGTAGAAGATGCTTCACAAATATTTGTTGACTTTTTGTTGTTGAGCATGAAAATGGACAAAGAAGTAAAGAATGAATAAAGAATGAATAGTTGGATAGATGGCAATTTCCAGAGGTCTGAAATGGAGTTTTCTGGGTTTGTTTATTACTATAGTTCAATAGGTTGTGGGTAGACCAGGGTGTAACATGCCACCATGCTTACATTCATCAGTTTCTTAATTCTGAATTTAGCCTTTGCTGGAGAAACAGACCAGATTGACCATTTAACTTACAGTCAATTGCCCTAGCTCTTCAGTAAACTGATGGAGGGCAAGGCTTATTGGGGAAGCTTTGGTTTCCTAGGCAGGAAACTTAGAAAGAAGAATCTCTTTTAAATTATGAACTTGTTGCCCTATGTCATGACCTTTCTTTTCTACCAGCTCATCCCATATCTCCTAACAAAATCTTTGCCATTTAGAGATAGCTGATGGGTAAACTAGAGGATTTCTGATAGACAAATAGCAGGACTTTAGGACACACATATCTGGGTAGCCAACCTTAAGTTAGTTCTTAGTATGTGTTTTAAATGGAATTTATTGGAGATAGGGGAAGTTAAATTAAGGGAATTCCTACCCCAGTGAGGGAAAGTTGGAAAACTATTTTTATTGAATACCCATAATTCTGAATTTTGTATTGATGTGTTATATATGTCAGCTAGATGGTGAAGGCCTGCAGGGTGGGAAACCTACAGCCTGGAGGCCACATGTGGCCTTCTAGGTCCTTTTGGATGAGTCCAAGTTTTACAGAACAAATCCTATTATTAAGGGAATTTGTTCTGTGAAGTTTGGATTTGGTCAAAGGGTGCACTTGAGGACTGAATGCAAACTTCACAGGACAAATCCCCTTAATAAAAGGATTTGTTCTGTAAAACTTGGATTCAGCCAAAAAGCTGCATCCAAGGACCTGGAAGACCAAATGTGGCCTCAAGGCTGCAGGTTCCCCACCCCTTGAGGAGATAGAGCACCATTGGACTTGTTGTTCGGAGTTAAGGGATTTAGATCTGGCTTCAGCTACTTCCTGGCCATAGACCCTTGGACAAGTCACTTAACCTCCCTCTGAGTTTCCTCATATATAAAATAGAAATGATAAGGGTATCCACTTCCCAGACTTGTGAGGAACAGACAAGATAACTTGAAGTGATATATGTGAAGTTAGTTATTTTCTATTGTGATGTGTGATAGTATAGTTCACTACTTGGATTTGTTTTGCTTAGGTACTCATACACTTGTACAATCACTCTCTAACCATACTTTCATAGCAATGCGTTTAGCTTTGACTTGCATGAAAAGAACAAAAGCGGTTTATTGTGAGACCTGGGGCTTTTAGGGCCAGAAAGAATGTTAGATTAGATTTGGTCTCAGAGGACCTAGCTTCGCATCCCAGCTTGGCCACTTGGGCAAGGCACGCACCCCTCTAGACCTCATTTTTCTTATTTATAAAAAGTTGAGCTAAAGGACTGGACTGATGAGGTCCTTGTCAGCTCTAAATCTGTGATGTTGCGATTGTAGACAGAGGGCTAATAATTGACCACTACCAATAATGAGATATCATTTGCAAATAAGTGCTTAAATTTTGATAATTTCTAGTCGCTCGCAGTTATAGCTTCCTGGAAATGATGAAAAAGAAAACAGTCAAAGCCTCAAGAATGCCCTTTGGACATCTGGTATTATAGTATGTGTATGCATTAGATAGTTTCTCTTGATGTAAGAATGATGACCTTGTGGGACTTGTAATAGTAGTTTGTTAATAGTTGAACAAAGGATTTTTGGAAATGAAATGGCCACTTCATTTTGATAATTTTTACATGTCCATATGAAGCCCGTGTTCGTTGATCTCACCAGAAAAACTAGTTAGTAGAAATGAGCTAGAGAATTGCATTACATAGCATTATCTTATTCCTGGTGCAGCCTTCTGCCTGATTGTACAACCAGGGCCCAGGCACTTAAACTCTCAGTATCCCCAGGCAGCTTTCCAAGATTATAAGTTACAGAGGAGTTATAGGCCTCCATTTGGCAGTGGAAGGTGTTTCAGCACTCATGAAATCTCAGGTCTGGGCTTGAAAAAAAAAATCTTGAGTTTAGAGATTGCTGATTCTGATTAGATTTCAATCACCTCACTTTTTTACCCTTCCTAACACCTCCAAACCTCTGTCTTTAAAGAAAATTATATTTCATCAGTATAAAAAAAGTCCTTAAAACTTGGCTGGTCTTTCCCCTTTCTCCAGATGTATTAGCACTCATTGATAGGTATTTGTGTGATAGATTAAATTCAGAATACACCTTGCTATTTTGTTCTAACTTGACTAGTCCAGTTCAGAATTTAACAAGATTCAAGAGCATCTTACTTAAATGCAGGATGTCTAGTCATCGTGTTTAAATTAGGGAGAATATCAGATCTTTTTGGGCAGCTAAGTGATGCAGTGGATGGAGTGCTACACCTGGATTCAGTCCTGAGTTCAAATCTAGCCTCAGACACTTACTAGCTCTGTGACCCTGGGCAAGTCACTTAATTCTGTTTGCCTTAGTTTCCTCATCTGTAAAATGAACTGGAGAAGGAAATAGCAAATCACTTTTGTATCTTTGTTAAGAAAACTCCAAATGGAGTCATGATCAGTCGTACATGACTGAACAGTAACAGATCCTTTTTTTTTCTTTAGTGGGGTAGGGGCAAAAGTAGTTAGACAATGGGCATGTGTGTTGTAATAGAGGTATTAGATTTGGAATTGGACTATCTGGGTTCAACCCCTGCTATTTACCTCCTGTCTGACCTTATAAAAGTCACTTTAGTTCCCCTTGCTTGGCTTCAGCTTCTTCCACTGTAAAACAAAAGGGGACTGAGTTAGATGCCCCATCCCTTAAGTGCCCTTCAGTTCTGGAGCCTATAACTCCCATCCTATGTTCAAAGAGAATTCCTATAATTGGTGTGGGCTTGACCTCGATGGCCTTAAATTGAGTGAGAAGCTGACATTTTTAATTCAGAGGAAAAAAGTTGGAAAGTCTCTTTTTTGTCATGATGACAATAGGGACTCAAGATGTATGTATATTTTTCTATATGCCATTAAGAGTCCTGATAGAGGGACTCTTAACCTTGTTTGTGCCATGCAATTTAATGAAAACTAGTCCTTTTTTCAAAATAATTTTTCAAGTGCATAAGATAAAATATCTAGAATTGCAAAGGAAAGCAATTATATTGAAATAGTCTGTAGACAGGAAGAGTGTAATCATGTACAATTCAGGATTAGGTGTAATAACTAGTAATCCCTAAGTGGCGATGAGTGTAAGTGATATTTTAAGATATCTGCAACCACTACAGTGTGATAAGAAAACGTCTGTGATTTCTATTGGCAACAAATTCATAGGTATTGCTAACGACACTGTGGTTTGTTGTCCACATTTATAATGGGATGAAATGTTAAATTTCAGCTAAAGATTAGTAAAAATAAAGATGTAATTGTTTTCTCATCCAAGTTCATAATTTCCCTGAAAATCCTTTGCCTGAGTCTAAGTTAAGAATTCCTGTCTTAATGGGAAAGATGATCTTCTCATGGTCATTTTAATTTCTAACCTAATTGGAACCAGCTTCTAGATGGAGAGTCAGTTTATTTGATTTTATTTTAAAAATAAACTAATGATAAATTTTGTTTTGGTACAACAGAAAATCTCAACAAACACCAAAATAAACCCCTTTATGAAGTTCGTGCTCCACTTTATCAGTTAACTGTAAAAGGAGATGAGTCCTTTCACTTTGATCATATGTGGTTAATGAAATTGACTATTGTAGATGACCAGACTTTCCTTGCCTCTCCTTGTTGACTTATTCATAGTGCTATTTTCATTGTACATAATGTCTGGTTTGTTATGTTTTTTTTTTAAACTCTATTTTATACAAGTCTAATGTTTTTCTAAATTCTTTATATTTCTAATGGTGCAATGATATTCCTACATATTCATTTACCAAAATGTACTGAATCATTTCTCAGTTTTTATATACTTTGTTTCACAAATATATGCTTTTTGTTATCACAATTAATGCTGTTATAAAAATTTATGTACAGATGCTTCTCTGCTTGTTGCATAAATCCTCCAGCAGAGGAATAATCTTTGGGTCAAAAAGCTAGAACAGTTTAGCATAGCTTCTTGCATAATTCTAAATTGTTTTTCCCTATGGTTGAACCAAGTCACAACTCTATCAGTAAATAGCCAGGTGGCACAGTGAATAATACAGAGCTTTGAATCAGGAAGACCTGAGTTCAAATCCTGCCTTAGATTCTAACCATGTGAGCCTGCACAAATTACTTAATCTCTCTTGGTTTAGATTCCTCATCTGTAAGATGAAGCAGCTGGGCTTGATAATATATAAAGTCCCTTTCAGCTCTTCATCTCTAATCCTATGAGCTAGCATTTCTTTTCCCCCATAACTTTCTCAATGTTGAATCTTCTCATATTTTCACATCTTTGCTATTGGTAATATTATAGCTTGCAATTTATATAATAATCTAAAATTTGCAAAATGTATTAAACTTATCAGATTTGAACCTTGGGAGGTAGGTGCTATTATATTGCTCATTTTATGGATGAAGAAATTTATACTTAGTTAGATTAAGTGAATATACCTACCGTGATATACCTACTAAGTGCCAGAGGAGACTCTCTCTAATCTGGTAGCCCTTTTTATTACGTCATGCTGCCTGACTTTTGATGGCTGTGGTGCAGAGGTGTTTTGGTAAATATTTAACAGCTGTCTTTAAAAACTGACAAAACTTTTCAGTTTAATCTGCATTATTAAAATTTTTTTGTGTCACCTTTTTAACTCTGGAAAAGAACAAAACAGTAAATCAAACCTTAATTTGTAGCATTTGAGGACTTCTAAGGCATAAATGCTTACACTGAAAATTTAACAATCAGCCCTGGCCAGTCTGAGCTGGTTCCAGCAGACACCTGTCTGTGTGAAGTGATATTGAGGTGTAGTGCTATTGCAATATTCACAGCGCTTGTGGCACTTGTGAATATCCCGGGGCAGGTCTGAATTGTCAAGTACAATACACTCTCCACATGGAAGACAGAACCAAAATATTTAGTCGGACACCAGAAAGCCAAATCCATCATTGTAACAAAACTCAATACACAATAACAATGCAGAGAACAACACCAGCCCCAAGACTTCCTCCTTCTAGGCTTCCCACAAACCAGCTCCATTAAACACATTCACCAACAAGCTCTTTCACTCACACTAGCCAGTTACCTGCTTACCTTTATCCTACCTAGTAATACTACTTGCATGACTTACTTCCTCTCAGCCCTGCTCTAGCTCTGCCTCTTCCTGTTCCACCCTTCTTGCCCCACCCCTTCCTGTTCTGTGTGGCTCAGACTTGTGACTCAGGCTTCCATGTGACTTTAGCAGGTCACATGGGCCAATTAATGAATGGGAAAGATCTTCCCATTTAAATTGCCATTACATGAGGTTCAATATGAAATTTTAGTTCTTAAACAAGATTGATTTTTATATCTGTATGCCCCTGCCTACAGTTACAGACCTATCACATTGGGAGAGGAGGGGCTCCATCAGTCAGAGGAGGTTGGGAACTGCTGTTCTGGTATCTGCTTCTGTTGGTATTCACAGAGCCCTTAAGACATTTTGCATGATACAAATTTACTTAATTCAGTTTTTGAGCCAAGTATTTTTGCTTATTATCACATTGGGAGTAAGTTTGTGAAGGTTTTACAGACATGTTTAATGCCAGATATGTTTAAGTAGAGATGTGATTCTAAGTTAGTATAATACCCTGAAATTTACTAGAGTGCTGAATCCAGCAGCAGGAGGACTGGGTTTGACTCCTACCACAGATATTTAACCAGTTGTGTGACCCTGGGCAGGTCATTTAAGTCTATAAGACCTTAGTTTCTTCATCTTTAAAATGAGTGGTTGTGCTTGTGATCTTTTTTAAGAAATTATTTTTATTTCATTAAATATTTTCCAGCTACATGTAAAAATATTTTTGATAATCATTGAAAAATATTTGTTCTGAATTCTTCCTCAATCCTCCCTCCTCCTTTAGAAGGCAAGCAATTTGATATGGATCATACATGTGAAGTCATGTAAAATATATTTTCATATTAACCATGTTGCAAAAGAAAACACAAAATGAAAAATAAAGGAAGTTTTAAAAAAAAGTATGCTTCACTCTGTATCAGTTCTCTGAAGGTAGATAGTATTTTTCATCATGGGTCTTTTGAGATTGTCTTGAATCATTATCTTTTTCAAAGTAGCTAAGTTGGCTCAAATTCAATCCCACTCTGACTCTGTCTAGCTGAGATTCTATCCGGCCTGATTGTCACAAATGGTTAGGCTTCTTCAAGGTCAACCTAATATGGTGAATCTTCAATAAATCTTTAATCTTTAAGAAACTTTGTTTTACTTTGGCTGAAAGAAGTTTTGAGTGGGGTGGAGGGAACAGAGTCAAGATGGTGAAGTAACAGCATGGACTTTCTAGAGCTCTGCCCCCAAGGCCAGCCAAATATCTGAAAAAGTGACTCTAAACAAATTCTGGAGCTTCAGAATCCACAGAATGACAATGAAGCAAATCTCCATCCCAAGACAGCCTGGAAGGTCTCAGGGATGTGTCTATTGTGCCACAGTGGGGACAGAGCACAGTCCAATGTGGGCTTCACGACCCCAAAATGTTGAGGACAAATTGGAGGGTCAGTGGAAAAAGCCTGTGGGACTAGTGTAGGAGGTTGGAGTGGTCTGGCCAGCCCTAGGGTGGTGGAGGGGGGAAGGGGGCGGAGGAACCTGTGGCAGCTACAACATCAGCAGGGGCAGTATCAGCAACTGTTTCTGGAGCTCTAGGCCCACAGATTGTAGGGGGATCAAGTGGCTGACAATACACCCCCACCCCCCCACCCCAGAAGCAGAGAAGTACCTTGGCAAAGCTTTCAAAAGTCAAATAAATGCCTGGAGAAATGATTAAAAACCAGAAAAAGAATCAGACTGTAGAACTTACTTTAGTGACAAGGAAGACCAAAACATGCAAACAGAAGACAACGAAGTCAAAGCTCCTGTATCCAAAGCCTCCAAGAAAAATATAATTTGGTCTCAGGCCATGGAAGAGCTCAAAAAGGATTTTGAAAGTCAAGTAAAAGAAGTAGAACCAAAAAAGTAGAACCAAAACTGGGAAGAGAAAAGAGAGTGATGCAAGAAAATTATGAAAAACAAGTCAATTGCTTGCTAAAGGAGACCCCCCAAAAAATGCTGAAGAAAATAACACCTTTAAAAATAGACTAATCCAAATGACAAAAGAGATCCAAAAGCCAATGAAGAGAAAAATGCCCTAAAAAGTAGAATTGGCCACATAGAAAAGGAGGTCCAAAGGCTCACTGAAGAAAAAAATTCTTTAAAGATTAGAATGGAGCAGATGGAAGCTAATGACTTTATGAAAAATCAAGAAATTATAAAATAAATCCAAAGGAATAAAAAAATGACTGTGAAGTATCTCATTGGAAAACCAACTGACCTGGAAAATAGATCCAGAAGAGACAGTTTAAAAATTATGGAACTACCTGAAAGCCATGATCAAAAAAAGAGCCTAGACATCATCTTTCAAGAAATTATCAAGGAAAACTGGTCTGATATTCTAGAACTAGAGAGTAAAATAAATATTCAAAGAACCCACCGATTGCCATCTGAAAGAGATCTTGGAAGGAAAACTCCTAGGAATATTGTAGCCAAATTCCAGAGTTCCCAGGTCAAGGAGAAAAAAGAGACAATCTGAGTATTGTGGAAATACAAAAAGGATAATACAAGATCTGGCAGCTTCTGCATTAAGGGATCACAAGGCTTGGGATATGATATATCAGAAGTCAAAAGAACTAGAATTAAAATCACAAATCATCTACCCAAAAACTGAGTGTAATACTTCAAGGGAAAAATAGTCATTCAATGAAATAGGGGACTTTCAAGCTTTCTTGATGAAAAGACCAGAGCTAAATAGAAAATTTGACTTCCAAACACAAGAATCAAGAGAAGCATGAAAAGGTCAACAGGAAAGAGAAATCATAAGGGACTTACTAAAGGTGAACTGTTTACATTCTTACGTGGAAAGATCATATTTGTAACTCTTGAGGCTTTTCTTAGTATTAGGGTAGTTGGAGAGATTATATACAAATAGACTGAGGGGACAGGGTGAGTTGGATAGGAAGGGATGATATCTAAAAAAGATAAAATTAAGGGGCAAGAGGAATATATTGGGAGGAAAAAGGGAGAAATAGAATGGGGCAAAAAAAGCTTTTTCAATGAAAGGAAAGAGGGGGTTACGAGGTAAGAGGGGAAAAAGTGAAACTTACTGTTATCACATTTGACTTAAGGAGGGAATAACATGCACCCTCAACTTGTTATAAAAATCATCTTACGCTACAGGAAAATATGGGAGAAGGGGATAAGTAGGGGGTGGGGATGATAGAAGGAAGGCCAAATGGAAGGAGGGGTAATTAGAAGAAAACACTTTAGGGGAGGGACAAGGTCAAAAGAGAGAATAGAATAAGTGGGGGGGCAGAATAGGATGGAGGAAATATAGTTCGTCTTTCACAACATGACTTTTAGGGAAATCTTTTGCATAACTACACATGTATAACATATATTGAATTATTTGCCTTAGTGCAGATGGGTAGGAAGGGAGAAAGGGAGAGAAGTTGGAACTCAAAGTTTTAAAAAGGAATGTTAAAAACTGTTTTTACATGTAACTGAGAAATAAAATATACAGGCAATGGGATATAGAACTCTATCTTGCCCTACAAGAAAATAGAGAGGAGGGGGATAATAGAGGGGAGGGTATGATAGAATGGTGGGCAGATTGGGGGAAGTGGTATTCACAATGCATACTGTCTTGGGGTGGGTGAAGGGGAGAGATGAGAGAAAATTTGAAGCAAAATCTTATGGAAATGTTGAAAACTAAAAATAAATTTATTAATTAAAAGAAAGTAGCTAAGTCTTTCACAGTTGATCATTCTTACGATATTACTTTTACTGTGTACAATGTTCTCATTCTGTTCACTTCATTTTCATGTAAGTCTTCCCATGTTTTTATGAAAGCATCCTGCTAGTCATTTTTTATAGCACAATAGTATACCATTGCAATCATATACTATAGCTTGGTGAGTCATTCCCCAGTTAATGGGCATTCCCTTGATTTCTAGTTCTTTGTCTCCACAAAAAGAACTGTTATAAAACATTTTTTTGTACAAATATGTCCTGTTCCTTTTTCTTTGATCTCTTTGGGATACAGACCTAGCATTGGTATTGCTGGATAAAAAGGTTTGCACAGTTTTATAGCCCTTTAAGAATGGTTCCAAAATGATTAGTGTCCCAATTTTTCCAGCATGTTATTTTCCTTTTCTCTCATGTTAGGCAATATGGTAGGTGTGAAGTGGTATCTAAGAGTTGTGTTAATTTGCATTTCTCTAATCAGTAGTGATTTAGAGCATGTTAATGTGACTATTGATAGTTTTGTTTTCTTCATTTGAAACTGCCTATTCATATTCTTTAATCATGTATCAATTGGTGAATGGCTCTTATTTTTATAAATTTTACTCAGTTCCTTATACATTTGAGAAATGAGACCTTTATCAGAAAAACTTGCTGTAAAACTTTTTCCTCGTTTGCTGTTTTCCTTCTAATTTTGGCTGCATTGCTTTTGTTTGTGCAAAAATCTTTTAATGTGATGATCAGAATTGTCTGTTTTACTTTTAATGATCTTCTCATTCTCTTGTTGACCATAAATTCTTTCATCATCCATAGATCTACTCCTCCCTAACTTACTTATGTCTAAATCATTTATCCATTTTGACTTATCTTGGTATATAGTGTGAGATTTTGATCTGTGCCTAATTTCTGCCAAACTGTTTTCTAGTTTCCCGAGAAGTTTTTGTCAGATGCTGAATTCTTACCCCAAAAGCTTGTGTCTATCAAATATCAAATATCAAAAAAAGTTTATCAAATATCAAATCTATGGCCATTTACTATAGTGTATAATGTACCTTATCTGTTTCACTGATCCAGCACTCTTTCTTAGCCAGTACTAGATTGTTTTGATGATTGCCACTTTGTAATAGAGTTTGAAATCTGGAACTGCTAGGTTGCCTTCCTTAACAATTTTTTTCCATTGATTCCCTTGATATTCTTATGACCTTTTGTTCTTCGAGATTAATTTTGTTGCTGTTTTTCTAGCTTTATGAAATAATTCTTTGATAGTTTAATATGGCACTCAGTAGGTAAATTAATTTAGGTAGAATTTTCATTTTTTTTTTATACTGGCTTGGCCATGAACAATTAATATTTCTCCATTTATGTGATCTATCTTTATTTGTATGAAAAGTGTTTGTAATTGTATTGATACAATGCCTAGGTTTGTGTTGGCAGGTAGACTCCCAAGTATTTTATGTTGTTTGTAGTTCTTTTAAATGGGATTTCTTTTTCTGTCTCTTGCTGCTGGGTTTTTTGGTAGTACATAGAAGTGATGATGATTTATGTGGACTAATTTTATATCCTGTAACTTTGCTGAAGTTGTAATTGTTTGAATTAGTTTTTTAGTTAATACTCAGGAGTTCTTAAGTATACCTTCAAATCATCTGCAAAAAAAGTGATAGTTTTGTTTTTCATTGCCTATTTTTATTCCTTCAATTAAATTTTCTTATCTTATTGCTTTAGTTAGCATTTCTAACACAATATTAAATAATAGTGGCAACTTCCTTGGTTCACCCCTGATCATATTGAGAAGACTTCAAGGTTATTCCCATCATAGATAATGCTTGCTTTTGGTTTTAGATGATTACTGCTTATCATTTTAAGAAATGCTCTATTAATTCCTATGTTTTCTCTTGTTTATTTTTTAATGGGAATGGATGTTGTATTTTGTCAAAGGGGCTTTTTCTGCATCTATTAATATAATCATAGGATTTTTGTTGGATTTGTGATTGATATGGTCAAATAATCAGCATAAGCTGATAGTTTTTCTAATATTGAACAAGCCCTAAATTCCAGGTATAAATCCCTCCTGGTCATAGTGTATGACTTTTGTGATATGTTGCTGTAATCTTCTTGCTAGTATTTTATTTAAAAATGCTGCATCAATATTCATTAAGGAAATTGGTCTATAGTTTTCTTTTTTCTGTTTTTGCTTATCTTGGTTTAGTTATCATGACCATATCAGTGTCATAAAAGGAGTTTGGTGGGACTCCTTTACCAATTTTTTTTTCAAATAGTTTATATACAATTGGAATTAATTTGTTGAATGTTTGGTAAACTTCACTTGTTAAGTCCATCTGGTCTAGGAGATTTTTTCTTAGGGAGCTCATTGATAGTTTGTTCTATTTCCTTTTCTAAGAGTTATTTACGTATTCTATTTCCTCTTCTGTTAATCAGGGAAGTTTATATTTTTGTAAATATTCACCTATTTTACTTAAATTGATGGTTTTGCTGGCATATAATTGGACAAAATAACTTATAATTGCTTTAATTTCATCTTCATTGGTGGATGTTATACTCACCTTTTTTGTTGATACTAGTAATTTGGTTTTCTTTTTTAAAATCAAATTAACTAATGGCTTATCTGTTTTATTGGGGTTCCCCCCTCCCAGCTCTTAATTTTGTTTATTCAGTGTTTTACTTTCAATTTTTATTAATCTCTCCTTTGGTTTTCAGGATTTCCAATTTGGTGTTTAATTGGGGATATTTAATTTTTTCTTTTTCTAGTTTTTTTAGTTGTATGCCTAGTTCATTGATCTACCCTTTGTTTTATTGATATACACATTTAGAAAAATATTTTTTTTTTACTTTGCACTGCTTTGGCTGCATCCTACAAATTTTGGAATGTTGTCTCATTGTTGTCATTCTCTTTGATAAAATTATTGATTGTTTCTATGATTTGTTCTTTGACTCACTTGTTCTCTAGGATTAGATTAATTTCCAATTAGCTTTTCATTATGCTTCTGCTGCTTTTTTAAATGTAATTGTGTTCTGAAAAGTGTACATTTAATATTTCTTTTTTTGCATTGTTTTATTGCATTGTGTTCTGAAAAGTGTGCATTTAATATTTCTGCTGGTTTTTCTTTTTTTTTGGCATTTGGTTGTGAAGTTTTTATACACTAATATATGGTCTGTTTTTGTGATGGTACCATAAACAATTGAGAAAAAGTTATACTCTTTTCTATTCCTATTCAGTTTTCTCCAGAGGTCTATTATATCTAACTTTTCTACAATTCTATTAATTTCCTTAACTTCTTTCTAATATTTTTTAGGATTAGATTTATCTAGCTCTGAGAGGGGAAAGTAGAGGTCCTTCACTAGAACAGTTTTACTGTCTTATTTCTTCCTATAATTCATTTAACTTTTCCTTTAAGAACTTGGATACTATGCCATTTGGTGCATGTATGTTTAGTGTTGATATAATTTCATTGTGGTACCTTTTAGCAAAATGTAGTTTCACTGATTATCTTTCAGTTAGATTTGTTTTTTCTTTTGCTTTATCTGAGATCATGATTGTTACCCCTGTGTCTTTTTTTTTTAACCTCAACTGAACTATAACTTCTCCAATCCTTTATTAAATTAACTCTGTGAGCGTCTCTGTGTTTCAAGGATGTTTCCTGTAAATGACATATTGTTGAATTCTGATCCATTTCTGCTATCTGCTTCCATTTTATGAGTGAATTAATTTATCCCATTTACATTCACAATTACGATTACTGTGCATTTTCCTCTGTCCTTTTTTCTTCTGTTTATTCTTTTCTCTCTGTCTCTGTGTCTGTCTGTCTCTCTCTTGCTCTGTCCCTCCTCTTGTCTGTTTTGCTTGTGACCACCGCCTTCTTTTATCTGATCACCTCCCTTTCTCTAGCCCCCCTCCTCTCTGGTCTTTTCATCAGGAGTGCTGGAAAGTCTCTAATTCATTAAATACCCATTTTTCCCCTGTGAAAGATTATACTCAGTTTTGCTTGGTGGAGTATTCTTGGTTATAATCCCTTCTCTTTCATCTTCTGGGAGATCATATTTCAGGCCCTCTACTCCTTTAAATGTGACTGTGGCTAAAGCATGTGTGATCCTGATTATTGCTGTACGGTATGGAGTAGTATCTTTGTGACTGCTGGAAGTGTTTTCTCTTTGACCTAAAAGAAATCCCCATGAAAACTAGATATATAAAACATTCTAGTTTGTTGGTTGATTGAGATAGAGTTGAAAAGATACTACCTAAATATTAAATCCTTAGGTTTGTGCACTGTATCTGTGATACCACATTTAACAAAGCTCTGATTCATAACTGTAAAAACTAGCATGTGATCGGTATGCTCAAACTTTAGATATGAGAGTCTGTTATGTAATAGCTAATAGCTAGCATCCATGTAGAGTAGTAAGCTTTTCAAATTGCTTTATTCATATTAACTCATTTTGTCCTCTCAGCAGTTGGTACAATTATTTATTCTCATTCTATAGATGAGGAAACTGAGATAGACAGAATTTAAGGGACTCGCCTGGGTCACATATCTAGAAAGTCTGAGATTGGATTTGAATTGAAGTATTCCTTACTCAAGGTATAGCATTCTATTCCTTGATTTTACACACACATTAATATCTCTATATGTTGTATACATGTAACACATATGTGCGAAGTATAAGTATATACATATGCTGTCAAGAAAATTTAGTATGTGCAAAATTTTTCCATCACAGCTATTTATGAAACTATATATGCACACTCATGCTATACATGTAAGTGTGAACCTGAGTATGTACATGTTACAAAAATTTGGGATGTATAAAGTTTTTTCATTACAACTTCTTATGAAGCTCTACATATACAATGTGATGTACATGTTTGCATTTATATACACACGATATACATGTAATACAAATGTGAACATACAAATATTTAAGTATATAATATGTAACTAGGAAAAATATGATCTGTACAAAGGTTTTTCATCACATTTACTTGCTAAACTATACAGATATACACAATATGGGTTCATATTTATATATAACACATGGTATACATATGTAAATTGAATACATAAGTATATACATTACAAAGAAAAATGTTATATGTACAGCTTTTGATCACTACTTGCAAAACTTAGTAAAATTTTCTTCCCAGAAGAAATTGAAATTAATATCCTCTGGTTAGAACTCAAAATCCTTCCCAGTCTGTCTCCTCTGGTACTCTTGGATCATGAATTTATCATTCTAGACTGATTTCTCATTCCTTCTCTTTATTAATGCTGTATTCTGGCCAAACCGGTAGACATGTTCTTCCTCTTATGGGACAGATGCTTCATCTCCCCATCTTCCCCAGGTCTTTTAAAAGACTTCCTCCATGCCCTTCTCACCTCTGCCTCTTAGAATCTCAAGGTTCCTTTCGAGATCAGCTTAAGTTCCACCTCCTACTTGAGGCCTTTGTCCCCACCACCCATCCCACCAGTCACTTGTTAGGAAGATCACTTCCATCCTCATGATATTACCTTGTTTTACTTATTGATGTATATATAGCTTAGTTCTTCCTAGTAAAAGATGTCTCTTGAGGGCAAGAAATGTTCCATTTTTGTCTTTGCAACACTGATACTTAGTACAATGCTTGACAAATAAGCATTTGATAAATGCTTTTTGAATTGAATTTTTTCAAGGAACTATTGTTTATTCTCCATTATTTGTGCTCCTGTACTATTATTATACCTATTTTATGACTAGAAAACTAAGACAAACAGGTTAGAAGTGACTTGCTCAGGGTCACACAGCTAGGGAGTGTTTGAGGTTGGATTTGAACTGACGTCTAACTGACTTTAGGTCCCTTGGTCTACCCTGCTTTCTTCAGACAAGGTTTATAATGTCCATCCTTCCTTTGCAGCAAGAGAGATGGTTAAGTATCTGCGTTTCAGAGGGATTCTCTGCATGCAAAATTAGTAGAGGGGATCGGATCTAGTTGTTAACAAAGTTATAATGAAATAGAAGAGATGCTATTAATAACCCTGAGAGCAGAATTTGCAGGGGATAAATCTGCTGGCAGCTAATTGACAGCTGATTCTTTTTGAGATGAACTTTTACTGTAACAAGCTTATTTGTCTTGTATGCTGTTCTCATGTATCCTTCAAATGAAAGGATGGCTCTCTTGTTGGCTTGGTGTGCGAGGGGAAAGATCCGATGGTGCCTGGAAGGCTGCTGACAGTTGTGGTTAGTTAAGTCAGGAGATCATTTTACTTGCCCTTGGCCTGAGAGCCTTAATGTTTAGACTTGAGAGATGAGGGTTTGAAACCCACCCTCATACGCATACGGTAGCCGTGTGAGCCTGGACCAGTCACTTCTTTTTCACACCATTTGATAGTTGCTGTGTGACTCCAATAAAGCACTTCACAAATCTTAACACCTAGTCTTTGCATTAGCTGTTTCTCATGCCTAGAATGCACTCTTCTCTCTTTCATTTCAACTGGACAAAGGAGGATTGAAAATGTGCATGTGCACACACACACACATGCACACAGACACACATGCACACCCAGAGTTTGGTGTACAAATGAATTAAACTCAACGGAAATAGGAAGAGACAAGAAGGGAGACCTCTTGCCATGGCTTTTCATTGTGGATATAAGGAAAGACCAAAAAATCTAGTGTCAGAGGGCAGGTTGTGCTGAAGGGTTTAAAATGAAAGAAAGTAAAAAGACATGTTTGGGAGTAAGGTAAGGTGAAGAGTTATGACTACAGAAATGGATTTTCCTCCATTCTAGATCACTAGTTTTAGGCATATTCCTTCTCTTTTACCACATTCTTTTAGGCGGCAAAGGGAAAGAAGATAGAAAAAAGTACAAAATATAAGATAAAGGCAAATTAATACTTAATAATCATATCCATAAACACAAATGGGATTGAACTCACCCACAAAATGAAAGATAATAGAATGGATTAAAAGCACACTTCAGCAATATGTTGTATGTAAGAAACATATTTGAAACATAAAGATTCACTTACAGTTAAAAATGAAGGGATGGAGTAAAATATATTTTGGGTGAACTCAAAAGCAAGGAATAGCAGTCATGATTTCAGACAAGGCAACAGTAAAAATTGACACAAAAAATGGTAAACTGGGAAATTACAAGATGCATAAAGGTACTATAGATAATCAATATCAATACTTATATTCACTGAATGGCTTATTATAAATACTTAAGTATGAATACTTTAAAATGGCTTATATAAATATTTAAAGGAAAAATTAATCAGATTGTAGGGAGAAATGGACAGTAAAACTGTAAAGGGAAAGGGAAGGAGTATTTTCAGGCTACTCCTTTTAGCACTAAACAAATGTAACAAAAATTAATAAGTAGGAAAGAAGTTAGGGATTGAATAGAACTTTTGAAAAATTAGTTATGATAGATTTCTGGCAATTATTGAATTGGAACAGAAAGATGTTTACATAATTCCCTGAGGATAAAACATTTGAGAATAACTCCTTTACAAAAATTGACCGTCATGTACCAAGGAATAAAAATCTTATGATGATGCAAACAGAGTGTCATAAATATCTTTTATTGTCAATAGTGCGTTAAAATTATATTCTTTAGAGATTCTTTGAATAAAGGGCTAAAATTAATTGAAGACTAATTTAATTAGAAAAAATGGTGGAGCAAAGAGCAAATCATAGAAACAAAGGCTATTTCATCAGAGAAAATGGCAATAATGAGAAATATACCAAAACTTAGGGGATACAACTAAAGTAGTCCTTAGGGAGAAATTTGTATCACTAAACCCTTTCCTCAATAGAAGAGGGAAAGAACAGATCAATCAATTAGACATGCAATTAAAAAGAAAACAAAAGAGAAAAACAACAAATAGAAAAATCTTCAACTAAACATGGAAAATAGAAATTCTGACAATCAAAGAAGAGATAAACAAAATTGAAAGCCGAGAGAGATACAGAGACAGAGAGAGAGAGAGAGAGAGAGAGAGAGAGAGAGAGAGAGAGAGAGAGTGAGTGCACAAGCATGAGTTTTATTGTTGGGGGCAGGAAGCATGTAATTTAAAAACCTTGTTAGCTAGTCTGCTTTTAAAAAGAGGCCAAATTGCATTAAAAATTAAAAGGTAATTGAAGATGGAGTAAACTTTCAAACTCTTTTGCCCAATTATATGCCCCCCAAACCCTGATAACTTAGATGAAATGTATGAATATTTATAATATAAAAATTATATTGTAATACAAAAATATAAGATACATATCTTAATAGAATAATAGATCACTTATCTCATACCAGAAAAAGAAATCAAGCAAATCATAATTGAACTTTCAAAAGAAAACAAAGACTAGAAAGATTTACAAGTGACTTCTTTTAAATGTTTAAAGCACAATCCCAGTATTATACAAACTGTTTGCAAAAATAAGGAAAAAAGGAAACCTTCCAAAACTTTTCTATGTCATGATTATGTTCTTGATACCTAAACCAGGGAATGAATTTCAAAGGCAGAGAAAGAAAATTATAGCCCAGTATTCCTAATGAACATTTATATAAGAATATGAAATAAGCAGGTTGTGTAATAGATGGAGCCTTGGACTTAGAGTCAGAAAAATCTGTGTTCATATTCTTCCTGAGATACTCTGTGACCCTGAGCAAGTCATTTAACATTTGCTTCAGGTTCCTCATCTGTAGAATGGGAAAGAATAATAGCACTCAAAGGGTTGTTGGGAAGATAAAATTTATTTTTAGCAAAGAGACCGTAAAGATAGGATAAAAAGATACATCATGACCAGGTTTGCTTTATGTGAGGAATGTAAGGTTGGTTTAAGGAAAACTTTAAGCATAATAGGCTATATTTATAATAAAAACATTTTTAAACCACCTTATCATTTCAATAGATGCTGGGCAGTGGGGATACTTTTGAGAAATCCAAAATCCATTTCTGTTAAAAACACTAAAAAACAGTAAGTAGATATTTAAATTTCTATTACTATAGTAAACAGCATCACACGAAAACCCCGGGCCAAAATTATCTGTAATGAAGAAAGGCTAGAGGCCTATTTTTAAAAAGTTTTATTTATGTTTTGTTTTTACTTGACAAACATTTATAGATTATTCCTACTATGTGAGAAATCTCTTGTAAGAGAGACAAGTTAATAGAAGAAGCCTCTTGTAATAGTTTTTTATAGTAAAACAATTAAGTAAAACTAACAGTACAGCCTCATCTGAAAGCATATGCAACATTTGACATTTACTAGTTCTAAAAAGCAAGCCAACAAATATTTTCTCTCCCTCTTGCCCCTCCTCCTTGCCGGTAAGATCAGGGATGAAGCAAGGGTATCTGTAATGATCACAGATTTTTGATAGTGTTCTGAAAATTCTGGCTTTAGTAACATCATAAAAAGAAATTAAGAAAATAATTTTAGGCAAAGAGGAAAACAGAGTTGTCACTTTTTGCAGGTGAAATGATAGTGTCTTCAGCAAACCCACAAAGTGAAGTGAAAGTTAACTGAAAAAATAAACTTCAGCAAATTTGCAGGATATTAAAAAATCCATATAAGTCATCAGCATTTGTATATATTAACCACAAAAGCGGCAGGAAGAGATAGAAAGAAAAATTCTGTCCAAAATAACTATAGGATGTATAAAATATTTGGAAGTTATCTGTCAATACACACACATGCAGGAACTATATGAATACAGCTACAGAACATTCTTAAAAGAAACAGACAGACCTAAACAGAGAAATATTAATTGCTTGTGGTTAGATTATGCCAATATAATTAAAAAGATATTACTACCTAAATTGATTTTTATTCAATGCCACAATAAAATGGCTAAAGAATTACTTTATAGAGCCTGCAGAATTAACAGTGAAATTCAAGAATCTCAGTAGATATAATGAAAAAAAGTAGGAAAGAAGGGAGTCTAATAATATCAGATTTCAAATTATACTGGAAAGCAGTAATATTCAAAACCTTTTGGTACTTAAATTAAATATAAATTTAAATTTTGAAAAGTTTATGTATAGAAAAATTAAATCAGTAGAACCAATTGTATACACAGTGTTTATAAGCAAGTAAACCTATTAGCCTAGCCATATACATGGAAGGAAATTAGGTGATACATAGATAGAGTTTCAAACCTGAAGTCAGGAAGACTATGTTTGTGAGTTCAAATCTGGTCTCAGATATTTCCTAGCTATGTAACCTTGGACAAATCAGTTAAACCCTGTTTGCCTCAGTTTCCTCATCTGTAAAATGATCTAGAGAAGGAAATGGCAAACCACTCTAATACCTTTGCCAAGAATCCCCAAATGGGGTCATGAAGAGATAGATTATGACTGAAAAACGATTCAACAGCAAAATATACATGGAAATTTTCATTTTATTTATTAAGTTCAGAAGAAAGACAAAATTCTATAAATAATGAGAGAGTGGGTATAAACTGGACTACAAAGGTGATGGGGGATACACATATACAGAAAAAAAATGTGTGGCAAAGTGTCTCACAATTCATGATTACTCTGTGCCATTTTCTTCCTTCAGAGGCCTCATGAAATCTCTTAGGTATGGGTTTCTCTTGGGCCCCCAAGTTGATCCCTTTGTAGCATTTCTAATCACATCATTGTCTCTTCATCAATTAGTTCTTCCACCTGAACTTGCCTTCCTTCCAGTGACTATAACTCCCAGCTTTAGATGTATTCTCTCCAATTTTTTTGATCCCAGCTGGGTGCACCAACTCCTACTGGATTAGTTTCCTTGATGACATGATTATTGGGGCAGAGGGAAAAAGAGAAATTCTCTTTTCCCCTGTCATTTTCTATTTCAGTTCTTTCTCAGAGCCTTGGCTTCAGCTCTCAGATGAATATCCAACCTGGAACTCTTTCACCACTGTTCAGCTTCACTGTTTGACTGCCCAGCTCTAGAATGACTTGCTGTTTTTACATGAATGGTCCAAGACCTGGGTGGGGAACCTGTGGTAGGTTTCCCTCTTGGTCCTCAAGTGTTGTAGACCTTTGACTGAATCCAAACTTCACAGAATAAATCCTTTTATTAAGGGGATTTGGACTTCAAGAGGTGTGACATGATCTTCTTAAACACTTATAAGGTGTTTCCTGTGTGGCATCAGCCTTTTCCCCTTCCATTGGCTGAAACCCTGTAAACCTCTCAAATTAATTAAAGATATATTCACATCTGGTTGATACTTTTTACTGATTCAAGTATCTGGATCCTGTGTGACTATATTAATTGACCTGGAATGGAACTCCTCCCTTATACTTGGTTAATTAATTCTAGCTCAGAGATTTTTTTTTTTAAACCCAGAATTTGTTGTCTTGTATGTAGCCTGTGGTATTAGTGATAAAGGAGAGTGGGGGCTCAGTAGAAATTTTGATTACACAGAATCTTTAGGCAGGAGTAAAAAAAAAAATATTCCTCAAAAATGACTGTTTTGGTACTGATTAAATATAGCAGTGACACACTAGTAGCTATAAGTCTTAAACTGGAAATGCTAAAACTCTGTTTTGTATGATGAAGGAATATTTCTTCTTTGAATAGGTGCAGTTGAATCCAGGCATAATTGGGAGTCCCAGAGATCTCAGTTATTTCCGAGGACCATGAAACAAAACTTTCCTTTTCCCTAGAATGAATGGTTTAAAAATGCTACAGGAGGATGGATTTGAAATTTGAATGACTGAAGAGACTGGATAGTGATCACAAGAGTGAACCATGTAAAGTATTTTGAAATAAGCTTGACTTAATAGCCTCAGACTAGGTCACGTTATTCCATCTGTTCAAATGATGTCATATGATTTCAGTTTTTCTTCCTGATCTTTTACAGGAAGCATCATGGTTTTATGGTTTTTGAATTTCATTTTGTTTTGTTTTAAAGTTGAAGTTTTTGGAGGCTCTTGGAAAGCATGCCATGGTTCTTTGCATAGCAGTATACATTTTGAGGCAGACAAAATCTCTGTGGAGGTGATCATGCCCTGGTGCATATAAAAGATGTGTTGAAAATGTTGTTTTTTTTTTTATCCTTTTTTTGTGGATAAAACAGTCTAAGTGTAAACCAAGAAGTTTGCTCTTTTTTCAACGATAATAATTAATTTTTCTCTTGTTTTGATTTGATATAATAGACCAGTTAGACATCTTGATGTTGCAAACCTCTCCCATTAAAGCTAAAATGTACACACCTTCAGCACTGTCATTATATATTTAAGATTGTTGTTGTGTGTGTGCCTTTTATGAACATAGGATAGGTCAGGACCGAGAGAGTTGTTTTGGAAAAGAACAAAGAAAGAGCGAAATGGTTTGGCTTTTTGCTTCAGTAAATGAAATATGCTGGCTGGATTGCAAGGGCCCCCCAGGGATTCTGCCCCTGTGACATAGACAGTCCTGGAATGAAACAAGCTTCTCCTGAGTGGATCAGAAAACCCTCAGGGGAGGTGATTTTGGGAGGTCAAAGAAGGAGTTTAACCTTAGAAGATACCCAGAATCCAAAACTTCTTAGTCTTCTGGGAACCTTTTGAATTTAATGATCTTTCTCTCTGACCTACAGCTTAACTATTGCCTTTTACATGAAGCCTTTACTATCCCTCAACAATCTTGTGCCTTCCTCCTCAAAATTGCGTTGTATTTTTTTATGCTTTGTATGTGTTATATATGCACATATTGACTCCTAATATTGAAACATTGATAATCAATATTCTTTTAGCAGCTACTACATGCCAGACAGCGTGCTAAGTGCTGATGATACAAAGTGGCCAAAGATAATCCTTGTCTCACTGAGCTCCTTTGTATCCCCACTACCTAGCACAGTTCCTGGCACATAATAGACAACTTTAAAAAGACTGTTAATGGATTGTTTCTAAGCACTGTATCTATTTCTGTGAATGTAGTGCCTATAGGCTGCATTCATACCAGTATGATTGCATGCTGTCCAGAATAAGAGTCTTGCTGTTCTTATCTGACCACATCTGTATTGTCAGGTTTGGGTCTGATTTCATACCTTTGAGGAAACACACTGACAAAGTAGAGCTTATACAGAGTACGTAGCCACAGTGGTGAGTGAGGGGCCTTGAAACTATGCTGATGGAAAGGTCGGTTGAAGAAAATGGTCATGTTTATCCTGGAAAAGTGAAGATTGAAGAAGGACATGGTTCTTGCCTTTAAATATTTGAAGTGTTGTCCTGTGCGAGAGGGATTAGGCTTACTTTGTTTGGCTCCAGAGGGCAGAGGTTGAGACTTCAGTCCAACACAAAGAACTTCCTGACAATCAGTTGTTATTGTTCAGTTGTTTCACTTGTGACCCCATATGGATTTTTTTGGTGCAAAGATACTGCAGGCGTTTGCCATTTCCTTCTCCAGCTCACTTTATAGATGAGAGAACTGAGGCAAACAGGGTTAAGTGACTTGCCCAGGGTCATACACCTAGTAAGTGGGAAGCTGGATTTGAACTCCTGAGGATGAGTCTTCCTGATCCCAAGCCCAGTGCTCTATCCGATGTACCACCTAGCTGCCCTCTAACAACAGGAGTAGCGCCCAAATGGAATGTTTTAGTATCTCCTGTCTGATTAGTGGCATCCTGTACCTTTGGTAGGCAAGAAAGCCCTCTTTCTCTAATTTGTTGGTTTAGACTGATATCTTCCTCCAGTAAGCTGCTGCCCTGAGGTTGTGAGCAGAACTGAAAGCATCCTGAAGCCCACATTTACCTCTTGAATTGGCTTATATTTCTTTCTATGGTTACTAAACCTAGAGCAGCAGATTGTTGACCTTGGATGTGGATAACTTGAAACTCACTCACCTTCACTCTTCTAAGTCCCTTTTCCTTAATCACAGTTTAGCCTGAATCTTCTTTTAATGTTTGCCAGAGTTCAAATTCAGCCTCAGACTCTTACCAGCTGGGTATGACCCTGGGCAAGTCACATAACCCTGTTTGCCTCAGTTTCTCATCTGTAAAATGAGCTTGGAAAGGAAATAACAAACCACTCTAGCACTTTGTCAAAAAAACAGACAAGCAGCCCCAAATGGGGTCGAAGATTGGGACATAACTGAGAAACAACTGAACAACAGTCTTCGAAAATGGAGCGGTTCTTGAATGAGTAAAGTCAAGGGGCCCTCTGCTGTCTGGTTCTTGTTTTTCCTCCCGTGCTCCTTATTTCTCCTTTCTCTGGATGGATGAAGGCAGGGTAATTTACCTGGATGAAGGAGGAGAGGCTCTGGCTAGAGGGGCTTCATGGGAGTGCAAGGGAGCATTTCAAAGATTTTTGAGTACAGGCTTGTTGAAATTTAAAGGGTGGGCATAATGAGAGCAAACCCAACTTGGAGCGAATTTGATGGCACAGTATACCACCTCATTTCCTTTCCATTTGACTTTTTTAAAGACAAATTTGTTTTCTCTATTCTGTAAACTCTGCCATCACTATGCAGATGTATGCACTGTTTACTGTATACTGGATTATAAGTAGAAAAAAAATCAGCTTGATATTTTAATATACATGAGCATGTACATTACTTGTAATCCTCTGATGATCAATCGACCTTAATGAAGGGGTAATCTTTTTACTTAACAAAGTCAACCTCTGTGTATGTGCTGTTGATTCTGTCCCTTCCCATCTCTCTCTCTCTCTCTCTCTCTCTCTCTCTCTCTCTCTCTCTCTCTCTCTCTCTCTCTCTTTCTCTGTCTCTTTCCCCCTCCCTTCCTCTCTCCCTCTCCCTTTCTTTTCCCCTTCTCTTTCCCTCTCCCCCTTGTCTGTCTCTGCACCTTGTATTTTTCTTCCCCATTTTGTCTCCCCCTTATTCCCCTATCTGTTCCCCTTATCTCTCTGCCCCCCTTAGCTCTCTATCCTCCCTTGTCTATTACCCCTTTTTCTGTCCTCCCTTCCCTTCCCTCCCTCCCATTGTCTATTACCTCTTATCTTTGATTTCCTGTTTTTCGGCTCTTCATATTTACTGGTTCCTTTTCTACTGCCTAAAAACACATCCAATTCATAACCCCTTCCCGGGCTCATCCTTGCCTCCACTTAATCTCCTTTCCCACCCTTCTAAACCCTTGTAGTCTGGCTTCTAGACTCATCATTCCCTCAAAATTGCTTCCTCCACAGTCAGCAATGATTTCTTAATTTCTAAATCTAACGTCAGTGTCTCAGTCCTCGTTCTTTTACTGTTTTGTAGCATTTCGTACCAAGGACCATTTCCTCTCCTCTCAGGTACTTCTCTCCTTCCTGGATTTCCTTGACATTTCACTGTCATGGTTCACCTCTTATCTGCCTGCTGATTTCTTCTCATTTTTTGGATCATCATCTGTGCCCCCTTCCCTGTGTATAGGCTCTGCCTTGGGCTCGCTTTTCTTTTCTTTTCTTCTAACACTGTTCTTTTGGAGACCGTGTTAGCTGTTAATGGTTTCAGTGATCACCTCTAAGAAGATGACTTGGAGATCTATTTCTCTAACCCTCATCTCTCTCCTGAGCTCCTTCCTATACCACAAAACTGCCTATTAGACTTTTCAAACTGACCATCTCATGGGCATCTCAAATTCGGCATGTCTGAAACAGAATTCATGATCTTTTCCCCAAATCCAGAGCAGCCCAGACCAGTGCAGGGCTTCCTAATGTTCCAATGGCCCTGCCCAGAACCCCACCCACCCACCTGGATTCTACCAGGATTGCCCTTCCTCACATCAGTGAATCCCACAGACCCCCACACCTTGGCATGCCGTGCTGTCATGCTTTATTGACCCTAGGTCTTTTCATTCACATTTTACCCAGACTCTCCTCTATGTATCATCTCTCCCAATTACAGTATGAGCTCTGTGAGCAGGGCTGCTTTGCTTTTTTATTTGTATTCACAGGCTTGACTCATAGTAAGTACTTAAAAATTTTTTTTTCTTTCATTCCAAAAGCCTCCTTCTTTTCCAAATATCCCTGGAGGACATCACCATTTTTCCATCTCCCAGGTTCCCAGGGTAGGTGTCCTCCCCATAGGACTGTACTCCTGGAGAGCAGGGATTGCTTTACTTGTCCTAGCACATTATTTTGTATATAGTAAGTGCTTAATAAATGCTTCCAGAAATGCTTCATTTATTAGTTATCCTTGACTTGTTACTCACTTTACCCCACATATTTGATTCGTTGTCATGTTTTGTCTTTCTTCTCTCTACTACATGTCTTGCATTGTTGCTTCCTCCTCTCCGCTCACACCCGGTCCAGGCCCTTTTCACCTGTCCCACTTTACCTTTCAGCTGAGCTATTTCATTAGGCTTTTAATTGGTCTTCCTACCTCATCTCTCAGGAGTGAGTTGTTCCTCACCATGACTGACAGAGATTTTCTTAGTGCACAATTCTGATCATGTCACATACCCTTCTGCCAACACACACACACACAGACACAGAGATAGACACACAGACACAGACACACAGACACAGAGACAGACACAGAGACACACAGACAGACACACAGACACAGAGACAGACACACAGACAGACAGAGACACACGGACACACAGACACACACACACACACACACACACACACACACACACACACACACACACACACACACACACACACACACACACACCTCTCTCTCTCTCGGTGCTCTCGATTTTCTCAAATACTAATTCCTGCTTAGTATTTTATAGCCTTCACAAGTGACCTAACCCTAAACCCCTCAAAACTGCACCAGCCTGGATTGCCCCTTGGCTCACCGCTGCCTCTTAGAATTCCTTTTTGCTTTAAAGCTCAGCTGGCTACTTCCCTCCCCTACTTTCATCTTCTCTCCCACTCTCTCTCCCCTCTCCTTTCCTCCTCTTCTTTTTCTCTCCCTCACTTTCTCCCCTATTCTTTCTTTCTCCTCTCCTCTTCCTTCTCTCTCTAATTTCACTCTCTCCCCTCTTCCCCCTCCCCTTTCCCTCCTGTCTTCTCTCTGTCTCCCTCTCTTCTCTCCTTCCCTTTCTCTCTCTCTTTGCCTCCTCTTTTTTCTCTATTCT
The DNA here is from genome assembly GCA_023548195.1 of Bettongia penicillata ogilbyi. Lineage (NCBI taxonomy): Eukaryota > Metazoa > Chordata > Mammalia > Diprotodontia > Potoroidae > Bettongia > Bettongia penicillata. The sequence goes on from JAJHZJ010000174.1 coordinate 5,933,378, forward strand.
CCCCCTTCCTCTCTCTCTTCTCTCTTCTTCCTCTCCTCTCTGCTCTTCCACTGTCCTCTTCCCTCTCTCTCAATTGAGTGATGGGGACGGGGGGTAGAAAAAAATAGATTTTATTAATTGAAAAAATTAATTAAAAAAAAGAAACAGGAAACCTGGACCAGTTCCCTACTGCTGGCACAGCATTCAGCTAGAGCTGTAGAAAATTATATCTGCCAGATCTTTCCTCCAAATGTAGCCATTGATCAGAACGGCCTTAAGTAAAGTGACAACATGAATCGAATGGCTACTATTTGTAGAGCTCCATCTATACTAGATGTTCCTGAGACAAGGCAAGGAACATCCCTTTGCCGCATTTAGCTTACCACCTAAAAGAGATCATAGTGCAGTACAGGACAGACACGTTAGAAACAGTTTGATGTTCTCACCTTTCATTTGTGGTCTATCCCCTTAACAGACAGCCTATTCAAAACACGCCTTTATTCTTATTCTCTTGGTACTTTATCTTAAGGACTTTTGATGTTCTTGTTTTTGCATCTCCAGTGCCTTGTGCATAATAAATGCTTGTAGAAAAGAATTTAATTATGGGGTTCTGTAAAGTCTTAATATTTCATGCATGCAGATTTATCTCTTTGACTAGATTTGTAAGCTTCTTCAGGTTAGGGAACTGCCTTTCATTTCTTTTCTGTTCTTACCCCAGGATCCCCACCCAAGTCTCCAAAGTGCTCAGTGCATATACAGTAGTTGGATATATAGTACATACCTCTATTAAGCAGTTTTGGCTAATCCCAATCCTATCTTCTCACTGGGCAGGACTCACAAAGTCTGTGTTAGTCATCTGGGTATCTTTTACTCCTATTCCCTCGCACACTCCTTGGTGCCCCTCACGTAGCAGATTCTTAATAGCTCTTTGTCGAATTGGTGACAATACTGCCTGTTATTAGACTTAAAAATTAGACAGACTTAGGTAGGCCTTACTTAGCAGCCTCTTCCACACGATTCCTCCCTTCATTTCTCTTCTCCTGTGTGGAAAAATACAAGCCACCTGGAGCATATGAATGTACCCTGGGGTGGGGGAGTGGTGGTTGTAATAGTAATTTTTCATTTTCTCCTTTCTGATTCTCTTCCAGTGCCTCCCTCTCCTCTTTCACCTCCATACCTTCACCTTGCACTGTTTTGTTTCTGTTTTACTACTCCTGATTGTTCCGTAATTGCCCTGGGTTATCAATGCAAGACAGATCCCCCCAAATATCGCAGTAGTGCTGGAATTAAAAGGATTGTTGGCCTCTCTTCCAATTCTAAGATTCTTTGATTCCAAAGATGGTCACTTTTACTTTGATTGTCCAGATCTAGAGGGCTAGAGGATTGGAGCTTCTTGGAAGAGTATTAAATAGGAGATAGGAAAACCACCTGCCATGGCATCACAAAGCAAGTCCTTTATGATGGGTGGGTTGATAGGATATCAGTTGAAGCAAAGAGCTCACTTTCTAGAGCAGGTGAGCTTAACCCGATGTCTGTGAACTTTTTGAAAACTATTTTGATAACTATTTTAATATAATTAGTTTTCTGTCAGCTGGTCAATAACCAGTTATTAAGTGCCTACAGTGTGCCAAGCATTGTGCTAAGTGCTGAGGATGGAAGGGAAAGAGAGTGTCCTTAAGGGGGGCTCAAGGGGAAACCACATGCAAACAACCATTTTTATCTGTATCTATAGATATATCTATATCTATTTTACATCTATAGATATAACTACTTATATAGTATATTATATATTGATTTTGTGCATTCAAAAATATTCTGAGAAGAGGGCGGATAGATTCCACCAGGCTGCTAAAAAGGTCCATGACATAAAACTGGTTAAGGGTTCCTGTTGTCCCTTGTAAGTTCGATTCAGTAAATATTTATTAAGCATCTACTAGGTGTTGGGCATTGTGCTAAGCACTCGAGATGTAAAAAAGAGGCAAAGGACAATCCCTCCCCTGAAGGAGTTTGTAGTCTAACATGTGCAGGACAGTGAGATAGGTAACGGGAGATGAGAAGAGGGGCCAACCTATTCTGCAGGGCAGCTAATACAAATGGATAAGGCTGCCTCATCCCTGCTGAATCTGCCAGTGACTTTGACCAGCCTTTATAAATGTCACATTATTCTGATCAATCTTAGAGATGTTAATTTTTTCAGGCACTCAGACACCCTCTTTATCTTTATCTTGTCCATAGGTTGCTGGTAGGAGCCCCTCGAGCCAAAGCTTTTCCGCTACAGAAAGCCAACCGGACAGGAGGCCTGTACAGCTGTGACATCACATCCCAGGAACCTTGCCAACGCATTGAATTTGATAACTATGGTAAGTTCCTCCTGACTTTATTTAGACAAATACAGATTCTGGAGGTCTTATGGGGAGGAATCACCCTAGAGTGTAGTGACTTTATTGTGAATTTCTCATTCTTCTTCCTTTAACTCTTTCTATAATGGATTATCAAGGTCTAGGTTGAAAGAGGGCCCACTTTGGAATTAAAGGACCCTGGTTCAGATCTCGCTTCTGCATTCACTGGTCACCCAGTCTCTTTGGACATCTGTTTCCTTCTCTATAAATGGAGGTGTTTGGGCTCGGTGACCTCTAAGTGCTTTTCCAGCTCCAAGGGGGAATAAAACATTTTTGTACAAGTGTCATGAACAGTTCTACATGTTCATGGTCTGTTTATAACATTTTCTTTCAGAAATAATAAGCTTCTGAATCTCAGTGAGATATTTTAAAAGTGCTACTTTTATTGCTTCTATCCTAACAAGAATTGCCTGTTAATTAAAAAAAAAAGAAAAAGAAAAAGAAAAAAAAAAAAAAATCCCTTTTCACTAATAAAGTGTGCTGATGCTGCCACCTATTGACAAAATGAGGTACTGCATAAAACCATTGAGAATGCATTCATGGCAGAGAGAAAAACAAGAGTTTGCATTTTATTCTCAGCAATCAACTCTTTGATATGAAAAATATTTGGATAAGATCTCTTTCCTAAGGTGAAAGTTGAAAACATGTTTAGCATTCTAGATGATTGGTTAGAAACTTGTCAACAGTAGTAATAAATAATAAATCTCTCATTCATGCAGTGCTTTGAAGTGCAAAACGCTTCACTTTCATTGCCTCCTTTGATGCTTCTGGTGGCCTTGTGAGGCACATGGGTTGCCATCATCATTTTACAAATGAAGAAGCGTGACCTGCCACAAATTAATAAGGATCACACAGTTAATAAGTATCTGCCAGAATTTGAAATGCAGCTTTTTCTGATTCCCCAAGGCCAGCATTCCCTTCACCATCTCATACTGCCTTTTCATCTGGAGCCATAGGGGGTGAGATGCTGCTCATGTGCACTGCCCTCTAACACCCGTAGCACAGTGGATGGAGTATGGGGCCTGGAGTCAGGAAGACCTGAATTCAAATGTGGCCTCAGACACTTAGGAGCTGTGTCATCCTGGGCAAATCACCTAACCCTGCCCACCTCAGTTTCCTCATCTGTCAAATGAACTGGAGAAGGAATGGCAAACTACTCTAGGATCTTTGCCAGGAAAACCTCAAATGGGGTCATGAAGAGACAGATATGACTAAAAACAGCAAAACGGTAGCTTTTCAGCGATGCCCTGCCAGGAGACTTTCAGACAGTTGTCCTTGAAATGTTTAGCAGCCCTGCTCTTGTAAAGTTTTATCCAGACTGTTAACTACACCTACAATCTCTGCACACTTTTTACAGTGTGAACAAAAGGACATAGGTTCCTTCCACTTGCAGTTGTTGTAAATTTTCCTAGATTGTAGAATCGTTAACTCTCGTCTTTGTGTATCAGTGATTAAAATGAATACTGTTGCCTTCTTGGGGAAAAATGTTGAGACCGATGGGTGGGCTTGTACAAAACTCCATAGTGGGTTACACTTGGAAGTGGAGTTAGAACTCACTAGTACTTAAATGTTGTTTCCCACTTAACTTTTGTACTTCGCTTGAGCAGAGCTTAGATTTCAAGTCCCTGATTAGCTTAAATAATGAAGATTCCTTATGTCAGTGTGTGTCAAGGCCTTGTGATTTGTGAGTTGATATGGAAAACTTCCACTATCTCGTGATAGCCTTGGAGAGTTGTCTGAGGCTTAGACAGGTTGAGTGACTTGCCCGTGGTCATAACGGCTGGTATCTATCAGAGGCAGAAATTGAAGAGACATCTTCAGACCCAAAATTCAGAATTCTCTCTGCTACAGTATGTTGCCTCAGTAGAAAATGATTCACTAGTTAAAAATAAAATAGAAATGAAGAGGAAGGTCGTTCTGGGTTGTTAAATGTAATTCTTAAAAACATTTTAGGGATTTCTAAAATGTATTATAAATAATTAATGTCAAATCAGCCAACATCCATTAAATGCTTATTGTATACCAAACATATGTTAAGTACTGGGCATGCAAAAACCAACCCTTACTTACAAGAAGTTCACAAATCATTGGGGGAGACAGCGTGAAAATACAGTGTTAGCAAAAGGAAAAAAAGTGAATTGAGGTCTTTTCTACTTGAGTAAAGAGAAGTGTGTTATTTATTACTCATTATTATACACTTCTACTGGTGTTCTTTGACTAGATATCTTGGGCTGAGAAGCACCGCTTTTTGCTGTCTTGGCTACAAGTTGGATTAAGAAACACTTGTGCTTGTAACCTCCAGGAACAAGGGACAGTCATGTGCAGAGGTGAAATGTTACCTCTTGCCATCATTAGGAAGCATTTGTTAACAAGTTTTTGTACAGAAGGATTTTTGGTTGATCTCTTTATTTACCTTGGCTTTAAAGTGGCATTAATATCTTTTGGTATTTGTGTTGACTATCAAAAGGTAGGAGAAAGGGCTAACTGGCAATGATACGGTATTATATATTTCAAAACTACATGGGGCAGCTAGATGGTGCAGTGGATGGAGCCCTGGCTCTGGAGTGTGGAGCACCTGAATTCAAATTCAGCCTCAGACACTTACCAGCTGTGTGACCCTGGACAAGTCACCTAACCCTGATTACTTCCCCTCTCCCCACAAAAAAAGAGCTAGAGTTCTTCACTTTCCATAACAAATGATGAACTCATTCATTTTAGAAAAATGAAATAATTAAAAACAAAATGAGCAGAATCAAGAGAACATTGTATTCAGTGATAGCAACAATGTTCTAAGAACATCTTTGAGCAGCTAAGTCATTTTGACTATTATAAATACCCAGATTAACTGCAAAGGACCTATGAAGGAAGATACTATCTGTATCCAGAGAAAGGACTAATAAATAGAAGCATGTGTATATGTATGTGTGTACACATGTGTGTCTGAAGGTAGCCCTCTCTAGGGTAGGGGGAGGGGAGAGAAGACATTTACGTGATAAATTTATTATGTGTTTTAAAAGAATAGCCATTGTACATAATAAATTTGTAGTTTCACGTGCAATCGTCATTTTATTATTCTACTAAGTTATAGAAATGTTTGTTTTTTTTATAAATTAAAAACAAAATAAAAATGTATGAAATATTCTTAAAAATCCTTACAAATAACTATCAGTTTGTCCAAGGTTGATAATAGTATCTATGTATCTCTGGGTAAGATCCGAGGACAGAGAGTTACTATTTTTTTTTTAAAGAAGTAAGCAGATATTTTTCATTCATGTTCTCAGACTCCAAAATGCTAATGATGTGTAATTATCTTTTTATATCATAGCTGACCCTAGTTCCGAGAGTAAGGAAGACCAGTGGATGGGTGTCACTGTCCAGAGTCAGGGACCAGGGGGAAAGGTGGTGGTAAGTACTGAGAATCAGAGGTTTAAGGGACCAATTGTTTTAGACTTTGCTACCAATGACTATAATAAGCAGTGGAAGTGTTTATTCTTTGACATATTCTGAAATAGGCTTGTCTTGCCTTTTAAAAAAATTACAGGAGTAGCTAGATGGCTCAGTGGATAGAGCACTGGCCCTGGAGTCAGGATGACCTGAGTTCATATCTGTGACACTTAGTAGCTATGTGACCCTGGGCAAATTACTTAACTCTGATTGCCTCCAAAAAATGTTGCATACAAATTATAAACAGTTAAAATAAATTTATTAATCTTAAGTGTATGTCAGACATGCTAAATATACATGATATTTTAAAACCACAAGAGTTGATTATAAAGTAAATTTGCAATTCACATGGATAAGTTGAAACACAAGGTGGCATATTGGATAGATGGCCAGCCTTGGAATCAGGAAGACCTGTGTTGGCATCCCACCTCTGATACAGACTAGCTGTGTGACTATGTGCAAGCTACTTAAACCCAGGACTACAGGAGACATTCTAATACTCCTCACCTGAAGTTAACCTTCACTGATAAAATCATGGGACTGGACTTAAAAAAACAAAAAATTAGTATGAATCCTCATAGGTTGGTTCACTGTTGTATATTTGTACAAATTAACATTTTTTGTGAAGAGGAATAAGGGGCATTTTAAGAAGCAAAAGATTCTGTTAATTTAGTTTTTTTTGGAGGAGGGGAGCAGAAGAAATGAAGAAGGATATAGTTAATGAAATTTATAAGTGTTTTCATTGGTTTTCAGTACATGTCTCATGGAATCCTGGAGGTTGTTGTGGATTTTATAATATTGGAAAATAGAGAGTATTAGCTTTTTAGACTATATATTCTTTCCCTCTTTTTAGAATAACACACACAGTAAATGAGAAACAGTGTTATATAGTGAGGAGGAAGCAGGCCTTAGCATCAAGATACCTAGGTTCCATGGCCTTCCTTTGCCATTCTTACTGCATGATTTCTAGGCAAATCATTTAACTTTTGAGGGCCCTAGGCATCTTTGTAAGTTGCAGAAGAGTTGTTGATCTCCTTGGTAGAGGGATTCCCCTCCCTAGGAGTACTGTATACCAATGGTTTATGTTTATGCAACATTCTCTGTAATAAATTCATACACATACACATGCATATGTATATACTAATGTATACATTTACACATGTAAGTGAATATACATACATATGTGTGTATAAACATATGTAAATATATTTCAAACATCAGTGCATTGGGTATATGTGCAAATGTAGCAAAATTTTCTTTTTTTCCAGAACATAAAATTACTTCTGGTTACAAATTTGTTAGTATTGAGTTGATTAAAAAAGAAGAAAATAAGACATTTTCTTAGTTTTTGTAAGTTTTGGTAATAAATTGAGGTATTTGCCATTTCTTCATTGCATTTTGGGAATTAGCACCTAACAATTGTACTTGGAACTTCCCCTAACAATTGTACTTGGAACTTCCCCTGAGGTGAAAACTACAAGTGTTTGAGTAGCTAGAAGTTAGCTAGTTGTCATCTCACCAAGTAACTGGGAGATACCTTTTCATCAGATCCTGAAATGAAGAATGAATTACTAGGTCATATTATGTGACTGTTCTGTGCAGCTGACCCTCTTCAAAGCTTAGTTATGAGCTGTTTTTACAGATTAAATTGTACTTTTATCTCCTATGTCTCACAGACGTGTGCCCATCGGTATGAGAGAAGGCAACATGTTAACACCAAGCAGGAGTCTCGGGACATAATCGGGAGGTGCTATGTGTTGAGTCAGTCCCTTACCATTGAAGATGACATGGATGGCGGAGACTGGAGTTTTTGTGACGGCCGATTGAGAGGCCATGAGAAATTTGGTTCCTGTCAGCAAGGTGTCTCTGCAACTTTTACTAAAGATTTCCATTACATTGTTTTTGGAGCCCCAGGCACTTATAATTGGAAAGGTAAGAGAACCTGTCTCCTTGCAGATAGACATTATTATTCTCCTAAGAGCCATGGGAAAGACTGTGGGTGTCAAGGAACCTGTGTATCCTTTTCATGAAATACACAATTATCTATAAAAAAAAGAAGTTTCTTTTAACCAGTATTGAATTGAAAATAAATGATTAGTTGTAGTAAGTAAGAAAGATAGGGAAAAGGTAGGAGAACATATCTATGTCAGTATCAATATCTATCTCTTTATGTGTGTATATATTTATATTTATATTGTGTATATATGTACATTCATTGAGAGTTTTTACTTTTGCCAAAGAATTTTTACTCTTCCAGTTTTAATTTTGGGCACAAAACCCCATGTCTTGAAGCTGGAATGGTCATTATCTATAAAACTCACCTTGAGGATTCAAATTATTTTAACTGCTGCCATGACCCTTACAGTGAGGATTACGTTTGTCTAAAGGGGTACTTTATTACTATATAACAAATGGAGAAATTTTCTAAAAATAGTACTAAGAATGATCTGTAGGAAGAAGGCAATGGAAGACTTTGGAAAAAAACAATGTCAAAAATCTCTAATAGTTTTTAGCATCTAATAAAGAAGGGTAGATTTTAGCAGTCTATAATATGGCTGTAGGGAAGGAGAAGCTCAAATAAGGGAGAGGTTTTATTTATGCAGCTGCAAGGGGCAGGTAACATAAAAGAGCAAAAATATCACCATACTTTTTAAAAAAAATATCAGAATATCTGAACTAGACCAAAAAGAATAAACAAGACACCCCCTTCCTGAAGAATATAGCATGGAAAAAGCAAGAGTAAGTTGAAATAAAATATCCTAATTTTTTTTTCTGCCTCTAAGTTATGTGATTTAAAGGGAAAGGTTTATAATCTCACATTTACACTCTTGAATTTTTTAAGTTCATCTTTATTTCTTTTTTATTTGCTGTTTTCTATTATATGTAAGCAAATATGTGATACATGGAAATAATAATTTTCTTTGCAATGTGACTATAATGGTTACCACTGTCCAGTTTGATATCTGTTACTCTTAATAGGAATCTTAATAGGCAATAAATGTTTTTTCCTCAAGTCATTATCTCTAAGGATCAAGAAAAGTTAAGAGGTGACAGGTGAAGGCATAAAACTTCATTATAGTGGCTGTTACTCTGGTTGCATCTTTTCCTAGGATGTCATATTCTTGCAATATGGTAAAGCAGTCAGTTCAGTTGATATCAGTTGAATTAGGAGATGCTGAGATGATCTTCAAGGAAAAGCGTGGTTTGGGGAGACAGGGAGGCAGTCAGGTAATTTCGTCCACAGGTATTAATTGAGAGTAATATTAAAAAGTTTTGCTGCTATAATAAAAATAATTTTATCTGACATTGAAAGTGTAGAAAACAAATGAATGACTGACTTCTAACTCATATCAAGAAGAAACTTCTCTGATTAAAAAAATAAGAAGAATTTTATTTACTTTCTCTAGGAAAATAGCTTTTAAAGTTTCCTTCTTTCTTCTGGGGCCTTTTCAGGACTTAATTCCTGTTAAAAATGGTTCTTATGAATACTGTCCTCTGATAAATTTCACAATTACACTTTTACTTAATCTGCCCACGGGACTCCTTGACAAAAGGTGTAATCTCTCAGCATGTCTCCTGTGCCTGCCCCATGGGTCAGACCATGTTGAAAAAATATTTAGAGATTTTAAATGATTTCTCTTGAGCAAACTTATTGCTATTAACTACAAGAGGATGGTTCTTTCAGTTTTTGTGGAAAAGGGGGGACTCAAAGCAGGGAGTATTTTAGAAGTAGCAATGGATTTGAAGGCAGTAGCTTTGGGTTGGTGCCCCCAGTTCTGCCAAATTCTTGCCTGGTAACCTTGAACAAGTTCCTTAATTTCTTTGACCTCATTTTTTTCAGCTATAAAATGTTCATAATAATATCTTTCCTTCTTACCTCGCAGGAATAGCATGAAGATAACTTATGGAAAACCATTCTAGACCATAAAGTGCTGTGTAACTGTCAGATCTTGTTGTGTAAACCTTGACGTAAAAGCAGAGATAAGATGGGCTTGGAGTTTGGTTTTATTTCTGTGACTTTTTTTTTGTTTTTTGTTTTTTTGCAGGAGTAGCAGCAGAGGGTTTGAGTGTGTGATATGAAATTCTGCTTTTAAAATTAAATATATATAGTTTTTAAAAGTCATGACTTGGTTATATCTTCTAGGGAATTAAAAACAAATTTTGACTTTTAACATCACAGTAAAGAAATTAAATTGTTTTTGGCTTGTTTATGGAGGAAGTTTTTGTCAATTTCTCATATACATACATATATTTTACAGTTTTTATAGCAAGCATCATGTTTTCATCTTGTTTCATGACATCATAGAGATTTCATCAAGATTCAAGGCATCTATTTTTTTTAAACTATTACAATCTCAATTTCCTTGACTCTTTAGAATTTACATGGATGACAGTAATATTCTTTTCACCCTAGTTAATTATGATTCATTTCTTCATTATTCTCTCTTAACTTCTTACTCTCCTTTCAACTCTGCTCTTTTCTCTTCAGTGATCACATGGAAAATGTGTTAGGAACCATTTATTTTCTTTTGGTTCGTCTTCATTCCCTTTTTTTTGTTTTTGCCATTTCATTCCTTCAGGAATTGTTCGTGCAGAGCAAAAGAATAACACTTTTTTTGACATGAATATCTTTGAAGATGGGCCGTACGAAGTTGGTGGTGAGACTGACCATGATGAGAGTCTAGTTCCTGTGCCAGCTAACAGTTATTTAGGTAGGAATAAGTATAGATAGCAAACATTTCCAGACCACTTTGTGACTATATGACAGTCCTGTGTCCCTCTCTCAAAAGCTTTGTTCTCCAAATCTTGGAAACTCAGAACTTCAAGGTTTGTTAGATTCTGCCTAATAAAAACCAGAGTGAAAGGTATTTGCCTCTACCTGCTTTGTTTTGGCAATGGAATTCTACCTGACTTCAGATTACTTAAAGAGAATAATAATGCCAATTTTTGCCCAAACTAGTACCCTCCCTGCCCCTTTCTTGGTATGGGATGTGGCCCTCTGCTTTGTACTTAGAAAGAGGGCATCATATGCACTGGTGGCATTTAACTGTGGGCCATACTGACCTGGAAAAAAAGGGTAACGGATATGAAATTCCATGTGGAGTTCTAACCTCCTTTAGGAAAGTATTCTTAAGAATTTCATTATGTTTGGCAGTACTGAATGAAGTGGTAAAGACCTTATATTCCTTATTTTGTGATTTGGAATCATTCTCTAAAAGGTAAGCATGATCCAGACCACCTGGGGTCCTGGCTTGTGGCGTTTGTTTTCTAGCTTGAGCTTAACTGCTGGAGCTATGATGGAGACTTACAAAAATGGTGATTAAGTGTCAATCCCTTAATGCCTAAGGCTTCTTGGTGTTACTGATGACTATTGTAAATTATTCGAGTGCACTATGGAAATTCTAAATAGGATTTAAAAACCTCTAATTCTTCGTGTAAATTAAGAACAATTACTGTGGTTTTCATGGCAAAAACATCCAAAACTAAGCTGAGGAATTTGTGTCAAACAAAAGAAGAGAAAGTACTTAGATAGAACTGATAAAAAGTCCTCCTCGGTGTTATAGATATAACACTGGGTTTGACATGAGAAGATTTGAGAATGAATCTTGACTTTACTGCTTGGTATTGGTGTAATCTGGGGCAACTCCTGTTGCCCAACCTTTCGTCTTTGCTTTCCTACCTGTAAAATGAAGAAGCCAGACCACCAATTCAGTCCTATGATCCTACTGCAAATAAGGAAGCTTGAAGGAGAGTATTAATTATGGCCGGAAATTTTAGAAAATTACCTTCTGTAAAAATTTTTAGCTTTAACTTTATAGACGTATGACACATCCAATAAGGAATTACAAAATGAAAGGGAAAAAGAAAGCTTCTGTCCTGAAGGCCGCACTGTTTATTTGCAACTAAAAGACCGAATTAAGGAACCAGGAAAGACAAAAGACAAATCAGATGGAAGACTGGTCAAAGAAAGAACTGATGAAGATGAAGGTCAAGTGAAAATGCCTCAAAAGTTGAAACTGTGGGAGCATCGAGGGCTACTACCAATGCGAATTCGAGACTTTGGAATTTATGAGTCACCATTTTGCACCTCTGCATTGATTAACAATGGGATGGAAAAGGAAGGCTGCTGTAAATGGTTTATACTCCTTCCCACTATGAATCATGCCCACACTCATAATACTTTTCAAGTTAAACATTGATGTTAGAGCACACACATTTGAGTATGTTCCGATGGACCACTCCCACCTTTTATTTTTAAAGTCAGTTTTATTTGGAAATCTGTGCAACATGGGAAATACTAAGTGGGTTGGCCGAAATTGACCTTTGTTTTAGCTTTTAATTCAATAAAACAGCAAACATTTGTTAATCAATCAGTCAGGCCTATATTAAGAATTTACCATATGCCAGGCACTGTTCTAAATAATGGGGATGCAAAGAAAAGGTAAAAACCCCTGCCCTGAAGGAGCTTATGTTCCCCTAAATGTTTTGACCACAGGTTTGCTGACATTTCTAAATACTTGCACCTCTCTGTCACATTGCCTTTGCCTCCTTTTGAATGAATAATCATTGCATGCAATGAAAAAACTCAACCTCCATGGGTCCAGCTTTGCTGAAAGTCAAATCATGCCATCTTGTGCATGCAAAAGGATGTATATATTATGTATGGCTCTCCTTATGGCATAGCTTAGAACCCTAGTGTTACACTCATTCCAGTGCTATCATGAAAATGAGCCTGTAGTTATAAGCTGCATAAATGCTTTATGATTCAAGCTATGTAAATGCTAAACAGATTAGATATTTCTCTTTTGAAATCTTTGATATCCCTAGAAATTAGGGAGAGTGATAGTTCTTATCACTTTTTTTCCTCTTACTGGTATGTCAGGGCTTCAACAGTGGAACAAGAAAACAAACACGTTGGTTACATTTTTTTGGCTATCTGTAGATAATTATTGCTTGATTGAAGCACTTTCTTGCTTACTATTTCTTGTAAGTAAAGGGATAGGTGTCCGAGGTATGAGGAGGTGACCCCACAACTTGGGCGTCCATTGGCTTCTGTCGTATCTTTGGTTATCTAAAAAGAGACACAACTGTTATCACCCTGTTTACCAAATATAATTGCTTTTTCTTTGATTTCCTCCCCATGTGTGTATACAGGCCTTCTCTTTTTGACCAGTGTTTCCTATACAGATCCTGATCAGTTTGTTTATAAAACACAGCCCCCCAGTGTAAGGGCCGACAAATCTCCTGATGTGATGATGAATAGCTACCTAGGTCTGTGACCCCGGAGATGATGACAAGTAAATTGTCTTTGTCATTTTTTTTAAAAAATAAATCCACCTTGATTTACATGCCAGCATTTTTTTTTTTAAGTCTCACTCCATTTCAAATAAAACCACAATAAAAAGCATTTAATAGCAGGGATTCAGCCCTTGAACCACTTTCAGAGATGGACTGATAATGGAACATTCCAGTCAAAACTTCTTGTAGCTTTCCTGCTTATCATATTTTAAAGTCAGTTCCTAATTTGAGAATTGGAACAATAGTGGTGAAAGTTTCCACAGGTTAAAGGAAATAAAGAGGCTAAGCTGATACTTTTCTGCATTTGCTGTGCTTTTGTATAGGATTCATTTCTCTATTTGAATGGTTCAATATTGGCATTTATGCTCCAGACCTGACCAAATCAATTCCCCCTCCTCAGCTACTCTCCTTCTCCCCCCCCCCACACACACTATGTATATGTGTGTATACGTATACCTACATATATAAATACATCTATGTAGGTATATGTATACACACACACGCACACATTTATACACATGTATATGTGTGTCTACGCACACACATATATGTATATATGCATATACACATGTGTGTTTCAGTACTTACATTCCACTAATAGGTTCTAGCAAACAATATGAAATGATTAGGTTCAGGTCCTTGTTAGATGTGTCCTCTGAAAATTTTGATGAAAAATTACAACTTATTCATCTCTGTTGTTGATACCAACTTCTCAAATTTTTTTAATATTACATTTTATTTTTTAATAGTATTTCATTTTTGCCAATTACATGAAAAGATAGTTTTCAACATTCATTTTTCATAAGATTTTGAGTTTCAGATTTTTCTTACTCTCTTCCCCAAGAGAGCAAGCAATCTAATATACATTATACGTGTGCAGTCATGTTAAACATATTTCCACATTAATCATGTTGTGAAAGAAGAATCAAAATATAAAGGAAAAAGAAAAGAAAATAGTGTGCTTCAATCTGCATTCAGACTCCATAGTTCTTTCTCTGGATATGGATGGCATTTTCTATCATGCAATTTCTGAAATACTACATAACCTCATCAGCATTACATCGTGCTTTTCTTTTGCATGTGCATAACCAAGAACCAAATCTCTTTGAAACATCTCTGTGCTATCTATTGCGTATTAAAGATTTCTCTTTGATTGATTACAGAATAGATTGAATATAGAAGATATATCAATGCATCAAAACCTTATCATTGCATTATATAGTGTGGAATGGTAAAACCCAACTTACTGCATGGATTCAGCTCTGCTGAAAGTCAACTCATGCCCTGTGTGTGTATACACCAAGATGTTCTCTGTTATGTTACAGCATATCCTATAATCCAAGCATTGCACTTATCATCATTAAAATGAACTAAATTGTATAAATTCTTCATACTCTGTAAAATGCTAATCAGAGTAGATATTTTCTTTTTGAAGTCTTTAATATGCTTAGAAAGCACTGATAGTTCTTATTTTTTTTTAACTTGGATGCCAAAGCTCTTGGCTCTGTAGTTCCTTTACCAAAGTGGATGGGGTTGGGGGGTGGGGCAGGGAGGAGGTGATGGTAGTGGAAACACGAGTGACATACGCCTTTCCTGTCATAGAAAGTTGTTGTGATGTTCTGTATCTCTGTCTTGCTTTCCTAGGTTTTTCACTGGACTCTGGAAAAGGTATTATCTCTAAAGATGACATCACTTTTGTGTCTGGTGCACCAAGAGCCAACCATAGTGGAGCTGTGGTTCTCCTAAAGAGAGACATGAAATCTGCACATCTTTTTACTGAGTATCTATTTGAAGGAGAAGGACTGGCCTCCTCGTTTGGTTATGATGTGGCAGTAGTGGACCTCAACAGAGATGGGTAAGCATTTCTCAGTAGAACTAGCTTATTTTATTACCACTTTTATATTGAAAAGCATTCATTGCTTACTGGTTCTTAGGAGCTGAAGATAACTTTGCACATAGATTGTTTTGTTTTGTTGTGTTTTATTCTTTCTGTTAAGGATTTTCTTAGTTCTGCTGACAGGTTTTTACTAAGCTCCCTATTTTCTTCATTATTTCTTTTATTTGGAGAAAATGCACATGATAACTGTGAGCATCATTACATTTGTCTGTGTTTTGCAATATGGCTTTTATATTAAATATCGACTGACCCGCCATATGTTTTAGGGCTGCCTAATTTTCTAATGACCTTATGACTTACACTGCTGCATGATTTAAAAAAATAAATAAATAAAACTAAAAACTTCAAAGTAGCTCAACATGTCAGCCTTTGCAGATGTTCTATGACACTAGGTGGGTTGTTTATAACCAGTGGTTGGAATATTCCAAATATTCTGGAGAAAGGAGGATTTGGAATGGAGAAGGAGAACAGTGGGCAGGCTTTCAGCACTCAGGCCACCGTATCGAGAACCCCATCTCAGTGTACAATTATATTGAACTTGCTCTTGGCCTAAACTAACCCTAGTAGGACTTATGATCTGTATTACTTAGTGTACGGTAGCCAGGAATGCAGTTTATCTTAATGGTACTGAGCGTCTCTATCAGAGTGTACTGTTGGCATCTCAGATTTAACTGAGGTATCCAAGCTAGAGCTCATTATCTACCCTTACACTCTAAAACCCTGTCTGTCTCTCTTTTAAACTCTATTTTTGTTGAGATTACCACCATCCTGTTGGGCATGCAAGTTTGTGCTTGACTTTTCTTTACCCCACAAATTCAATTTGCCATGTTCTTTAAGTCCTATCCCACCATTTCACATCCATCCCCTTCTCTCCATTTAACAAGACCACCACCCTCGTTCAGGCCACTCTCACATTCTACCCATCCTAGTATAATAACTTCCTAATTGGCATCCTTGCCTCTAGGGTGTCTCCTCTTAAATCACAACTACAAAAATAAACTGCTTAAAGGATAGGTCTGACCATGAAACTCCCCTGTATAAAAACTTTAGGTAACTCTAGGATTCAATGCAAATTCCTCAGCCTCACATAATAGGGTGCTGAACCTTCCTTTCTAACCTTATTTCTTACTACTTTTCTACTAGCCCCAGTCAGTTGATGAGCATTTTCTTGTGGTTGTCTCAGTCTCTTCCTGACCCCATTTGAGGTTTTCTTGGCAAAGATAACTGGAATAGTTGGCCATTTTCTTCTTTAACTCATTTTACAGAGGAGGAAACTGAGGCAATCAGGATTAAGTGACTTGCTGAGGGTCATACCGCTAGTAAGTGTCTGAAGTCAAATTTGAACTTGTCTTCCTGATATGGATTAAAGTGCTTACTCTATACAAAAGTTTAAAAAGTCCCTAGCCTCAAGGAATTCCCATTCTAATTAGGGAGATAATATATTAATAACTAGGTACTGTAAGATAGAGAATGCTTTAAAGGTAAAGTATAAGGATACTAGAAAGGTAAAAAGGGGTGAGATTATGAAAACCAATTAGAGGATTTGATATTTTATTCAGGTAGTGATAGAGAGCAATTGGAGTCTATTAAATTGGGAAGCAAGTAAGGTGGTCAGAATTGTGCTTTAAAGAAAATCCCTTAGGCAGCTGAGTGGGACTTTCTGTTCCATTTCCCATCTCTGTGCCTTAGCCCAATGTGGCCTCTGCACATGAATATTCTTTTTCTACCTAGAATCTTGGATCTTTTTCCCTCTTCTCGGAAGGAGAAGGACTCTGCTTAGATTCTGCCTCCTATAGGAAACCAATCTCCAGCAGTTTGGAATACTCTCACCTGCCTTACATTTCTTCGTATTTACCTATCTGAACATATGTCATATCCCCTGCATAGAAGGTAATCAATCATTAAAAATCAGCAGGTATTTGTGGAGTGCCTACTCTGTGCCTAGCACAGTGCTAGGCATTGGGGATACAATTATTACAGAGAATGAAACAATGCCTACTTACAGTATGGGATATGTAAGTAATGTATGACATACGTAAGCATATGCAGGATTAATATAAGGAGAATAAACATAAAGTATTTAAATAAAAGGTAGTTTAGGAGGGAAGGCCCTTAGCAGCTGTTGGGGATGGGCAGAGCCAGGAGGAGTCAGGAAAGACCATGGTGTTTGAGCTAGGCCTTGAAGGAAAAGGGGGCCTCCACATATGGTGGAGCTGAAGGAGTAATGCTGCAAGCGTGGAAGACGGCTCGTTCAAAGATACAGAGGTGGGAGATGGGGTAGTTACATGTGAGGGACAGAGAGAAGGCTAGTTTGTCTGGATTTCAAGTTTTGGGAAGGAGAGGAACGTTTACTGAGGTTGGAAATATGTTGTAGCCAAGTTCTGAACATGTTTCCGTTTTTTATCCTAGAGGCAGTAGGAAGGAAGTGCGTAGATAGTGAATAGGTTTTGGTCTGTAATGAATAGCTATCTTTTCCACATTGTAACGGTTAGGGACATGGTGCCCCTCACGATCGGCAAAATTCATGTAAGATTTTTTGGTCCTCCTTCATACTAGAGAAGTCTGAATTTTTTCCATTTTTTTATGGGTTATTGGTATTATATAATATTATATGTAAATTTTATACATTTCCGAGTTTCTGAATTTTTTCTTGTTTCATCTGCTGACCTTTGCATGTCATCTGCTGTTTTCACAAAATGCCTCCAAAATTCCCATTTAGTTTTTTTATGCCTGCATGTGATAACTTCAGAATCACAGTGGGAAAAGTTGTGTTGTGGAGGGGATAATTGTACTTTGGCAGTAGTGTATAGAGTGGATTGGAATTGTGGGAAACTTGAGGTCGGCAGACCAGTTAGGAGACTAGTATGATAATCCAGATGAGAGGTGATGAGGTCCTGAACTAAAGTGGTAGCTATGTGAGTTACGTGAAAGAAGGAATCAGATAAAAGAGGTGTTGTGAAGACAGAAATGACAGGAGTTGACAGTTTATTGGATATGTGGGATGAGGGACAGGAAGTTGTTGAGAATCGTGCTTGGGTTATGAACCTGGGAGGTTGGAAGGATGGTGTTACCTTTGACAGAAGTAGGGAACTTTGGAACAGCAGAGGGTTTGGGAGAAAGATAACGATTTCAGTTTCAGGGCATTTTAGTTCCATAAGAGTAGAGATTGTTTGATTTTTGATTTATATTCACGTGCATTGCAATTACATAAAAAGGTTTTGTTATGATCCAACACAGTTCCAAAGGACTCATGCCATCTACATCCAGAGAAGGCACTATGGAGCTTAAAGGCAGATTGAAGCATACTATTTTCACTTTTTTGTGTGTGTGGCTTTTTCCTTTAGTTCTGTTTCTTCTTTCCCGACATGACTAATGTGGAAATACGTTTGCTTGCCATTTTAGGGAGAGGGGAGGGAGGAAAAATTTGGAACTCAAAATCTTACAAAAAAATGAAGGTTGAAAACTACCTTTATATGTAATTGGGAAAAATAAAATACTATTACAAAAAAAAAGGTTTGTTATTGTATTTCTACGAATATTGACTATCTCATCAACTGGAGTTTAGATCCATGGAGGGCAAGGAATGTGTCATATATCTCTCAGAATCCTCCAAGCCCATCATAGTGCCAAAATACAATTTAAAAAATTCAAATCAAAAGACACTCTTTAAACATTTACTGAACACCTGGCATTCACTTTCCAAGGCTTTGCAATCTAGTTTCTAACCTTATCATGCCACTGAAATGTTTTTCTCCAAAATTGCCAATGCTCTTTTAGTGCCAAATCTATCATCTTTTCAGCCCTCATCCTTCTCAGACTCTGCTGCATTTCACCCTACTAACCACGCTTTCCTTCTGATTACTGTGCCCTCTCTTGGTTCCTTTAACACAGACCAATAATTGTCTCATTTTTTTCTATTCACGTAACCCTAACCACTACCTGTTGTTTCTGGGATAAAATAAAAACTCTTCTGTTTGCCTTGATTTGGGCTCTAACCAGTCTTTCCAGCCTCACTGAACATTCCTTCCCTTCTTGGACTCTATAGTTGGCTTGTCTTGAACCCTCTTCCTCCCACATTATTCTCCATCTCACATGTCCTGGGTTCTTCTCCCTCTACACTGCGTCTCTTGGAAACCTCATGACTGCCTATGCAAATGACTCTGAGATACGTATATATCCATCCCCATCCTCTCCTCTGATCTCCCCTGATCAAATTCTCCATCAGTTTCCCATATTCAGGCCTTTCCTTTTAATAATGCATTTCCTCAACTTCACCTCATAGAGGCCTTCTTTCAAGATATAGCCCAAGTGCTACTTTCTACATGATGCCTTTTTGGATCTTTTCCCTCAACAACCCTAGGGCCTATTGCTAGTGCCTTCCCTTCCCAATTACCTTTATTTAACAATTTTTGTTTGTATTTTTGGGGCAGCCAGGTCATGCAGTGGATAAAGTGCTGGACCCAGAGTCAGGAAGACTTATCATCTTCCTGAGTTCAAATCTGACCTCAGATTCTTATGAGCTGTGTGTCCCTGGGCAAGTTACTTCACCCTGTTTGCCTTAGTTTCCTCTTCTGTAAAATGGGCTGGAGAAGGAAATGGCAAACCACTCTAGTATCTTTGCAAAGAAAATCCCAAATGGGGATCACAAAAAGTCAAGACATGTTTAAAACAGCTAAACAATAATAGGTACATTAAACATGTCTTTGTCTTGCTCATTAGAATGGAAGCTTTTTGTAAGCAGGAATTGTTCCATTCATTGTATTTAAATCAGTTCCTGGCACATATTAGGTATTTGCTGATTGACTCCCAAGATGGTGGGTTACGTCTAGTGAAAAAACCAGGAAAGCAAAATGGAGATATGTGACTACCATATCATCGCATCAGTTCTTCATTACAGGAAAAACTTATGGCATTGGAATTTCCACTCCATTCACCTTCTCCCAGCCTTTCCATTCTCTTCCTATCCACATATTCCTGATGCCTAAGTAAAAGAAAAAATAAATGATAAGAACTATCAGTTATTTCTAGGGATATTAAAGACTTCCAAAGGAACATATCTAGTCCAGTTATCATTTACATCCTTTCTAGGAGTTGGGGGGTGCAATTCTCAGGGGATTTTGATCAAACCAAGACTCCCAAATCCTCTTCCCCATGGATTAAGACACCAGGAAGGGACTCAGTATGAGAGTTAACCCATGACCAAAATTTCCTATCCTATACACTATCCACCTTTTCATATATCTCAAGAATTGGACCAGATTCTTAAGTGTGGACCAAAGCAGGAGGATCTCCTGCTTCCCCTGAAGCAAAAGTACTCCTTTGGTAGACCATTTCTTCCAGAGAGAGTCTTCAGTATTTGATGACTAGAGTGATTTAGGACTCACCTTTCTCTGTGCTGATGATGACAAGTGCATTTCAGCACTATGGACAGGAGTCTTATAACCCTCAACTTTCAAGCATTTTGACCTAATGATGTCCAATTCTTCCCCTTATTATATTTGAAGCTGGCAAGACATTGTTATTGGAGCACCACAGTATTTTGATAGAGATGGAGAAGTTGGGGGTGCTGTGTATGTCTACATTAATCAACAAGGCAAATGGAATAATGTCAAGCCAATTCGTCTAAATGGAACCAAAGATTCTATGTTTGGCATTGCGGTTGAAAACATTGGGGATGTTAATCAAGATGGATATCCAGGTGAGACCATGGATGACAAAACGCTGATGGTCTGAATGTTGAAATGACTTCTAGTAATGAGTACGTCTAAAACCTTATAAAAATGCTTGTTTATGACCTGTGGAAATGCAAATGCCTGTCAAACTGTTATGTCTTCAACAGATATTGCAGTTGGAGCACCTTACGATGATTTTGGGAAGGTTTTTATCTATCATGGCTCTCCAAGTGGAATAAATACCAAACCCACACAGGTGATTCAATATCGTTGACCACTTATTTCAGATTCAGTTTTGTGCTACAATATAAAATTTACAGATCTAAATTGAATTTCTTTTCACCTTTAACACTGGGAAACATCTGGGGAATTTGCTTCTGGAGACAAACTCCATGATCTATTCATTTTAATTTTGAAATATTTTAAATAAACAGCAAGAGATCAGAGTAATCCCAAGTGAAGAATAGTTTTAACTATTCAGCCTTTCTATATTTTACAAAGTAACCCTCTGAACTAGGATTTCTTTGTACAGCCATGCTAAATGCATATCCACCAAGGTGGAATGAAGTGGAGAATTATTGCAATTACCTGGATGATTCAAGCCCTCAAAACTGCTATTAAGGAAAATGAGAGCTTTTTAAAAAAATTGAATTATCCAGATTAGCTTTGTACATGGAACAAGCTAATCAGATAATTACACACTTCTCTTGTGTAGATGCAACATAAATTGGAAACCTTGGATGAACTAAAATACTTGAACTTTGGGAGTATAAATTGGGGGGGCTTGGAGATGAACTTTAAAGGAACATGAGTTGAAAGAAATTTTGTATTTCTTTTTTCAAAACATGGCTAAAAAGTTCATTTGAATAATCTAATATTCTGTTCCCACTTCTCATTTTAGGTTCTGGAGGGTAAATCTCGATATTTTGGCTACTCAATTGCTGGAAATATGGATCTTGATAAAAATTCCTATCCTGATGTCGCTGTTGGATCACTCTCTGATTCAGTGTCAGTTTTCAGGTACATATGTGTCTTTGATTAATCGTACAAATCTACATTTTAATGACATATTTAGAACGATAATTTAGATTGAAATTTCAAAAGCTTGGTGTCTGTGCTGTAAAGGCACATTTTTAAAAAACTAATTTTGAAGATATTCTTTGGCTTTGAGAATTATTTAGAAGAAAAACCAAAAAATAATTTTCTAATACAGTAAGAGTTGCAGTACTTCAGCAGTCTGCTATTTCATTACCATGGAAACACTCCATGGATGAGCTCCCAGTCCACTTGTAAATTATGAGCTTTTTTTGCATCATAGACCCTGAAGCCAATCGACCTCTTCTCAGAATAATGTATTTCAATAATTGAAGAAAATGCCAAATGTCAGTTAGAGGTACAGTGGATAGAGTGTTAGACCTGGAGCCAGGGAGACTCATCAGTTCAAATCTGGCCTCAGCTGTGTGATCCTGGGCAAGTCACTTAACCCTGTTTACCCCAGTTTCCCTATCTATAAAATGAGGTGGAAAAGGAAATGGCAAACCACTCAGTATTTTTGCCAAGAAAAACCCAAATGGGGTCATGACTGAAAAACAGCAAAAATAAAGATTCCTTTTTTCCCTATACAAGATCATAGACTTCCAAAAATATATCCATAGACCCTCAGGTTAAGAACACTTGTGGAAGATGGTCTTAGAGAACTGTTGTAGCCAAGCCTAGTAAATGAGCCCAGGCTGATCTTTAAACAAGAAACAGTCAGTCAGCTCCAATGGCTCCCTATTATCTCTATGATCCTATGTTTGACTTTGACATCCCTTCCTTACCTGACCCTTTCCTACCTTTCCAGGCTTTTTATGTTTTATCCCAATTTCTCCTCCTCCACATGTACCCTATAACATTCTAGTACCATCGGCCTTGCTGTTCCTTATAGCATTCTGTCTCCTGATTCTTCATGTTTTCTTACTGACTTCCCCCACGTCTAGGATGCTCTCTCCTTGCCTCCGCCTCTGGGCTTCCCTAACTTAGTAAAAGGCTCAGTATAATAGTCCCATTCCCCTCCTTCTCATCTTCCCTTTCTCCCCCAAGTGCTAGTGCCTTCCCTCTGAGATTACCTCGCATTTGCACCATCTATATATTATATGTCTATAGTTGTTTGTGTGGTATCTCTTCCATTAGAGTGTGAGTTTGTTGAGGGTGGAGAATGCATTTTTGCCTTTCCTTGTATCCTCAGAACTTAACATGTAAGAGGCACATTGTCAGTGCCTCTTGTTGAACTTAGCCTTTATCTAAAGTATGGTAGAATGTGCTCTACTTACCTAGCCCTGAGAACCCATGGCCAGCTCCCTGCCATGCTCAGGTGTCAGAAGAGTGCTTTAGTAGAGGTCTGTAGCAAAATCTGAGTCATTTTAGATTAATTAGGGGAAAGAGCACCTTAAAAAATTAATATGTTTTCTTAATTAAAGAATATTTTTCAAGAAATGTAGTGGAAAGCCTTGGCTATACAGAAAATAGCTTCCTTGACCTGTCAGCTTTCAGAATGGCCTCAGACTTGGAAGTGGGTGCATACATTCACACACCCAAACACTCACACATACACACACACACACACACACACACACACACACACAAACACACACCCAGCCTAATTATTTACAAGTGAAGAAGCAGCTCCTCCCCAAGCATTTGGCAGCTAAGGAACACCTCTGGAGAAGAGGGAGAAAGACAAAAAAGACTGAAAAAAGAGAAGAAGAATGGAGGGAGGAGAGAAGTGATGGTGGTGGCCATGATTAGAAGTGGCCACGGGGGTGGTGAGTGGCAGACACCAGCAGTGATAAAGAGAAAGAGTGGCTCTGTAGTCTGGGAGAGCAAGCAGCCACCCACACCTCAGGACATCATCTCCAGGCTGGTGCGCTCGGCTGTCACAGTGAACGCACCTGTTCCCTCACCATCTCCACGGCTCAGCTGTGTTGTTTTCCCTGCTGTGATAATTGTAGATCTCTTCTTGTGACATGGATTCCAATCTTCCTCTAGAGGAATGGAAAGGGCAGAGGAATAAAAATTGTGCTAAGCACAAAAGAGAAAAACATGGACATCTGCTTATGTATTAAAAAGGATGAAAATAGGAAAATATTGATAGATCAGTATGGAGTGATATCCACCTTGTGTGATATTAGAGCTCCAAAAGAACAGCTGTTAAAATGATTTGTCCAAGAATTTAATTTCTTTTCTTTTTTAAGAAATCAGATCCTTGAAGCTAAAATTCCTATCATCAGTTACTTTCAACTTAAATTGCTTTTAACACTTCAAACACATTGTTGATCCATCAGACAGAGAGAGGTTGCATAGAAGAAACAAGGGAACCATAGCTTGTGGGCCACATCCAGCCCACATTTGGTTTTTTTATCCCTAGGCTATACTTTACCAACTTTTTTATATAATAAAAAGGTAATTAAATTTGGAGTCAGAAAACCTGAGTTCAAGGTCTGGCTCTTCTACTTAGTACTTGGGTGATTCGTGGTAAGTCACTTAGCCTGCCTGGGTCTCCCTATCCTCATCTGTAAAATATGGAGAGTGGGTGACCTCTAAGTCACCTTTAAGGCCTCTTCAGGTTCTAAGTCCTGGGATTCCAAACATCTCTGCTCTGTGGTGTACATCTGACCTTCACATGGCAAGGCCATTTGAGGAGGATGTTCAAGGGAGAGGCTAACAGAATTCTAAATGGGTTCTCTTCCAGATCTCGACCTGTGATCAACATCCTGAAAACAATCACAGTAACACCAAACAGAATTGATCTAAGACAGAAAATGGCCTGCGATGCCCCAAGTGGCATATGGTAAGATCAGTAGTTGGGTGCTGTGGGTTGCATGTCTGCTTCTTCCTGCTTTGGGAATGGTCAGCGCTGTCTGTCAGACTGGCTTTCTATTTGTATATATGTGTGTGTGCGCATGTGTGTGTGCTATATTGTGTTTTCCTGTGAATTTTAATTCCCTTTATTTGTATACTTGGATACTGCAACATTCCTCAAAATTCTACAAGTAAGATGTGCTGGGGCATGGAAAGAAGAAACCTTATATCATCTTTAGGTGGGAGCAGTGGATAGAGCTCTGGACCTGAAGCCAGGATAGACCTGAGTTCAAAACCTGCCTCAGACACTTACTAGCTGGGTGGCCCTGAGAAAATGACTTAATCCCTTTTTGCCTCACTTTCCTCAAATGTAAAATAAGGAAAGTTAACTAGTTTTAGAGGTAGCTGGGTGGTACCATGGATAGAGCACTGGGCCCAGAGCTAGGAAGACCTAAATTCAAATCCTACCTCAGACACTTATGTGTGACCCTGGGCAAGTCACTTAATCTCTATCTGCCTCAGTTTCCTCAGCTGTAATATAGGGATAATAATTGTACCTACCCTTCAGGGCTATTGTAAGGATAAAGTGAGGTAATATTTATAAGGTGTTTTGTAAACTTCAAAGTTCTATATAATTGTTAATTATCATTATTCTCTTAAACAGTCATCCTTTTTTGGAAAGAAAAAGTAATTTGGGGATATGTGAAAATTAAAGTTTTTCACTGATTTATACCACCATGATAAGACATTATTTAAGAATGATTTGCTTGATTTCATACAGCCTGAAGGTCAAGGCCTGTTTTGAATACACTGCCAAACCCAGTAATTACAACCCTGCAATATGTAAGTACCTGAGAATGTATATATGTATGGATTTTTAAAGATTTTTAAAGAAATTATCTCAAAGTTGAAAGATCTTCAAAAATTCTAGAAAAAAATAGAACTACGGCAAACAAAAGAAATAAGACTAAAATGCTTTTTATTAGAGACAGTGAAATGGGTTTAGATATGTCCCATGGCAAGTAATTTCTGTAGATGTCAGTTTCCTCATCCATAAAATGGGAATAATTATGCTCACCTCCCAGGGTTATTGTGATGATAAAGTGCTTTATACATATTATATCATTTTATAAACTTTTAAAGCACCTTATAAATATTATTATTATTATTATAGGAGCATACCTACTTGCCCCTCCTTCTTTAAAAAATACAACAGCACATATTCCAGAACTAAATAATAGAGAAAACCTTCACTGTAGAAATTCCATTTGTACCAGCATACTTTGGAGAATAACTGTTCCTATAACCATGCTCCTAGTTTCATGGCATACCAGGGAAGACTTTTCTTTCCAGTGCAAATTAGTGTGTGGAAAAGCTGGCTTTGGGGTTGTTGCTGTCCTGTGGAGGTGGCTAGAGTTAGGTAGATTCACCACGTCTACTCTCCTGCCTCCACCCCTTACAACACCCTGGGCTACTTATGGGGCACCTCCCCTTGCCCCACATTCTTTCATATCCTGAAGGACACCAACAGCATTGTTTCTTTTCCTTGCTCATCCATTAAAAGGGCATATATTCTATCTCCTAGAACAACCCAAGTTGACTTCTTCGACAAGGGTCTGACCATTTTAATGGTAAATTTTTGCTAATAAGATGTTAGAAGAATTTATGCTAGGTTGAAAGTTTCCTTTTTTGTGGCACATTTAGTTACTGAATTTGGTGCATGATTTAATAGGTGGTACACCTATTTTTTATTTGAAACACATAAGGCAAAGACAGGTGTTCGTGGTAACATGGCATTTTTTTATGAGCCTTGCAGTGAGGGACCTCCTTGGTTTGCTTCATAGTTCAGGGCAAATATGTCAGCGTTTAAAGCCAAATTAAATGGCTGTTAAACTCCCAAGGTGAAAAGATAGGAATATAAGAATTTTTGTACTGGGTCCAAATTCTGATTTGTCCAGTCTATTCCTTTCTTTTGATTAGATAGAGATACTAGGGACATAATTGTTCTCTAATACATCACTCTCAAAACGGTTTTATACACACACACATATACACATCTATAGGATATTCTAGTTTTCCTGAACAAATGCTATTGTGTACCTACCCTCCACTAAATCCACTTTAACTTGTCCTACCTTTAGGGGAGGGAGTAGGGAGGATAATTATTTGAGTAAATTTATTGGCTGTTGTGTAGAACAGTACCCTTCCTCTTCCCACCTTTTCCCCTCAAATTTACCTCTCTTAAGCTTCAAGGGATGTCCTCTGGTTCATTCTAGATTTTTGTGAAATTTGTGTTTGCCTAATGTACCAGATTACGTGCACTTTGATCACATCTTTCCTCTCAGCCTCTAGCCGTACAGATGAATTAATGAATGGATCAGCAAGCACTTACGAAATACCTCCTAGGTGCTGGGCCTGGGATAGGGATACAAAGACAAAAATGAAACAATCCCTGCTCTCAAGAGGTTTGCATGCTAACAAGAAAGACTACGTAAAGATAATTAGGCAGCCTTACTTGGCTTCTGTTCATTTCTCTGGATTATTTCCAGTTCTGTTAGGTCTTTGTCATTATCTTTTGGGTCTTGCATTGGGTAATGCAGGTCCAGGTGCGCTGTGACTTTGTGCAAAGGGCACGTACTGATTGGATTTTAATCTTATTTATAATATTCTCCTTAATACTGCTCAGCGTTCTCTTAGCCTACTTGCCAGATCTTAAGCTCACACATACAAGGAACAGCCTGCAATATATCCAATAGCTAGAATTTTTTCCAACCTACTTGCATTACTTTGTACTTACTTATTTGAAAACTCACAGATCCTCTGCTATTCTTTGGGAGGAAATTAGCTACTCCACCAAAAAAAAAAAAAACCACAACAAAAACTATTCCTTGACTGGTAATAGGAGGCAGAAAGGTACAGTGGAAAGAACACTTGGTTTGGAATCCCAACTATTATTTACTACCTGTGTGACCTTGTACAGGAGATATTACCTCATCATCTATAGAGGGGGTTGGACAACCAGTGTCAAAGATCCCTTCTTGTTTTAAACTGATGATCCTATGAGGAGAAATCTTGTTAAATTTTGTAAGCATTCTAGTAAGAAATTTTCAGGTCACATTTTGTGTAAAACGGAGGTCTAGTCTTCAAAGCACTTATTACTACCTCCCTGGAAATGAACTATTTTTTTATCTTTGGAAGAATGAAGTATGGTAGGTTTTCACCATATTTTATGAATTGTGTAAAGGACCTTGCGTTTGTATGATTAGTCTGTCAATCAAATATTTATCAAATGCCTACAATACAGAGATTTATTTTTATCTTTGTGTATTGTATTTGTAGATATGTACATATATTAACCTTTTTCAGGGCATACTCAAAGATTACCTACTATTCATGGGTATTCCATAATATTAAAAAAATTGCAAGTCAATTAGAAAAATGTTTGCAAACCTATAAAAATAAATGCATTTAATTGCCCCTCCTTGTATTAAAAAAATTCTGAGCTGGTGTGTGGCAAGGCGGTTTTTATTGCACAGGCCTTAAATGTAGTAATCCACTTACACAGACACTCATTATTTAGTTTTAATGAATCTTCTACTTGGCTTGCTCTCAAAAGGTCAGTTCAGAGGCAGTCTGAAAATCTTTTATGATGATATGAACTGTAGAATTTGGTACATAAATGGTTTTAATGCACCCAGACCCTTCCTGACTTTTTACTTTGAGGGGCACTCAGCTTGTAAGCCTTCATCTAGTTCATTTTAATGTTTGCAGGTCACTGATAAATGGATAATGTCAAGATTGTGGAGGGCCTTAAAATGGGAAGCATTCCATTTGGCAGCTCTGACATTTAGGAATTCTTCAGATGGACTCAGAAATGCCTACTGTTGAAACAATATGTCAGTGTCTCTAAATTTTGGTCTTGCCTGTCTGTGTAGAAGTAGTATCGGTTACAAGGAGAGAGTCACATAGTTGTGGGACTTGTGCGTGTGTGTTTGTGTACATATGTGTGTTTTAATACATAGAATTAATTATCATTATTTTTAACACATGATATGGCATAAGGAGCACTGGCCGGAGTCATTGGACTGAGGTTTAAAAATCCCACTCCTGCGATGCTTACAACCTCTCTGATCTTGGGCAAGTTATTTAATCTCTCTGGTCCTCAGTTTCTTCATCTGTAAAATTAGAAGATTAGAATAAATAGCTTCTGATGTCTCTATAAGGACAATTGGGTCCCCACCCCACCCCAAAAAGGCTCCTTTCCTGCCTGTGATTCATGGTATAACCTGGGCAAGTTACTTTACTTTCCCAGGTCTCAGTTTCTTTAAAATGAAGTGTTTGAATTCGTATTATTAATGCCTATAGCAATAGTAACTCATATTAATAATAACAATATTATTAAACCTAACTTACCTCTGAACTGTTTCTCTTTCTGGTCAGTTATCATGTATTGAGTAAATCTGAGCTAAGTGCTAGTAGTCAAAGAAACATAATAGAACAAATCTGCTGTTTGTGGGCAGGGTGGGTGGGAAATGTATCCTAAAGTCATATATAAATGCTGCTTCAACTCTCCATATCATGTAAGGAGGCAGTCTGGGTTCATATCCCATGCCTGGTGTTTATTATCTTATGTGACCTTGGGCAAATCAGTTTTAAAATTGGACCACAGTTTTATCAGCTGTAAAATGAGGGGTTTTTTTTGACTCTGAGGTTTCTTCTAGCTCTAGTTCTATAATTCTGTCTTTTAGAGGCTATATAAATGGAGATAATCAAATATTGATTTGTAACATTAATATCTTTTAGCTCAGAATTACTGTGTGTAGGAAACTTGATAATAGTGGCTTTTCATCATTATAAGAATGTTACACTGACAAAAGCACAGCACCATCTTTTAATTTTTTTTAGAGGTCGATTTCATCATCAGAAGGCTACTTCGTAACTAAATCTTTGTAAGAAAATGCAACCAGTATCACACTGTGGTGTTTTCTTCTGTTGTTTTGTTTTTCATCTTTTTTTAAAAAGCTCCCTGCTTGATAGCTTTAGGCAAGGGAAATAGTATTATTTCTACTTTTTGAAGAGCACTTTGACCCCTATTTCATCCTAGAATTCTGTGATTTGCTGTAATCATGCCAGCCACAAACAGAAAATGGTGCTGTGCAAGTTTGAATTGTTCTTGTGTGCCCTCACGTGGCTGGAGTTGAAATTCATTTATAAATCATTGGGTTTTGAATGTGTAAGTAAATTGTTAGTAGGAAATAGGAAAAAAATCACCTTTCCACATGGAGTGACAGGGCAGCCAGGAATTTTCCATCTTGGCAGATGGGAAAAAATGTTTTCCCACCAAAGTTCAAAAAGGAAAGGATTTTAAAAAGAACTAAAAATATACCTGTAGCAGATTATGCTTTTGAGTCAATAAATGTTTCATAGTGTCCGTTTACTTGTTGAATTTTCCTTAGCAATTGTGGGCACACTTGAAGCTGAAAGTCAGAGGAGGAAATCCGGATTATCATCAAGAGTTCATTTTCCAAATCAAGCTTCTGAACCTAAGTCTTCCCATGCCTTGACTCTGAAAGGGCAGAAGCAAAAAATGTGCATGGATAGAACACTTTGGCTGCAGGTAAGGGATTAAGGGCTTAAGCTTAGAGGGAGGGTCAAGATACTACATGAGTATTATTCTTATTTTATTTGAGGGGTTTTATAGTGGTGTGTACAGATTTTTTGAAGTAGGAAAGTAGAATACTTAAATTCAGAATTAAATACTCCTCAGAAGTGTGTCAGAATGTTACTGTTTCCAGGTTGTAAGTTATCCTTATTAGATGGCTCTGTTTTCCAGGAGAACATCAGAGATAAACTACGTCCCATTCCCATAACAGCTTCAGTGGAAATCCAAGAACCAAATTCACGGCGGCGAGTGAATTCACTTCCAGAACTTCTTCCAATTCTGAATTCAAATGAACCCAAAACGGTGACCTCAGAGGTAGGTTTGCCTGACCCTCCATCAGATGTCAGAAGTTTTTTCCTACAGTGTTAAACAGTGTAGTCTTCCTGAGGGGATAATTAGAATGTGTGATTAGGTTGAGAGGATGCTCCTTCGTATACATTTATTTTGTGACATATGCATGTGTTACATATTCAGCATATGTTACATGTTAAACTCAGCCAATCATAATCTAAGGAAATAATGATAGAAAAAAAATAATCTCTGGTTATACAGTACAAATAATTACCTACATTTTTTAGTAATTTGGAAAAATCACCATCTCATTGATCTCTCAAACAAAAGTCATATGCATATATATTAATATTTATGTACATGTTACCTATATACATTTACTCTAGCAGCTGATGTCTATTATTCACTCTGATCTCTAATAATCTAGAGACTAACAGAGATCGTAGATCCAGATATAGGTGTAAATATTGATAGATACATTAATGTGTGTGTGTATACATATATACATGCATACACTCTTGTTTGACATCATTGAAATGATGATTTCTTTCCTCTTTTCCTCTCCTCCCAAATTAGGAAAGCATGTAGGTAATTATTAGTAGTTTATAGGCTGAAATTATTTTTCTGTTGCAATTTTTTCATATAATAACCAGCTGAGTTTAGTATTTCTTTACAGTATACACTATATTTCTCCTGTTACAGTAGTATTCTCATACTGAATTATACTCATTTCTACCTTTGAAAAGTCATAAAACTACTCTTGGTTGGTCTGGTTCTTAGAATCAAGGGGCAAGTCTTACTCAGAAAAGGAAGTGATTACTTTAAGCTGTGATCAGCAAGATGAAATGGACACAGCATTAGATACTCAGTCATGTTATGTTAGAAGTGGAGACAGTTATAGTCCGAATCGTTAGAGATCCTGCACTAGGTTGGGAGTAGGACAGGGGAAGGGTTAGGAATTGGTATTATGCTGATTTCAAGAGGAGAGGATTCACTTATTCATGATTATGTTTCTCCCTGGCTGTCAGTAGGCCAGCTTACATTCATGCTATACACAGTCCCCCTGTGATCTCTTCTAGTCTTGGTGGATTTTTGGAGGCTACTTTCTCAGAGTGAATAGTAAAAGGTGTAAGATTTTATGAAACCAGAGGCAGTTAAATCTAAACTTCGTAAAATACCTTAGTGTATATAACTGCTTGAAATGGATATTTTTGTCATCTTTATGACCTCTTTCTAGCACATTCTGCCTTCTGGAAGAAGCCTCAGTGTAGCAGGTGAAACACAGAGGAAGAACACATTTTTGTTGTTGTTTTCAGTTGTGTCTGATTCTCGTGACCCCATTTGGGGTTTTCTTAGAAAGGATACTACAATGATTTGCCATTTTCTTCTCCAGCTCATTTTATAGATGGGGAAACTGAGGCAAACAGGGTGAAGTGACTTGCCAAGGCTCACACGGATATTAAATGTCTTAAGCCAGATTGGAACTCAGGAAGATGAGTCTTCCTGACTCTAGGTTGACATACTATCCACTCTACCACAAGACAACTTTAGCTATGATTTATTCTTATGTAATTGGGAAATAGTTATCAAAATGTAATTTACTACATCCTTCCAGACCCAGCTGGGAATTGGATATTTCACAAAGGGCTTGTATGCCTGTGGTTTCTCCAAAGGTGGAGGTTGTCATACCAGAAGGTGGATATTATAGAAGCCATTGATTTACTTAGCTTTCTGTGTTTTCCTTACTCATTTGGATGGAATTACCTTACTCATTTCTGGTTTTTCTCTAGGTCCAGTTCTTAAAAGAGGGATGCGGAAATGACAACATCTGTAATAGCAATCTGAAATTAGAGTACAGATTTTGTACGCGAGATGGCAACCAAGACAAATTTTCTTATTTACCAATGTAAGAATCCCTTTTGTAGCATTAGCATAAACTGTTATCATTTGACAAGAACTGTTTTGATGAGGAAGGATTTCAAGTGTCTTGAGAATGATCTTGTTATCGCTCTTTCTTTTTATAGTCACAATGGTGTTCCAGAACTTGTTCTTAAAGACCAGAAGGATATTGCTTTAGAAATAACAGTGACAAATAGCCCATCTGATCCCAGGAATCCTGCAAAAGATGGAGATGATGCCCATGAAGCCAAACTCGTTGCAACTTTTCCTGACACCTTAACTTATTCTGCATATAGAGAGTTGAAGGCTTATCCTGTGAGTATCTTTAAAGACAAAAAGGGAGAAAGAAAATGGGTGTGTGTATTTCATATGCATACATAAATCTTAAGCATTTGATATTTTGACCTTTTTCTTTTTTAACTTTCATAGGAAAAACAGTTGAGTTGTGCAGCCAATATAAATGGTTCCCAAGTGGACTGTGAACTTGGAAATCCCTTTAAGAGAAATTCCAGTGTGGGTGCTAACTTTTTTTCATTTTAGTATTTTAAAATGTCATTAAGATTTTGATAGACTGGTTTCATGTTAATTGGCATACACTTGTGTTTCTCTTTTCTAGGTTACTTTTTATTTGATTTTAAGTACCACAGAAGTCACCTTTGATAGCACAGACCTTGATGTGAATCTGAAGTTGGAAACGTAAGACTGCTTTTTCCCTCAGTATCATCATTTAGCCTTGCACCATGAATGTGTAGGCCCCTATGAATTGCCTATGATCTGACTCACGAAAGAAGTGTAATTATAATGAAAAAACTGTTAAAATAAAACCTCATTGTTTCCTTTTCACTCCAGAACAAGCAATCAAGATAATTTGGCTTCAATTACAGCTAAAGCTAAAGTGGTTATTGAACTGCTTTTGTCGGTCTCTGGGTAAGTGTTTGTATTTAGCATAACAAATCAATGTTTGAAAGAACCATTTACAATCTTTACTGAAACCCAGTGTTTTTTAATTTAACAGAGTTGCTAAACCTTCCCAGGTGTACTTTGGAGGTACTGTTGTTGGTGAGCGAGCTATGAAATCTGAAGATGAGATTGGAAACTTAATAGAATATGAATTCAGGGTGAGTTAGAGCAAATATGTGTAAGATATAGCGTTCATAAAAACAATTTCTTTTTTTAACTTGTCTTCCCATTGTCTACCAAATAAACTCCAGACTCCTTAGCCTGGCATTTGAGGCCCCTACAGCCTGACCTGTCCATCCGTATTTTCACATACCCTATACACATTATACACACTATTCACATTATCACATACCCTATACACAATATACAACTCTATGTACAATACAAGTGCAGTGCTGGCCTGAACTCAGGAAAACCTGAGTTCAAATCCAACCTCTGATATTTCATATTCTCTGTTTACCTCAATTTGCTAATCACAAAATGGGGATAACAGTAGCACCTACCTCAGAGAGGTGGTTTGAGGACCAAACGAGGTAACATTTGTAAAACACTTAGCACAGTGTTTGGTGCATGGAAGGCGCTATATACGCTTGCTATTTTTGTGGTTGTTCAGTATTTCAATAGGGTCTTACCCTATTTGGGGTTTTCTTGACAAAGGTACTGGAGTGGTTTCCCTCATCCTTCTGCAGCTCATTCCTCCATTCAGGAACTGAGGCAACTAGGCACCTTGTAATTATTTATACTAATGAAAATTTAAAAAAAAACCATTTTTTGGTTTTAGAAGGTAATATCTCTGTTTCTTTTAAATGGTTTATCTTCCTGTTTTTGTTTTACTTAAGAAATGTGAAACTGGGTTTATATTTTGTAAAACGTACTGACCACAGTGGGGAAGGAGGTTTGGAACGGTGTTGAATAACGCAGCAATGAAGTGATGAAAAATTCCCTCAGGACTAGCTAGCTACACACAACAGCAGATGATTAAATTGTCCAAATATCTGCTTGACTTTATCCGTATGACATTGAATCTTGCTGTAAAGTCATATGTAGATTTCCCTTTCCTGTGACTAAAAATCCTGAGCTCAGAAATATAGCAATTACATATACTAAAAACCTGCTATGACATGCCTTGTCTGTCACAGAAGTATCATTCCTGACCCGTGAGAGCCTCCACACAAGGAGATTCCAATGGGTATCTTCACATTTGAAGTTAATGGTGATGACCTGATTCCATAGACACGGATCAGGAAACCAGTGTGCTTTGCCCTTGTCCTCTGCATGAACAAACCTGGCCCCAGAATCTGTGCTTCTGACACCTCTCCGCTCTCATTCCATTTTTACATCGAATACTCTTGACATTTTTCCAACTGTTTATGAGTGGTAACTGCTGCTATAGATTTGCATTAAGAGAATTTACTTTGAGATTATGCATTTTTATTTCCCAACAGGTAATTAATTTAGGAAAACCTCTTAAAAATCTTGGCACAGCATCTCTAAACATTCAGTGGCCCAAAGAAATTAGCAATGGCAAATGGCTGCTTTATTTGATGAAAATAGAATCTAAAGGGTTGGAGCAAATAAACTGTGAGCCACAAGAAGAAATCAACTATCTGCGACTAAAGGTGTGTTAGTGAGGGTTTTTTCAGCTTATTATTTTTCTGGTGTCATTATGTCAGTGAAAAGGGAGAGGATTGCTTTGATACATTAACCACACTTTTTTGAGGAAATCAATAGAATGATAACCTTGCCTTTCCTCTTTCCTTGTATTTTCCTTCTAGTTATAAGTTACTAAGGAAGAGTGTGAAATTTTCAGGTTGAATACCTAATTTCAAAGGCTAGAGCTACCTTTACTTAATACTCATTCGAGGAAATGAAAACTTCTGAAATTTGATGGTCAATAATAGGATAAAATCTATTGAAAGCTGGAAAGATTTGGGAGGCATGATACTATGGTTGGTATTATGGTACAGTGAAAATAGAGCTGACCTAGTAGTCGGAAGAGCCCTGTGTTCTAATCCTGCCTTTTGACACTGACTAGCTTTGTGACCATGAGCAAGTCACTTATCTTCTTACGCATCAGTTGCTTATCAATAATATGGGGCTATGCTACTGGCAGTCTTTCCCTCACAGGGTTATTATGAAGATCAGATGAGATAATGTGCAGAAAGCCCTTTGCAAATCCTAATGGTGTTAAAGAAATGTCAGTAATTATAATGAATAATTCTTTAGTCAAGCTGGAGAGTTGGACAGGCACTTTCAGTTTTGCTTTACTTCAACTATATAAGCCAGAGATGTTTTGTAGTACAACTAATTGTTGGGCATTGAAAATGTCCTTTAGAGTCAATCACAAGTGTAGAGGCTTTTTTGTTGTTCTGGACCTGTGAGAAGGTAGTATGTTGTGATACAGAGAGTTGGCTTTAGTGTCTAGAAGACCTGCCTTCTAAGCCTGCCTCTGAAATGTACTCTCTACGTAACCCATAACATCTCAGCGCCCCTGGACATTTCTTAAGTTTCCAAGTAGGTGCTAATCTACATTAATAGAAGAAATTTCTTCCCTGGGAGTTCCCTACACCAGTGTGGTGATGGGCTATTTATGCTCTCACTGTTTCTTTGGAGAACTTGTTCTTTTTTCCAGCATGTATTTACGTAAGCTAGGGATGATCTGACGAGTCTTAAAGTCATTAAATGTCCAAAAGTTTAGATGATAAGAACTTTTGCTGGTTTGGTACATAAATTGTGGAGAAGGAATCTGTGTGTGACTGTAGCATAAAAATGTATATTTGAAATAATTTGGGGAGGGCTAAGTAATTAGGTCCAGATTGTATGGGCAAAAAAGAAAAGGAAGAACCACTTGATCACTTGAGAGCTTCCTGGTGAAATTTCTTCCCCTCCTTCAGGAATCTCCTCACAACTCAAGAAAGAAACGAGAAATTGCAGAGAAACAAACTGATGATGGCAGAAAATTTTCTTTATTTGCAGAAAGAAAATATCAGACACTTGTAAGTGTTCTTTAAGAGATTTGGCAGATTATTAGCATTCTTGGGTACACTACATTTCAACTTTTCAATTTTAATTTCTTTCTAGAACTGTAGCACAAATGTTAACTGTGTGAACATAAAATGTCCCCTACACGGTTTGGACAGTAAGGCTTCTGTTATATTACGGTCAAGGCTGTGGAACGGTACATTCCTAGAGGTATGGCCTCATGAAGGGACACTTGTTTGGAGAGAGATTTGCTTTCTCATATGGATCAATTGTTTCTTTAACGTGTGTACTGTCTTTTTCCCAAAACAGGAATATTCCAAGCTGAACTATTTAGATATTCTTCTTCAGGCTTCCATTAATGTTACTGCTGCTGCAGAGAATATTAAGGTCCCAAATGCAGGCACTCAGGTGAGTAGTTTCAGAATCATTTTGATCTTTTCCTGGGCTAGTTGGCAGTATTTTTCATAAAAGGGTAAACTCTTGTCTTTCATCATTCCTCTTTATGTATCTACCCTTAAAAAGATGTATGCATTCTAATAGAATTTTAGAGTCAGAATGAAACCTAGAAGTAATCCAAGTATTTGTAGAATGAGTTATAGAATAATTGAATTTCAGAGTTTAGAGGAGTTGCAAGGATTATCTGGGTCTGGTAATCTTAACATTTTTATAGGTCATGGACCCCTTCTCAGAATAAAGGTTTTAAATGCATCAAACTCAGGATTGCAAAGGAAGCCTATTATATTGAAATACTGTTGTACCAAGTTCATAGACCTCAGGTTAAATACACCGATCTAGGCCAATCCTCTCATTTTTTTAAGATGACAGATCCAGAATCTCATAAATGTGAATATTACCTCCTCTGGTGAATTTTGTAAGTCATTTTTTCTTCCTCATCTTATGTGATTCTTGTCCATTTTCTTCCATAGCACAGCTAAAAATCTCCAGATCTTCCCAAACAATCTAGAGCCTTACTCCAGGTCTTTTAATATTTTATGGTTGCAGGTGTAACAGACTGCCCATCTGTTAACCCTTCCAATCTATACATAACTGGCTTTACTCCTTCCACTTAAACAGGTCTTCAGTGACCTCTTTTTAAGTGAAAATAATCCTCTCTTCTAGTCCTCTTGAGTGAAAGTTATCATTGTACTCTGTAGCTTAATTCTAGGTTTATACTATGTAACTTACTTAGAACTACCATACATCTTTCTTTTGACCTTTGGGGTAATGAAAGGGAACATCTTGAGATCACTGATAGGGCTACACAGTTTCCTAAATGAAGTATAGTCTTCTGTCCTATACCTGTTCTGTCTTGCACCCATGTCCTTGTCTATCTGCTGTGTTTGTTTAAGGTTCTTGCACTGTGATTGACTAACTCAGTGGGCTGCCAAAGCTATTATATGTTGTAATCTGGGCAGTAAGCATATTTATTCTTTATCTACTTGGCTGTGTAGGGGCAACTAGTTAGTGCAGTGGATAGAGCACCACTGCAGGAGTCAGAAGGACCTGAGTTCAAATTTCACCTCAGACACATGACACTCACTAGTTGTGTGACCTTGGGTAAGTCACTTAACCCCAGTTGCCTCATCCCTGGGTCATGTCCAGTCATCCTGATGAATATCTGGTCACTGGATTCAGATGGCTCTGGAGGAGAAGTGAGGCTAGTGACCTGCACAGCCCTCCCTCACTCACAACAAAGTCAAGTGCAGGTCATGTCATCACTTCTCCGATATCATGGTCTTCTTCGGCAACCAAGGACAAACATGCACACTTGGCTGTGTGATGATTAGGCTCATCTTTTTTGAGAAGTGAAGTATCTCATTGAGCACAATTTCAGACATGAATAGTTAAGAGAACCTCAGTATCTCTAGGTAATCCCTCTTCCATTTTGACTACACACAGGACATTCTCCTAAATCAGAGCCACACTTTGGCAAGCGTATGTCTCTCTGTTTTATGTAACTGGTTTCATCTGTCAGGAAAGTGTTTCATGATCTTAACATTTGCATGCTAGAAACTTTGGAGAAGAATCTAAAAAGATGCATTTTACTCTACAGAGCCAAATAAGTACAAAAGTATCATGTCTTCATGAAATAGTTGAATCAAGTTGGGACTGTGACAATTTATTCGCTGTAGAAAATTGTATTTTAATGCCTCCAGTGATAGGGAGCTTATTACTACTCACAAGGAATCTTATTCCATTGTTGAATGGCTTTAATTATTATAAAATTCTTCCTTGTATTGAACCTAGGTTGATCTTTTTGTAGCTTCTAACCAGGATTATACTGGAATCAACTTGTATAGGCTTTCAAAAGCTGATTGTAAAATTTTCATTGTGAATAATTTATACTTCAGAAATCAGCAAATGCTACAAATCAGGATGTGATTTATTATTTTGCTGATTTTTTTAGATTTAAGAAGGTGATGAAGAAAGTGCTGATAATGCAGATTATCTTAAAATGGTGTTACATGTTTTCAGAGAGTTGATTGTTAAAGACTTACTAGCACAATATTGCTTCTATCCATCAATAATTTTTCTGCCTTCGATAGCAGAGGTTCCTCTATTCTTTTGGCAGTCAGATGAAGTCTTTGGATCCCTTTCCAGAAAAATATTTTTAAATGTACAAAACAAAATCCATAGGAATATAAAGGAAACCAATTATATTGAAATAATTATCCAAATATGAAAAGTTTCCAATTTCATAGACTCCGTGACCTCTCTCTGTAGTTCAGTTACTTTAGGTTAATATCCTTCACTCTGGAGTAATACAAAACATGCTTACTTCCTCATTCATGCAAATATTTGAAAACCGATGAGATTTCCTTTTTCTCAAAGGTAAATATTCCTAGTATTATTACTGATCAGGAATTCAGTTCAATAAACATTTATTTAAAACTTGCTATGTAGAGGCCATAAGTAGATCTGGAGTGGGAGGGAATACTGTATTTTCCTTTGTTCTTGGAGAAGACCGTGACATCAAGGTGATGACATGACTTGGAGTCGACTTGGAGTCGACTTGGATTTAAGTGAGGAAAGGCTGTGCAAGGTCACCAGCCTCACTTTCTCCTCCAGAACCATCTGAGTCCAGTGTGTTGACCCTTACTGGGACAGTGTCGTAAGAGAAAACAAACCTACCCAACAATGCACGAGTGCATTAGAGAAGGTATAAAAGTGTCACGTGAGGGACAGAGGGGAAGATCATCTTAATGGAGGAATGGGGACATCAGGGAAAGCTTCATGGATGAGATAACATTTGATTTGGGCTTTAAAGGATGGTCAGGAGTTTATCAGGCAAGGGGGTTAAGGAGGATATTGCTGGTGTAGGGAGCAGTATTGAAAGAACCAAGAGCCAGCGAGGATGCAGGTCAGTGTTGCTGATCAGATCTCAGATTTTCTCAATGCTGGGAGTTCCTGGAGAGGGAGTTCTTTGACCAGGGCAGAATCACAATTTAAAATCTGTTTCCCGGACCATTGAGAGGTGACATGAATTTTCCAGAATCATATAAGTGATTGGAAGTGGTGGATGAGGGACTCACATGTGGAGGGATCTTCCTCATTCCCTCCACCATGCTGCTTCCACCCAAAGAAAAGTATTTATGTATACCCACATCTCTCCTGACTTCCGTGCCTTCCATCACTCTTGGTGTCCTTCACTGCTACCTCTAAAGTGTAGGAAAGCTTCTTGTCCATGTACATTCTTTCTATCTAATTTAACAGTTCTTTCCTTTATTGAACTTTTAATTGGGAAAAAAAAGAGCTCAATCATTGTGAACTAAAGCTTTTTTAAGGCTGCCTATAGTGAAGAAAGTGGGATTGGAGAAGTAAACAAGAGTGGAATGTATTACACAGCTAATAGAGGGAAAAAAATTTTCCTTCAAAATTCCATAGACGGCCTTGCCTTAACTTCCTTTGGGGGCAAATCAGAGTGAGAATTGATCTCTCAAACCCTTGCTCTTTGCATTCCTTCACACAGCGTACACTTATCCTCACATGGTTTCTTCTGTCTCACAGGTCCGTGTTACAGTATTTCCTTCAAAGACAGTTGCCCAGTATTCTGGAGTGCCTTGGTGGATCATCCTTGTGGCTATCCTTGCTGGAATTTTGATGCTTGCTCTATTAGTATTTTTACTATGGAAGGTGGGTTTCATTTAGCATTTTTGTATGCATCTACTGGCTTTTAAAAGAGTGAGGCCAGCATGTTATAATTATCTGGATATTATGGAAAGTTTTGATGTATGAAGTTCAGCCACCTTAATATATAGCCTTAGAATACACAACTAAATGTTTTAGCAATACCAGATTCATCTTTCTGTTGTTTGAGACAGCAATGCTATTCCTTTGGGAAAAAAAACATCCTTAATTGCTGGCTACTGTAGTCTTGGCAAGTTTTAGCCAAGTCGCCCACTGCTCTAATGTGAAGTGACTATATGAGGTGAGCAAAACTTGGAATCAGTTTGAAAAAAAGTACCACCCTTACTTTCTATTCTAAACATAAGAGAAGTCCACATGGAAAGTTTTAATTTTGTTTTAACTGTAAAAACACCTTCCCCTTCCCCCCCTTCTGAAACCACTTTAGCACATTAAAACAAACATTTCCTCCTTATAACATGTACTCATCTTCATGTGATTTTCCAAGAGGATTTATATGTTATATATACATATCCTACATCTTATATGAGGATTGTATTTGTATGTGTACATACTTCCTACATGTGTCTTTTATGAGGAGTCTGCCTGCATATATATACTGCTGTTCCTGGAGGTTACAAGGTACAGACACGATTTTGTGGCTGGAGTTTTTATCATTACTGGTAATTCACAATTCTCTCACCTCATAGTACAATTTTATTGCTTTTTAGTCATTTTCAGTTATGTTCAATTCTTCATGACCCCATTCTGGAGTTTTCTTGGCAAAGATACTAGAGTACTTTGCCATTTTCTTCTTCAACTCATTTTACAGATGAGGAAACTGAGGCCAGCAAGGTTAAGTGACTTGTACAGGATCACATAGCTAGTAAGTGTCTGAAGTCACATTTGAACTCAGGTCTTTCAGACTTTGGTGCTCTGGCCATTGTGCTATCTAGCTACCCTCATTACAATAGAGAGTTACAAATTACAAATAGAGTTCAGAGTATAATGGGCTATACAGAACACTATTTCATCTTTCTGTTGTAATAAATGAGAACTATGTATCCTCCAACCCCTGCCACACTTGTTTCTTCCAAAGTGAAGTCATTCCTCAGACTTCTCCCAGAGGATGTGCTTGGAGTTCTTGTTATCCCAAGAGCTTTTAATTCACAGTGAATCTTAGACAGAGTCTGGTAGCTCAGTGTAGACCTTCTACTGCTCAAGAATAAGGTTTATGTAATTGTGTTTTTCATAGTCTGGGACAAGTCTAACCAGCCCATGCCAAAATAAAATCAAGAAAAATGAAGTCAAGAAAAAAGTGTTTTCGTGTTAGGGAGTGCCTAAGGATAGCTTTCAGATAGGCTATCCTATCTAAAGATAGGCTATCTAAAAATTGGTGTCATGGAAAGGTACTTAAAAGACATGACTTCTAGCCCCAGCACTCATAAACTACATATGTTGCTTTGGCTAAATCACATAATCTCTCTTTGCCTGAGTTTTCTTATTTGAAATATGATAGGGTTTGAATGGATAATTTTTAAGGTCCTTCCCTGATCTGCCATTCTATAACTCTTTTCTTTTAAATTTTTGTACAGAATACACATGACTTAAACTCATTATTTTATGGTTATTCCCATCATACTAAGGCCTTGATTTTCCTCCATTTGGATCCCCCAGACATGTGAATTCTTGGTGTGGGGAACATTTCTCCACCAGTTCAGATCAGCAACTCATATTTACTCACAGTATTAGAGAATTGCTTGGGACATCAGAAGATTAAGTGGACTTGCCCATGATCACAAAACTAGTATTTGTCATAATCAGGACTTCCTGACTCCAAGGGTGGCATTCTATCCACTAAGCTAGAGGTGTCAGACTCAGATAGAAAAGGGTTGGATCTGTGTATTGACTACTTAGAAAACCACAAATTAACATTACATATGTTGTATTTTTATTTATTTTGTTAAGCATTCCCCAGTTACATTTTAATCTGGTTTGGCCTTTGCTCTCAAGAGTTTGACCCTTCTGCCTTAGATCACACTGTCCCTTGATTAGCATGGATAATTGAGAGATTAGTAGGTGGTTTCACAAGCAAGCATACAT
The DNA here is from genome assembly GCA_023548195.1 of Bettongia penicillata ogilbyi. Lineage (NCBI taxonomy): Eukaryota > Metazoa > Chordata > Mammalia > Diprotodontia > Potoroidae > Bettongia > Bettongia penicillata. Next base: position 5,975,930 of record JAJHZJ010000174.1, read on the forward strand.
TTCCCAGTATCAACTAGGTATGTCTTTTCCTTCATAACATTTGTCAGCATAAGAAGTTAAATTCTCCAAAGGTCAGAGATCCATCAGGCCAAGCTATATTTCAAAGTATAATTTCAAGACCTTATGAACCAAGTATAAGTAAATAGACCAAGTTCTCCAGTTATATGAAGGAAATTACAGTGGAAAGTGGGATAATGCTTTTATACTCATTTAGAATGACCTAACCTAATTCACTTAAGTTTCTACCATTTGAGGGTTTCATGTTCATTCCAGAATTTGTGAAAATGACAGCAATCATTCTTTCACTGTGCTGTCTTCAAATTTGTATTGTAATTCACTCCATAAATCCCTAGGCCTCGAGTAGATGATGGTATTTGTTCTGCAGAATTTATTGTGAAAGGAGAAAAAAAAAACCTGAGAAACTCTTTTTCCTAGGATTTGTGCTAAGTCTCACTTCAGAGAATTCATTTCCTAACTTGTCTGAACAAACAGCATGGGTCAGCCTTTTGACCTTCCGCAGAAGGGCACAATGCACCTTCTAGATGAAACCAAAGCCACAGCTTGGCATGTTTAAGCCTTTTGTTTGGAGAAAATGCATTTTTCTTCTGAATAAATGAAATCCATTCCCTTCTGATAGGTTAACCCATCTTGGTTCTTTAGTTGTTGGAGTCATAACGGAAAATTCAGCAGAAGAAATAATATGTCCTGGAGGGATTAGGTTGAATGTTACCCCAAATATTTAGTGTGTTATCTTACCTACTTGCTGCTGAAATTGGTATCTTTGTAAATGGGTTATAAAAGTATTGGATCAAATACTGAGTTTTCTTTTGTTTGGCTGTTGTACATCAACATGTGAAATTGACTAAGTACCTTGCTTCCTTATAGTGTGGTTTCTTCAAGAGAAATAAGAAAGATCATTATGATGCCACATATCACAAGGCTGAGATCCATGCTCAGCCATCTGATAAAGAGAGGCTTACTTCTGATGCATAGTATTGAGCTACTTCTGTAATTGGTAATTGATGAATGTTTTTTCATTGCTAGCTATGGGACCTGCTGTGGTTGTGGTGGCTAATGTTATGGGAAAGAGCTTGCTGCATTCGTTTCATTAACAGATGAGTTTCCATGTATCACCATGTGCTTGCTTGCTTCTATTTATTTGCATTATTTGCATTTGAATGCTCACATGCTTTTAAAAAAAATTGTAGGAAAAATCCTTCAACTACAAGTATGATTTCCTCTCCCCTTTTATTCCAATACAAATAGTAGCAAAAATTTGAATCCTTATATACTCTTAAACAAAGAATACTCAAATCTCTATAACTTTTATAGCTTGCTTCTGTATGTGTATATATGTATATGTGTGTGTATATGTGTACACATGCATACATACATATGTACTCACTATTAGATGATAAGCAAAATTGGAGATTTCAAACATGTAAGAAATTGCTACTGATTTTTTTTTTGTTAGTCATGAAATTGTCTGTTGGCTGTCTTATTAACCTTTGTTGCATGCTGAAAACATGTTGTTTCTCTTGATGAAAAGGGTTTTTCATCATTTTAATTTTACCTTATTTTTTCATCATTATTATTTTAATCTACTTACATTAAGTGGAGGGGGGATTGACAGTTTGGAATAATTATGTTGTTCAGAAATCTTGTGCTGCTAAGATCAAGAGATGCAGCCTTGCTTTGCTGCAAACACAAGACAGGCCAAAGCCCATTTCAGCACATTACTACCAAAATTTCTCTAATGAGGATTTCAAGCTCTACGCACTAGTGGAATAATAAAAGATACAAAGAAATTTAAGTTTAACAAAGTAATTTAGACAGTTGACGGAGTTTATTGTAGTGTACTTGGACCTCTATATTATCTTTTTAGAGGTTTCATTTAAGTTTTTGGATTTCCTTTTACTTTTCTTATTTGTGGACCCATGAGAGAAGTTGAGTGTTTCCCTTTCTCTCTTTTTTTTTTTTTTGACGTCTTGGTAAACAGGGAAAGGGTGACATTTTCCCAACTTCCTGTTCCTTTCCATGGCTCAGTTTGCTACTCCATGCAAATTTCAATAGCATAGTACTTCTTTCATGCCATTGAATGTGATTAAATCACTACATTGTTTAAATGGGGTAATAGCTGTATTTTATGGTAGGTAGATACCACTGTGATGTGGTCTGAAATTATAAATCATGAAAAAAATGTGGTCAGCATAGAAGTAGCCTTGAGACAAAAGCCCTCATACCATTTTTTTTCCTTTTGCCATATTAATACTTAACGCATTTTTTACCATGGTATTTTAATATTATTATAATACCATTCAACATAAGCATTCTGTTTCTGTAGGTAGTTGCATAATAAGCAGTCTAATCTTTCATTCTAAATATCCTCATCATCCATCATCTAGCTTCATTTCTAAATTGGAAGACTCTTCCTTTACTACCACACTGCATTCCAAACAGTTTTTGATTCTGAAATAACCTAGAAAATTTCCATTCAGATTGCATCATCTTTCAACAGAGCAGGGTAGATACAGCTAAAGCATTTAATTCACGTAGCACTTTCAATGGAAGAGGCATCTTGTATTTTCCAAGAAAAACGAGGAGCCGTTCCAATGTGTTGTGAGTCCCATGGCAGCTCAAACAAACAAAAGGTTTAGGGAGTGTGTAATTCAGTTTAATGCTAGCACACGTTTACTTCATTATTTGCAAAGAAAAGGATTAACTTGCAGAGAGGTCAACATGTCCCATGCAACTGAGATGACATATAGCTCCTAGGAGATATGATAAAGCAATGAAGCTTTAAACGGGAAGCATAGGTAAGGTTTTTAAATATGCCAGTTACACCATACTGGTATATTCAAATACTGTCTTGCAAAATGTTTGTGTCTTAATATCAATTTATTTTGGCAAGGAAACCTTTTCTCTCTTTTTTTTCAGGCTTGATTTAGCTCCTAATCTATTTCCAAAATGTCCTTTATGCTGAAATGACTCCCCTAGTGTGATTTTAAAATGAGCTATAATTCAAATGTGATATTGTGATTATTTGTTAAATTGTAGAGGCATTTTCCCAGTAACTCTTAAATTGTTAGAACAGAGATGGGTTTCACTGTTGTAAAAAAAAGAATTTTTAATCTAAAGTCAACAGGTGAAAATGGACTTGGCCTCCAGTTGCAAAAGCTCTTCTTCTGTATTTTCACTCCATCACTCTCCCTTTCTCCAACCTCGGCCATTTTTCTTTTCAGTCATATGTGTTCCTTTCTTAAGGAAAATTATTTCTTTTCTCCCAAATGTGGGCATTACTTTAAAAGGAAAAAAAAACAACTTAGCTATTCCTACTTAGTAAAATTTTTTTTTTTTTTGCATTTTATAACTGAATATTTTTGTTCCCTTTTTCTGCCTCTTGTCTAGTGTGGATTCTTTAAGCGCTCCAGGTACGATGACAGCGTTCCCCGATACCATGCTGTAAGAATCCGGAAAGAGGAACGACAGATCAAAGATGAGAAATATAATGATGGCCTGGAAAAAAAACAGTGGATCACAAAATGGAATGAAGATGAAAGCTACTCCTAGGGGGAAAAACAACACACTCTCCAGACTGTTCTCTTGTTTTCCAACTCAGACATTTAAATGGATTTTAAAAGTTCTTTTGGTAACTGAGGATTGATTTCAGACTTACTACAGACAGTATGGACCTACAGTTTAAAACTGTGGATATTGTTACGTATCCCAAGGCTTTTATTTTGCACAGCTAAATTCAAAATGGACAGAATTGATTTTTTTTTAAACTGCCTTAATTTAAATATCCAGATTGCCTTTCATGTTGGTATGACTGACCTAACATGAGAAAGATTATGCTGGGTTGTACATCCTGTGAAATCTTCCCATTAGTATATTAGAAAGAAAGCCACCATCATCAGTCGAGCTGATATCTACTGGCATGTAGTAAGTTTCATAATTCTAGCATTGCCTTTCCAAACATTTTTTCCACTAGAATTGGAGAACTTTAAATCAACCATGGTTTAAGCTAAAGTACTGTCTTCAAGTAAATGTGCAATAGAAGGTGATGCTGCCATCCCACCATCTTGTTTTTAACCTCAGATTTGTGTGAATACTGTTCACACCAAATACATAGGTTATCATCTTCTTTTCTGGCTAACACATGCACGCGTGCACACACAAACACACACACACACAAACACAACAGGCTTGAATACTAGTTATATTTTTTTTGTATATATTTTAGCCCTGGTATTTATTTTTCTTACAAATGGTTTTGCCTTTCACTAACACATAGGCCAAAGACTATCTATACAATTTACCTTTCTTTGATTGGTTTAGGTGATCAGAGTTAGTACATAGGTGGTTAGTGGTTTTGATCTAAATCTTCCACTGCAAAAAGAAAATAATAATTCTTTATAAATATACCAGAGATATTTTTTTAATAACTTAAAACTTAACTATATTGTAGCATCTTCCCCTCTTCTGTCTTCCCACTCTCATTCTTTCTAAACTCCATCTAGATCTGGGTTTGTTTAAGAGATAGGACTTAACTTTTAAGATTATTTTGTCCTTACTGAACAGTAAGAATCCTTTTTTTTCTTTTTCTTCTTTTTTTTGTTTTGGGGGCATTTTATTTGCCCTCCAGCAACTATTTGCAGAACATCACACACATGCTTTAAGGAAGTCTTGGAGGAAATGGACCTGTTTGTCCCTCTTCCTCACTCCTCCAGATGCTCTCTGTTAATAGCACTTGGAAAAAGCCTAGGTGCATATGGTGGATCTGAACTGATCCAATTTGAGACTACTGAATGATGCTCTAATGTCTAAACAGTGATTTTATTTTTCAGGCATGATAGCATGACTTTTAATTTTGGGGTTACTATTAGAGCCATCAAAAAAGTGCATTGATGTTTTTTCTCCAACCTACATTCCCTGCGTGACTTTGTGATTATTAAAATAAGAACTTTACAATGCCTTCAAATTGCTTATTGCATTCTGCTGACATAATAGGGCAACTGCTGTGTTACATACATTGATTGTATCTTGAATAGGAATGGACATCATAAAATAGTTTATTTAAATATCATGTTCCAAAATATTAAGTTATATGGGGAGGGAAAGGAGGAAGGTGCTAATTAGTTTGAAACTAGTATAAGAAATGTCCAAAAGTACCAAATACCAAATGTGTACTTTCGTTGGTTTGGGGTATTTTTATTTTTACTTTTTAGGAACTACATGCCCTTAAAATTCTTATGCATTTCAAAGGTCTTCATTCATAAGAGACATTTACACTAATTGTATTTTGTTTACAATTTTAGTCTCAAAAAACTAGATAGCATCAGTGTTTAAAAATTCACTTTCTTGCCTGGATAACTCAAGATCCTAATGTACTGGCTTTATAAGCTGCTAAGAGCCTGCTTATGTTGGCAATGTTTGTAGACCTTTGCTATAAAAAATGAATGTCCTGAAGTTGGTGTAGTTTTCAACAACACAAAAAGAAAGAATGTTGTTGCAGTGTTAAATTTAGAATTATTCAAAATGTCATCTCAAGTCTAGTCACTGGTCTGTTTGCATTTGATCAATTTTTATAGTAACTAACGTGAAATCATTCCCAGATGAGAACGTACCTGTGGATATTTGTATAAAAGTGTGAAATAAAATTTTTTTTATAAAGTACTTACTGTTTAGTCATTGTCATGAGGCCCACTCTAGTATTGTAACATAGCAAACATCTGTGAGAGAGTCTTAATTGCCATACTTTCTGTCTACATGAAACCATCTATTTTTAGATCTTATATAAGATTTATGAAATAGCATGAGTTATTTAATTACTTTTAACATACAAAATCATCTGAAAGTTGTCCAAATATGATTTTTACTAGTTTTTAATATAAATGAGTAAACACTCAAAAGGCTATATAAAATTTATAATTAATAAGAAAATTTGGATAGTTTAAACAGCTTCTTTAAAATTGACAATGGTATACCTATTTTATGTGAGTCTATGCAAATGAAGGAAGCAATCCTGGTTTTTTCCCCCTAGTCTACACTATTTGCCAGGTCCTTAGGATATTCTAAGTCTGACAGTTACTACTTGGGCTCCAGTTTCCTCACATGTAATATGAAGATGTTGCACCAGAAAACCTCAAAGACGACCAAGCTCTAAATCTATGATTCTGTCCACATTAATTTTGGACGATGATGTGATAATGTCTTTACCAGATTGAAAAGGTGAAGTTATTTGAAGTAATCAAGAAGGCATTTTTCCTTTGGCTGTTGATAAATTTTAGAATATTTTTCTTTCTTAGTGAATGAAAAGCCTAAGAGATTACATACATAGAAGAACATCTGCAGAATGGATGCTGATTCTGGGCCACGTTGTGTAATAGAAAAAAGACTGGACTTGGAGTCAAAACACCTGAGTGCTTGTTCTAATACTACTGATTATGTCATTGCCATTTAACCTCAGTCTCAATTTGTCCGTCTCTAATATGGGATAGCTAGGTGGTACAGTGGATAGAGTGATGGCCTGGAGTCGAGAAGACCTGAGTTCAAATCCAGCCTTGGACATTTCCTAGCTGCGTGATCCCTGGCAAGTCATTTGACCTTGCTTCTTCATCTGTAAAATGAGCTGGAGAAGGAAATGGCAAACTGCTCTATTATCTTTGTCAAGAGCACTTCAAACGGGGCCACAAAGAGTTGGACACAACTACACAACAAAATGGGAAGAAGAAGAATAATCAAGTTACTTCCCACACTCATTAAGCTACCGGACACGTTGATGGATGTACTGGAAGATACAAACAGACTGAAGTCAGGTAGACATAGCTATAAACCATATTCTAAACTGACTTGAGCATAGTTGTGTTGCTGATTACATCTCTGGAGAGAGGACCCAAATCCATCACAGATGTGCCAAAGAATTGAAGTGGAGCCCAAGCTGTTGGGCTGGTATTATAGGCCTTGATACTTTAGCCTTGATACTTTAAAAACAAATGGCCTTAGCCAAAAATAAGCAAGAATATCATGGCAGCATTTATTTTAGAATTATTTAAAATGTCCTATCAAGTCGTCGGGATTATACAGATCTAATGGGATAATGTATGTTAAAAAGCACTTTGGTAGGCTGAGGGTTTTATACAAATGTAAGGTATCTGTATCAATATTGAGAATGAATGACCTCAGTGGGATTGCTCAGTCCTGTGCTGCCACTGATAAGGTATCATTTGGCACCACTGACTTCCTACCACCACTGCACTAAAAGGAATACATTTCCACTCTTGCCTAAGCTGTTTACTTACCTTCGAAGTAAATTGTTATTTCAGGTCTACTCTTTGAAAAACAAGTCTTTAATCACTTTGACTTAATCCGCACTCTGGTAGCTTTATTAAAATTCTCTGATAAGATTCAAGTCAACAAACACTTAATAAGCGGATGGAGTATATGCAAGGCACCTTACAGGAATAAAGACCAAAATGGAAGAGCCCCTGCCCTCAGTGCCTTTACGTTCTACAGGGCAGATACAACTTGTACAAGTTTAAAGTAGGGAATGAAGAAGAGGTGGGGTAAAGGAGAGGTCACAAAGAGTGTTCAAAGGACTGTGCCAAGTGATTGGGATACAAGGACAAAAACTGAAGATGGTTCCTGCCTTCAGCAGTCTTCCCTTTCACTGTCTATGGCATGAACACAGATAAGGATAATTAATAGTCAGGAATGAAAGAGGCAAAGAAGAGTTGTCAAAGTGTTCTGAGAACATTAGAGGAGGGAGAGATAGGTAAGAGAAATAGGGAGGTTATACCTGACCTGAGCCTTGAATAAATATTTATAAATAGATAAGTGGAAAAGGTGATCGAGGAGTGCATTCCTATAAATGGAGTGTCTTGTACAAATGTAAAGAGGCAGGAAATGAATGGCTTTGTCAAGTCTAAGTAATAAATAATAGGCAGTAGGCCCATTTTCTAGAAAGATAAGAGTATATAAATTAGGTCATGATTGGTTATCAAATAATTTAACAAAATGAAAAAGTCACATACTAGGTGCACCATGTTTTTGACCTGTACTAAGTAATCTCCTTCATTAATCTTTTTGACTTGGTATTTATCTGAAAGATAAATTATGCTATGCTTTCTTGGTTCATCTTCAAAGAGTAGAGGAATCTTGCCACTCACAATAACCTGTGTCATTGCCTGTCAGAATGCTAATGTTTCTAGATTGTTTAGTAATGTAGGGAAAATGTAAAAACTACCAATAAAAGAATGAACAGTTAGTTAGGATGGTCTAAGGTAGAAAAGACAGTTTAACAAACAGGTTTCTAAGTTATATGTCCTCAAAGGAGAAGGAAAACAGGTTAGAAAACAGAAGGCAAAGACAATATTCTAGGTTTGAGGATTTTATCTCATACCTAGAGGAGCAGCTTTGGCGACATTTGGATTTAAGATTTTACAAGGTTTTTCTGACACCAAAGTCAGGGGCCTGCTACTGGCATCCCTTAGTGGGGAAAATGAGTCCCAGGGGACTTTGGAGCTCCCTTTAGTTGTGACCTCAAGAGAGTTTATATAAATAAACAAATAGATGATGGAAAACCAGCCTTTCTACTTCTGTCATACCTTAAAATAAATATAGGTTTCTTAGATCTGGAAGTTGTTTGATCCAGCTGTTATAATTTGAGAGTATTACTGAAGTGCTGACTGAGACCATCTCTGTAGCGGCTGTTACAACTTGTCCCTATCTCTGAGGAAAGTAATAAAAGGATTAACGGCTAAATTGTCTAAGGAGAAGTAAGTTGCAAATGCACAGACTTTCGCAAGAAAACTGGCCTAACACAGGGTAAAGGTGGGCCAGGCACCATGATGGGGAAAATGGAGGAGATAAATACTTGATGATTACATTGAAGTGAGCAGTGTCAAGTGCCATTTTTGTAACAGTCAGCAAAGCTAAGTGTCAGGGTAAAAATCTTTTCTGGTCTAGCCCTGCTTGTCAGTTAGGATAGCTACAGACACATTTGGAAATCCAAACTGGGAAAGCTGAAAGTGAGAGGAGAGGTCAGATAATGGTGCTTTCTCACGTGGTAATCAGATGAGAGGATCTCAAGGATTTACCATGTCTGAGTGGTAATATTAATAGTATTTACATAATAATTTAAGGTTTACAAAACACTTTTCATACTATCTTAGTCGGTCTTCACATTAACTGTGGGAGGTAGATGCTATATGGGGCAGCAACAGTGGATAGAGTGTTAGACTCACCTTCCTAAGTTAAATCCAACCTCAGACAATTATTAGCTGTGTGACCCTGGGTAAGTCACTAAACCCCATTTGCCTCAGTTTCCTCCTCTGTAAAGTGAGCTGAAGAAGGAAATGGCAAACCACTCCAGTATTTTTGCCAAGAAAACCCTCAGTGGGGTCATGAAGAGTCAAACATGACTGAAATTACTTAATACCAGCAACAACAGGTGTTATTATCCTCATTGAACAGATGAGAAAGCTGAGGCTGAGTTAGTAACTTGCTTATGGTCACAGAGATATTAAATGTCTTAGTCTGGATCCAACTCAGATCTTTCTGACTCCAAGGCCAGTAATTTAATCACCTAACTATCCATCTGTTACCTGGTCTATGACAGTCTAACTTCATTTTAATTCTGAACTGGAAGCACCAGACAAACCCCAAATCAGACCCAGCCTACCATAATAGTCTCAACAAACAGATCTTGCCATACTTCATAAATTTACGTAGTCAATGAAGGTCAAAGATATTCAGACAGGATATAGCATTGATTCAGTGGGGTACATCTCTGCTTCTGTTGGAAATTTTGGCCTTCCAATCAGGATTCTGAGAGAGGTGCTCTATACTCCTCCTTTGCTGGGCTTTTGTACTATTTTGCCACCAGGAAGCTATGTCAATATCCAAGGACTTTTCTTAACAAAAAATTAACCTAACCTACATGGTAGATATTGCTCCTACCACAATCCACCCTTTGATAGCAAAGTCCCAAAGTTACTCCAGAAGAGTAATGTTAAGTTCAAATAGAAATGGATCCTGAAGGATCACATATTGATTTACAAAGCTACAAATTAACATTATGTTGTATTGCATTTCGATTTATTTTGTCAAACATTTCCCAATTCCATTTTGATCTGTTCTGGGCACAGGAGTTTTGCAGCCACAAGTCTGACACTAAAATGGCTTTAGGGCCAGTATTAGACAACCCTCATCTTGGGGATATGAGAAGCCTTGCATCAGCAGCTTTGTAGAAGGAAAGAAAAATTAAAATGGGAAGGCAGCAGCACATAACCCTCAAAAAAACAAAAGGCAATGTAATGGTCCTCTAAAGGAGTGACATAATATAGAACAAAAACTATAAATCCCAGGCTTTGCTTTAGAAAAACTGAGTTCCAGACCTTAACGATCTAGTCATGTGCCAGTCCATGTCCAGTCTGAAGATCACAGTCAGTCTCCTGATGTAGCAGTGATCAGCAGGAGTACCACTGGGAACACCAGGGCCACAGTGCTGATGATAACATTGCTGGCATTGTCACTAAGTCTATCCCAGGTCAGGCAGGATCATTTTAGTAAGGTAACAGAGGTCATGTGCCTCTTGGATGCAGCCTGTCTCAGTGCCAAGTCCAATATCAAGAATCACTCTGGGGATACAGCCAAGATGGTGGAGCCAAGCTTTCCCAACATTTCCCTGAAAACAACTTTAATGCCTCAAATCAAATTTGGGGGTGGTAGAGTTAATGAGTAATGACATTTTTCCAGTCCAAGACAACATACAAGATCGTAAGGAAAATTAAGACTTTTAGGTCTCCCATATTGAATTTGTAAGGTCATGCAGGGACTTATTTCTCCTGCATGAGGTAATACAGGCATAAGTCACATGATGTAATATTGGCAAAATTCATAAGACTTGCTGAGAAGAAATGAATAAATCAACCACATATCACTTCCCATAAAGATTAGATGTATTTTTGGACTTCTTTGACGATCCTGGAAGCATTCATTTTAGACTTTAGAAAAGAAACAAAGTCTGATACATCTGGATATATCAATGATATATCCGGAAGTCATTTGCATAAGAATAGTAATTGAACTCATGGGAGTTGATGAAGTCACTGAACAAGAGAGTATGTGAGAGAAAAAAAGAGGGCTCAGGACAATGTGTTGAGGGAATGCCTCCAGTTAAGGGGAGTGACATGGATAATGATTTAGCAAGGGAGACTGCAAAGAAGCAATAAAACAGGTGAGAGGAAAACCAAAATAGGACAGTATCATGAAAATCCAGAAAAAAGAGAATATCCAGGGGGAGAGGTTGGTCAGCAATTTCAAAAGCTACAGAAAAGATTGAAAAGGGGATCATAGAACAAAAAAAAATTAATAATTGAATAAATAATGCATAGAGTTAATACCTGCTTATATGTAAACAAAATTCATCTTTGGAACAAACCCAATTGTTAACATTATAAAATAGCTAACATTTATTTAATGCATACTATGTGCCAGACACAGTGCTAAGAGCTTTACGGTTATCTCATTTGATTCTCAGAATAACACTGGGAGGTAGGTGCTATTATTACCCCCATTTTATAGATGAGAAAACTGTGGCAAACAGAGATTAAGTGACTTGCCCAGGATCAGACAACTACTTAAGTGACTGAAGCCAGATTTAAATTCTGGTCTTTCTGACCTCAGGTCTAGCATTCTATCCACTATGCCACCTAACTTTGGAGAATCCCTGGGCATCCTGAATATTTTAACAAGGGACCCTGCATGTCACATTATGCTATGTTAGTATAGTTTGCTGAAATGTTGGTTGGTTGTTGTCCTTATTCTCCAAGAGGACCAAAATGGCATCACTGTGCTAGAGTTAAGTTTCAATGTGTCTCACTATGGCTGATCAAACCAGTATGAGCTTGGAATGCCCTACCACTGACTGGGCACAAATAGTATGTGTGAACATTTAGGGTGGATACTCTAAATTTGCATGTCTTGAGTTTCCTTTGAGCTACTTCAATTCTGCTTTGCTCACAGAGCACAGCTCCTTCTCCTATGTGGGTGTGCCATGCTGAGCAGTCCTGTGCCATTGTCTCCCTTGTCACACAATCAATTTCAAAGTTCTTAAGAGACACTTTGAGTGTCCTTGTTTTGCGTTTGATGACCATGTGAACGCTTGCCCTGTGTGAGTTCAAAAAACATCCTTTTTGGCAAGCTCACATTTTGCATTCAAACAACACGGCCAGTTCATCGGAGCTGTGCTCTTTGAAGCAGTGTGCATGCTTGGCAGTTTAGTTTGAGTAAGGATCTCAGTGTCTAGTACCTTATCCTTCCAGGTGATCTTCAGAATCTTCCTAAGACAATTCAAATGCAAGTGACTCAGTTTCCTGGCATGGCACGTGTAGACTGTCCAGGTTTCACAGGCATACAACAATGAGGTCAGCACAACAGCTCTGTAGACCTTCAGTTTAGTAGTTAGTCTAATACCTCTTATCTCCCATACTTTCCTTTAGAACCTCCCAAACAATGAGCTACTTCCGGCAATGCATGCATCAACCTCATTGTCAATGTGCACATCCCTGGAAAATACACTACCAAGGTAAGTGAACTTATCCATAGCATTCAAAACTTCTCCATTTGTTGTAACCGATGGTTCCATGTATGGATGGTGTGGTGGTGGCTGAAGGAACACTTTTGTTTTCTTGGTGTTAATTGTTAGGCCAATATTAGCACAAGAAGCAGAGAACTGATCCATATTTTGTTGCATCTCAACTTCAGAGGCCGCATTGAGTGCACAATCATCTGGTAACAGAAAATCATGCACCAACATTCCCTCCACTTTGGTCTTGGCTTGTAGCTTTTTCAAGTTGAAGAATTTACCATCAGTGAAGTAGCTGACCTTGATGCCATGTTCATCCTCATTGAAAGCATTTGAAAACTTGGCTGAAAACATCATGCTAAAAAGCATGGGAGCAAGCACACGGCCTTGGTTTACTCTGCTGGTGCCTGGGAGGGCACAAGAACATTGTCCGTTATCTAGAACCCGAGCCAGCATGCCATCATGAAATTGATGTACAATGCTGATGAATTTCTCCAGGCAATCAGATTTTGACATAATTTTCCATAAGCCCTCACAACTAACAGTATCAAAGGCCTTGGTCAGATCTACAAATGTATACAGACCTCTCTTTTGCTCCTGGTATTTCTCCTGGAGTTGTTGGGCAGCAACCATATTAGCATTCCTCAGCCCTTTCTAAAGCCACACTGGCTCTCAGGTAGATGATCATCTTCCAGCTAAAGGATTAGGTGAAGGAGAACTCTGGCAAGAATCTTGCCAGCAATGACTAAGAGAGAGACCCTCTGTGATTGTCACAGGACAATCTATTTCCTTTACCTTTACAGGGAACAGTTTGTTGCTAACTTGGAGGGAAAGTTGAGCCAACACACACACAGTTGACAACAGTGGAGCAGAAAACAAGTGGGTGGGTTTCAGAGATTTGGTGTATAGTACTGCATTTGCTCATCATGAAAATGATGGGGAAACTCAGAAGCTGCTAAATGAAAAATGAGAACTCTACAGGGCTTACCAGAAGGATAATTCATCCATCTCTAAGAAGGCAGCATTTAATTCCATCAAAAGTAAAGTACAAGCAAAGTTTAGAGAGATGCAGGATTCTTGGCTCTTTAAGAAGGCAGATGAAATTCAGTTTTATCCTGATAGTAACAATCCAAAACACTTTTATGATGTCCTGAAGGCTAGTTATAGGCCAAAGACCTATGGTGCATCTTAATTACTCAGTGCTGATGGAGCCACTTTGATTAGTGATAAAGATATGATCCTAGAGATCTGAACACTTCCATAGTGTTCTCATCATCAATCAATGCTGAGGTCATTGACTATTTTACCTCAGATTGAAGTCAATCCTTTCCTAGCTGAAGCTCCAAGTGAAGAAGACATTGTGCATGTCTTTCAAGCACCTGGTGCTGATTCTATTCCAGCTGAGATTTACAAGGTAGAGGGTCCATTGCCCATACAAAAGCTGACCAAAATTTTCCAAGTTATATGGCAAGAGGAGGTTATCACTCAGGAATTCAAAGATGCCTCTATTGTCCATCTGCTGAAATGTATTGTTTCAGGGTTATGTTAGTATTTATGTAGTGTTATGTTAGGAAGTAACTAAAATATAATTCATATCACAATTGTTATTAATATGTTTATATGCAGTGTCCCTCCAGTGGAATGTTAAGAGCACCTCTATCAGTTTTGTTTTTGTGTCCTCAGACCTAGCTGATTATTTACTTACCAAATGTTTGTTAAACTGAAACCAAATTACAGCTTCTAGTACATTTTACTTTTGAGCACCATATTCATTTCTATCTCTTAATTAGTAGAATTCAAAAGAGCTTTTAAACACAGTAAAAGATTAGGATCATACACATTTTATTACCTTATCTAGCCAATCCCAACAGTTAAAAAAAGCAAGCTTCTGTAGTGAGACATTCCATTCTTCTCCCCTCTTTCACTTGTGATTAAAATATAACTGAACTTTGTGTACTAGTTTTTGCTGCATAATCAAGCACCAGTAATTCTTCAAATTCCCTTTGCTCTTCTCTACCATGAGTCCTTCTAGGAAAACAAAAAATGAAACCTATCTAAATTTCCAAACAAAAGTCAGTACACTAAAATACCCAGGAACTGAAAGGAGGAAAGGGGTAACGCTGAAATTTTTTCTGAGTTTTCATGACACTACTCTCTCCTGGCTCTCTTCCTACTTGAATGAACATTCTTTCTCAGTCTTCTTTGTGAATTTATCATCTATATCATGCCCCCTAACTTTGGATGTACCTCAAGGTTCTGTCCTTGGTCACCTCTTCTCCTTCTTGGTAACCTCATCAGTTCTTGTGGGTTTGACTACCATCTCTATGCAGATTACTGACTATCTCTCTCTCTCTCTCTCTCTCTCTCTCATCTATCTCCAGTGCTAGTATCTATCCTGAACTTCAGTCTTGAATCACCAAATGACCATTAAACCTTTTGGAATGGCTATCTTAAGCTAAACATATCCAAGACTGAACATGTTATCTCCTTCTAAGCCTATTTCTTTCTCTTCTAAGCTTCCCAATTTCTGTTGAAGTCACCATCACCTTCCAACCTCCCAGCCTTATAACCTTGGTATTATCTTCAACTCATTCTCCCTCATCTATTGACTCTTTTGCCAAATCTTGTATTCCTACCTTCACAATATCTTTTGCATCAGACTTCTTATCTTCATTCAGAAATAGCTACTACCTTAGTTCAAGCTGTCTTCACCTCTCACCTAAATTACTGCAATGTCTCTTAGCTGATATTCTTGACTCGTGTCTTTTCCTACTCTGATCAATTTTATATACAGCTGCCAAAGGAATTTTTCTTAATCACAAATCTGACCATAGCAATTCCCTGCTCAATCAACTGGAAGTTTCCAACAGCTTCTAGAATAAACTATAAACTTCTCTGATTACTTTTAAAACTTTGTACAATCTAGACAAAACCTACCTTTGCTAACTTATTAGGATTACTTCTCCTCCTGCACTCTCCAAATTGGTCAAACTGGCCTTCTCTCTCTGTTCCTCACACAGGAGACTATGTCCTATCTCTGTGTTTGTACTGACCCATGCCTGAAATGCGCTATTTTCTTATCTTTGCCCCATAGAGTCCTTCTCTTCCTTCTAAAATGGAGCTAAGGAATTATCTTCAGCATGAAGCCTTTCCTGATCTTCCCAGTTGCTAGTACAAACTAATTTGCACACATTTGTATTTATTCACAACACACACACACACACACACACACATCCTTGCTGTCTCCCCTGTTAGAATATAAAATCCCTGTAGGTAGGGTTTCTTTCATTCTTTGTATTTGTTTCACCAGAGCATGACACAGTGGGTAATTAATAAACACTTGTTGATTCATTGCTAATTGGTGAATTTAATTTTCCCCTCCTTAATTATGAGGTTCAGTAAGCTTGTTTTTATTATTATTGTCCATTCTCTACGATGTGTAGTAGATAGCGCTACTGAAAATTAAGTATCTTTTGGCACTATTTCTCTTTTTTTACAGCATGTACTTGGAGATGGTGGGGTCTCTGAAGCTATTTATGATTGCCTTTTTACCTCCTGGGCTGCTTCATGATTTTTGCCCCTAAGCCACCTGGTTTTGCACTATCCCATGACAGCTGGTCTGCTATTTTTTGAGGTTTGTTTTTTTTTTTTCCCATCTGTCAGCTACATTATATTACTTAAAGTTGGGCTTCAGTGTGTACCTGCAGCATTTTTCCCATCCTCTAAATTTGTTGTAGGCCATACTTGGGCTTAGTGTTCAGGAATTACCTATATTTCCTGTTGACCAAGGATCGAGCCTGGATTGAGATTCTCCCTTCTAAGACACTAATTTTGATCTGGTTTCAACCCCGGTACAGCATTTCTTGCTGCCCTTGTAAAGTCAAGAATTCATATATCTTTACCATGTTCTAGATTAGGCTGGGGCATTTTATCAGGGTTCTCAAGGTTTGCTTAGGCCTTCCCTAATCTTCACCTAAGTTCAGAAACAGAGGTTGACAATTTTATCACAATAACAAAAAAAATGGCTCTGGGTTGGGAAGAGTAAACTCCTCCATTAAAATATGGGTTTTTCTTCAACTTGAGGATTGAAAAAGTGTCATAGTTTCAGGTAACATAATAATTCTCACATTCTTCTTTCCAAGGCTGCCAGTTCTGCAGGTACAAAGGTCAATTAAAGCGTTAGTAGGGGTGCTGCCTGAATAGCCACTTAAGTTCAGGAAATGAAAGGGGTGGGAAGCAGAGGTGAGTCAAAGCTACTTAATTCTGTGATGGCAGAATTTGATGTTTTACTTACTTATAGTGGAATAAGGAAATGGAGGACCTGAATTCTGATCCTATTGTGGGATGATTCCATCTTTCTTTCATCCCTTGTCCCTGTGTTTGTTTCTCTTTTTATTAGCCCCAATAGAGTGCCATACATGCCAACTTCTTTTAGGATGGGGGTGGAGGGTGAGAAAGGTGAAGTGACATGATGACCTAATTGGTCTCCCTGCCTCCAGTCTCTCCCCTCTGATTTATCCTCCAAACAGCAGCCTGACAGTAAAGTACAGATCACATATCAGGACCCCACTGAATCTCCTTATGCCTTTTTTTCTTTTTTACTCAGATAACTGGAAAGATAGTCAATAGCCTGAGCCCAGTTCCCTTCAAGTTCAACTGAAGAGCCATCTCCTACAGAAGACTTATCTGGATCTCCATATTTGCTAGTGCCCTCTCTCCAGGAATTACTTTGTCTATATTTTGTGTTTATTTATTTTTATGTTGTTTCTGTGCAATAGAAAGTAATATCCTTAAAGGGCAGTGATGGACTTTTTTTTTTTTTTTGACCCTTTGCATCCCAGGATTTAGCAGAGGGCTTTGAAATCTATTAGTATGCAAGCATTTATGTGCTGGGTTGTGTTCTAAACTTTGTCTGTGTTCCATTCTTCACTTTCGAAGAGGACCATGACATCAGAGAAATGATGACATGACTTGCCCTTGACTTTGTTTTGAGTGAGGGGGAGCTGTGCAAGGTCACCAACTTCACTGTCCCCTCCTGAGCCATTTCCATCGAGTGACCAAATATTCATCAGGATGACCACAGAAGGCCCAGAATGCAATGGGTTTAATGAGCAAAAGAAAAAATAAGTAAATCAAGCTGGTAGGGAAAGAGCAACAGTTACTATTGATAACTCTGGAGATACAAATGAAGGAAAAACATGGTCACTGCCCTTAAGGAATCTTCCTTTCCCATGGTGGAGACAACAATGTATTCATAAAATATATACAGTGTAAAATGGGAAGTAATCACATAGAGGAGGCACAGGAGAGTGTATTGAATGAATTAACTTTCTCTTGAGTTCTCTCCGGAGAGCCTATCAATGTTACTCTAATTCCCTCAAGCCTCAGAGTAGCTCTTTCAAATAACTGAACAAAAGGATGATGATCCTGTCTTCCCCTTCCCCCTACCCCTCCATCCTATAGGTAAATAACATTGGTAACAGGTCAAGGTATCCGTAGGGCGATGGCACCTTCCCGTGCCTTTCTGAAGGCAGGAGGGGTCCTAGGGGAAGCAAGGTGGCATGAATGCCAATGCTGGGGGGCTGGATGGGGAGGGTGGCTGAGGGGGTGCGAGCCGCGAACGCAGGAGGAGAGCACTCGCGTCCTAGCCCTTCCAGGCTCATTCAGGAGCGGGATCTTTGCGGCGGACCCCCCCGCCCCACCCCGCCCTCCTCCACAGCTGGAGCAAGGCGCAGCGCGTTCCTTCGGGGGGCAGCAAAGCCAGGCCTGAAGAAAGCGGAAGGCGCCCGAGCCCCAGCGGCGGCCTCGGGTTTCGAAGGACAAAGCACTCACGTGCCTCCCCGCCAGATGAGAAGGGGCGGGGAGACGCCGGGCTCCGCCCCTGCCCTTCCTGGGGGCGGGGCACTCAGCTCCCGGGTTCAGGTGCCTAGCCTAACATGGCGCGGAAGGCCCCGCCTCTTCCGGCCCCCCCCCCCCCGCCCTGCACGTACGCGCCACGGAAGCCGGGAGCCGTGCACGCGATGGCTCCTCTCGGTTTTGGGTCTCCTGCTTCTTTCCATCTTCTGGAACGTATTTCACTATGAGGTTAATAAGGTACCTACGACGGGCTGCTTCGGCCGGTCCGGGCCCAGGTCCCAGCCCTAACCGGAGTCCCGGTGCCGACCTCGAGCGCAGCGTCCCGGGCCAGGTGGATTTCTACTCGCGCTTCTCCCCGTCCCCGCTGTCCATGAAGCAGTTTCTGGACTTCGGTGAGCGGGTTCGCGCTTGTGCGGGGGAGGCCGCGGAGGGGCGGGTGACGGGCGGGGGAGGGGGGGGAGGACGCTGCCCGCTCCCGCTCCCGCCCTGGGGTCCCTCTGCCCCGGCTCCCTCGGCTCGCCCCGGTGCTCCGCCCATCTCTGTCCAGGTCTCTCTCCGAGCTCCGGTGTCCGCCTCCTTCCCACCTTTTCCTATGTTGCCTTTGCATCCTAATTAGTGTTTTTTTCTGTGCGTTTTGTCCGGTGCGTTTCTCATTTTTAAATAAAAGCTAGGCGTTAGAAAAGTCATCTGGTGCTGGAGGGAGGGAAAGACAAGGAAGCGTTTCAGGGCCTCGTTCCGTTGCCAGTTGTTCTTTTTATCGGCTTTGTTTTATTTTGTCTAATTATTTTTGACGTAACCGGGACTCGCAGTTGCGGACGCAACCTCTGACACAAGCCACAGTTTTATTTGTAATAAGCAACAGGGACCAGGAATAATGATAAATAATCATTTCGGCACGAATTCCTTAATCTCTTAGGCAGTGGCAAAAGCTTCTGATGGCCGTGTTGCTGCTTTATATTGCTGTAGAATTTTTCTTTTCCCAAGATTACTGTTCGCTTTTTTTTTTTTTTTTTTAAGGAAGCACCTAATCATCTAGACTTGTGAAAGACAACATATTTGGCTCCTTTTCTTGAAAGAGAATCATAACTTTTCTAGGCATTGAGATTAATTAGACCATGAGCTCCAGGAGGTTTAGGGACTCCCCTTTGGCTTCTTCCGCTTTGCTTGGTCTCTCCAGTGCTTAAATACTCAGGACCAAATGAAGATTAATAATTGTAAAAGTGCAGGACCTGGCACATAATAAGTGCTTGGTAAATGAACTGATAAATATTGATAACCCAGGGGAAAGTATTTTAATTTTAAACAAATATTGAATATAATAACCTGCTTTATCACGATGCTATGGGACTCAGTTTTTTGGTTAACACAAATTTGTGACTACGTTCAAGTAACTTAGAGTCTAGTTTTCTTCCCGTCCAAATTGATGGTTTTTTATAATTTTCCCCAAGTGAAAGAAGATATTTAGCAGGTTATAGAAAAGAGGTGGTTGCATTTAAAAAGCCTTTAGGATTTAGTTTATTTATTGCCTTCTTCTTGGACAAAGTCAAACATACACTAATATTAATAATGATGTTTATATATAGTGCTATGTTCCAGGCACTATGCTAAGTGCTTTACAATTATTATCTCATTTGGTCTTCACAATAGTCCTGAAGATAACTGCTATTATTATCTCCATTTTCCAGATGAGGAAACAAAGAAAAACAGAGGTTAAGTAACTTGCTCAGGCTGCTAGTAAGTTTCTGAAGTCCACTTAGAACTCAGAGAAAAAGGGGAAAAGTAGAAAACTTCTAGTAAGTAATCTTTGGGACAAAAACTCCATAGTCTGCTGCTTGGGGAAAATAACTTACCCTTTTTTTGCTATCAGGGTTCCCTACACTGTCCTAATAGAACACCCATAGCATAACATTGATGATTTTATTATTTTAAAACAAAGACTCCAATGAGGTTTGTTTTGACTAGAAAACCTCTACATGTTTTTGTTTTTACTTGTAATCTGAAACAATCATTCTGATGATTAAGGCCTGATCATTACCTTAGTAGGCCATGAAATCTGACTTTTAGGAGAAAGTGTTTTCCTTTAAAGCTTTTGAGACAATATGGTATGAAGAAGCATTGTATTGTGGTGGAAAAAGTGCTTTTCTGGAATAAGGAGAAACAGATTATGTCTTGGCTCTCCCACTAATTGCATGACCTGAGACAAGTAACTTTTTCAAAAATGGATTTACTGCATCAAAAAAAAGTATATACCTAAAAACAAGTTAAGATTAAGAAACATTGAAATGGGTAGTATAGTTGTAATTTTAACAAGTTGCCCTTTTTCATTTTAATTATAATGGATTATTTTACATATTTCCTATCTAGATATTAATATTGTAGAATAGAGAATAGACTAAAACACAGTTTATCCTGTAGTAATGTAGGAAATTTCAAAACATCTATAGTAGCTTCAAGAGGAAGAGAAAAGGTTTCATCACTGGTCTGAGAGTGGCTACAAAGTAGGTAATGAAGCATAATTTAAAAGGAAAAACCTCTTATTTTTGGTATTTTAATTACAGTTGTCGCTATGTGTAGGACATACTGATCCCATTTAGTGTGATACGAGTGAACACAAAAGCACAGTGATGGCTCCCATCAGAGCAGTTTGATCAGTATACTGAGTCTAACTTCTTAAAGAATGTGTATTTCTCAGTCTTACCTTCCCCCTAAGATTAAAGAATCCTACAATTCCTTCAGCAAGACTCCAGACTTTTTTATCTGGATAGTGAATCAAGAAACTATTCTTTTGAACGGAATGTTTGGTAGAAATTTAAAAGTATGTTGGTGGTTATTTATCTTAAGTTATCATTGAGATTTCTTAAGTCAGTGATCTATCATGGTAAAATGGTAAAAGGCAAAGATCTAGTCATTGGCAACTTTGGTTATTTTCTTGTTAAATCTACACTTCTTTCTAGAAAGAGTTGACTTGTTCTTGAAGACTTATGATTTTCTTTCTCTTACATTACCTTTCTTTCTCTTACCTTACAGTTCAGTTTTCAAACAATATGACAGTTTTGTAAGCAGATATTTTCAGAATTTCACTGTTTAAGAAACAAAGACAATATGAAAGCAACTTTTGGTGGAGGAATAATTTTGTGCTTATAGAATCACATTTTCTTCACACTTTCATTTTGATTTCCAAATTCCTTTTGTTTCAGGATCTGTGAATGCATGTGAAAAGACCTCATTTATGTTTTTGCGGCAAGAGTTGCCAGTGAGATTGGCAAACATAATGAAAGAAATCAGTCTCCTTCCAGATAATCTTCTAAGAACACCTTCAGTTCAGCTGGTACAGAGCTGGTAAGAATCCCATTTTGTTTTTGCAATATTAATGGAGAATATTTTGCCTTATATTAAACATGATCGTCATTGGACTACCAGAATTATAAGCAGTCTTTATTTGTGGTGTATGTATTTGTTCCCCAAGTCCTAGATGTTGCTATTCTTTGCTCTGACAGAAGCAGTACTGCACAGAAATGTGAGTGCCATAGTTAAATATGGCTTGTGATTTAGTTCTTGTTAAATTTTACAGGAATTATTTTTTTTAACACTCTAAAATTCAAACAAATGCAATCAGTATGGGTAAATGTATTTTAAAAGCACACATTTTTAACAAATGGATTGATCCAATTGTGAAAACATCTTCAGTTTTATAAGCTATATTTTAAAAAATTGGTTTAATCTTTTTATTAATAAACAATTTTCTTAATCATTTTCAAGTAATTGCCTTTGTTTTCACTATTGCTATTTCTTAAGCATTGTAAACATTTAACAAAAGAGTTGACCAAGATAAAATTTGAATGAAAAATAATTTAGTTACAAAAACTTTATTCTCTGATTATGGTGATTATTTTAACAGATTTTAGTGTCTTTTTTTTCTTTTGTGGAAATTATGCTTCTGTGAGAGAATCTGCTCTTGCATATCCATTTTTTAAGTTCATAAAAGAGACAAGTGGGCCAAAATTAGCATAATCATGTTAATTTTTTAAAATGACAATATAGCTTTAAGCATTAAACTTAGAGATTTGATTGAGCACAAATTATTATGCATATTTGTGTGAAAAAATGTATTTAATATACATTCATACACATTCATACATATACTGAAATGCTTGAACCACACAGGATAGGGAACCTGTGGCCTTCTAGGTCTTCAAGTGTGACCTTTTGACTGAATCCAAACTTCATAGAGCAAATGCCCTTAATAAAAGGATTTGTTCAGTAAAACTTGTACTTTTGAACTATACCACCATTTTTTGAATTAAAGACATGTCCAAGAGTTACTTAGAGTGAAGCTATAGAATTTAAGGAAAAAAACCACAATAGAATGAGATCTTAAGATTCTTGAGTAATATCCTGTCTAAGATATCATTAGGAAGAGGGAATATAGACTAGTTTTTTGTAAATATAAAAAAGTATCTCTTCAGCAATTAATGTACTGCTAACATGACACCATAGTATTGTTCCTGATCAAAAGGTGATATTTGAAATACATTTGTAGTATTTTTACAGATTAAGGTCTTGGAACATAATAAGTTCAAATTTAACTTGGGGATTTACATTTTAGGTACATTCAGAGTCTGCAGGAGCTTCTTGATTTTAAGCATAAAAGTGCTGAAGATGCTAAAGCTGTTTATGAGTGAGTATATTCTTGATCCCATTCCTGTAATGCCTTTTACTGCTTAATTTCAGTCTTTTAAACACTATTCCATAAAGCAAATATATTAGACTTAATTTTGCTAATGGAAAAAGAAGTTATTTATTTATTTATTTTGGTTTAGAGGGTTTATTAACTCTTTGAGGTCATAATGACTTAACTAAATTTTCTTCCCACTCTTAAGATTCTCTATCTCTATTTGGCTTGACTCCTATTAAGTTATATGACTTACTTGCTTAAAAAATTACACTAAGAATCTTGTCCCTTTCCAAGAAGTTACTTTGAGAGATACACCTAGTCTAATAGTGCTGTCATTGCTCAAAATCTTTAGAGTTCTACTGTAGAACTGCCTTTAAAACTTGTGGAGTATAATTTTGAGTATGGGTAAGGGTGAACAAAGGAGAAAGATTTAATGTGATTTTTGTAAATAAACGTCATTCAAAGTCTAGTCGGTAAGAAGGATGATCAAGTTGGGTATACAGTTTTTAATTTTTGAAAGAATAAGTGTTGGGTATAAACCTCCCAGTACTTTGAAAGGGACAATACTCATTTAGAGCTATAAATTCTGTTATGGTTTTTAATAAACAAGTTCCATTAAAATCCTACCTCACTGAATCATTTTGATTATGCTTATTAGAATTTTCTATGAACTGATTTTTTTAAGAGGAGTGCCACATAGTTTGGAAATACTGTTTTAATACAGCATGTTATGTAGAACATCAGATTAGATTTAAAATATATTTGCAATATGTTTTAAAATAACCACCCTTCTTTGACACACCTTCTGTTAGTGTTTTCTTAATTAAGCTTAGTTCTAAGCATCATCATTTTTGTGACTTTTGTGCCCACCACAAATTTGCTTATATATGTGCAAGCCTATGTAAATGTTTAAACTATAGTCACAAAGATGTAGTAGCCCATTCTAAGTTTTGACCATTTCTCTTACCTCTCCTCCTAATTTACTGATTTACACCCTTCCCTGACTTTATCTGTATAGTGTTAACATAATAGAATGAATGAAATAATCTGTCCAACATACTTAATTTTTTGCTCTAAGTAAAATGACAGTTTCCAACACTAAAGTAGTGATAATTGCCTACATATCTTGCTCATTATTGACTAAGAGCAGGGCCTTTGTCTGGTCGTACTCCAGAAGCATCCCTTTAGTACCATGTTTACAGTGAGTGCTATATAGAAACTTCAAATCCAACAAGCAATTATCAGTCTCCTACCATATGTAAAATAATGTGCTAGACACTGGGATTCAAAGACATGATGAAAAAGTGTTCCTTCCCTGAGGCAGCTTAGGTTATTTTTCTTGCAGTGGGTGAGAATTTATGTAAACAAAGAAAAGTATCTACATGATAATTTGAAGATGTAAGAGAGAGCATTGATACCTAAGTAGATCAGGGAGGGATCCTTTTAGGATGTGGCACATGAATTGAGCCTTGATTTAGACAGTATTATTTCATTCATTCTACTACTTTAACACCACGGGGATGAAGGCAGGGAAGGGGGAGGTCGGGGAAAGGATTGGTAGTCCCCAAAACTTAGCGTACACTACTATATCTTTGTACCAACAGTCTAAATATTGACATAGGCTTGTTTCATATATGATCAGATTTGTGATGGGCACAGTAGCCACGTTTAACATCATTTTTAAGATAATGGTGCTCAGTTCCTTGAAGGGATTCTAAAAAAGGTATAGAGGTACATTACGTGGGATACCTTGTGCAATAACATTTACATGAGTGATGTAATGCCATGTTTGGGAAACAGTAAATAGACTAGTTTCTCTGAAACATAGAGCGTCTTTGAAGAGGAGTAATAAAATGTGCCCCCAAAGGTAAATGAAAGCCAAATTATGAAAGGCTCTCAGTGTCTGGCCTTTGAGAGACTTGCACGTTATCTGGAATGGGGGTGGAGTTTGTGATAGGGAGCCAGTGAACAGTTTTGTTTTTGTATTGTTTTGGTTAGACAGTTGGGGTTAAGTGACTTGCCCAGGGTCACACAGCTAGTAAGTATCAGTATCTGAGGTGGGATTTGTACTCAGGTCCTTCTGACTCCAGGGCCACAATGAAGGTTTTTAAGCCTGTGGAGTGACATGATTATACTTGAGCTTTAGGAAAGTTATTTTGGCAGCTGTATAGTTTTGGTCATTGTGGGCCAGAATGTGAAATTTGAACTGATTGAAAGGTTGGTACTCCTTTACTGCTTTTGCACTTTGTGCTAAGATATATTGGTAAACTAGTACCTAAAAAATGCACTAATGCTGTTTTTATTATATCAGTTCTGTGAAGAAATTGAGGATTTCTCTTTTCCTTTCCTCAGTTTACATTGTCACTCTAAATAGAAGTTATAAAATGTAGGACCAGTCTAATAGGTGTGTTTTGTTTAGCTTTACAGACACTGTGATAAGAATCCGGAATCGACATAATGATGTCATTCCTACCATGGCTCAGGGTGTGATTGAATACAAGGAAAGCTTTGGTGTAGATCCAGTGACCAGCCAGAATGTACAGTATTTTTTGGATCGTTTTTACATGAGTCGCATTTCAATCAGAATGCTACTCAATCAGCACTGTAAGTACCTAGGAGTAAAGAGAAGAGAAAAACTAAAATGAAATATGTTGACATAGTAACAAATTATTCATTTACTTATGTGCTTATCAGCCACATCAGCTAAACATATATATAGCAATTCACTTTTTAGTGAATATCAGTGATTATGCGAATGCTTATAGGAAATACTTGTACATATCTTCTTGTTTAAGATCTACTGAGAGAAGAAAACTAAATGAGATGTAGTATTTAACTTTTTAATTTTTCTGTTTTGGGTAGCTTTACTGTTTGGCGGAAAAGGAAAAGGAAGTTCAACTCACCGAAAACACATTGGAAGCATTAATCCAAATTGTAATGTTGTTGAGGTTATTAAAGGTAATTTCATCTGAACTTATATTTTAAAAAATTACAGAAATGAAAGGTATTATTTCCTAGCTACTTAAGGTGTTAGCTGTTTGTAATACTATATGAAAAAAATTAGCAAGTAGCAAATATTAGGATTAGAAAATAAATTTACCTTGTTAAAGAATAATGTATCACAAATATTAGGATTAGAAAATAAATTTACCTTGTTAAAGAATAATGTATCTCATAATCATTCAGCAGACATTTATAATGTTTATCCTGTATGAGCTAATGTGCTAGGCACTGGGAGAGATAAAAAGATAAATAAGACACAACCCCTACTCTCAAAGAGTTTGCAATCTACTAATGATGATAATAATTATAGTACAAAATAGAATGCAGTAAATGTATAAATGAGGTATGAACAATATGCTATAAGAGTTCATGGAAGACGACACTTCTGGCTGGAGTGGAAGAATTAGTAGACTTCATGAAGGCGGTAGTGTTTGAGCTGGACCTTGAAGGATAGTTAGAATTTCAAAAGGTGTAGATGGTAGGGGAGGTCCTTGTAGACATAATAGATTTGTTCAGAAAATGGCAAATAATCTGTTTTGGAAACAGTGCAGAATGCATAAAGGGCAGTAGTTCTTTTTTCCCTACAATATTTTGTCAGTATGTATGTTATCACAGTCAAGTATAAAGATTACAGCTTTTTCAAACTTATTCTGCCCTTAATTAAAATAAGAATTTCTCTTTGATGTGTAGAACTCCGATGAAATTTTATCATTAATGTCTTCCTTCCAGAAATTATCAGCTGACCATATTAGCAGCTGAAAAAATAATCTTCATAACTTCAGCAGTCTGATAATGAACTCCTGGAGCATAAACGTTTTAAAATGGAATCACAGCATATATTTCATCTTTATCTTTTGTCTGGGAGAGAAACTTTTTAGAAATGGGTTAAAAATGACTAAAACTTTAATACTTTAATATTTTTTATAATGTTTAATAAACATGCTATTAAAAAATTATATTTTGTGGAATGTACCAGTAATTAATTTTGTAAGAATATATTCCAAGTATTTCTCACATATGGAGTGGGACTTAAGCATTCTTCCCATTTTGATTGTCAGCCCGTCAAAGTGGAGCTAGAAATAGTTGATTATAACAATTTAAAAAGTTTATTCATCAATTTGGCCTATTTAGTGCAGAAATTCTGCTGTTTCAGTTTATTTCTGAAAATGAGTTAAATGTATTTAATTATTTTCCTTTTTATTTACTCTAGATGGCTATGAAAATGCAAAGCGTCTTTGTGATTTGTATTATATTAATTCTCCAGAGTTAAAACTTGAAGAATTAAATGGTAAGATTGTGTATCGCCTTTCTTTCACTAATTGTTAATGTTAGAGATGCTGAGAGTTTTATTGATTTCTTTTTATGGCTATGTCTAATAAGAGTTACCACTTTTGAGCTATAGATTTTTGGATTATGTAAAACAAATATGTAACAGCTCACATTTAAAAACAATTTACATCTTGCAGAATATTTCCTTTTGCAACAGTTCTTTTAAGTTAACTTGTAAACATATCATTCTGTAGTTTCATAGAACTTAGAGCTACAAGTGGTAGATGAGGAAACTGAGACTCAGAGGAGAAAAATAGGATCATTGGATCATATATTTTAGAACTGGTAGAGATCATGGAGTTCCTTTTAAGTTTGATTCTGTGACTTGTGGGTAGGGAGCTCTCTATGCGCATGGAAATGTAGGAGGAGAAGTTATGGAACTGATAATAGAGGAGTGACAGGGATTTTTACAAATGACATTAACTTCTTAAAACCATCTAAGTAACAAATACTTTAGTGTGTTAAATAGAATCTTAATGACATGAAGAAATTTAGGTAGGCCCAAAAAGTACTGACCTTATTCCTTAGGAAATAGGATCATAGATACAGAACTGGAAGAGACTTTGGAAACTATCTAGTTCAACCTCCTCATTTCACAGATGAGGTTGACTTTTGAATGAATCACTTTGGCTTACTATTCTAGTTCTGTCATTTAATGAGTGACATTCTCAAAAGACACAGTGGAAAAAGCACTGGCTTCAAAGTCAAAGAATCCAGGTTCAATTCCTACTTCTGATATGAGATTTTTTATTGGTATGTTTGTGACCTGGAAAAGTCAAACATGAGATGAGGTTAATTGACTTTTCCAGGTCACAAAGCTCAACTTAGAAGTAGAATTTGAACCCATATTCCAGAGTCTTTTTCTATTATGTCTGTTGAGAATATCATTCATTGTTTGACAGAACTGGAATAATAAACCACGGTGATTCATAATCCTTTGTTTTCTCCCCAACCCTGTTGTTAATTTTCAGACTAATAATTGTCATCATGATCCTAGTGAACATTTGAATGTTGAAATTATATTCTGTAACATACTAAAGGTAATACAATATTTTTTTATTAAGATGCTTGTAAATACCTGAAAAAGAATAGAAAAATGATCCCTAAGTGAGCTATTTTCATTTTGTCCTGTTTTTTTACTTTCTGAGTTTATGTGAACTGGCCAAAAACTCAACCCTCAAAAAAGCCCCAACAAAACCTGTTAGCTGAAAGTTTGTGTTTTCTTGACCTCTTTAAAACTTCTCTTTGGGAAAGCAAAATGCTATAATTTTGAAGATTTAGTACCTTTTAAAAAAATTTAGAGTATAGAAAATGGAAAAAGAGTAGGGGATAGTCACTTTTGTTAGTTTATTTTGGAGTGTTCTTTGAGTTTACTGCAATTATCAATGTTGTCGTTGTCAGTTGTGAGTTCCATGAGCAAGGAGATTCAAACATTATTGCTGTGAAGAGAGAGCTATGTAACAACTCTTCAGAAACAATACTGCCTTTCATAATAAATATTTCTTCCTTGATTACACTGTTTGTCTTTTTGAGATGGTCGGTTAGATTCAATTCCATAGTTACATTTTTCTTTTTCCACTCTGTAGCAAAATCACCAGGACAGCCCATGCAAGTGGTTTATGTACCATCACATCTCTATCACATGGTGTTTGAACTTTTCAAGGTTGGTAAAGTAGGATTACGTAAACTTTGTATGCTTAGATTTTTTTTCCCTTAGTTTTAGGAATCTTACTCAATTTCTAAAGCCACTTTAAAAGTAAAATGTAATTTCATTAAACATTATGTAATAATATCCCACTTCTCTGAAAGTCAGTGTTCTGAAACAGACAGCATGGGGGAAATACAACTTTTCACTTCTTAGTAATTATCTAGTTTCTTAGATAATTTACTTCTTAGATACTTTACTTTTACTTAAAACAATTCTTAGTAATTATCTAGTTTCTAACTCATAACAAATTAAAAGCAGAAAATTGACATCACGTATGTAGGGGAGGGAAGAGAGGAAAGAGTGATTCTTAACAGCAGATAAAATAGACATTTGTTAGAAGTGACAGGTGCAAGCCTAACAGTAAAGGAGATGAGAAAAGTAAACACGGTATATTCTTGTAATGGATAATGTTGATTGTCAGTTAACATTTATGTAGAGCTACAAGGTTTACAAGGTTCTTTGAAGTAAACAGTGTATTATTATCCTCATCTTATAGATAAGCACACTGAGGTATAGGAAGGTTAAATGATTCATTCAGGGTTGTGCGGCTGACAGGTGTGAAAGCCAGAGTTCAAACTCAGATCATTCATAAATCTTCCCATTGCATGAATACATTCATAGGATTTAGAGCTGCAAAGGCTTGCTGAGATCATTTAGTCCAGCCTTCTCATTTTATAGATGAGAATATCAAGGTCCGAAGAGATTGTGTTAAGTGAGAGGTGAACTGGCAAACCTATAACTTCTTATTCCAAAATCTTAAATTCTTTCTATTAAATCATGCTGCCAGGATGACCCTAATCATCAAGAAAGGCTTCTATCTATTTATTTATTCATTCATTCATTCATTCATTCATTTATTGATGTCCTGTTTAATCCAGGAGAGACACATATTTTACAGAGATTTCTATCAACACCTTTAAATAAAGTTTTGGTGTTTTGTTTAGAACATATCACCTGACAATGATGGTAGATAAGTGAGACATTCTTGTATATACATTTTTTCTGCTGTAGCATTTTAATGTCAAGGACTGATCTTTTACATATGTTGTATATGTTTTAAGAATACTTGAAACTAAAAATCTATTTTAAAAATTTACTATAATAGTTTAATTTCTGTAAGATAAAAGTATTAGACATGTTTTTTATTATTCATTAACACTTTCATGTTATATGAAATATGGAACTAGACAGTGTTCCTAACTGACTAATGCAAGATGAAACTAGAGGAAATTTGAAAATATGAGTGTGTAGCCATGATCTGGGTTTTGTTTAAGAATGTGTATTATTGTTGAATTGTTTATCCCTAACCTTAATCAAGACAGTTTAGGATTAGATTCTGGAAGTCATTGTTTATGAAAATTGTTCTTTCTTTTGGACATTTTAAAACATTCTAAATCTTATCTAAAAGATAGGAACTATGTTTACAAAAATGCAAAGTACTGACACATCGGATGTAGGAGGGGAAAGCTCTTTTACCTAGTATCTAATATGATTACACAAAATCTTTAGCAGAATTTTCTGCTTCAGTTTAACTTTTTAAGAATTTTAGAAACATATTTATTGTTTGTAGAGAGCAATCTAAAACTGCTTTCCCCTGTCAAATTTCTTATGAATTAAAAAAATCAACTTTTAATAATACTTAGAAGAATTTTCTGGGTCATTTGTGGCCATTTGTTATTTTCCTTCACTGGGATTAGAAACTTCAAGGAAGCCTACGAGTTTTTGAAAATTGTAGCGCTTAATGTAGCTTATATTTTTCAGAACGCGATGAGAGCAACCATGGAACACCATGCCGACAAAGGCATTTACCCTCCTATTCAGGTTCATGTAACACTGGGTAATGAGGACTTGACTGTGAAGGTAATTGCTATTTAAAAATGGGGTGTTTAGATATGCCAAAGTGAAAAAGGGTTTGTTAATTTCAAGACATGAAATTAAAAACAAATGATTAAATCAGAAAGAAAATCCTTTTATTTGTGGCCAGTAGTCATATATCAACATTATCAAACTGGAATTATCCAGTAGTTCAGACAAAAGTATAGAGAATATAGAGATATCATCTCAACAATAATTTGGGATATTTCTGACAAATCAGTTTCAAAATATATGAGTATTTATGTAGAATAGTGTATAAGCTGTAGCCTGGTTAGTTCAGTTGCTCTGAGCCTTATAAATCTTAAGACCCCTTACATAAATGTGAGTTGTTACTGTTATTATTAATGGTTGAATTCCAATACAGACAAATTAGCTTTGTGTAAAAAATTTTCCCCATATAACTTTCCCTCTTAACTTGGTGAGTCACCTCAAAAGACAAATGTAGATGCCTGATCATAGCTTGCTACCATTGTTAGAAGAAACTTCAAAATTTGTGGTGAGTTTGTAGTTATTTGTATATTTTACAGTTTATAGTCTGTACTGTGCTCCTTTGTATTAGATGATGCCCTTGAGAGTGTACTCATCTATAGGATTTAAAAAAAAAACAACCTATGTATGACTTAGCTCTTTCCATGTGGATATTTTTGATGTTTATCTGGTTTACTTCTCTAGCAGTTGTGTTTGTGGTTCTGCCTTTATGATTCATAGAGTACAGGATGCTTCTGTTCCAAATAAAATATTGCACCTGAAGTTATTCAGTTCTGGTTTAAGTTGTGTTCTGGTAGGTCATGATACCTTTTCTTAATCATTTTGCTTGTGACTGACAAAATTTAACTTGCCATTCATCAGTTTCTTTTGCTGTTTTGTTATTTATAGATCTTAAGATAAACAGAACTGTGATGCATAAGGCTGGCTC
Source organism: Bettongia penicillata ogilbyi (assembly GCA_023548195.1). Lineage (NCBI taxonomy): Eukaryota > Metazoa > Chordata > Mammalia > Diprotodontia > Potoroidae > Bettongia > Bettongia penicillata. The sequence goes on from JAJHZJ010000174.1 coordinate 6,007,881, forward strand.
TATCCGCCCTAGGACTTCATTCTTGGCAATTTTATTTTTCAGTCTGATACAAAGAATAATTTTTATGGAACAGTAATGAAAAAAAATCTTTTTTTTTTTTTGGAAGTTTGAGGACATGTCCTAGAAAAAAAATTATCTATACTAGATATAACCTTTCATCTGCTTTTTATCTTGCCTTTAGTATTCCTTTTCATATCCAAATTTTTTCTTTTTTAAGTGTACCACCTACACCAAATTTCCATATATTAAACCATTGCCTTAACTTGTGTTAGAAGAGCTTCTTCACCAAGGTTCCAGGGACCCAAGTCCTAAGATTTTTTAAAATTTCGTATGTCAAGGATATATGATTTTGTTATGGTGGGAACTCTATCTACTCTTTCAGAGTCTATCTTGTCTCTTACTTAGAATTTCAGATAAAAGAACTGTGGCTCAAAGAGGTTAATTGGCTTGCCCACAGTGACATAACCATTTCTCAGTATATAGAGGTTAAATGGCAAATGACTTGCCTGGGGTCACTTAACTGATTCTTAGTGCATAGAGGTTAAATGACTTACCTGTAGTCACACAGTGAATTTTTAGTCCACAGTCTGCTGAAATTCCTCTTATTTGTCACTCCTTTTTTCTCTCTACTAAAAAATCTTTGCAGTACAGAATTATATAGTATGTTGCTCCTCTGGTTCCAGCTCAAACTATTCTACATTAATACCTAATGCAAATAATTTAAAGTGGAATTTAATTTAAACTTAGCTTATTATCACCATTGAGTTCTAGTTCTGTGCTTTATGACTGGGAGTTGACCTTGGAGTCTTCAAGGTTATGCCATTGGAATGTCATATTGGAAAGGATATCTGTTTTCTGAGAATCAGCCAGAGAATTCCATCATCAGTAAACATTTATTTATTTGAGGCTCAGCCAGAGAATTCCATCACCATTCAGAACCTACTGTGTGCCATACACTGTGTCAAGCTCTGGGGAATACAAAGAAGGGTAAAAGACAACCCATTGGGATCTCTTGTGACAGTGACTCTCTTGGGCCATGGCAATTCATTAAAGCACAAGAACAAAATAGAAAATAGTCCTCAATTCTGTATATCCCTCTTCAGTTTGACAGTTTTTCTTTTTATTGCGAGCTTAACAGTCATGAAATATTTTCATATGCAAAAAGAACAGGCTTGTCTAAAAAACAGAACCTCATACATAGTTTATGAAGTGAATCTGTGTTAAATTTAATAAGGTAGCAACAAAAATGCTTTGTGTCCCCTTTTGTACTTTTTAAAAACTCCTTTTCATTAAAAAAATTCTTGATTTTTTTTTTTTTGCTTATGTACCCACTAAATCTCCAGCCCTTAAGTAGAAATCCTTTCTTGTAACAAATGGCAATTTGATAGAAAAGGAGACAGTGCTAAGATTTCACAGTTTTTAAAATGTCTGAAACTTTAACTTAGCTCTTAACCACTCTAAATGTGAGATCCTTGTCCAACAGGTCATTAGACATAGTCCTGATAGAACTTATCAGCTTTTCTACTTACTTCTCTTCTCTACCTTCTCCCCTGGGCCTCTCTGATAGATGACTGAGAGATTTCTTCTCAAAACTTCCATTTAAGGAGTGTGCTCAGGACAGGCATCTATTCAATTCCTACCTAGCTGCAGTCCTTTGGACCTCACCCTCATGACCTTCCTCCCTTTTTAGCATTCTTTTGTGTGATGTCTTCCCCTGTTAGACAGGAGAAAACTCCTTGAAAAAAAGAGATTATCTTTCTCATTTGTATCCCCAGCACTTAGCATTGTGCCTGGCACATAGTTGGCACTTAATAAATACTTACTGACTGATTGATTGCAGTCTCAAGGCCCTTGGGAAAAGGGATGGTAAAATAAGCGGAACTAGACCAGTTGTAAAGAGAAGAGATCTGTGTTAGAGGTGACACAATTTGAAGGGTATCCAGTGATTGATTATCAAGCTATTTGTAGGAGGAGAAGGTAGCAAAGGTATAGAAATAAATTTAAATTTTATTACCACCCAAAGAAGAACCAAAAAACTCAACTTTTCCATTTATATGAAATGTTTATTTTTTAAAAAATCTACATATGTATCAAGGGCATCCTTAGTTGAAGGTATTAGAAAGTAATAGGCAGGCCCACACAATATTCCACAGTAGCTAACTTATTTACTTGAATGTATCTAATACTTTGTTTCAAAAGCTGTATGAATCTGCAGGTGGACATTATATGCTAGGTTAATACTGTATTTTTTTTTGTAAGAAAAGGTTTTTCTCTCTTAGATAAGTGATTGTGGAAGTGGTATTCCTTTGAGGAAAATTGTCCCCCACTACTGCTAGTGTTTTTTTGTTGTAAGCACTTGAATTATGCAATTAATGTACTCAAATTTTATAGGTGGTTTTATGTAAGTGTTCATTTATATATAGTATTTGGGTTTCAAAGGATTTTTCAAAGGTTTCAAAGCTACATCAGCTTTTATTTCCAGTTCTGCTGTCTAGTTTTCTCCCTTTACCTTAGATTTCTTTTGTTGCTTCTTAACTTTCTGTCTTTTCTCATGCTTTCCTGACTCATTTTCTAAAACAACCTCTTGCAAAGTTGTCTTTTATTCAGAGCTAAACTAAATCATTTCAAGCAGCATTAAAAGTAACTATAGAAATTATAGTAACTAGAAGAGTAAATGATACACAGTGAGACCTGGGTATCATTATCTGCCTTGTTGCTTCAGTTGCCACTCTTAAAGGATGTGAACCATTTTTATATGTTTGTTTATTTAAAATTAATACCTTACTGTCTTTGGGGGGCAGGGAAGAGAGGCAGCTTTTATGTATATTGTATTTAGTTACTAGCTAACATGTTGATTACTTGTGTAGCCAGTTGCAAGTGAATTACAGATACAGTGTTTACATTAAAAATTGACTACTCTAGATTAAGGAATAATATGAAAAATCTTTTATATAGTTAAGTTCCTAGCACCTGCTCCATTAATTTTTAAGACAAATTTCTGCTTTATTCCTTATAGGTATTTGAATCTAAAGCTCAAGAGTCATTTCAAACTTGCTCTTAGCTGTCCTGCACCAGTTTTCATATATTAGGTCTTCGTAGGTCTAAAAATTAAATTATGGATTAGGTATAGTATGATATTTAAAACAAATTTACTAAGGCTCAGGGATCTATGCTGTGCAGTCATGTACAGTGATTTTTTATTTCAAATCTTATGAAAAGTGATAAATTCCTCTGAAAGAATTAAAGCTCATATTAGTTGTGAGGGAAAAAATTTAGTTTGACTTTTAATCCTATTTATATGCCCACAGTTTATTAAAATTTAAAAACTATACAAAGACTTAAGGAATTTGTATATTCTCTCACAGTAAAATTGTTCATTTTGTTTTGCTATAGGCAGAACAGTGTTATAGTTATTTTTCAAAAAACTTTTAAGTAATATTCAAATAAGTACCCAAGTTCTGTACTTTATCAAACTGTAGCATCACCCTAATCTTTGTGTAAAACTCTCCGTGGGAATAGATTTTATCAAAAAGCAATTAACCAGTTACAACAGGCACACAAGGGATTTTCTTTGCCTCAGTTGTTAGAACCACTGGTAAAGACAGTGTCTGTGTGTGCTCCTATCTTGGATCTGAATTACGAGATTCCAGATTTAAAAAGTCTTTGTTTCAAAAGCTATATGAATCTGCAGTTGGACATTATATGCTGTTAATACTATTTTTTTTTTTGTAAGGAAATGTTTTTTTCTTTTAGATGAGTGATCGTGGAGGTGGTGTTCCTTTGAGGAAAATTGATAGACTCTTCAACTACATGTATTCAACTGCACCCCGACCTCGTGTTGAGACATCTCGAGCTGTACCTCTGGTATGTAATCTTGTAATAATGAAATATGTTCTAGTGATGTTCCTTTCTACCCAAGGTAAAAAGACTACTCAGTGTGGCCACTAGATGGGGTTCTACACAAGGAATAAGGAAAGATCATTCTGTAAAGAAAACTGCCTACTTTAAAAAAAAATCTTTTAGAATAAGTTCATGTATTGAGAAAGACAAACTTAATAGAAGTGATTCTTTTATTAGATCTAAATAATTAGATTTTCAAAGCTGGAAAGTGATAAGTCACATTTCTAGTATATTTTGACTAATGTGGTATGAGAATAAATTAATAAATACTTGTTGAATTGAATTAAGTGAAGTTCTCCTCTGATGCTGGGTCCTAGCAGGGAGGTAATTCTGGGTGTTTGGAAGGTTATACCACCAGAGCACAAACATTAGGAGATTAAATCTGTCTGGAAAATCTTTATTTTAGTCACAGAATCATAGAATTTGAGAGTTGGAAGGGACCTTCATAGCCATCTTCTCCAACCTGTACCCTAAAGGAATGTGTTACTACAACATACCTGACAGCTGGTTATCCAGTCTGTGCTTGAAGATTACCAACAAAGGGTAACCTGTTGCTTCTCTAGGCAGCCCATTCCACTTTTGAACAGGTCTGATTATTAGGTGATTTTTTTGACATGAAGTTAAGTTCGGTTTTTTTGCAAAATCTACCCATTGTTCTTACTTTTGACCAAAGAGAACAGATTTGCCCCGTTCCATGTGATAGAAGTTTGGCTACTTGAATGTAGATATCCTTTCCTCACTGAGTTTTTTTCCAGGCCTAACATCCTCAGTTCCTTCAACCACTCATTTGACCTGAACTCAAAAGTCCTTTACCATTTTGATTGCCCTTCTCTTAACACTCCACCTTATCATTGTTTTTAAATTGTGGTGGCTGGAACTGAACATCGTACTTCAGATGAGATCTGAGGAGAGCTGATTAGAGAGGGATGTATCTCATTTTCAAAAGCTACGCCTGTTGTAATGCTTCGCTTTTATGGCAGCCCAAAAGAGCCAAGTGAAGGTCTATGTGTCTCATGAGAACTAGTTTAGGTAAGTTCAGAGAGGTTCATCACCAGAAAATTCACCACTGAGTTACAGATTTTTTTATTCACAACAACCCATGAAGGCAGTTTACTAGGACATAGAAGTTATCTGTACTGGTAGAAGGAATACTCACAGTGATGGTGTCACACAACCCTAATTACTAAAGTATATTTGTGGCACTATACTAAAACAGGCAAAGATGAAATAACAAAATCTTTGGGTTCAAGAACCCCTACTATAATTTAATAGGAGTAATCATTGGCAAATAATGAGTCATCTATGTTACAACCTGCTAAAAAGTTTAAAATTTAGGAAAGGTAGGTTCTATTCAGTTTTACCATTTATTTAATGATTTGAGTCAAGTTCTCTAGTTGAACTGTGTCACTGATATTTTCACATTTGCTAAAGTCTAGGTTAGATTGTGCTGTGATAAGTATCTTTCTGAAATGAATGATTTGTGGTCTTGTAACAGTCCCATTTTTTTTATTTTTTAGGTCATGGAGTACCAGTAATGTTTTTCTGTAGCTTGACTAGAACAAAATTCATTGTAAGATTTTGAATCCTCCCCAGGGATTTACCAGAAGGGCTTCATTACAAATTTACCTATAATGTGGCCCCATATTATACAATATAGTTTTAGTATATTGCATTTATTTGCTGATTTCCTTTATGCCAAAGTTAATTCCTAAATTAGGAATTAGGAGAAAATGTTATCACTGAAAATATTGTTTTATATATATTCGATATATGTGTGTGTATATATATATATATATATATGTATATATGTGTGTGTATATATATATATATATATATATATATATATATATATATATATATATATATATATATATATATATATATATATATATATATATATATATATATAGCGAAGGCTAAATTGAATGTGACATAGTTAAGATTTTAGTTAAAAATCAAACGTTTTTGGAGGTGGGACCTAGATGGTAGAGTACAGGCAGCAACCTAGCTGAGCTCTCTTAACATTCTCTTTCAACCCCTTTCAAAATGAATCCTCAGATCAGTTTTTGGAGTGACAGAGCAAACAAAAAGTCAGTGAGACATTTTTCCCAGCCTATGACAACTTAGAAGGTTGACAGAAGAGGTCTGTGATATCAGGGTAAGTGGCTGTGAGAGCAGTGGAAGCTTCAGGAACTTTCAACTTGCAGATGGTGGGGGCAGGGGTGTCAAACAACTGGTCAGAAAGATTATAGAGTGCTGGCACAGGATGCAACTAGTGTTGATTGGAGCTCTAGTTCCTTTGAGCAGTTCTGGGCTGCAGTTCCACCGTGGAAAGGAGTACTTGTGGTTGATCACAAAGGACATAGGCCCTGGTCAGAGCTCCAAAGTGAAAAGGAGCCACCCATGCTTGTGGCTGCAGGAGAGCAGAGGACCTGAACACAGTTTCAGGGCCAAGAAGAATGCTAGAGCTTTTGGCTGCAGAGGAGTAGGGGCTCTTAGGTAATAAGGAAAACCATCCTGATAATCCTAGAACCAGTGGGTAAAATAGAAATTGAAAGAATCTATCAATCACCGCCTGAAAGAGATCCCAAAATAAAAATACCCAGGAATATTATTGTCAAATCCCAGAGTTTCCAGATAAAGGAGAAAATATTGCAGGTAACCAGAAAGAAACCTTACATATATTGTGGAACAGCTGTCAGGATCATACGTGATGTAGTAACTGTCATTATTAAAGGAGTGGAAGACTTGCAAAATGATATTCTAGGAGGCAAAAGAGGTAGAATTACAACCAAGAAGAACATATCCAGCGAAATTGATTGGGGAACTGGAGGGTAGGGGTGGGGAAGGGGAAATGGACATTTAATGAAATAGAGAATTTTTCAACATTCCTGATGAAAAGACCAGAGCTTAATAGAAAATTTGACTTTGAAACATGAGTCAGAGAAGCATAAAAAGTAAATATGAAATAGTAAACATGAGATTCAATATAATTAAATTGTTTACATTTGAATATGTGGGTAACTGATAACATTAACTCCTAAGAGCTTTATCATTATTAAAGCAATTAGAAAGACTACAAAGAGAGCATGAGTATGAGTCAGTTATATTGGGATGAACTCCACTCCCCCCTTCTCCCCACCGGCCCCCACCTCCCCACCAAAATGAAGGAATGAAATAGGGATGCATTGAGAGAGGAGGAGAGGTAGAATGGGAAAATTTTCTCACATAAAAGAGATGTGCAAGGAAAAACTTTTATAGTGGAGGGGAAATGAACAGGGGCCAGGCAAAGCTTAAACTTCCCTCTTCAGATTGGTTCAATCTGGGAAGAATATATATACACACTCTTTTGGGTATAGAAATCTATTAGCCAATAAGGAAATAAGACTGAAAGGGGATAAGACGTAGGGGAAGGGATGATAAAAGGGAAGGCAAATTAAGGGAGGGAGTGGTCAGAAGCGAAGCAGAGTTTTGAAAAGGGCAGGATAAAAAGAAGGATAAACAAAGAAGGATGGAGGGAAATACACATTAATTATAACTGAATGTAAATGGGATAAGCTCACCCAAAAAATGGGAGCAGACAGCTACATGGATTAGAAATTAGAATCCATCAGTATGCTCTTTACAAGAGTCTTATTTGAAACAAAGACACACAGTTAAAATAAAAGGCTAGAGCAGAATGCAGTATGCTTCCACTGAAGTAAAAAGAAAGGGGTAGTGATCATGGTCTCAGACAAAGCAAGAGAAAAAATATTTATAGCAGCTCTTTGTGGTGGCAAAGAATAGGGAATTGAGGGGATGCTCATTAATTGGGGAATGGCTGAATAGGTGGCATGTGATTGTGATGGAATATTATTGTGCTATGAGAAATGATGAGGGAAGGTTTCAGAAAAAAACATTAAGACCTATATGAACTAATAGAAAGCAAAATGCAAAAAAACTGGAGACCTGCACAACCTATGGCCTATGGGCCCATGGGCCCATGCCAAAGGATTTTGGATGGCCTACAAAAAATATAGAAGAAAATATCCTTTGTATGTAGAGGAAATACTTTGGTGTGCCACAGGTTGTGCAGGCCTGGTGTATAGCAACAGCAATGTTGTAATGATGATCAGTTGTGTTGGCTAATCTGTCTGATGAATATGATAATCTAAGACAATTCGAGGGTACTCATGATGAAAAAAATTGCCACCTCCCTCCAGAGAGATAAGTGATGAACACTTGAGTGCAAATACAAGTGTAATTTTCTTGTTTTATTCATTTTTTTGTGATGTGGCTAATATGGAAATATGTTTTACATGATTTCATATATGTAATTAATTTATCAATTTGCTTATTTTCTCACTGAATAGAGGAGGCTGTGAGGGAGGGAGAGAATTTGGTACTCAAAATTTAGTGGGGGAAGTTAATAAATTTGAAAAATATAACATTTACTATACAGATATAAAAATAATATTTGGAATTCTATTAATATAGTAGTTCATATTAGGCTTGAAGACCATGTATTTAAAAAAATTACCATAGAGATTATCTTTAAGAAATACTTAGGTTAATTCAGAAAAGTTGCCTGTTTTACTACTAGTGTGCTTCACTGGGAGAAAACCTGATGTACAAATCTAGGACTTAGAAATGAGGTGATTATTCAGATGAGGAAAAGGTGCTTCAGTTAAAAAAAAAATCACAGGTTCTTTAAAATGATTATTAATTCTGGTGTGAAACTTTCAGGAAGAAGCATCTGAGTTGTCCAGTGGTTAGAGTACTGGTCCTATAATCACAAAGACCTGAATTTAAATTTGACCTTGTATACTTAACTATTTGTGTGAACCTGGAGAAACCATTTTAATCTCTATGAGCCTCAGTTCCTCATCTGTAAAGGGGGGATAATAGCACTTACCTTCTAGGCTGTTATGAAGATCAGATGAAATAATATTTGGAAAGCACTTTACAAACCTTAAAGCATTAGATAAATGCTATCTGTTATTAGTAACAGGATAAGTTTCATCATGGATGTGAGAAAATTACATATATTTATTCGTATAAAGGCATTATCATGTAATTCTTGAAAAGGATTGGTTTGAATTTCACACTGAAAAAAGACTGGATTGTTATAGTGTATATGGCTCAAATAGTTTTGAAATCAGCACAGTTATACTCTGTAGACAGGGATGTTTGTAGAAGTTCTATTTTTTCTAATACATTCTGGTATTCTTTTCCATTTTGTGAGATTACAAGCCTTCAAAGCAAGAAACTTCCATCTTAGGATGACTTAGTCACAGGCACTATTGTAGTTCTGGGTCACCCCATAGCATACAACATTCCTCAGATTACTCAATCATTTAACACAGCCAAGAAGTCGTTGATTTACTTGTATATTAACATCTGGTATTTCAGCAGTCAGATGTTCCTGAAGGGACGGCAGATCTCTCAAGTTGAAATCTAGATCTTCGGAGGGGCAGAGGACAGACAAATGAACATCAGGGAGAAGCAATGTAAACCTGAACCCACCATTTATCTTGGACAGACTGATAGACTGCAGTTGTTTTTGCTGGTTAAAAGAAGTGAATCATTCATTTGACTGCTGTTCCCCTCCACCTCACAAATGGGGTGACTGTATCCAGCCTTGTGTGGTGACTGCTGCTGAGAATTCAGTCAGCTGTTGTACCTGTAAGGTGGAATTCTAGGATGCTGAGAGAAACAGCTGATGGATATGGGACTGTTGCAGCTGAGGTAGGAGCTTTTTTGCATATCAGAAAGACAATGGGTGAAAGTGTAAGTACACATACCATGTCTTGTCCTGAAGATGCAGTGGTGACTTCACTTCTCCGTAAAAGGAGGTATGAGTGGTATAAATTTTTGGCCCTTGTGTTCCTTGCAGGACCCAGGAATATGCACTGACTGAAATTTCCGGGGAGACTGGCTTGGAGAAAGTGTAAGGCTGAAGTTGAGTTGATGGTCTTATGGTTGGGGAGGAGCCAATATGATGGCTTTGGGAAATGCTATATCCTGAGCAAACAGCCTCAGTGGTTGAAGCTCTACTTCTCTTCTCCATGAAGCTGTTACCCATTGGGCCAGCTCCCCAACTAGGCTTACCTGGCCCTGACCATAATTTGGACCTGGTTGCATTTGGTGGTGGTAACTGATGATTAGAGAGGTCATATTCATGGAGGTCCTCTTTGGGAATTTGACTTGGAGACAGCTGTTCTGGGTGCATCTGTTTTCTTGAGTTGGTTGGAGCCAGAGAGCTGTGCTTTTTCTGTTGTGCCAATTGTCTAGCTCTTTTATTTTGAAACTAGGTCTGTATTCTAGTTCATCAGTAGTGATCTTCCCTGAAAGTTCTCTATAATGTGTGTAAGTATGGGTTCCTTTGAAAATAGTTGATAAGCAATACTAAGTTGACCTTTTGTTAAATAGTGTACATTTTCTTCCAGTTGATGAAGCAGAAGCATATTTAAAAGAATCAGGCTTCCTATCCTCTGATGGTGGGTTGTCTATCTTCCCTGACAAATCAAAATTCAGATCTCAGTGGTAGGACTTAATAGATGAACTTCTTTGTTAATAGATCATTATCCTTCTTACATTATCCCTCTTACTGTTACTGGGACTTTGTACACTTTTGGCAATGCTTTGTTTGACTTGAAAATTTAAAAATCAGTTTCCCTAGCAATAATTCTATGATGAAAGATTAATAATAATGCCACCCTTACAGGAAAATTTGGATCCTCAAAGGATCCAGAGAGCAAAAGAGGCATGCACGATGGGTATGAATAGACTGCAACAAATTATTATTTCAAATTTGCTTGCAAGAAGTGGTGCAAGAGACATTCATGACTAGAAAAGAAAGCAACTGATCATGCGTGTGAGGATAAATAGTCCAAGTCCTATACTGGTTATACAGAAAATTAGCAAAGAATCAAGAGAAGGCCTTCAGTATGTTGTTCTCTTTGTGGAGAACTTAAGGAAAGACATTCTTTCATAGTTCCAGTAGTGTAAAGTCACCCACTCCACCCCACTCATATATATATATATATATATATGTATCTATATGTTTCTATACATATATATTATTTTCATTTACATGTATATAGATGTATATATGTGTATATACATAACTTGTCATTGTTTAATAACTCAGCTTAAGAAAGCACTTTTTAAAAGACCAATTCCTAAATTAACTGGACAGTTCAGGACAACCTTAGTTTCTTCAATCAATAAAAAGTAATTTATTGAGCATGAATTTTGTGCCTATCACTTATGAGACATGATCCTTCCTTTTAAGGAGCTTAGAGTTGGGGATATAGATGTAACATATGGAAGAATTAGAGAAGAAGTGCTAAATGATGTATTATTCATGGACTTCATATAGAAATGGGAAAAGGGAAGTAGAGAGGACATTTCAGGTAAGGGAACCAGCATAGTCAAAGAGAGGCAGTAATAAGCATGGAATGTATAGAGCAGAAGTGTCAGATATGTGGCCCACAACCCTCTTCAGTGCAGCCTGGGTCAGATTAAAATGTAATTTCTGTCTGATAGTAATGTGTTTATGTATTTATAAAAACTACATACATGCATGTATGTGTGTGTGTGTGTGTGTGTGTGTGTATTATATATACATAGGCACTTACAGAGAAAAATAGTGTAGTTTTAAGGATCGTGAGATCCTTATGTACAGTTTAGGGGCCCCTGTTTCTCTTTGAGTTTGACTTCATTGTTGTAGAGGGCATTGGATAAACCTAGCTGACTGAAAACAGGTTGAAAAATGAAAGCAATGGAAGCATCTTGAAAGTAAAGCACAGGATATGAACTTAATGTGGTTGGGAGTAGGTGAGTTCTGGGTTTTCAAGTGTTGGGGTGGGGGGGTCATATGGTAAAAAGTACTTTTAGGAATATTTTTCTGGTAGTGGTATGCATGGTACAGGGAGAGGCTGGAGTTAGGGAGACTAATGAATTATAAGCCATGTAGTAACTCATTGGATCATAGGATTTATAGCTGGAAGGGATATTATGGGTCATATAGTTCAACCCCTTTATTTTGTTGATGATGAAAGTAGAAAAACCTGATTTTTGCATTGTTCCATAAAAAATAAGGAGAAATTTGGTTTGTATGTAGGCTGTCTTGACTCTACATGCAATGCTCTCTTTACTGCACCATGATGCTTTGAGCACCTGGATTAGTGTGCTTGGCATTGGGAATGCAAATGAAAAGATCAGAGAGACAGTTCAGAGTGAAAAATAGCCTGACATCCAGAACTTGAATATTAGAATATGACCATTCTTAAGTCTTGGAATAATTCGTAACTGGAACACTATTATCTGTAGGTACAAATTGCTCAAGAAATATGGGAAGTAAAGTCTTAAAGTGAACAGGTATATGTCTGATACAAATATTGAGAGATCCAAAAATAAAAAGATCAGATTATGGGTAAATATAAAAGAAAAAAATTGTCATTATTGGAGTTTTTTTGTAAATTAAGGTGTTACATATTATAAAAGTTTTTTACAAGGCATATTGTCCAAATCATGACAGTAATAATGAAAAATTTCATTATAATTAGGTTGCTACTGGGAAAACAGACTGTTACAAACACAGGCAGTCTAAGATGCTTTAAGCAAAATTATGTTGAAAATTTTTATTTTTTATTAAAACAATTTTATTTGACTATCTCTGATTCTAATTACCAAGGAGAAACTGGTAGGAAATCTACAGTTAAGACTGTTTTAGTGGTGAAGTAAGATCCTAAGGCACAAATGATGGGTGCATAAATGTGTATATAAGTTTGCACGCATGTATGAGTGTGTGTTGTAACCATTATATTAGTGAAAGCATTTGTGATAAAAGTGACAGTGGGGCTAAGGAAGCTGGCTTACTAAAGAATTCATCATGTTGAAAACAATAAGTGTCAAATAGGTGACATTTGATTTTAGTGATTTCATAGTGTCAAAATGCTTTATGTACATTATCTCTTTTTATCCCTAGAGTAAACCTTGTGAGGTACTTAGTAGTCTATTATTATTTTCATTTTACAGAATGAGGACATTGAAGCTTAGAAAAATTTTTGTGACTTGCTCAAGGTCTACACTGCTAGTAAGTAGTGGATCCAGTACTCAAGCCACAGTCTTCTGACTCCAAGTTCATTTCTCTTCTATTCCTTGGTACTTCTTGAAATGGTCAGAGATGAATGTTCTTTGAGAGAGTAGCCAAAACCAAATTATACCAAGGAAAAAAGGAAATTTGAGTTGTGCTGTATAATTGAGCAAGAATACACCAAGACCATTCTCAAGCCATTTTATATGAAATAAAGGGAAAAATATTTTTAAACAGTTGAAGATTTGAAAAAAAGGTATTTAGATTTAAGGTTCATTATTTATAATAAACTATTGGTCATTAAAGTGAAAAATTCATTGGAACTTCTTTCACATCTATGTTAACATGTAAAAGTGAACAAACTATAACCTAATTAAGTAAAAGGATTTGAAAGTTTTGATTATAGCTGGCTGACACCAGTTTTATTTTTTTCTCTTGTTTATTAAAAAGGCTGGTTTTGGTTATGGATTGCCCATATCTCGGCTTTATGCACAGTACTTTCAAGGAGACCTGAAACTGTATTCCTTAGAAGGTTATGGGACAGATGCTGTTATTTATATTAAGGTAATGACTACAGCTCTTTTTGTTTACCAGAATAGTCTGTCTTAATTTGCCTTTGGTTTGTCCAAAAGCTTAATTTTTAAGTTACAATCCAACTTTACATCAGTGGGTGTGCATATACATGTGTGTGTGTATTATTTATTAAAAGTGTGATTGTAAAAATTGCATGTGAATGGTCTTTCAGACATAACACACACCAAGATAAGTGATAAACCTGGCTTATCAAGTTGGTTACCTTCATTTTCCTGCAGTGGTCACACTCTTTATCTAATAGGGAAACCATTAGACATGTCCATTTTAAAGTTATCAGTGGCTGTATTGTAAACTAAACTTAATATGTTCTTATTCTGTTTCTTCTAGGCCCTATTAACAGAGTCAGTGGAAAGGCTCCCAGTATATAATAAAGCTGCATGGAAACATTATAAAGCCAATCATGAGGCAGATGACTGGTGTGTGCCAAGCAGTGAACCAAAGGACATGACCACATTCCGCAGTGCATAGCTGCCTCTAGACCCTCTGAAAAAACAAAATGGGTTTCTAGTATTTTATTTGAGAGAGACTTGGGAAAACTGTTACGCAAAGCATTTTACATCTGATTTTCACATTCCTTGACTGGGTAGAATAAATGGAAAATGAATTCCATAGGTATTTTTCAGACCTCCTAAAACACTGAACCTGTACTAGTTAAGTGTTAGAAGAAAGAAAATTCTAGCTACTGTGTTCATTTACTTTCAATGACTGTGCAAATATGGCTAACATGTTTTGCTTCCTTTTCAGTGGACTTAAGGGACTAGGTTTCAGGTATAGAAATCTCCAGGTTCCTTGTGGGACCTGTGTGATATATCTTATATCTAGTAAAAGCATTTCCCTAATTGTACTGATTAATTGGTTAACTACCTTTTTATAGTCTGGAAAATCTTGTTATGCTTTATTTAATTCTACTCAGGAATGAGAGTAAATTAAAATTGCTTTCACATTAATCAATAACTGCCTATTAGTTGCACATATAAAGGCAGAAAATTATTAGCCTGTGGGTTTAATACCACCTGCTTTTTATACTTTCCTTTTGTAGTTGACTTAGAGCCACTTATTTTTAGAGGTAAATTTTCTTTTTCTGAACAATCAATATCTAGTTCTCTCTGTGTTCATTCAAGATCCTTTGAAATTTACACTGAATATTCTTTTGATTAATTTCAGAAGGAAAATTTTTATTGCTAAATGACTAGCAATCCTTATCAAGTCCTCAAAAATTTCGAGGGGATGGCTATTTACTATGTGATTATAATTTGTTTAGTGATTCTAATTATGACATTAAGAAGCAGTGTGACATAATGGATAGAAGGCCAGCACTGGAGTCAGGAAGACCTAGATCCAATTCTCACTTAACTGTGTATACCAAAGGTCAGCCACATAACTTCTTGCCTTAATTCTCCAAGAGAGTGTAAGTTGATTTGTGTTGGTGGAGAGAATTTTCATAACAAGAGTTCACCATAACAATGAAATCACAGATCTAGCTTCCTCCCCAAAAAGCAATCCTAATAATGGTAGAATTATTCATACATACCACATGGGCATAATGATACACGTCTAGATTATGTTTCCACAGACATCTAAAAAAGTGTAAAACTTCTCTCAGTTGGTCAGCCTTCTAACCTCATCACTTATTAGGAGTCTAATTGTATAGGAGGGGCCCTTATGTAGCTAACTGCATATAAGAGAACACAGCAGAATAGAAATAATAATAATTAAATAAACAATCTATAGCAGAGATTAGACTTAGGATAAAAAACCCTATGTGTCTTGGTAGCATCATTCTATCAGTGCTCGTAGTAATTGATTTTTGTGATGTTATGAAAAAGAGATCAGTTCTTCCGTATTGGAGATGCGACTATAAAGTAATAAGACTATTTTGCTAACCTGTATCATTTTGTTTAAGCCAGCGAGAGAAGTATCTCATATGTTTAAACCAAAAAAAAAGCTTTTTATTGGAAAATGTTAAAATTGTTTCACTTATAAAGAATAGTGTGTTTTCTGATGGTGCAGGTTAAGTGAGGTATTACTGTCTATGCTGTATAAATATTGATGATTTTGAAAGAATGATCAACTACTGAAAAACCCAATGTATTATTAGTTTACTGCATATTAGTAGATGAAGGGCAAGTGATTCTGACTCATTACCATTGCTGTTTATAACTCTTCAGGTTTTCCAGTAGTAATGTTGTATAAACTTGGAACTCTTCAAAATCAGAACAGATTTTAAATAAATTATAAAATGACCATTGTCTTTCTTAAAATGAAATTTTTACAACTGAGGCATATAAGACTGACATTTCTATTTTTTTATCACATCGTAAAGAGTGTCCTTTTCCTTTAGACAGCTTAACTTAGACACACTTTTAGATAGGGTGATTGACTTCTTTCTAAAAATTGTGATAATCCACAGAAACTTAACAAATATGAAATATTTTGTTTCCTCCTGGATCCTTATAGTTTAGCATATTACTTGACTAATTGATAGTTCCTGATGGCTTTAAGCTGTTTTAAACATATTTTGACCAGGACCTAGTTTATGCAAATATGATAGAGATAATTTACATTTAACTAATGTGTAGATACCATTCATTTTCTAAGTCACTACAGCTGAGAAAACTGAACTGTTTCAGGAGGTCATAGTAAAGTAGATATTCTGTTTTATGTTTTGGCTATGTTTGTACCCACCTGTAGTTTGCTTTTTTCTTGAATCAGGAAATATAAGTGAGATATTCAAATGAAAGCGTAAAGTGTAATTTTATGAAACATTTTGTATGTGGAACTAAATTGATACCATGGATTAAACTTTAAAAACAAATCCTTTCAAACTAAGTTTTACTACAGAGCTGCTATATATCTTATACAATAAAATCAGTTATTCCTCCCTATCAATGCCTACTGTTCAAGTAAATTTTCATGAGAAAGGGAGTGGGGGGAAATAGGAAATTGCAGCTTTATGACTTATAAGAATCTTTTTTTCTTAAGTAGCTAAGACATAAATGGTTTTATAGAGAGTGAAAAAATGAAATGACTGAGGAAGTAAATGTTCTAACTTCTGACCGTATCAGTTTATTAAGCAGTGCATGCCAATTGTATAGCAAATCAGGGACCAGTGACTTTCCTCAGATTTGGCACTGAACCCTGAATACAGGGCAGGAGTTATGGGGAGAAAGGAGACAAATTTTTATGGATTAAAAACAAGTAAGATCAACTAATTAAGGGAAAACAGGGTACATATCAGAATAAAATTAGATAATCTGATTTCTAATTGAAGGAAAGATAAGAGATTTTTCAAGTTGGGAAGGGGAGAATGAACAGGTGCAATTCCCTGAATTCAGGAAAAAAGGGTGTCCCACTTCCCCTAAGTGACTGTATTCAATCAAAGAAATATGGAAACAATAGCTGATTGATCAGGACAGAGCCAGTTCTTTGGTAAGACGTTGCTTGAGATGTATAATGTGAGATAACTCCTTACATCAATCTTCAGATCTGACTGGGTTTCTGATCAGCATAATCTAGGTCCTTAGTTAAGGACCAGCAGCAGGTAAAGGGGGTCCAGCTTTCCAGCCCCACAGGGCTAAGTTCAAACAGTGTAATAAGGTTTTCTTACAATTCTCCTAATTTCGAATGCTTTTCTTACAAATCAGAAATTAGACTAGATCAATAATTGAATAGAAAGGGAATTGAGTCATAATGTGGTATCAGTATGGTTCACTCAATTCTCACAATCACTGTTTTAATTCCCTACATATTCTTGAAATGGAAGATATTAATGCTCACATTACCTACCTAATGAGTTGTGAGGACAACTCTTTGTAAACCTTGATACATGACAGAAATATGTTGCTATTAATGATGATGGTGAGAGCGATAGGTCATCTTTTGAGTACCTATTATGGACCAGGTACTGATGGGATACAAAAAATGTAGGAAACAGCTTTGGCGTCTCTCCTGGCTATTGACATTCTGGAGGGTCAGGAGTAACATGGTGTGGCTATTGTCTGGACTCTAGCCTAGCCCGCCTGAGCAGCAGTATCAAAATGGGGATAACAACAGTGTCTGCCTTGCAGGGTTGTTGTATCAAACGGGATAATATTTACAAAGCACTTAGCAAACTTCGAAGTGCTATGTGAATGCTAGCTATAATGATAATTATAATATTATGATATAATATGTAGTATATTATCATTATTATATTAGGGGCTAAAGTGTTGGTTGATAGAAGCCAGGAGGCTAGGGATTCAGATGGGGATGAAGAAAATTGGGGAGCAGGTGGGAGGAGCGCTGCAAAGTGAGCATGCCCACAAGAGGTGATCCAGGTGGAGGGGAGACTGGAAACCACACTAGACTGAAGAAGGTCCTTTACGTCTCACCACATGACGTGACTTTATTCAAGTATCTTCAGTGACTTTCTATTGACCTGTAGGATAAAACACAAACTTCCCTGTTTAGTATTCAAAGCCCTTCATAATCTGCTCCACACTGTCTTTCCTGGTTGATTTTACATTACTCTCCATCATGTATTCTTTATTTCAGTCAAACTAACCTCCTTGTTTCACTTACATTTTACTTGTTTCAGTGCTTTTGCATAGGTTTTTCCCTGTGCTTTCACTGTTCTCTTTCCTCTCATCCAAGAGGTCATGGTCCCCTTCAAGGCTAAAGTTGTCCAACTTCTTTGTAGAGGTTTCTGATTATCTCAGTTGTAAGTGCTGTTTCCAGAGCTCTGAAATTACTTTGGCTTACTTATGTGTAAATGTAACTTACCTATTACATTTTGTTAACCCCCAGAATGAAGATGAGTCTTCCATTTTCCCAGGCCAAACAAATGCTTGGCGCATAGGCACTTAACCTGAAAGAGAGGGATCCCTGGTGGAAGAGGAATCAAACTTGTTCTGCTCAGCACCTTAGAGCATAAGAATAAACGGGAAATTGCAGAAACAAATAGCATGATGGAAGAAAAAAATTTCTAACAATTAGGTCTATCCCAAAAATGCAGCATTGGGAGATAGTAGGATCCTCCTTACTTTATGTCTGTAAGGGGAAAATTTGTTGGGGAAGTTGTGTCTGAAGAGGAACTTTTGCCATTTGGATGTAGATCTAAAGGTATCCTGAAACTCCTTCCAACTGTCAAATTCTGTGGTAGTTTTTGAAATTCTGTGTATACCCTAATGGCAAAAGCAAGGTTTCTTCTTTTCATTGTCTATATACTGGTTAAAAGCAAATTATATTTGGTTCCACTATGATTATTTTAACGTAGGTTTGTGAGCTACTCAGAAAGAATGTCCATTTTGTGTTATTTATTGAAAGGACATAATTTGATACTCCCCAGAAGTAGTTATGTGCAGGACAGAATGACTCCAAATAAGAAGTAGTTGCAGAAACGTAAATGGCCTTGATCTGCATCACAAACATCACATCAAAACCTACCTAAGCAGAGAGAAGTTTCTTATGTTTAAATATGTCCAGGGGTGAAGATAGCATCGTGTGAAATCTACTCCCCCCAGAGTCCTTTTTATTTAGTTACAGGCTATCTAGGAAGAAGCATCTTTCTCTTGCTACTACTTCCTGCACCCTTATTTCCTTTCATGTTAGTCCTATTTCTCCAATGTAGCTATTCTGCCCTGCCCTGCCTTCATTGGGCTTTGTGGAATACCTATTCTATTGTTAACAAACTGCCCTTCAAATTAGATCTCTTCCTCTCATGTTCCTTTAGTTTTCTTGCATTCATGGAAACTTGGCATCCCCAGAAGATAACTGTGTTCTTAGCCACCTTTTCCATTACTAGATACACAGTCTCTCATGTTTCCCCAGTACAATGGGCTGGAAAGAAGAGTTGACTTCTTTTTCTTCACCATTCTCTTTCAAATCCTCCCCTACAATTATTTTCCTGGTGAACTTTTTGTAATGTCTTCTGTGCTGTAATGTGTGAATTACATCCCACGAAATACATCCCATGAAATTATGTTTCCTGATGCCTTTGGGTATACAATGAACCAGTTTCATCAACTTCTTTGTTTTTTTGAGGAGTAGTTGTGAACTATGCTTCCATTTAGGGGTTACTACCCTTTTTCTGTTTTGTTTATAGCAAGAATGCCAAGATTGATATTATTCAGCTTCTTTAGCAGTATTATACTCATTGATCATGTATGCCAACAGTCAAATTGAAATTTAGAGATGTTCTACAGACTTGTGATTCTTAGAACCATCTGCCCACTTTTTTGCTACTCTGCTAATTCCAGTGAAGAAGTAGAAAGAGGCCACTCAGAAAAGAGGGCTATTTTTTATTTTGCTTTGTTTCAGGGTTTACTGTGGCCAAAAATCTCATTACTGAGTGGCAGAATTTCATTACTGAGCCTGCTAGTGATAAGTCTCTCAGTGTTTGTTTTTGAAAAGCATATTTGATCTATTTCTAGGACCACACTCAAAGCCTTTCCAGAATGGTAGAACTTTCCAGAATTTCCATTCCACTGACATAACCTTGAATAACCCAAAAGTCACTTTCATGCCGTAATAGATCATCAGAGTAGGACTTTGTGGAGCTCTAGAAACATCCAACCTTGAGAATACAACATTTAAAATTGGCAAATATATAAATTCCCCCAAAATCTTGAATTGAGAAGAAAAGACACAACCCATAAATACAATTCAAATTCAATGTACAAAAGCCTCTCTAGATGACACTGTGAAATAAAATGGTTCAGAGAGAACAAAGTGTTTAATAGAAAGTGGCTTGTTCATTATATTTGAAAAGAAATGCTGGGATCAGAGTCAAGATTATAGAGTGAAAAGTATTTTTCCTTAGTTTCCAACAAATCTCCTTCACAACCATTTAGAAAATGCTCCAGACTGAATTCTGCATGGGAAAGACAAGAAAAAGTCAGAGTGAGTCATTTTTTCCAGCCCAAGGAAGTTTAGAAAGACAGGTCTGAAAACAGTGGGGCAAGGGTTGGGGCAGGTGGCAGGGGCCATGAGGACAGGGAATATTACAGTGGGCAAAAGACCAAAACCAAAGGGGAACCAACAGTTCACTTGCTCTGAACCTGTGGAATTTTCCAGTAGGCTAACAGTGACTGGGTTCAACAGCAGTCTACTGAAAAAGCTCTGCAAACCATCAGACCCAACTAGTGTAACACAGACCAAGAAGGCAGTGAGCAGACCTCTCCTCAGCCATACCACTTTGGAAACACTAAAAAAATGCAAGTCCATGGACAGAACTGTGAAAGTAGCAGGACATGTGCTCAGGCCAGACATCCTCTCACCACCTTGTCCTCCCCCACAAGAAGTGAACAGAATCCAACATCATAAAGCCAAAGTCAAGAAGTAGGTCGGAAGAAATGAGCAAAGATGAAAACAAAACGAAACTCCAATCATAAAGAGCTACAATCGTAATAGGGAAGTGCAATACTCAAACCAGAAGAAAACAACTTGCAAGCGCCTGCAAACAAGGCCTTGGGAAAATACAGACTGAACACAAGTCTAATAAGAATTTCTGGAATATAGGACTAAAGAACTGAAATGATTTTTTTTTAAATGAGCTTATGGAAGAAAGATATGAAAAAGAATTAACAATTTGTTAAAAGAGGTACAAAAACAAGTAACTCCTTGAAAATTAAAATTGGACAAATGGAGTCTAATGATTCCTTGAGACATAAAGAAATAATTAAGTGAAAAGACTAAAAAACACAATGAAGAAGAAAATGTGAAATAGGGGGAGGAGCCAAGATGGTGGAGTAGAAAGACTCACATATACGAGCTCCGAACCCACAGCCCATAAATTTCCTGTAAAAAGAACTCCCCACAAATTCTGGAGCAGTGGAAGCCACGCAGCAATGCAGTGGAGGAGATTTCCGTTTCAGAGAGCCCTGAAAAACCAACCCCAAAGGTCCGTTGTGCACCGGATGGTGGGGCCCAGCCCTGCCCTGGCCTGGCCACGCAGCCCCAGAGGAGCAGATCCAAGCAGGCTTCAGGGACAGAATCACCAGCGGCCGCGAAGGTCCCTCCACCCACAGGCACTACAGGTCAGTGAGAGAGACTTCTGGGCTGGCCAAGAGGGCAGCGGGGTGTCTCCATAACTCGGGCCTCCTCTGGAGGCAGTGGCAGAGGCAGCGGTGGCCTGGAACTCCCGGAGCAGACAGGAGCTCAGGGCCATTACTGAAGGTCTCCGCATAAACCCCCTGAGGAAACTGACCCTGGGAGGCGGCCCTGCTCCCACCCCAGCACCAGAACTTAAGCTCACATTGAATAGCAGCCACGCCCGCTGCTGAAAGCCCTGAGGTTGGGGAGTAGCATTTGAATCTCAGACCCCAAGCACTAGCTGGGCGGATATGGAGGCAAGGCAGGGGTGGAGAGGAATCTCAGAAGTCAAGTAACTGGCTGGGAAAATGCCCAGAAAAGGGAAGAAAAATAAGACCATAGAAGGATACTTTCTTGGTGAACAGATGTTTCTTCCTTTCATTTCTATTGAGGAAGAACAATGCTTACCATCAGGGAAAGACATAAGTCAAGGCCTCTGTACCCCAAACATCTGAAATAGATATCCAATGGGCTCAGGCCATGGAAGAGCTCAGAAAGGATTTTGAAAATCAAGTTAGAGAGGTGAAGAAAAAACTGGGAAGGAAAATGAGATTCAAGGAAAGCATGAAAAACAGGTCCAAAAAAATGCTGAAGAAAATAACACCTTGAAAAATAGGCTCACTCAATTGGCAAAAGAGGTTCAAAAAGCCAATGAGGAGAAGAATGCTTTCAAAAGCAGAATTAGCCAAATGGAAAAAGAGGTTCAAAAGCTCACTGAAGAAAACAGTTCTCTCAAAATTAGAATAGAATAGATGGAGGCTAATGACTTTCTGAGAAACCAAGAAATCACCAAACAAAACCAAAAGAACGAAAAAATGGAAGAGAATGTGAAATATCTCATTAGAAAAACAACTGACCTGGAAAATAGATCCAGGAGAGACAATTTAAAAATTATGGGACTACCTGAAAGCCATGATCAAAAAAAGAGCCTAGACATCATCTTTCATGAAATTATCAAGGAAAACTGCCTTGATATTCTAGAACCAGAGGGCAAAATAAGTATTGAAGGAATCCATCAATCACTGCCTGAAAGAGATCCAAAAAGATAAACTCCTAGGAACATTGTGGCCAAATTCCAGAATTCCCAGGTCAAGGAGAAAATATTGCAAGCAGGTAGAAAAAAACAATTCCAGTATTGTGGAAATACAATCAGGATAACACAAGATCTAGCAGCTTCTACATTAAGGGATCGAAGGGTGTGGAATAGGATATTTCAGAAGTCAAAGGAAGTAGGACTCAAACCAAGAATCACCTACCCAGCAAAACTGAGTATAATACTTCAGGGGAAAATATGGTCTTTCAATGAAATAGAAAGCATTTTTGATGAAAAGACCAGAGCTGAAAAGAAAATTTGACTTTCAAACACAAGAATGAGAAGAAGCATGAAAAAGTAAACAGCAAAGAGAAGTCCGAAGGGACTTACCAAAGGTGAACTGTTTACATTCCTCCATGGAAAGACAATATTTGTAACTCTTAAAACTTTTCAGTATATGGGTATTTGGTGGGATCACACACACACATACACACACACGCACGCACACACGTACACGTGTGTGCGCACACACATACAGAGACAGAGAGCACAGAGTGAATTGAATAGGATGGGACCATATTTTAAAAGAAATTAAGGTAAACAGTGAGAGAGAAATGTAGTGGGAGGAGAGAGGGTGAAATGGAATGGGGTAAATTATCTCTCATTCAAGAGGCAAGCAGGAGACTTTTTAGTGGAGGGAAAAAGAGGAGAGCTGAGAAAAAAACATGAAGTTTACTCTCATCACATTCGACTAAAGGAAGGAATAACATGCACACTCATTTTAGTATGAAAACCTATCTTACAATACAGGAAAGTGGAAGAGAAGGAGATAAGCAGGGTGGGGGGGGATGATGGAAGGGAGGGCAATGGGAGAAGGGAGCAATTTGAAGTCAACACTCTTGGGGAGGGACAGGATCAAAAGACAGAATAGAAACAATGCGGGGCAGGATAGGATGAAGGGAAATATAGTTAGTCTTACACAACACGACTATTGTCGAAGTCATTTGCAAAACTACACAGATAGGGCCTATATTGAATTGCCTGCCTTCCCAAAGGGAATGGGTGGGGAGGGAGGGATGGGGAGAAGTTGGAACTCAAAGTTTTAGGAACAACTGTTGAGTATTGTTCTTGCTACTAGGAAATAAGAAATACAGTTAATGGGGAATAGAAAGTCATCTGGCCCTACAGGAGAAAAGAGAAGATGGAGACATGAGAAGGGAGGGATGATAGAAGAGAGAGCAGATTGGTGATAGAGGAAATTAGAATACTCGCGGTATTAGGGTGGGGGGAGGGGATAAATGGGGAGAAAATTTGGAACCCAAAATTTTGTGAAAATGAATGTAAAAAGTTAAATAAATAAATTTATATTAAAAAAAAAGAAAATGTGAAATAGCTCTTTGGAAAAACCACTGACCTGGAAAATAGATCTAGGATAGATAATTTAAAAATTGTTGGACTACCTGAAAATCATTAAAAAAAAATAAAAACCTGGATATCATATTTCAAAAATTATTAAGAAGTGTTCAGCTAGAAAAATTAGAAAACCAAACAAAAAAATTCCCAGACACCAATATAGAATTCTGAAAAATCAAAGCAGAGTTGAAGAAAATTGAAAGTAAAAAGTCATTTTACATCTAAAACTAAGATCATTTTTTAAAAAACCCATTGTCTCAATTTTATGAAAAAAACAAACAAAATACCAGTATCAAAAGTGAAAAAGATGAATTCACAGTCAATGAAAATGAAATAAAAACTGTTAAAATCTATTTTGCCAATTTGCCAATTGAATTATTTATTTGCCAATAAAACTGAAAATCTAATGAAATGGATGAATATTCACAAAAATACAAACTGCCCAGATTAATGGAACAGGAAATAGAAAATCTAAATAACCTTGTCTTAGGAAAAGAAATTGAAGAAACCATAAATGAATTCCCTAAGGAAAAAAAAGAGACTAGTTATGTTTACAAGTGAATTCTACTAAACGTTTAAATAACAGTTACAAAGACTATTTAAATGGGATAAAAAAATAAGTTAAAGGAGTCCTATCAAATTCCTTCTATGACACAAAGATGATCTTGATACCTAAATCAGGGAGAGTCAAATAGAAAAAAAACACCCCAAACAAAACTATAGAACAATTTCTCTAATGAATATTGATGCGTAATTTAAAATAACATGCTTCTAAAGAGAATACAGAACTATCACAAAGATCATACAGTATGACCATGCTGGATTTATTCCAGGAATGTAAGACCAGTTCTATTATTAGGAACACTATAAGCATAACTGAACACTATAAGCATATCAACAACAAAATCACATAATTATTTCAAAAGAAAAAAATTGACAAAATGCATTCCTGTTCAAAACATTAGAAAGCACAGGAATAAATGGAACTTTCCTTAAAATGATAAGTAGTAACTATATCAAACCAAGAGCAAACAATGTCTGTAGTGGGGATAAGCTAGAAGTCTATAGGGATGAAACAAAGATGTCCATTATCGATATCACTAATCAATATTGTACTAGAAATGCCAGCTATATAGTAATAAGAAAAAAGAACTCAAGGAGGAAACCAAGACAAAGTTATTCAAGTTTTCTATTTCCTGTTCCATTAACCTGAGTGATTTGCAGATGATGTAGCTTACTTAAAAAATAAACAAACACTAGTCAACTGAAAAACTAATCAAAATAATGAACAACTTCAGCAAAACTGAAGGATATAAAATAAGCCCACACACATCAGCATTTCTGTATGTTGTCAACGAAATCTAGCAGAAGATGCAGAAAGGTATATTTCATTTGAAATATTAAAATGCTACTGTGCTGTAAGAAAGGATGTAAGGAATAGTATATTGGTAATAGATTTTGTTTTTCTTGCCTCCCCAGTGAGTGAGAGATGGGGGGGAGGGAAGGAGGGAGAAATAAACGAAAATAAGGTGGATTTTTTTTAAAGAGGAAAGGAGGCATGCTATTAAAAAAAAAATTAACTCTATGGTTAACTGGACCTACATTCCACTAAAAAATATCAATAACCAAAGAAGCACCTGGTTGCATGGTTTTGATGGTCTTAGAATATGTTGGTAGTCTTCATTCCTGTCTTAATTTTGTAATACAACTATCAGAAAGACGCCAAGAATCTAGTACTGTGTTTTAAAAATAAGATGTTTTCTAGTGCACTGAGTGTGTGTGTGTGTGTGTGTGTGTGTGTGTGGCTGGGTGTGTGGGTGTGTGTGCATGCCTGCATGTGGATGTGCACACCCGTGCACATGGTATTGGCATCATATCATATGTATGGAAATGTGAATGACTTATAATTTCCTAATGCCATCTTTAACATATTGACTGATTTGAAACAGTCCTTGAAAGCAGAAGCTAGTTTTAGTGTGGAAAGAAGCTACTTTCTTATCAGATATCTGAGGCTGCTGCTGCTATATCCCAGATTCAGATCTTGCTGCCCCCAGGGTCTGGTCATACTGTATTCCATTAGCAGCATCACACCAATAGCTATCATCATCATATCCTTTTTAGGCCTTGTGACATCTGGGTGTTGTAAGCTTAGTAGGATAGATATACAGATGCCAGAGTGTTGATGAGCCAAAAGCATACCTAAATCCAGATCTAACAAATATATTAATTTTTTAAAGAAAAACATTTTAATTTATACAATTATACCTGTGTCATTACAGAGGCCATTTCAGGTTTGTTTGGTTTTTTTTAAAGTGTAGTGTTCTACACTACCATTAGAGGTCAATTAGAATTTAGAAGTCTAAGAACTAGAGTACAGGGACTTTCTTCTGGAGCATTTTCTTACTGGTTTTGGAAAAGTGATGGAGTCCCTCTTTTACTTTCTCTCATCTCACCATGCTGGAGTCTTTGATTTTAAACATGGTGGAGAATAGTGGTGATTCAGGGGCCAGGACAGAGACATGTTTGGAATCATTATTTTGAATTCTTTCATTGTGGGGTTGAATATTGGCTGAATGGCTACTGCTCCCTAGGACAGGAAAACAGGAGCCTCAGACAATGAGGACACTGAGGAAGGAAAAGGACACTCCAGGGACTGTTATGACCAATTAAGAATAAAACAAGATTTGTTGTTGAGACCAGTTTATGGATCCTCAGCGTACTTTCCAGGGGACAGTTACACACTCTCATTTGCCTTCAGGTCCTTCCTGCTTTTACTTATTACAGTAAAGAACTGGGTTGAGGGGGAGAAAGTCCCTTCTAGCTGCAATTAAAGCAACCAACCTTTAGAAATGTTTTCCTTTAAGAGATGTTTTGGGTTTCCTATTATGTATTTGACACTTGTATTGTAGCCAGGTAGCTGTTGAGCCTGTACTAGTTTCATCTATTTAAATGTGTGCAGAAAGATTGAAAAGGAGAGGGACCAAACAGAAGGGAAAAGACAATTGTGGCAGTTTTCTGTCTGAAAAGACTGAATTCAGTCCTTATTTATCTAATACAGAATGGCTGGAAGTTTGGAGCTACCCATTAAACAGATACGAAAAATTATTAATTCATTGTTAATTGTCCACGAAGACAAAGGGAGAAAACCAGGGTAGTCCCCAGTAAGATATGCCCAACAGATGATCTGGCATAGACCCACAGGTGGGAGGGTGAGCTGAGGTGGGCTGTCATTTTTTTTCTTTCTCCTGAAAGACAGCGTGCCTGGGGTGAAAGGAAAATCATGCCAATAAAAAGGAAGTGACTTGCTAAAGAAAGCTGATCCATAAAAAGTGATAGGGCAGTGAATTCCCTCTTTGCTTTATGCAGTAAAATAACAACTATGATGGTGACCTTTGTCCCACTTTTCCTGGCAACAGCCTGATGTCTTCCTTTGACCTCACTATATTCTCTCTGAGTAAAAAATATGCAGTCCTGGCAAGTTACAGGAGATATATACATATTTGTAATATGTATCTAACAGCATTTAATATAGCATATTTACAACTGTATTGCAATATAATTATACTGTACATAATCACATCATAATGGCATTCATTAAATATCAGCTGAGCACCTAGATGGCCTGGAGTCATGAAGATTCATCTTCCTGAGTCCAAACCTGGCCTAAGACACTAGCTTTATGACCCTCGACAAGTCACTTAACCCTGTTTGCTTCAACTTCCTCATCTGTAAAACGAGCTAGAGAAGGAAATGGCAAACTACTCCAGTATCTCTGCCAAGAAAACCCCTAAAATAGGGACACAAAAAGCTGGCCATGACTGAAAAATGACTAAATAAAAAATATTAACACTTCCAGTAAATAGAATAATCATATATTCAAAAGCATAAAACTGCATACTATTAAAGCAAAATATGAGTTCTATACAATATATAATACTTAACAAAAGTGTGTATTTAAGCTATATATCAATGATAAATTCATAACAATATTACCTTACTTGACAATAAAGCATGGTACAAAATACATAACAAACAAAAAATACGTAATACACATGTTGTAGTACCTTATTCAATTCACCTTGTAATTATTCTAACAATGACTATAGAATGACTTACATGGCAAGCACTTTTTTCCTCAAAACATCGTAAGTAAGTCTGTTCACTTGGTAAATGTCTGTCAATTATATACCACTGTACTTAGAGGTGTCCCAGGCTAATTATTATCATCACAGACTTATTACCTTGCAGTTCTAATACTGAATTTATGGATAGTGAGTCCTCTGAATGACCTCTGTCCCCCAAAGTCCTCCTCAATTAAAGTTTTAGCAGGGTGAGAGCACTTTCTGGGGTCTACGATTAAACACAGGTCTTCCCAAGATTGGGATAAACCTAACTGAATTCTTTGACCCTCAAATGTAGTCCATTGTTTAGATTCTTCATCTATTGAATTGTCTTTCTTGTTTTTTGCTGCCTACCACTTCACTCCTTTTGTTCACCTAGGAGTAGATTCAACTAACTGCCCACTGGGTAAGAGATTGTTCCAGTGCATTATCTTCCTGGACCACTGAACATCCATCTTATTTCTTTAACTTTATATGGAGTTACTTTCCAATGTATTTCAAGATGTTTTTAAATTAAATTTTAGTTTTCAAACTGTCCTTTCCATTCTACCCATAATGAAAAAGAAAGAAAACAAAACCAAAGCAAAAACATTTATAGCCAGGAAAACAAATTTCTACATTGGCCATGCCCAAAAAACAAAAACAAATCCTATTTAAACTTTTGCTCTGAGTCCATCACCTGTCTATCAGGAGATAGGTAGCTTATTTCATCATGTGTTCTCTGGGAAAGTGAATCGTCATTGCATTGATCAATATTATTAAGCTTTCCAAAATTGTTTTAACAATCTTAATGTTATTGTATTTAACAATCTTAATGTATTGTAATGTTAATGTATCCTGGTTCTGATTTTACCCTTCATCAGTTCATGCAAGTCTTCTCAGGTATCTCAGGTATCATCATTATTTATTCCATCATATTCATATACTAAAACTTGTTCAACTAATCCCCAGTTGATGGACACTCCCTCAATTCCTAATTTTTTGCCACCACAAAAGAATTGATAATAAATTTTTTTTGCATATAGATCTTTCTACTCTTTTCTTTCTCCCAGGGGCAAAAACCAAACAGTGGTATTATTGAGTATGCACAATTTAATAACTTTTTGGCTATAATTCCACATTCCTTCCCAGAATGACTGCACCTGTCAGTGAAACTACAGTTTCACAGTACACTCATACACCTGCTTTTCCCACAACTTCTCCAGAGTTTGTTGTTTGCTTTCTTGTCAACTTTACCAGGCTGATGGGTGTGAAGTAGAATCCCAGAGGTGTTTTACTTTTACATTTCCTTAATTATTAATGATCTAGAGTATTTTTATATGTGACTATCCAAAACTGTAAACTGTTCAGATCCTTTGATCATTTATTAATTGGGGAATGGCTCTTATTCTAACAAATTTGAAACATTAAACTATATATCTTAAGAAACCTTTATCAAAGGACTGGCTGCAAAGGTCCCTAGCCCCCATTTTCCTGCTTCTATTCTAATTTTAGCTACAGTTTTTTGTGTGTTCATAGTTAATTTTGCATTTCCCACCATCCTATTCTGTAATGCTTTTCCTTCTCTTTGTTTCCTGTCCCCTTTTCATAAAGAAGAAATCAGTGAGAGAGGAATGTGCTCAGCACCAGCACTCTAAGTTTGGTGCAGTCTTCTTCTACTTCCCTGCCCCTCTTTTCTTTTCTCTCAGCCAGAGCCCAATCATAGGATCTTATTCTTTATTTCATTTCTTTTACCCCCCTCTCAATATCTCAAGATCCGCTCTCTTTCCCCCTTCCTCTTTCTTTTCTCTTTCCCTCTGGTTTCACTGTTGGGTCAAATGTATTTTTGCACACCACTCTGTGTATTCCTCCTTTCTTTGACCACTTCAGATGCAAGTGGAGTTCAAATGTTGCCTGCCTCCCCCCACATCTTCTTACTTGTTTGTATGATCTTTTACCTTAATTATGCGAGATAATTTTTCCCACCTTCTCTTTTCTACATTAGTGTATTGCTCTTCTCCTTCCTTTCTGTTTTTTTAAGATCATCAAAATATAGCAAAACCAGTCAGAGGTCCTCTGCCTTATTAGACTTCCTCTATAACCCCAATAATGAAAATAGGGTTCAGAAGGGACATGTGTATTGACTCCCTATTTTAGAATGTAAGGAGTTTATCCTTGTTTAGTCTTGTAGGACTGTTTTTTCACGTTTACTTTTTAAATTGCATTTTTAGACTCTTATGTTTGCACTGCAAAGTTTCTATGCATACCAAGTCTTTTAATCAGGATTGCTTGAAAGTCCTCTTTCACTAAATGTCTATTTATTCCTTGTGGGATTATACTCAATTTTTCTGGGTAAGTTATTCTTGGCTTTAAGTCTGTATCTTTTGACTCCTGGACTATCTTGTTCTAAGCTCTCTGCGTCTTTACAGTGGCGGCTTCTACATCATGTCTACTCCTGACTGTGGCTCCTTGGTACTTGAATTCTTTCTTACATGACTGCTTGACTTGGAAATTCTAGATTTGGGCTACAATATTCCTAGGTGGGTGGGTGTTTAGTTTTGGGATTTCTTTCAGGAGATATTGTGGATTCTTTCTATTTCCACTTTACCCTTTGGTTCTAAGAGATCTGGCTAGTTTTAAAATTTCTTGAAATATGATATCTAGCTTCTTCTTGTTAACTTGGTTTTTGATCATGACTTTCAGGTAGTCCAGTGCAGTGATTATTAAATTATCTTTCTCTGATCTGTTTTTCAGGTAATTTGTTTTTGCTATGAGATATCTTACAATTTCTTTTATTTTTTCAGTCTTTTGACATCATTTTAAATATTTCTTGTTGTCTCATAGAATCATTGACTTAACTTTGATCTGTTCTAATTTTGAGGGAGTTTGTTACTTTGGTAAAGTCTGTACCTCTTGTGCCAAGCTGCTAATCTCTTTTCCAGTTCTTTCATAGCTCTTTTTTCCTTTCCATTTTCACCATCTAGTGCTCTCATTTTCTTTACAAAACTATTTTAAAACTTTTGCTTTATCCTTTTCAGAGATTCTAGTTGAATTTGAAGAGTATTAAAGGCATACTAGAGATTTGAAGAATATTACTCTAGCTTTGCTAAGATATTTTGAACTTATTCTCTTCTTCAATATGTGTCTTTATGTCACCATAAAAACTCTTTATGGTGGAGTTCCTTTTTTGTCTGTTCATTCTTCCTGACTACCCCTTCACTTTGGCCTTTTTGTTAGAGCTGGGCTCTCTGCATATTAGGGAATATCAGGCCTGAGTTTGAGTCTTACTACTACTTTCCTGGAATATTAAGAGTTGTGTTATTCTGGAATCTCAGGGACAGTTCAGGCCAGGGACCTGAAAACATTCAGTGCTTCCAAAGGGGTCTGATCTAGGTCCAAGTCTGACTGCTACCCTACTGGTGTATGCTTTCCAAGTTTCTGGTATGATTTTTGACAACACACCTCTGGGCTGGCTTCTGGTTGGAGCAGACTGCTGCTGAACTCAGCAATGATCAACCAAGTATAAAGCTCTGTTGGTTTAGAGTGACAGAACTGCAGGCTCTGCTCGTCTGAGATTGCTGCTCTGATTATTCTGCTATATGCTCCAGATTGGGCTAGGCACTGGGACTGAGGTTGGAGCCACACAACACATACTTGTTTCTGACTTTGCTCTTTCTTTAGCACACATTCTAGGACTTATAATCACACCTCACTCTGGAATACTATCCCTAAGCACAGGTACCCTCCTCAGCCCACCTTCCACTCAGTATTGGGTAGTAAGTGACAGAGCTGCCAGTTGCCACCTTTTTCTGTATCTTACCCAAATTCAGGCCACTCTATGTGAGTCTGGGACCTCTTTTTTCTCTGGTGCAAAGCTTTTACCCTCATTTAGTCCCTAAGCTGGAAGACTACATGCTGCATTCTCCTGGAGATATGTCCCTGGTGTCCACAGACCTGGCTCCCTATGTTGACTTGGGCTTGAAAAATAACTCACTGAGATCTTTTTCTTATATTTCTCAATGAGGACTTGGTCTAGTACATTTTATAGATCTTTATTGAAGAGTTGTGGATGGCAACTCAGTTTTGTTTCTTCATTCTAGTCATTAGTTCATTTTCTTCACTTTAAGAAATCTTAGTAGAATTTTGTTCTTTTGCTGAAGAGCTTGACAAAGAACTCAAGGATCATCTTCTTTGTGTGAGATGCACAATATATATACATATACCAATAATATACTCTGTTCCTTAGTTTTACCTTCTGCTATTCTCTCAATACTAGGGTGGCCTCTTTGGAATGAAACTGGATTATGCCCATTTTTTTAATCACTACCGTCCATCATACCATTGTTCTGTTGCTCCCAGTTATCCAAAGACAAATGAGGCAAAGAGCATTTTTTAAATTCATATACTAATCCCTGAGACTTGGGCATGATTGATAATTAAATTAATCTTAGGTTCTTTGAGGTCTGGATTGTCATTTGTCCCTGACCCCATCTTCAATTCCCCAAAGTCAGTGCAGTAAATATGAGTTTAGCTGCTTTTGCATTTGCCTTTCATGTACATCTAGCATATATGTATATACACAGATATACATACACAACATACATGCATATATGTTTATATATGTATGCATATCTATGTACACATATACCTGTATCAATCATAACAGAAATAACTCTACTTGTTCATTTTTGCTCTGTTGGTAGTATTCTACTACTTGAATATTCTATTACCATCTGGTCCTATGATCCTTTATCTTTCTAGGAGATGTGATGTTGATCATTGTTTCATTTATCAGCAGACTTTCTTTGAGTTTTTCTTTCCAAGTCTGAACAAGTAAGAGCTGTCCCTTGCCTTGCCCTCATAACCTACATATGAAAAGGTTTTGGAACATCTTCATGTTTTCTGTTTTAGACTTTTTCTTTTCTTTTTTAAAAAAAATTCACTTGAAGAAGCAACTAGTCCCATACAATCAAAGATGGCCAGCTGTCCCACCAGATGCTCTACATCCCAGGAACTACAGGGTAACCTGGGGGTTATCAGTTTGTTCTACCTTTAATACTCTTCACTTGACCACCAGTCTTTCAAAGTACATGCATCGAAAATTCAGAGGGCTTCTCTCCTTTATTTCTGTTGTTTGCTATTATAAAATTGTTCAAAGAATTAAAAAAAAATTACATGAGTTAATTCTAAATTCCCTGAGTTACTAAATTACCTATCTAGTCTAATCTCTGCAAGCATTTGCATACAATGACATCAACATCCTGTGATTTGAAATTGCGTATGAAGTTAAATGCTGATCCTTTGAGGCTTTTTATTAGCCTTCTCCAGCTTCATTCCCAGCCACTACTGTAGTGTTTCAGTGACATGTCCTATCTGAGCTCAAATGCTTCCTTCCCAGTGAGACATGCATTTAATTTTATGGTGGTGGTGGAGAGGGAGAACAACTCCAAAATGACTTCCCAGCTTTCCCCTCTTGTACAGAAAAGTTCCATCTCTGATCTTAGCTGGTTAATTTTCCCTATATTCTATTAACTCTAAGGCACTGATTGTTGGGAAAGCAAAGTATTAACTATTTATTACCTTTGTTCTCAGATCCACATTTTGAACATTACAGTTGGTTAATGGGATTAAAGTTGATGGGGGTAAAGATAAAAGAACAAGAAGGGGGCATTCATCCAATGATTAACTTTGGTCATATTTTTGGTCTAGAGGCAGGAGCCTGTTCATGTTCTAAACTAGATTCTTAAGAAATTTTCCTGGAATGCGGAAGCTCATCCCATGAACCTATGGCTGTTAGTTCATATAGCTCATTTTTGACTCTTCTTAAGGGGGCTATAATTTTTTGGGAAGAAAAGAACATGCTGGCCAAGTGTTTTACTCAAGATTCTTAAATTCCAAGTAGGGAGGAGGAGGAGGAGAAGGTAGAGGAAAAGAATAGTGATGTTGTCAAGGACCACTGGCTCCTTAGAGGCAGGTGTAAGTGGGGAGAATCTGGAGCTTTTCTGACAGGTGTTCTAGCAGGTTCACTCTTGACCTGGGCAGACAGGAAGACAGGAATGGAGACAAAATAAGGGGTTAATTAAGCTTACTTTTTTCTAGTCGAACTTCTCAAGGGGAGTTTGCTGATAATGGGAGCACCAACTGCTGCAGCATCTTCTAATCACTCTTCTCCAGGGGCGAGCAAGAATATAATAGGAGCTACAACTCCTACAGGTCCCCTAAGTCTCTGCGAGGGTCAATTGAGACTAACACACGTTAATAAATTCCCCCAAGCCTTGATGAAGGCCGATTAAGGCACATACAGCATTCCAGTTTGTGCATTCCCCCCAAGGCTCAATGGGGGCTGGTTGAGGCAAACACACATGCACATTCCCCTTGTGCAATCCTATTCCCCACTTACTGACCAGTGCGTACTTGATTTATAGGGTAACAGACAAAGAAGGTAATTTGCCAGCAAGAGCCTCACAAGTTTACTTTACCTTTAGCAATATCATGATGATTTAGGACAGCACTTTTACAGTGGTTGTTTACTAGCTGAACTCAAATGTTTACATTACCTTAAAATTATAATATGATTCCCATATGTCATGGAGATGTTTATAAACCATGAGCCTGGGAACTAGAAATTATTATAGCTGTGGATTCTGGAACTAATATCTTAAAAAGAATAACAAAAATCCACCTTACACACACAAAAATCCACCTTACATACAGCAGGGCAGTATAAACTGATAGTCTGAAGTAGGACAAAATGGAGACATTCCAAACATAAACTGTGGACTGGGCTATCAAATATCATGTGTTTTACTCACTCTTATCCCTTACTTCCATTTAACTCTGCTAGGCTATTTGAGAAGCAACTGAGGTTTTGAAGTTTTGTTCTTTTCCCAGTTGTTTACTTTCTGTCTTAAGTTGTTAACCCTGTGATAGTTTGTTGGTCAACTAAAGTCTTAGGTTTTTTGATGCATTAATTAATGCACAGATAACTAATGAGTGGAAAAGGAGCAATTCTTCCTCCTTCAGAGATGAAAGACAGTTTTAGCCAGTAAGGTTGAGAAGCAATGCAACTCCCCAGGGATGGATGTAGGTAGGTCCCTGTGCGAAGGAGCCAGTCTATGCCTTGCCAGGACTGTTACACTACTGTAGCAACCTAGTCCTAAAAGGGTTGGAATTTGCTCATGAGCTTCCCTCGGTAAGCTTCATGATGAAACAAAGAATAAAGGTGTCAAACCTTTGTTCGTGGCCTAAATTTCAAATTTAGCCCTTAACTCTCCTGAACCAATCTCAGCTAATATTCACTCATGGCTTTTTGTTCAGTCTTTGAGATTCTAGGATCATAGATAGAGACTAGAGGAGACCTTACAGGCCATTTAGTTGAATTCCATCATTTGGAGGCGAGGAGCTAAAACAGAGAAATTAAGTGACTTGCCGAAGGCCCCAAGATCATAAGTGACATGACTGGAATGGGTTGCCTTGCATCTATGAGATGGACAAGCAGACTATGACCAGGAGCTAGGATGGACACAAATGCAGAAAACCTGGAGCCCTTTCTGATGGGCAATGGTTTGGTAGTAATAAGTAAATGGACCGGAAGATCATTCTCAAACTAGCACCTCAGCTGAAGGGGAAAGCTAATCAGGGGAGAAGTGAAAAAATGGACCATAAGAGATGGTAGCTTCTTTTTTTAACAGGGCACAAGCTCATTAACCATAGTGTAGGTGGTTAAAAGAATTGGTGAAAGAGCTGCATTACCACAATCCCCCTAGGAATACTGTCCAAGATATTAGGTTGACCCTGAAAATGGTTTAAGTTGAAGAGTAGATGAAGGAGAGCAAAGCCTGTGATTGCAAGGAGCAATGGGAAGCAGGGAACAACCCTAGATGGCTAGTAGGTCTGCCAGAGAACAAAGATTCTATCAGGAGGAGACACTGGGGGATGTGCAGTGCTAGGGATGTGAGTTGCATTTCCAAGCATGGGCCCTGCTCCCTGCATGGGCATCTCTTCTCACAGATGTCCTGGAAAAATGCATTCTGCATGTACAGATGTCCCACTCGTTATCTTTAGGAAGAGATACTTTTCCCACTGAGTGTATATATATATATATATATATATATATATATATATATATATATATATATATATATATATATATATATATATATATATATATATATATATATATATATATATAATGTTTGTGAGAGAATAAGTTCAAGGTGTATAGGAGAAATGTTATATGATGACTTTATTTACATTGTTATCTAATTCAAAAGACTTTGTTAGGAACTGAGTATGTTCTGTGAATGACTGGTAAGATGAAACACAACAGAGGACTTGTGACCTATGACTTGGGGAGGGTTTTGACCTACATAATAGTGAATAGAATGCTGGGTCTGGAGTTAAGGAGATATGAATTCAAATCTGACTTTGATCACTTGCTAGTCACTTACATTCTATTTGCCTCAGTTTCCTCAGCTGTTAAATGGGAATAATAATAGCATTTACCTTGTGGAGTTGTGAGGATCGAATGAAATACTATCTGGTACTTAATAGATGCTATATAAATTAATTACCCTGCAAAATACTAGAACCTGAGGTAGCTAACCCAGTAGTATGGGTGGGTGGGAAGAGTACCCTGTGACCTATAGATAAGTTTTGTAAAAAAAAAAAAATAAACAGACCATTATCTATAAATAAATTAATATATTTTGTTAACATGAAGATTCTCAAGGAAGAGGCAGGGTAGCATAGTAGTGGGTAGAGGGCTGGCTTTGGAGTTGGGAAAGGTTGGGTCCTAATT
Source organism: Bettongia penicillata ogilbyi (assembly GCA_023548195.1). Taxonomy (NCBI): domain Eukaryota; kingdom Metazoa; phylum Chordata; class Mammalia; order Diprotodontia; family Potoroidae; genus Bettongia; species Bettongia penicillata. Next base: position 6,044,873 of record JAJHZJ010000174.1, read on the forward strand.
CCTCCTCTTACACATACATATATGACCATAAGCTAGGAATGCAACCTCTCAATGCTTAGTACATATTCTCTGAGACTGTAAATTATAGACAGCTGCCAATATTTATTAAATAGAGAGAGTTTTCTCACCAGGAATTCACCCATATTGATTAAATTATAGATCTGGACCCCATTCCTCAAAAAGTATGAGTTTTGTCCCACATTAATACATAAAGTTTATATATGTGATATATACATATGCATATATCTGTGTACATATATCATTTATTAAATACAGTATTTAAAACACATATCTTTATATAACATTTGGGAGAATAACTACAAAATATTTTTTTAAAAATGTCTATCATGCTAAATGACTACTCTCTATAGAACTATTTCTAAATTATTCATTAATCGTTGACTTTAGTAATTTTGTTCTGCAGTAACTACCAGTTTTCTATCTCTCCAATTTCTCTCTGAATTCATAAATTTCTTTTTCCAATTCTTATATTCTCTTAATAATCATTATATTTTCCTTCATTTTGGATTGATTTCTTTCACTGCAGATGCAAAATCACTTTTGAAAGAAAACTGAAAAAATTTTCTTCTCTCCTCTTTGGTGGGTGCTATGAATTGCCTGAGCCTCAGCATAAAGAACTTGGAAATGAAGCTTTGTTAAGATTGTTTCTAAGGAACTCATTACTTTCATCAGAACAAAAAGCCTGTATATTCATCATATTTATCATTTCTTATGGCACAGTAATATTCCATTACAGTCATGTATTACAATGTTTATCCGTTTCCTAACTGATGGCTATCTACTTTGTTTGCAATCTTTGTTAGTACAAAAAAGTACTACTAGAGATATTTTGGTATAAACATAAACTCTCTTCTTATCAATAAATTCTTTGGGGTATAAGACTAGTAGCAGAATCTCTGTTCAAAGGATTTGAACATTCTAGCCACTTTATTAAACAATTCAAAATTGTTTTCCAAAAAGATTGTATTAATTTCACAGCGCTACCAGCAGCTAGGTGACATAGTAAAGATAGAATTGCGCCCGGAGTCAGGAAGACCTGAGTTCAAATCTGGCCTCAGACACTTAATATCTGTGTGACTTTAGGCAAGTCATGTTGCCTGCCTCAGTTTACTCATCTGTGAAATGAAGATAACAACAGCATCTACCTCCTAGGGTTGTTGAGGATCAAATGAGGTATTTGTGAAACGCTTAGCACAGATTCTGGCACATAACAAGTGCTATATAAATGATAGCTATTATTATAATCATTTTCATCAACTGGAATTTCTCCTCCCCCTCCCCCACCGAAATATCAGATTCTATATAGGCACTACTACTTCACATAAATTAAAAATAATTTTTCTTAGTCACCTGTAAAAAAATTGATACCACCCCCATCTCCAAGGTGTATGGACAGACCCGGCCAGAGGAGACAGAGAGAGCCTGGATTAGCAGTATCCTTCTGTCATTTCCAGAATAGCAAAGTCTAGACAGAGATAAAGGCAGATATTGTCCTCATTTTATGCTTCCAATTGTGGCAAGTCTCTAGAGAAATCCTGGGCAGTTTTACCCCATTTTAGCCAAAGTTGTCAATCCCAGCCTTGCTTCCAGTGATGGCAGCTATTTCTAGATGTGAAATTTAAAGCCCTGGAATTCTTCCTCTGGCAAAACTAGTTGTGCATGTAGAATTTTGTTCAATCTGCTTAACTAACAAAACACTTTCACAAAAGAGACTGGACTAGAACTTTTCCAGTGCCCAGACTATGGCAGAAGCTCCTTTCCCTCTGCTCACTTTACTGTATGTAGGAAATGTTGTATACTGGTTAGAATGCATCCTTCTCCTGCATCACCTGCCTATCTCCCTCTCATTTCAACTCATTTTTTAAAATGTACATTTTGTTTTGGGCCCAGTAGGTCTGAATCACTGAGTGATTGATTAAAAACTTCCATATGGTCAATAATAGATGTTATTTAACTCATCTTTTTCCTTTTTTCCCCCTGAGATTGCTAAGAATTTTTCTTTCTGAATGGTTAGAAAAACCCAGGACCCATCCTTACTGATGAAATCAAAGGTATGTTCTAATATTAATAATGATGATGATAGCTAACATGTACATAGCACTTTAAGGTTGAAAAATGCTTCACAAGTATTACCTTTACTTTAGCTTTTTGATCTTTTTATTTTTGCCCAATGTTTTTCTGAACATTCTGAACTCTAAGGTGATGAAAGAAGGCATGTTTCAATACACAGGCAAGGATCCATGTCAGAAATGTAATCACACTGAAGAGATTTATTTGCCATAAGTACAATGGATAGGTAAACGTTTGTGTGTGTGTGTGTGTGTGTGTGTGTGTGTGTGTGTGTGTACAATCGAGTGGATGTTAGGATAACATTTGCCATCTTTTCCATAATGAATTCTTAGATATTGATTCTGAATTTGGATAGCACTTTAAAATGCCACAGTCAATCTGTATAAATCCATTCCAAACATGGATGATCGTTCAATCCTGCACACAACCACAGGGTTCTGTCTACTTGCTTTTACACTATGACTTGGTCAGATGTTCCTAGGATCATAGTCAGAATATGGATGTCATTCTAGATCTGCATTTTCATTTGTTAGATGAGGAAACTGACACCCAAAGTGGATAAATGCAAACAGGTAAAGCAGGAGACCCAGAATTTGAAGTCAGGTCCCTTGGTTGCATATTTAGCCTTCTTTCTACTACTTCATCATCCATTTGAGAACAATGGCAACATTGAGAGTCACTAGACATGATTAAAAGGACTAAGACAAAGATAAGTGAAAGCAAGAAAGCAAAATGGCATATAAACAACCAAGGAGAAAGAAACTGTTATTTATTCAGTTCTAATTTTGTTATTAAAAGGCACAACAGAAGTATTAGCAGAGCCATCTTGCAAGCCTTCTTGCAGCCTTTACCAGTACAGATCTTGGTGCAGGTGATGATGTTCTCTTCTTTCTTGCATCTAGGAATAAGAATAACTCAGCAAGTAAAACACTGAAAACTACCTACAATTATGAGTAAAGACCAAGAATAACCCCTAGTTGTGTAGGGAACCTTGTCATCATATGGGCAGCAGGCATGGTGTAGTTATCTAGAACACAGTGTTAGGAGCAAGGAATCTCCAAGTCTCTACACTATGTGACTATCTCAGAGATGGGGAACTTGCAGTCTTGAGGCTGTATTTGGACTTCTAAGTCCTTGAGCGTAGCCTCCTAAGTCCAAGTTTTACAGAACAAATCCTTTTATTAAGGGGATTTGTTCTGTGCAGTTTGGATTCAGCCAAAAGGCCACACTTGAGGACCTAGAGGGTCACGTGTGGCCTCAAGGCCACCAGTTCCCCACCCTTGGACTAACTAGTTAACTAAACTTCTGGTGTTTCATTTTCTTCACTTACAAAATGACAACTGGGTTGAAGTAAATATTTACCATCTTCTCTTCCAAATAAAGATGGATTTAGGAAAACAAAATGCTGATTAAGTCCACAAAATAAATTTAATCAGTATAACAAGGTCAGGTTCATGGTAGTTAGAATAGTAAAAGAAAAGACAAGCAAACAAAGAATGTGATAATCCTCTTAATTCAGATAGTTTCTTATCCACCAGCTTATTCTCTTGTAAGCTTATGTGACCTGAGTCTCAAAGTCCATTGCTGTAGGACTCTCCAACTTTGTGGAGATAATGCTTTGCACCTGTGTAAAGAGCAGGGTAGAGTGGGCAAAAGTGGCAGAGAGGAGAGCTTTGGTCTCTTCAAGTCTCTCTTTTTAGTGTTCTTCTAAATTTTCTGCAGTTGCTTTAGGCACTTCTGCCTTCCAACTTGCAAAGAGAAGATGGAAGATGCCAGTCCCACTTTAGGGTGCAGAAAGAAGTCTCTGGGAGGAATCATGAGAGGGACATGAGAGGTCCTGGCAGTCTCTATGTTGTCTCTGTCCCCATCTTGCTGCACTTGAGACTTTGGAGAACTACCCCTTTAGTAAGATCTATTACCTTGCTCCCTTGTTTGATATATTTTTTTCTATGCATACGTTCTCTGAATTCCATTTTCCTTTGATTTGATTATTGCTATGTGCAGTCATTATGGAATTGGAACTTGATGGGAAAGTACTCAAACTTGGATGCAAAACTTGGGGTCCTTTTTCCCCATAATTAAATAGTGATTAGAAGTTAGACCAATAATATTTAAAGAAATAGATGGATATAATTCTAGCCTAGTACCCTCACTGTCTGAGGAGCGCAGAGTGTCCTCCTGTCAACAATGAAAATCTCCCTTGAAGAATGGGTTGGGTCAAGAGAGAAGAGAGCAGAGAGGTGTATTTGGCCTCTTTTTTTTTTTTTTTTCAATTTTTCAACATTTTTATTTAAAGTTTTGAGTTCCAAATTCTATCCCTCTCTCTTCCTCCTTCCCTGAGATTACAAGCAATAAGATATAGGTTATACATGGGCAATTGTTAAATATTATATGTAAAACATAATGTAAAACATAAATGTAAAACATTTTCTAATTAGTAATTTTGTATGAGAAGACTCGAATAAAAGATAAGATGAAAGTGACAATTGCATGCCTCAGTATGTATTCTGTCAATATCAGTTCTTGATCTGGAGTATGCTTCATCAGTAGTTCTTTGGTATCATCTTGGATTGTTTTATTACTGAGAATACTAAGTCATTCACAGTTATTCATTGAGTGATATTGCTATTACTGTGTATAGTGTTCTCCTGATTCTGTTCACTTTACTATGTATCAGTTCATATAAGTCTTTCCAGTCTTTTCTGAAATCATCCTGCTTGTCATTTCTTATAGCACAATAATATTTCATTACAATTATATACCACATTTTGTTCAGCCATTCCCCAACGGACAGGCGTTCTTTTGATTTCCAATTCTTAGCCACCACAAAAAGAGCAGATATAAATATTTTTGTACTAGTAGGTACTTTTCCCTTTTTTTTTTTTTGATGTCATTGCAATATAGACTTAGCAGTGGTAATGCTGGATCAAAGGGTATGCACAGCTTTATAGGGCATAGTTTCAAATTGCTCTCCAGAAAGTTGGATCAGTTCACAACTTTACTAATAATATATTGGTAACTCAATTTTCCCACATCCCCTCTAACATCCAACATTTTCCTTTTTTTTGGTCTTGTTTGGCGTGAGGTGATGCCTCAGAGTTCTTTTAATTTGCTTTAATATGATCAGTTGTGATTTAGAGTATTTTTTATATGACTATAGATAACTTTGATTTCTTTGTCTGAAAATTGCCTGTTCATATCCTTTGACCACTTATCAATTAGTGAATGACTTGTATTTTTATAAATTTGGCTGAGTTCTCTATATATTTGAGAAATGAGGCCTTCACCAGAGACACTGGTTATAAAAATTATTTCCCAATTTTCTGCTAATTTTTTTCTAATTTTGGTTGCATTGGTTTTGTGCAAAAAGCTTTTCAATTTAATGTTAATCAAAATTATTCATTTTGTATTTCATAATGTTTTTTGTCTCTTGTTTGGTCATAAATTCTTCCATTCTCCATAAATCTGACAGATAAGCCATTACTTACTCTCCTAAATTGCTTATAGTATTAACCTCTATATCTAAATTGTGTACCATTTTAACTTTATTTTTGTATACGGTGGGAGATGTTGGTTTATACCTAGTTTCTGCCATACTGTTTTCCAGTTTTCCTCACAGTTTTTGTTAAATAGTGAGTTTTGTTCTAAAAGCTCGGATCTTTTGGTTTATCACATACTAGATTACACTATGATCATTTGCTGTAATATAATTTGTACTTGATCTATTCCATTGATCCACCACTCTGTTTCTTAGCCAGTACCAAATTTGTTTTGATAATTACCACTTTGAAATACAGTTTGCTAATATGGTTGTACCTCTTGTTTCAATTATTTTTCATTGATTCATTTGATATTCTTAAACTTTTGTTCTTCAAGATGAATTTCACTATTATGTTTTTCTAACTCTATAAAACAATTTTTTTTTGATAATTTGATTGTTGTGGCACTGAATAAATTAATTTTAGACAGAATTATCATTTTTATTATATTGGCTTAGCCTACCCATGAGCAGTTAACATTTTCCCAATTGTTTAGATCTGACTTAATTTGTGTGGAAAGTGTTTTATAGCTGTGTTCATTTAGTTACTGGGTTTGTCTTGGCAGGTAGACTCCCAAGTATTTTATGTCATCTGCAGTTATTTTAAATGGAATTTCTCTTTCTGTTTCTTGCTACTGGATTTTGTTGGTTATATATATATATATATATATATATATATATATATATATATATATATATATATATATAAATACTGATGATTTATGTGGGTTTATTTTGTATCCTGCAACTTTGCTAAAAGTGTAAATAATTTCAAGTAGTTTTTAGGTGATTCTCTAGGATTTTCTAAGTGTAACATATAGTTTTGTTTCCTCATTGCCTATTCTAATTACTTTAATTTCTTTTTCTTTTCTCCTCTTATTGCTATAGTTATCATTTCTAGTACAATATTAAGTAACAGAGGTGGATGGACTTCCTCCTTTCGAACCAGATGATGACACCCCCTTGCTATATGTAGGGGACAGCTCTTGCAACACTTATACTTGTTTGCAAAGTTCTAGGCTTCATGATATAAAGTAAGAGTATAGGTAAGCAGTGCTATATAGAAGTTATATTTTATAGTGAACCTAATGTGAATTTTGTCTGTCAAACAGCTAGCATAACTATTCTCCATAATTTTCTCCATTTTATATGCTAACAATTATATATCTCAAATGACTCTATCTTAATGTCATCTAAACTAAAAGTATTCTTCTGTATGGCCATGCCTTGAAAGAATGAGTCCTAAAACAGATCAGACTTCTAATTTTTTTTTGGGGGGGGGGGTTCTTTTTAAAAATTTGTCCTGCTTAAAATTTTTTTGTCTTCTTTTATTTTTTCTTTTTTTAAAATTTAATTTATTTTTAGTTTTCAACTTTACCTCCACAAGATTTTGAGTTCCAAATTTTCTCTCCACCTCTCCTGTTTCTCCACCCCAAAACAGCATGCATTCCGATTAACCCTCCCCTCAATCTGCCCTCCCTTCTATCACACTCCTCCATTCTCTTATCCTCATCCCATCTATTTTCTTGTAAGGCAAAATAGATTTCTATACCCCATTGCCTGTATGTCTTATTTCCCAGTTGCATGTAAAAACAATTTTTAACGTTTGTTTTTAAAACTTTGAGTTCCAAATTCTCTCTCTCTCCCTCTCCCTCCCTCCCTCCCCATGTACCCCTACTGAGAAGGCAAGCAATTTGATATAGGTTATACATGTGTAGACATGCAAAACACTTCCATAACACTCATGTTGTGGAAGACTAACTATATTTCCCTCCATCCTATCGTGCTCATTTATTCTATTGTCTCTTTTGACCCTGTCCCTCCACAAAAGTGTTTACTTCTATTTATTCCCTCCTCCCATTTGCCCTCTCTTCTTCCCCCACACCCTGCTTAACCCCTTCCCCCTATTTTCCTATAGGGTAAGATAGAGTTTCATACCAAATTGCGTGTGCATCTTATTCCCTCCTTAAGCCACATCTGATAAGAGTAAGGTCCATTCTTTCCATCTCACCTTTCCCCTCTTCCCCTCCACTGAAAAAGCTTTGTCTTGCCTCTTTTGTGTGAGAAATAATTTACCCCATTCTATTTCTTCTTTTCTCCTCCCAATATATTCATCTCCCATCCCTTAATTTTATTTTTTTAGATATCATCTCTTCATTTTCAACTCACCCTGTGCCCTCTCTGTCTATATGTATACAATCCCTCCAATTACCCTAATACTGAGAACAGTCTCAAGAGTTGCAAATATTATCTTTCCATGTAGGAATGTAAACAGTTCAACTTTAGTAAATTCCTTATGATTTCTCTTTCCTGTTTACCTTTTCATGCTTCTCTTGATTCTTGTATTTGAAAGTCAAATTTTCTATTCAGCTCTGGTCTTTTCATCAAGAATGCTTGAAAGTCCTCTATTTCATTGAATGATGAATTTTTCCCCTGAAGTATGATACTCAGTTTTGCTGAGTAGGTGATTCTTGGTTTTAATCCTAATTCATCTGACCTCTGGAATATCATATTCCAAGCCCTGCAATCCCTTAATGTAGAGGCTGCTACATCTTGTGTTACCCTGATTGTATTTTCACAATACTTGAATTGTTTCTTTCTGGCTGCTTGTAATATTTTCTCCTTGACTTGGGAACTCTGGAATTTGACTACAATATTCCTAGGAGTTTTTCTTTTGGAATCTCAGGAGGTGATCAGTGGATTCTTTCAATATCTATTTTACCCTCTGTTTCTAGAATATCATGGCAGTTTTACTTAATTTCTTCAAATATGATGTCTAGGTTTTTTTTTTGTTCAAGGCTTTCAGGCAATCTGATAACTTTTAAATTGTCTCTCCTAGATCTGTTTTTTAGATCATTTGTTTTTTCAATGAGCTATTAATTTTCTGCTATTTTTCATTACTTTGGTTTTGTTTTATAATTTCTTTATTTTTCATAAAGTTATTAGTCTCCATCTGCTCCATTCTAATCTTTAAGGAATTATTTTCTTCAGGGAGCTTTTGGACCTCCTTTTCCATTTGGCCAGTTGTTCTGTTTAAGGCATTCTTTTCCTCATTGCCATTTGGGTTAGTCTGTTTTTTAGGGTGTTATTTTCTTCATTATTTTTGGGTCCCCTTTAGCAAGCACTTGACTTGTTTTTCATGCTTTTCTTGCATCATTCTCATTTCTCTTCCCAATTTTTCCTCTAGTTCTCTTATTTGATTTTCAAAATTCTATTTTTAGCTCTTCCATAGCCTGAGACCAATTTATATTTTTCTTAGAGGCTTTGGATGTAGGAGATTTGACTTTGTTGTCTTCTTCTGTTGTATATTTTGGTCTTCCTTGTCACCAAAGTAAGATTCTGTAGTCTGATTCTTTTTCCAGTTTTTTTCTCATTTTCCCATCCATTTACTTGACTTTTCAGCTCTTTGTCAAGGTAGTTTTTTGCTTCCAGTAGGAGTGGGGGGGTATATTTTCAGTCACTTGATTCCCCCCTGCAATCTGTGGGCCTAGAACTCCAAAAACAACAGCTGCCCTGCTGTTACTGTGGCTGCTGCAGGCTCCTCCACCTCCTCTGCTGCCCTGGGGCTGGGATCAGACCACTCTACTCTCTCACACAGGTCCCACAATTTTTTCCACTGACCTTCCAATTAGTCCTCAGTATTTTGGTGTTGTGAAGTCAGGAAACCATCACAGCTGCCAATGATTCAGTCCCCCTCAGGCCTGCCCAGGTCCTGTCTGTGCCTGAGTAGCCCACACTGGACTGAGCTCTGCTCCCCGTGCAGCATGATAGACACTTCCCGCTGACCTTCCAGGCTCTCTTAGGCTGGAGATTTGTTTCACTCTAGCATTTTCTGGGTTCTGTAGCTCTGGAATTTGTTTAGGGTAATTTTTTACATGTATTTGGCTGGATTTGGGGGGAGAGCTGTTGCAAATCCCTGCTTTTACTCCACCCTCTTGACTCCACCCCCTCATCAGACTTCTCTTTTTTAAAAAAATTATTTGTTTTCAGTTTTGTACAATCACTTCCATAAATCTTAGATTTTTTACCCTCCTTCCTTGAGAACATGCAATCTTATATGGGTTCTACACATACATTCTTATTAAACACATTTTTGCATTAGTCATGTTGCATGGAAGAATTAAAATGAATGGGAGAAACCATGAGAAAAACTCAAACAAAACAGAACACAAGAGAAAACATTCTGCTTCATTCTGCTTTCCAGTTCCATAGTTCTTCCTCTGAATGTAGATGGAATTTTGTCTTGAGTCCTTTGGGAATGTTTTAGGTCCTTGCATTGCTGTGAAAGGCTAAGTCTATCAGAAAAATTCCTCACACACTGGGATTTTTACTGTGTACAATGATCTCTTGGTTCTGCTCCTTTCACTCAGTGCCCAGACTTTTCTTAAGAGAGCTGCTGGGGCAGAGCTGGGATGGCAGAGTAGAAGGGAGAAGTATAACAGAATTCCCAACACAACGCTTTCAAAAAGATATAGAAAATGCTGTCCTGTTTAGGAAATCCAAGGAAAAAAATCAGTGAGTCACATTTCCAGCCCAGGTAAGCACAGAGGGAAAAATACGGTTGTTTCCACTAACAGAGAAGCTAGGTTGTGCATCATGGCAACCACATGTTCCAGGACCATACAGTTGGTGCTTTGACTTCATGCTGGATGTGGGATTAGATGTTGTTATCTGGAAACTCTGTTATTGTCCATCTAGATCCGTATCACAGACCCATGACCTACACCAAGGAGGGAATGTGATTTAGGGGGGTTGTTCCTGATTGATAGTATTGCTGGTCCTAGGCAGGCCCTTGACTGAACGGCAAGTTCAGAAGCAAATACCAGATTTTTGGTATATCTCTAAGAATACTACTTCTCTGAGTTCTAGCTTCCAATCCAGACTGAAGCTTGTAATGACACAAGCAGACAAAAAGGGGAGAATGCAGAGTTTTCCAGCTGGTGGATAGTAGTCAAGTCCAGTAACAGTCTATTGGAACTCTGAACAGGGACAAGTCAACAGGTATGTTACACATGCCTAAACTTAGGAACTCACAGAACTCAGAAAAGGGGAATATTTGGGAGCTCTAAAAACTTACATATCTTCAGCCTGAATTGTCCCTGAGATTATGGAATATTATAGCATTCAAAAGACCCCCAAGAAAGTAGCAAAAAGACCCAAAAGGACAAAATTTCAATGCCCTCTTCTCAAAAGTGGACACAGTTCAGACTTAATATAATATTTGAAACTGAGAAATAGGTTGGAACACTGAGTGAACAAAGAAACTCACCATAAAATTTGTTATAGTGATAGGGATGATCAAGATACAAACCTAAAAAAAGAGGAGGACTCTAAAACACCTATAGATAGTCAAGGAAAAACAGCTTGGCCACAAGATGAACTAAATTTTCTGGAAGGCATAAACATTTCTTTTTAAAAAAGAACTAAAATTGGAGTAGGTAAGTGGTGCAGTGGATAGAAGAATGGTTCTGAAGTCAGGAAGACCTGAATTCAAATCTGTCTTGAGATACTTACTAGCTGTGTGACTCTGGGCTTAATCCACTTAACCCCAAGGACCTAAAAAAAAGAGTTAAAATCATAACAAAAGAAATAATAAAAGAAACCCCTCTCAGATCTCTTAGAACCAGTGAGCTAAGTGGAAGTAGAAAGAACCAAACAATCACTTTCTTGAAAGCGTCCAAAAATGAAAAGTCCTGGGAATACTGTAACCAATATCTAGAACTTTCAGGTTAAAAAAAAATCTTGTGAATAATCAGAAAAGAAAAAATACAAAAAACCGTACTCAATCACATATAATCTAATCTAGCAGTCATATCTATAAAACAGCAAAACTGAGTATAGTTCTACAGAGGAAAAAAGGGTCTCCAATGAAATAGAGGGTTTGTGAGCATTTCTAATGAAATTATTGGAACTGCATAGAAACTTGTTTTTTCTTGACCATATGGATTTATAACAGGGTTTTCTTTCTGTCTCAATGAGACAGGAGAATCTAAACAAGCTAATTTTCTCAAATATGTTGAAGCTAAAAACACAAAAAAAGTATCTTGAAAATGGGAAAAGAGAAAAGCACAAATTGCCCAAATCAAGGGAAAAGGGATTTTTTTCCCTTGCTGTCTGTTCTTGAATTTTTAAAAATATAATAATAGACCTTGAGAAACTTGAGTGTTTCTGACTCACAACATTGGTTCAAGCTTACCTAAACTAGAAGATTCACAGGCCTCTCTCGCTCCTCTAGAAATGTTCATGGATGGAGGTTCTTTTTCTCCCAATTTTGACTCCATGTCCATCTTAATTGTGGTTTTCTTTTCACAGGCTGGTAATTTGTTTTCAGCTTCTGATATCTGAAAATTTTCAAAATATGCTTGTTATTCATTTTCCAATTATTCCAGCTTATTTTTAAAACTCTCTTTACTTTCATAATTTATATTCCTGAGAAGATGATGTTTTCCCTGCTCAGTGCGTCTTTGCACTACCTGCTCCCCAGTGAACTCATTACAGCTCATTCACTCATCATATATTTATTTACCTGAAAGTTGCTTGTCAGCTTCTGTAGGAGAGAAGAAATTGAAAAGACATGGACTCTGCCTTTAAAAAATGTATAATACAAGAGGTAGCTTGATTCTTCAAGATGGTGGAGTAAAAGCAGGGACACTTTTCTGAGCTGTCCTCCAAAACCCTCCAAATACCTGTAAAAATGACTCTAAGCAATTTCTAGAGCTACAGAACCCACAAAATGACAGAGTGAAACAAATTCCTAACCCAAGACAATCTGGAAAGTCTACAAGAAGAGTCTTTCAAACCAGGGAGAGAGTGGAGTATAGTCTGACATGGGCTGCACTAGCACAGATGTGCCACAGCAGGTCTCAGGAGACTGAATCATTGGTAGCTGTGGCAGTTTCCAGATTCCTCAAATCACAAACACCAGAAAGGTCAGTGGAAAACTCTGTGGGACCTGGGTGAAAGAGGAGCTTGCAATCTGGCCTGCCCAACCCCAGCCTCAGGGCAGTAGGAGTGGTAGTGATGGTGGTGGCTGCTATGGTGGCAGCAATAGCAGCAGTGGCAGTAGCAGTAGCAGTTGCAGTTGGAGAGGCTGCTTCCAGAGTTCTGGGCCCACAGATGGTAGGGGATTCAATGACTGATACAAAATCCCTAAAAACTAGGACAGTACACTCACCCCCACCCCCAACCCCTTTGGAAGCAGAGTCCTACCTTGACAAAAATTTAGAAAGTCAAGTGTTTGTCTGGGAAGATAAGTAAATATCGTAAACGAACTCAGACTATAGAATCTTACTTTGGTGACAAGGAAGATCAGGGCATGCAACCAGAGCAGGACAGCAGAGTCAAAGCTCCTACACTGAAAGCCTCCAAGAGGCTTTGAGGAATATGAATTGGTCACAGGCCCTGGAGGAGCTTCAGAAAGGATTTTGAAAATCAAGTAAGAGAAGCAGAGGAAAAACTTGAAAGAAAAATTAGAATGATGTAAGAAAATCATGAAAATGGAGTCAACAGCTTGCTAAAGGAAATCTAAAAAAAATGCTGAAGAAAATAACACCTTAAAAAATAGACTGACCCAGATAACAAAAGAAGTTCAAAGAAGCCAATGAGGAGAAAAATGTCTTAAAAATCAGAATTGGTGAAATGGAAAAGGAAGTCCAAAAGCTCACTGAAGAAAATAATTCCTTCACAATTAGAATGGAGCAAATGGAAGCTAATGACTTTATGAGAAATCAAGAAATTATAAAACAGAACCAAAAGAATGAAAAAATAGAACACAATATGAAATATCTCATTGGGAAAATAACTGATCTGGAAAATAGATCCAGGAGAGATAATTTAAAAATTATTGAACTATCCAAAAGGCATCACTTAAAAAAGAGCCTAAACATCATCTTTCAAGAAATTATCAAGTAAAGCTGCTCTGATATTCTAGAACCAGAGGGTAAAGTAGACATTGAAAGAATCCAGCAACTGCCTCTGTAAAAAAAAATTCCTAAAAGAAAAACTCCTAGGAATATTGTAGCCAAATTCCAGATTTCCCAGGTCAAGGAGAAAATATTGCAAGCAGCCAGAAAGAAACAATTCAAGTATTGTGGAAACACAATAAGGGTGACACAGGATCTAGCAGCTTCTACAGTAAGGAATTGTAGGGCTTGGAATATGATATTCCAGAGGTCAGAGGAGCTAGGATTAAAAGCAAGAATCACCTACCCAGCAAAACTGAGTATCAAACTTCAGGAGAAAAAAATAGACATTTAATGAAATAGAAACCTTTCAAGCATTCTTGATGAAAAAACCAGGGCTGAATTGAAAATTTGTTTTTCAAATACAAGAATCAAGAGAAGCATGAAAAGGTAAATAGGAAAGAGAAATGATAAGAGACTTATTAAAGTTGAACTGTTTACATTCCTACATGAAAGATGTTTGTAGCTCATGTGACCTTTCTCAGTATTAGGGTAGTTGGAAGAAATAGATAGATAGATAGATAGATAGATAGATAGATAGATAGATAGATAGATAGATAAATAGATAGATAGACAGATAGATGATAGATTGATGGATGGAAGACACACAGTGAGTTGAATTTGAAGGGATGATATCTAAAAAATAAAATTAAGCATTGAGAAAGGAATATATTGGGAGGAGAAAGGGAGAGATAGAATGGAGTAAATTATCTCACATAAAATAGGTAAAAAAAGATTTCACACTGGAGGGAAAGAAGAAGGAGATGAGAAAGGAGTAGTGAACTTTACCCTCATTGGATTTGGGAATTGGAAAGAGGGAATAACATACACACTCAGTTGGGTATCTCACTCTACAAGAAAATAGGGGAGAAGGGGATAAGAGATGGGGGGATAATAGAAGGGAGGGCAGATTGAGGGATGGGGTGATCAGAAACATACACTTTTAAAAAGGGATAAGGTTCAAAGGAGAAAATGGAATTATTGGAGGGTGGGACAGGATGAAGGGGAATGCAGTTAATCTTTCACAACATTATCATCATGGAGGTGTTTTGCATAACTCCACATGTAAAACCTATATAAGATTGCTTGCTTTCTCCATGGTGGTAGGTGGGGAGGGAAGAAGGGAGAGAATTTGGAACTCAAAGTTAAAAAAAAGAAATGTATAATACAGTAATTAAGTAAAAGAGATGTAGATGCACACATGCAAATAAGAGAAAATGTAACTGCTGTATGAATTGTGCAGCTCCTTATAATAAAAAAGGAAAATGAAGAGACTACTTCCAGCTAGGAGGATATGTTAAATACAGAGGGTTTATATTTAACCTCTTACAAAGGGGCTGAAGCTGACTTGAAGGGACAGCAAGATTTTTAGAGTCAGCGATAAAAAAACTGACTTTCCTGGTAGGAAGAAAAGTATGGACATGCCAGTTCAATGGTGCATAAGGCATTTGGAAAAAGTCAGGTAAGGCAGAGTATTGCAGTTATCAGGTTTGTAAAGGTGAATTGTGAGGGAAAAACCTGGAAAAACCTATTTGGAGTCAGGTGATGGAAGGCTCTGAGTGTGGACTTTGTTTTCCTAATGAGCAGAGGATTGGGTATAATCCTAGTGGACACAGAGACCTTGCTTACATAATGGCAGAACTACTGTCTGTAGTCTTTGAAAAATACTGAAAAAATACCGGAAAGCCTGGATGTTAGAAGATGTACCCATTTTCCAAAAAGGGGGAATAACTTTTTAAAGGAGCTTCTAGAAACTCAATCTATCATAACATTCTAAAATACATAAAATTGATGGCCTGTGAATAGGTAGAAAAGGGAAGCCATAATCATGAAGAGCCCATGTGAGTTCTCTAAATATATCACATTCCCCCCTCCCCCCAAAAAAAACCCAACATCATTTTGGTTAAAAATAATTAGCTTAAAAGTAATTTCCTTGTTTCCTCATTACTGTCACTCATACCACCAACTTCCTGGCCCTTATATTCACAGATTTAATTTTTTATTCTCAACATCCCTCATGGCCTATTCCCTGATCTAGCTATTTCTAATTACTCTGCACCTTGGCAACTCTCCCAAATCATTCAACTAAGTTCACAATTCATTGTACGTAGACTGTTCTTTCCACCTCTGTGCTTTTGCCCACTCCATCTCTCCCACCTAGAATACTTTTCACCATAGCACCTACTTCTCAGGGTTGTGAGGATTGTGAGACAATAATTGAAAAGTGCTCAGCACAGTACTTGAAAGCACAGTACTTGAAAGTAGTAAATGCTATATAAATGTTAGTTATCATCATCAGCAGCAGCAGCAACAGCATCATTTTTTCCATCTTTCTACCAATCCCAGTTCATTGAATCCTTCAAAGCCTAATCATCTATTCTTTCTGGACTTAAGAATTCTAACTGGAAGCTAAGTAAACTAGCTATATGACTTTTAGCATATTATAAACTGAGTCATGCTGACTATAAATCTGAGTCATGCTGAGCTACAACTAGCTAATGATGCTGGAGAGTTGGGATAGATGATTTAAAGGTGACTTCCACCTCTTATTGGCGTCAGTTCTATGTTGTCAAGTTTGCTTTTCATGATCTAGGAAAGCAGCCTTCATAAGCAAAGTAATGTTTGTGAAGATTGAGAAAAATTGTTTGGTCTTAAGAGAATGATTTGAAAGCATCATCCATTTCCCATGCAATTGTATGATAATGACAAATCTCTATATATGCTTTTTCAATAGATGGGAACGCATCACCTAGGATCTTGACTTGGAAACACACACTTGTGAATCAATAGTGAATACATATTACTAATGGCACTTGAAAAACATAACATTATGCTACTTTAAAAAATTCCTCCCTAATTCAGAATTCTTAGGAATAAAGTAATTCACTCTTCAAAAACATTCCTGTTTTTGACCTCCCAACAAAACTGCCACTTATTCCCAAGTTGGGAGCCTTGCTTTTATTCCTTTCTTAAATATCCTCCTTTCTCTTCCTTTTTCTGTTCCTCTTTTTCCTCCTCCTTTTCTTCTCTTTCTCCCCCTCCTTTTCTTCTTTTCCTCCTTCTCTTCCTTTCCTCGTCTTCATCCTTGTTCCTCTCCTCTTCCTTCTTCACCTTTTCCCCTCCTTTTCTTTCTCCCCTTCCTCCCCCTATCCTCCCTTTCCCCTCTTGCTTTCTCCTCTTTCTACTCCCTTTCTTTCTCCTCCTTTCCTTTTCCACTTCTTCCTAATTGTTTGTATCCTACAATATCCATGAGAGTGCATACAAACAGGCACGCTATAAATCATTGTGGAATAGAAATGGGAAAATCGTTCATGAATTGAATTGGCTCACCATGGCATATGCTGTTTTGAGGAATTTGGCATCTTTCTGGACTTTCCTTCTCAGAGCACTTTTTATTACTAGTTCCCTTTTATGAAATTCAATTTCTCTGGAAGAGAAAAACCAACATGTGTTTATAAGTGGGGAGAGTGCTGACTTGGGAGCCATGAGCATTGGGTTCTAATATATTAGATTACATTAATTGCTACCTGTATAATATCCATATCAACTTATCAATGATTTGCTTGTGTCCCCTTTAATATTTTATCCATCCATTTCTGTAGCTACATCCTTTCCTTTTCATTCCAAGTACACATATATGTTTCTTTGTACCCTTTTTCTACTTTCCTCATTTTGCAGATATATTTCCAGATTTCTTTTTATTCTTTATGCAGACTGATTTTAGTTTCTAGTGTTATTTACTCCTTTATATTGATCATCTAGAACTTATTCAGACATTTCTTTATTTGTAAGGCATTTCATGTATCTCAAGGTTTTTGGAGTAATATAATACTACTATAAATATATTTGAACACATACTACTTTTCCTCCATTTAGTATATTCCCAATAAAGGCATCTCAGGGACATAGGGTTGTACACTCTAATTTTTGTAACCTGACCAGAATATCGTTATGTTGTATGCTAAAGATGTTCTACTATTTTGAAATCCCACTTGTAGTAGATGATATAGTGTACCTGGTTCTCCAGAGTGATGCCAGAGTTGAAACTTCATTATTTATGGTTTCCTTTTCAGTGATTCTGGTTGTTTTACCTCTTTCCTTTAGAAGGAAATGATTTTTAGAAAAAGATAATTAAAATATAATTCTAAAGGAAATAAAAGTCAAACTTTTTTTAAAAAAAATACTAATCTGAGACTACTCTCCACTTATGTTCTGATCCTTTTGTACCATGCAGGAAAGATCTCTGAAGGAGATAATGGTCATTTCCTCAGTATTCCTCACTTCCAAGGCAAAACCCATAAAAGTATAATATGTACTGTGACCCTGCTCTCAAAGATTTTGCTACAGTCCAAGCCAGAAAGAATTATCAGTTTTAAGTCATTCAGTCTACAAACATTGTAGAGGGTAAAACTCTTATTCTACAAAGAAGCCAAAGTCACATTAGTCCAAATTTACAGGCATTGAAAAGAAATCAGCAGGATATATCAGTAGAAACTTTGAATCTTTGTAACTCAAAATAATAATTTTTCAAAATTTAAAGAGCAAATATGGCCCAAAGTGGAGATGTGAGAAGAGACTACCTCCTCAATCCTCAACTCCTTTGCAGAGGTGGATGGTATACAGATGTGGAATATTGTATTTACAGATTTTTTTGGTGTATTGATTGGTTTTGCTAATTTTTTCCTCTTCTTACTCCTTTTTATTATTTAAAAAAAATTATTTCATAGAAGGTATGAGTCATCCCTGGGAGGAAGAGAGGGGTGTTGGGAGAAATTCTGATTATTTTATAAAACAAAAGGTATCGATAAAATCAAGAATTTTTTTTAAAATTGAGGCTATTTCAATAGCTTGAGCAAGACATTATATGACCCCCAACTAGGATAGTAGTGGCTCATGTGAGTAGAAAGAAAGGAGTTGCCTGGGATGTTACAGAGGCACAAGTGGCAAGATTAGTTGATTGATATGATGTAGGGAATGGGGGAGAGTGAGGAGTTGGAGATGACTCTTAGAGAATAAAGGGTTGACTGGAAAGAAAGCAGTATCCTCAGTAGAAATAGGAAAGTTTAGTGCAGTAATAGATTTTGGTGGAAGATAAACCCCTTCCAATTTGTACATATTGATAATATGAGACACTTAATGAATGCATGTGACTGGGTCTGAAACTCAGGAGATCGGTTCTTCCTAGACCTATAGATTTTGGTGTTGTCTTTGAAATTATTAAAGAGAAATTGCCATTCAACCAAATGGAGCTGATGAGATCACGAAGAAAGAAGGTGGTGAGAAAAAAAAAAATTACATGAGGCAGAATGTGAGAGGACACCCAGATCTAATGAGTTGGAGACAATGATCCAGGATAGAGGAATGAGATGGAAGCACCAGGAGACAACAGAGTAATGAAAAGAGAGAAAGGAATCTACCTACGGAAGGGGAGATCCACAGTATAAAAAGAAGTAGAGAGACAAAAAACTATGAAGATTGACAAAAGGTCGTAAGATGTAACAATTAGAAGATTGTTGGGGAACAAAAGGTCAAGAATACCAGTAAAACATGAAAAAATAGTTAGCAATTAGAGACCTACCATTACTATATCTCAAACTGTATCATAAGGCATTCATCATCAAAATTATTTGGTTAAAGAAAAAAAAAAGGTGGATCAGTGGAACAGAATGGATAATTAAGACCTTAGAAGCAAATGAACCTAGAAGTCCCATATTCAATGAACCTAAGAACATGAAAGAATGGGGAAAGGACTCCCTGCTTTACAAAAATTGTAGGGAAAATGGCAAAGCAGTTAGGCAATAACTAGCTTTAGAATAGCATCATATACTATTTAATAATAAGCTCCAGTGGGATAAACAACCTTAAGATAAAAGGGAATATTTAAACATCATGGAAAATAGAAGGAAGTTTCATTGATATGAGTGGGGAAGATATTTGTAACAAAGCGATGGATAGAGGTCTTCATAAAAGAAAAAACAGATAATTTTAACTATATTACATTAATAAACTTTCATATGAGCAGAATCAATACAACTTAACAAGATAGGAAACTCTAAGATGGAATAATCTTTTGCACTTCATTTCTTTGTTAAAGGTCTGCTTTTTTTCAAGGTATGTAAAGAATTCATACAAATCTATAAGACTTTGGTATTTTAAAGTCTTCTCCCCCCTTGTAGATAAGTCATCCGATAACAATATAAGCACAATTTTTCCTAAGAACTACTAAATCTATCAACAACCTCATGAAAAGAGTGCTCTGCATCATGAATAGGAAGAGAAATAGGTCAAACCAACTGCTTTTTCAGTTCACATCAAGTTGGCAAAAATGATAAGATATGGAATAGACATGTTGGAAGAGCTATGGGAAGATAGGCTATGTTGTTGGAAGACTTGAAATGAATCTAACAATTCTGGGGAAAAAATTGGAATTATATAAGAAAGGCCATTAAAATGTCTGTGCCTTTTTAATCATTAACTCCACTATGAGAATTATGTACTCCAAGAAAGTCAAAGACAAAAGTTAAAAAAAAGGTTCCATACAAACAGTCACATTTTCCTGGTTGGAAACAAAGTAGATATCTTCTCACTGAATGGAGATTGAACAAATAGTGATTAATTAATATAATGTGATATGTTTAGCCAGTGAAGAAGCATTTATTAACCATTTATTATATGCCAGAAACTGTGACAAGTTCTAGGGATACAAAGAAAGGCAAAAGTATGGTTCCTTGCTCTTGAGGAACTTACATTCAATTGGAAAACAACATACCAAAAATTGTACATAACACTTCTATAGAATATGAGTAGAAAATAATCTCATAAGAAAGGCATTAGTGAAGAGTGGTCATGGTTGGCCATGTACATGGAAGGAGCACTTCCAAAGAACCACTTCAGAAGTTAGAATTTGGGCTGAGTCTTCTAGGAAGTCAGGAAAGCAAGAAGTAGAAGGAAGTAGAGAGAACATTCCAGGATGTGTGTGTGTGGTTGGGGGAAGGGTAGTCGGTGAGAAGGCATAGAATTGGGAAATGGGAGTGTGGTATATGAGGAAGAGCAAGAAACCCAGTGTTTCACTGGATTTCAGAGTATACTGGAGGGGGTGGGGGATAATACATAAGGGTTGGAAAGGAACAATTTCTTGCAGGACTTTAAAAACTAAACACAGGATTTTATATTTGATCCAAGAGCCTCTAGAATTTATTAAATAGGGCAGATATATAGTCAAAGCTTGGTTTTGGGAATATCATTTTGGCAGTTGAGGGTAGGATGGATTGGAATTGGAGGAAATTTGAGATAAGGAAAGGTTTTAGTCTAGGGATGAGGTGAGGAGGGCCTGTACCAAAATGATAACTGAGTAGATGGAGAAAAGTTATATATAAGAAAGATGTAGTGAAGGTAGAAATGGCAAGACTTGGCAAGACATTGGATATGTGGGTGATGATAATTGAACTCATGGGAGCTAATGTGATCACCAAGAAAGCTATTACAGAGGGAGGAGAGAGAATAGGACAGAGTTTTACGGAACATACCCAAAGTTAGTGGTAACAATTTGGATGTAAATTCCAACAAAAAGACTGAGATGCAGCGGTCAGACAGGGAGAAGAAACAGATGAGAATAGTGTCAGAAAAATGCAGAGAGGAAAGACTATCCAAGAGAAGGGAATTATTGATGGGGTCAAAGGTTGCAGAGAAAATCAAGTGGAGTAAGACATGAGATAAGGGCATTAGATTGGAAACATAAAGAAATCAGTGTTAACTTGGGAAGGCCATTTCAATGCTGTAGAAAATGACAGATTGGAAGAATTCAGAAAAACTTGGATAAACCTTTATGAACTGATGAAGAATGAAGTATGAACAACAAAGAAAATATTAAAAATAATTAAAATTAGTATAAATGAAAACAACACTGAAAGGTTGCCATTCTCTTATTAGCTGTATTTTAAGATCCTAGCTCCCAGGAAAACAAAAAAATGAAACATAGTTCTTTCCCCTTGGTAGAGTGGCTGCAGGCTATAAATGCAGAATTCAGATGAAGTTATGTAGGCAGGTTTTACTGAACTGTTTAATTATATATATATTTATATATCTTTTTATTCTAGGGAACTGCTCAATGGTGATTGTATGGATGTAAATATGGAAAAAACTAGATGCAAAAACAAAATTCACGAATACAAATTTCTAAAACAAACAAACCCAATTGATGAGTTTCAAGATATTTACTAGCAGGTTTCAGACTGTTGAACCTAGGAACAGAGATTTGTTTTATAGACAGTAGTCATTTTTAATAATGTGGAATAGTGAAACAAATTGAGCTTTTAAGTCCTTTGTAGGTATTTCATTTAATACCTGGTTTTTGGTTGAATTAAGGAGACATCTCTTCCTTTCTTCCTCTTTCATTTGGTGTTTGAGTAATTGCTTCATGTTTTCAGGTGTCTCTCTTCCAATTTGAATCCTACTCACATAATAACCCCATTAAGTTTCGTTTTCATAGAATAGTAATAGGAACAAATTGAATGGACAAATGTGAACTTTCAGGTTTCCAAAACAAACTTTAGACTACAGTAGTATTTAATTACTAATTAGACTACTAATAGGATACTTAATAGAATACTAAAACTAAGTCAATAAAGTTGACTTATTAAAAAAAAAAGCTCAAACTGTAAGGTTGGCTATAAAGGTTTCCATTTATGCTGAGGAGATGTGACTGGACAGTCTGGACCAAAATGTATAAGTGGATCCTAAAATTCTCAGTTTGTTAGAGAAAATAAGGTCATTCATATCTAACAGCAAAAACCAAAAAGCTGGGGTGAGAAATGCTATTCAGTTATCTTTCCTCCAACTTTTTCTGTTTTCATGCAACTTGAATGAACTTTCCAATACAGAAGATAAAACAGCAATTTTTCCATCACAATGAATGTAGGACAATGCATTTACCAGACACTAGGTCCCATTTTTTTAAAAGCAGATTCAATTTCCTCTTTGGATAATCCTACTAGATTGGTGCCATCTACATTAAGGATCTGGTCGAATATTTGGAACCTGAAAAATACAAAGACCACCATTCACATTATTAGTAAAATATTTTCAGAGGATAATGCTTCTACGAGTTTCAGAGATGTGAATACAACCCCTTTATAAACATAAAAATCAACCTCTGGACAAATTCTAGTAGTTTCTGAGGTTCTGAAGTTTGAGGTGATAAAATTCATCACCCTGTAACCAACTTGGGGATCACCTTTCATGAAATAATTATTTAGATTATTCAAAGTATAACAGACATGAAATAAGTCACTGGCTCCATGGTCAGATCCTTTCCAAGTTGGTCAGAAATTTCAGAAAAACCCTCTTCTGGTATTGCTTTTCAAAACTCAGAATCATCTCCCTTTCACTAACAGGCATCAGAAATGGACTTTAAGTGAAGAATGTTCAACTGAGACAGAGATACAAGGAATCCACACACATAAATGCCCCCCACCATAAAATATGGGTATTGTTTCCATTTCATCTTGAAGGCATTTCATGCCATCTAAATCAAAATGCAAATAAGAAGCTGAAATCAATTATTCCACTGAAGTTTCAAGTCTCATATAAAAAAATCCAGGGCCTAGATTAGGAGAGAGGTGTTTTAGAAAGAATCTGTTGTCACATTGACAAACAAGCAGAAGGCACATCTGATGACAGTGAGCAGAGAGAATAATGCATGTCCTCAAACCAAGAAAAAAGAACTGTACTGGGCCTGGGATAACAGCATCTTAGTTATGTATCAGTCATGAATATCCTGGCTAAGCACAACTGAAGGAGGCGGAGGGGAAGTTCTAAGAGGACAAGAATAAGGGTAATGAAGAAATGGTTCCGTATATTGAGATGAGCTGTGATCAAGAAACTTTTTGACTTAGTAAGAGAACACTGATATTTTCCTTCAATTTAATATATTGAAGGTTAGAAGTTTCGTTTGGAAAAATTTCTGTGAGAAAAAAGCTATTCAGCTCAGAGCCTGACTTTGGAGTTCAGAACTGTACAAGTATGGCCACATACTATAGACTTTCATATCATGTGATATATTCATATGGAACTGATTTCCATGAATACTATTCCTATAGACATAATTTCTATGAATACTTGGCAACATGTTGGAATTTCTTAATGTGGCCTTTTCTCAAGTAATTGATTATGAATTTTTTCTTCGCACTACTTTGTAAGTACAAATAAGTACTATGGCCAGGAAGCCTGGCCTTGAAGTAGGAATTGATTTCTAGCCCCGTGAAACTCTAATTATCCGCTCATGTTTACTTCCAAAGAGAAAGAGCTATTCTACCTTCTCAACCAACTCAAAAGACTGGGAAACTATATGGGTATGTATTGGATAGGTTCTCTGGAGCCCTTGAAGGCCTTCCAAATGAAGAGCAGGGCTGGGATGATATAGAAGCCTTTGCTGGTTTTGCTATAGGGTCTGTTCAGTTTTGACGCTTGTTTGGTCAGGGAAATATTGTTAGAAGTGACTTTGTGAAGAAGACTTTATAGAGAAATTTCTATGACCTTTTTAGTTTTTTTTTCTTTTTTTGCCTAGAACCTATGTATTCTTACTAAAATGGTTCAGTTCAAAACATTCCCAAGTTCCGCTTACAAAGCTAAGTCACATAGAGTTATGAGGCCATCTCCAAACTCACTTTCCAGATTTATGTGCTGCTCCTCCTTTGACAATTTCCAGGATAATGACAAATGGTTGCTTCTCATCCTTGTCTTCTAGGTCATAGAAGAGACGAATAAGGATTCCGAGTTCCTTTTCATCTAGAAGCACAAAAACTTCACGTGATGTTTCAAAGTATTTCAAGCAGTGCGAAGACACCAAGATACCCTTTCACATGAGTGGAAATCTCCCAGCTTGTGAAGGGTTTGTGTTCTACAAGTTCATTAGGAAGTTAGTCATTTGTAAGTTGATTGAACTCGATACCAATAAACCTTTATTAGGTACCTACTCCACCTTTGGGCTCAAAAGGATGCAAGAATAAATTAAGACATGGAATTGGGCTTAAGGAGTCTGCAATCTACTAGAAACAGTATTATTCATAATGATTTCCAGGCTGGTCTACTGGAGTCTGTTTAACCAGAATTGTCGCTGATCTGAAGTATGCAGAATATTGTTGGGCAATGAGTTCCTATGGCAAGGAAAATTTGGAAATGAGAGCTTTGATTTTGGTCCCAGATTGCAGGAGGTAGCTGCAGTTCCTGTATCCCTTTTGGGGAAGATTTCTACTGGGCAGGGGAGTGAGGTGGCCCCTGGATGTTTCTGTGGAGACCCAGGTTGTGGACTCATTTTAAATTATCCTTTATTTATTAACTGTGAAGTTAAATGACTTGACTAGGATGACAAATGCAGTAAATATCAGATGGGGAACTTGAACCCAAGTCTAAATGCCTTCTCTTTATCCATTACACCAGGGCTAACTCTCATGTAAAATAAGAATTTATAAAAATAAATTTCATAACTCACCTTTTTCAATTTGAAAAGAAAATAAATCCAATTTATTGCTTCTTTGCATTCTTTGCCTCTTCCTGATTAAGTCTTGTTGCACAGGGCAATCCCAGACCTCACTTGAATGGGAAATTAAAACATTTTTAAATAGACAGAGTCAACTAAATTTACATCATAGATAGAATTATAAACGCTCATGAATTCTACTTGGGGAAACTCTCAATTTCTTGAGAATTTCAAAGAATTCATTGAAAAAAATCCTTTTGTCATAGGAGATACATCCCTCTTCTCTCCAAAAATAATTCTTACATTCTCAATGTACCTCATATGTCCAAATGGACTTTCTAATTCTTCCTTATATTTGTGATTTTAAAATAACCATTAGTTTTGACAAAGGGAAATTAAGTCCAAAGGGACTGATATCGTAAATATATCATGTGATACTTATAGCAAGTAAATGATGATAAATAAAGGCACATTGAATTTTCTTATCTTCAATGTGAGGTTGGTCCATGAATTACATATACACACCAGACTCTAAGTACTCTTCTGCTTATCACCACTCTCCCTTTTCAAAATTCTTCCTGGAAATAACCTTCCAATTAATTGCTACAGAAAAGTACTGATTGGCTCCTGTCTGCCTGTGAAACTGGAATTGGAAAATAATCAGGCTAACTGAGCAAGGTCTCATTACTTCGGATAAGTTTTTTGTTTCCCCCAGCTGCCCTGAAGCACTGGAAGAATCGTGGGTGCCAGGAGAACTTGACTGAACAATACTACAAGTTCTGGGGAGCAGCCTTTTCCTGGACCATCATGAACACTCCTGGAGATTGTTACAACCTAAGCTCACAGACATTCATCTGGGTCCACTGGTTTTGTTAGTGATTTTAATCAGGCTTTTCTTGACTTTTGCTGAGTGAAACTGTTGGTATCTCTATGAGATAGTGAGAGGAGAAGGTGAAGCTGGGCCAGGCGGGGGCAGGGGGATGGTCTGAGACTTGGAGTCTCTGGGTGCACACCTCTGGATGCCTGAGGGCAGATGCCCAGGGCCAGTCTGATGGGAGTCTCCTTTCAGGAACTCAGTCTGGTAGCCAAAGCAGTGAGGACAGTAGCCAGGGCGGTGAAGGAGAAGAGATGGATGGACCTTCCTACTGCCACCACCAATGATGAATATGACAATTAGATGACAGAGGTGAATCCAGTGGTGTGATAGCGCAGAGTGAGGCTAGGGTCTGGAGGGGTACTTCACCCTATATGTCTCTTCTGAGGGGGCTGCTTTAGCCTCAACTAGCTTTCTTTCCATTCTCTAAATTCTACCCTCCATTTCACAAGCAGGTTTGTTCATGTCATTGTACCAAATCTTCTAAGCCTCTTTCTTTGTGATTATACCTCTTGGTTTTCCTCTTCTTCCTAATCATTATGACTGTCCTTTTCTAACAGGCTTCATGGCTCTCCTGTTATTCACCCAAGATCTTCCTTTCATCTCCATTTCTTGTCTTTATTCTTCTGCTCTGCTTGCCTCTGCTCTTCCCATTCCTCAGGTCCTACTTCATGAATCCTAGTCCTTTTTCTCCAGTGTTACCCCATTAACATGGAACAACTCATTCTGCTTCTTCTTCTCTTGGATTTTTGATTCTCCTCAAGACTATTCATTTTGAAGTGCTCCTGGTCAAATGCAATCCTTGTCCCACCTCATGGTTCCAAAATTATCCAATCACCCTCACAGTCTCTTCTCTTTCAGCACAAATTCAACAGTTCCTTCCTTTCAATTCTGGTGGAATAGCAGAAGCTATCACCCCTCTCCCCACTCTCCTCAGCTCCTCTGCCCTAACAATCCTAAATTTCAGAGTATGTGATTGAAAAAGGAACTCACAAAGAGCTTGGCATCTATTTAACAACTAGAAAATTAATGACCAGTAAGTAAAGCAAGCACATTTCTAGTGTCAAGATGTATCAAAATTCCAATCAACTGGAGATTGATCAGACACCAAAATTCAAATTCTCTAAACCACTACTCACCAAAAGCACACCACAAATCAAGCCACTGCACTTGCCTATCACCCTCATGAAACACACCATAAAGGAAATTCTACTCAGTGATACCTGCTAGCAACAATACCTGCTCTGCTACCATGGAAATAAAGAATAACATACTTTGTGATGCAATCAGCCTCAGCACAAAAAACAGCAATGGCGATACATTGTAGTGACCTCTGACTCTGTGGCTCAGTGAGGGGAGAGGCCAGTCTTACACAAGGAGTTGAAGTGAGCTCTACTGGCCCTCCAAAGACATCAGGTGCACCAACAGTCACA
Source organism: Bettongia penicillata ogilbyi (assembly GCA_023548195.1). NCBI lineage: Eukaryota > Metazoa > Chordata > Mammalia > Diprotodontia > Potoroidae > Bettongia > Bettongia penicillata. Next base: position 6,072,246 of record JAJHZJ010000174.1, read on the forward strand.
AACTGAGGCAATATATGCTCTCATTCTGTCCTTGGCATTAAGACTTGATTTCACTTCAGTTGCCTGATATTTTCCATTCTGTAGTTCCCTAATAGCCCTATAGCCTTAAATGTTTACATGTTACATATGTTCTACCTTGCTCATTGACAGAATTTATACACAAAACTCATCCTCTTCTTCATCTGGTCCCCTTTGTCTCACTTTGCACTTACCCCACTTCATTAAATGAGATAACCCCAGTACACACCAAGGGTTTGCAGTCTCTGCATCAATAATTCTTTAACTATTGCTACTATGCATATATCCTTTTGAATTAACATGGTTACAAGAGAGGTAATGCTCATTCAGTGAATAATAGGCCTGCTTAAGAAGTAATCAGGGGATGGCCCCTTTAATGAGGCAAAGAAAAATGACTACATCAGGCTGGGAGGGAAATAGCTATAGCAACAGTTACTACTGATAATCACTCTTAAACCAAGGGGTTCCAGAAAACCGCCCTTAAGTGGAGCTTGTGCAGAGGTCTAGTGTTGTCCAATCTATGGGCTTCAGAGCGTAGTAGATTTAAGGTTTTGGAAAAAGAAAGGAAAGGAAGGGAAGGGAAGGAAAGGGAAGGCAGATTCCATTTGTAGACAAAAATGAATGCCAAAGATGCAGATATCTTTGCAGATATGCAACCCTACTTAATGAAGGAATGAGTGGCAATTTGCCAATTTCATAATTGAAAAATTTAATTTTGTTTTTATATTTTTAGTAAAAAAAAATATAGTTTGAGGGGCAACTAGATGACACAGTGAAAAGACCACGGGCCCTGGAGTTAGGAGGATTTTAGTATAAATCAGGCTTAGGCAGGTCCGTTATCCTCCCCCCCCCCAATTACCTCTCCTCCCCACAAGAAAAGAAAATAAATAGTTTGGGATATTCTTTCAGGTGTGGATTTTCTTATATACCTCCCTTTGGAGGTAACTGATTTGGGGAAATGGATTTGAGCATTGAGAAGTACAATTTCTTGCCAGATTCATATATGTCAGCTATAGGATGTGAATTCAAGCCTTCCAAGTCCAAGGACAGCCCTCAGTCCACTACCTCAGGCTTTCTCTTGTTTGACAATTTATATACTCACAACAACACAGCCCTCTCACCAGATCTCTTACCTACTCACATTCTCCGCTGCGGAGAAGACACTACATGCCTTTGGGTCTAGTTGCCTTTTGCTGCTCAGCTACTGACCTCCTTAGTTAAAGGATCATCTTCAGAGTTGTCTGCATCGCAGTTCCCCTTTTACTGAGCCATCTTATACAATTGTTTCAGCCTTCTCAGCCAAGTATTACAATTAATATCAATGAATTTTAGATCTATACTCTGTCAGGCTTCAAAGCTAAGCTTCTCAGCTAATGATGAGAAACCGCTCTTCCTCTCAGGCAGGATAACCCTGAGAAGCACTGAAGTCAGGGAGAGGTTCAAGGCTGCCTTTGAATTCTGCTTAGAATTCTTTTCTCAACTGCTCTCTCTCTGCTTTATTTATTGGACTAAACAGCTTTCCTCTCAACTGTCTCCTGTGAGGTTTATCCTTTGCAGAGTCACCAAGCCTATGGCAAGAAACACATCTCCATTCTTAGATTGAATTGCCTGTATCGAATTATCTCCCCAGGGCTCTTCTCTTTCCTCAACAGAAAAAGAAACTGAGACACACTGTGGTAAGGAAACAGCTTTTACCTTACCTAGAAGACTATGCAAAGTAGCAAGAGTTGCTTTTCCAGTTAGGATGGTAATAGGGTTGAGAAAGCTGATAGAGGAGCCCAGTTCCTCCATGTATATTTCAGAAAAGATGTCAAAGGGAACCCAAGAAGACCAAAAGAGAGTCCATGGTAAGGTCCTCCATGTACAAAAGTGCAGAGAAAAGGGCATGAGCTTCAGTAAAAGTCCTGAAGGAGGAGGAAGGTGAGAAAGGAAGGGGAAAAATTCGGGAGGTCAAATTTTTAAAAAATGACTGTTAAAATTTGTCTTTATATGTCATTGGGGAAAAAAATATTATTTTTTTATTTTTCATTTTTAACACAGTTCATATCACATAAAACAATTCCAACTTTTGGTCAGGTGATACTTCTTTTAAAGCCTTTACAATATAGACCACAGACGACTTCTTTTTTTTAACATTAACCAACTGAGACACAAATAGTAACCATGTGTGCCAACTTCCCAAGCCCTCGACCTAATTGTCTCCACATATTACTAAGAATTAAAGGACCCTAACTTATTGTTGTTGGTCTGAAGTCCTAAGCCTAAGAGCTTAATTTAAGACTTAACCTCGGATGTTCCCCTACCAACACTCTATAATTTAATGGATCTAATATTAAGCTTACAAACCTTTTGGCTATAGGAAATTGCCACTAAGAGTAGGGACATTGCAGGGAAACAATATCTCCCCAACTTCATACCCATTCCAGGCAGGAGTAGATTGTCAACTTGCATTCAGACAGACTTAAAGTCTGCCAGGTGTCAGTGGGGAAATTGAGTCAGGAGAATCCTACCTCAGCCCAGGTTGAACAGCTGCTCTCCCTCCCTTCCCATGAGATCACCTTTTTCAGTTCATACCAGCATCTCGCAGGTTTACTGGCATCATGGATTGGAGGCTCAGACTGCCTTTCTTGCTATCCATATCTAGAGTTAGACTCTGAAGAACAGTCAGTTATATAGTCCCATAGAATCTTAAAATAGCAAGTTCCAATAACCAGGTCTAAGGAACATCTTTTGAGGCAAGTCTTAAGGGGCTTACATGCCTTTCTATGCATGTTCTAGTTCCTAATTAAATAACAGTCTTAAAATCAAATTTACCATTAAAACCTTAACTTTTCCATCAATGCCAAATTAGACTAAAATTCTTTTCCCAAACTAAAGATGTCTCTGATTTAGTCTCAGTAATTAATTCAGTCAACAGTTTTAATACTAATTGCTTTTACATCACTTTGTAACATGTCCAATTTTTCTCCCCATCTCTCCCCACCCCCACCCCCACCCCCACCCACTAATACCTTACATTCTGATTACCCTTCCCTCAGTGTAGCCTCCCTTCTATCACACCCCACCCTTCCCTCATCCCCATCTTCTCTCTTTTCTTGTAGGGCAAGATAAATTTCTATACCCTGTTCCCTGTAGTTCTTATTTCCCAATTATATGCAATAAAAATTCTCAACATTCGTTTCTAATACTTTGAATTCCATCTTTTCTCCCTCCCCTCACCCCAGCCTCACTGAGAAGAGAAGCAATTCAATACATATTAAATATGTGTTCTTTTGCAAAAGACTTCCATAATAATCATGTTGTGTAGTACTAATTATATTGCCCTCTGTCCTACTCTATCCCTCCTTGTTTTTTTATTGCCTCATTTGACCTTGTCCCTTCCCAAAAGAGTTCATTTCTAGTTACTCCCATCTCCCACTTGCCCTCCTTTCTATTATTCCCCTCACCCACTCGTCGCCTCCTCCACTACATTCCTGTAGTATAAGATAGATTTTCCAAATTTAATGAGCATGTTATTCCCTCCTTAAGCCATATGTGGAGAGAGTAACTTCACTTTTCACCTCTCCCCTTCTCCCTTTTCTCCTTCATAGAGCAAGATTTTTCTTATTTCTTCTATGAGTTATAGCCTGCCCCATTCCAATTCTCCCTTTCTCCTCCCAGTATTTTCCTCCCTCACCCCTTAATTTTTATTTTATTTTTTGTGGATATCATGTCTTCTGATTCAACACAACCTGTACTCTCTGTCTGTGTGTATGTGTGTGTGTGTGTGTGTGTATGTGTATGTACAATCCCTCCATCTACCCAAATACTGAGAAAAGTCTCAAGAGTTGCAAATATTTTCTTTCCATGTAGGAATGTGAACAGTTCAGCTTTAGAAAGTCTTTTATGATTTCTCTTTTTTTACCTTTTATTTATCTTTTCATCCTTCTCTTGATTCTTGTGTTTGAAAGTCAAATTTTTTCTTCAGTTCTGGTCTTTTCATCATGAGTTCTTGAAAGTCCTCTATATCACTGAATGACCATTTATTCCCTTGAAGTATTACATTCAGTTTTGTTGGGTAGGTGATTCTTGGTTTTAATCCTAGTTCCTTTGACTTATGGAATATCCTATTTCCAAGCCCTTTGATCACTTATTATTGAAAATGCCAGATCCTGTGTTATCCTGATTTTATTTCCACAATACTCCAATTGTTTCTTTCTAGCTGCTTGCAGTATTTTCTCTTTGACCTGGGAACTCTGAAATTTGACCACAATATTCCTTGGAGTTTCTCTCTTCAGATCCCTTTCAGGAGGTCACCAGTGGATTCTTTCAATATTTATTTTGCCCTCTGGTTCTAGAATATCAGGACAGTTTTCCTTGATAATTTCATGGAAGATAATGTCTAAGCTCTATTTTCAGTCATGACTTTTGGGTAGACCCATAGTTTTTAAATTGTCTCTCCTGGATCTATTTTCCAGCTCAGTTGTTTTTCCAATGAGATGTTGACATTATCTATTTTTTCAAACTTTGGTTTTATTTTTTAACTGCTTGGTTTATGTCATAGTCATTAGATTCCCTGAACTCAATTTTCTCTTTTAATGAACTATTGTGTTCAGTGAGCTTTTGAACCTTCTCCTCCATTTGGCTAATTCTGCTTTTTAAAGTCTCCTTCTCCCCACTGGCTTTTTGGACCTCTTTTTCCAATTGAGTTGGCCTCTTTTTAAAGATGTTATTTTTTTTTGGTTTTCCTTTAGCAAGCTGCTAACTCACTTTTTAAGCTCTTCTATTGCCTGAGCTTAGTTAAAGTTCACTTTTGAAGCCCTGGAGGCATGGACCTTGACTTTTGTGATAGTATGCCTTGTTCTTCCTCACCTGAAAGAATGGGAGGAGACACCTGTTCACCAAGAAAGTAACCTTCTATGGTCTTATTTTTTTCCCCTTTTTGGGACATTTTCCCAGCCAGTTACTTGACTTCTGAATCCTTTGTCAAGAGGATCATCCTACTGCCCCTTCTCTCCCCAGGATCCTGTTCAAGGCTGAGATTTGACTCAGCTGTTCGATTCCCCTGGGATTTTGGATGGGGGCGGGGCTGTCACTGAGGGCTGAGGTTTAGATCAGCTGCTCCCTACTACCTCAGGGTTTAAGCTGAACTGCCTGGACAGTTGCTTCCCAGTCACCATAGTTACCTGCAGTCTGCTGTTGCTGCTGTCAGGAACCCCATTCCCCTCTCGCCCTGCTGGGAAAGCCATCCTACACTGACCTTTGAAGCTTTCTTTGTCACTTGTGGGTTGAGGTATCTGGGACCCTTCCTGCTGGGAATTCTGCCCTGGAGGTCTGTTCAGGTTCTGTTCCTCCCAGTAATGTATGGTCAGGGCTCCACTCCACTCAGTGTCTTGTGAGACAGATCTTTCCTGTTGGCCTTCCAGGTTATGTTTGGCTGGAAACCTCTTTCACTCTGTTGTTCTGTAGCTTCTGTTGCTCTAGAATTTGTTGAGTCATTTTTTACAGATATTTTGTGGGCTGTGGGGGAAGCGCTAGGGTATATGCATCTTTCTACTCCACTATCTTGGCTCTGCTCCCCAAAATATTATTTTAAAAAGTTTAAAAAATAAAAGGCCTAAAATCCACGTGCCCTCTTAACATGGATAGCCACACAACTATCACAGGGCCTCAAGTCTGTGGATGCTATAAATTGGGTGACTCAGGGTATGGTGGACCCCATCTGATAGCTCATGAATTTTGAACAATGCCCATGTGCTGTGCAGGGATATGCTAGGAAAGTTAAAAAGACAGTTGATACTGTCCTTGGCCTGCCTCCAGCAGCACTTCTGAACAAAGACAGTCCTTATCACAGAATTTACAGGTGGGGGCAACTTCCATCTCAGAACTCAGAAGGAATCATCTGATGTATCTACTAGATAGAGTGACTTTTTATAAACCTGAAACCACTATGATCACTTAAATCTGTGTAGGGCCTCCAAAAGAAATAGCAAGAGATGGAACTGAAATTCTGCAAAGAGATGGAGATGGAAAGGTGTAAAGGTCAACACCAACACTGGGCTAAGAGGAAAGTCAATGAAAGTCAGCGAGTAAAGCAATAAAGCTTCTTGGTCTTAACTCAAAGTCCCAATCCAGAAACTGAAGGTAGAGAGAGAAAGAAATATAAAAAAAAATAGGAAAGAAATATTATAGGTAAAGAGAAGCCCAAGAGGTAAATCCAGAATGAGAGAGAAACTCCACCAAAAAAAAATACCAATAAAACCTCAGAGAAAAGAATGGTTGAGCCACAAAGACTTCAAGAGTGTAAGGAAAGAATGAAGTATGACATAAAAATGTAATTTAAATGGGAAGTCAATTTTAAAAAAAAGATCAGGAGAATAAAAGTTGGAAATTGTTACAAAATGAACTAACTGAAAAATAGAATGGCAAAACCAGAATACAATAATTCCACGTCACAAGAAATGTTGGTACAAAATCTAAAGACTGAAAAATGGGAAGAATGTATAAGATAGGGGCAGAGCCAAGATGGCAGAGTGAGAGCAACTACTTACCTAAGCTCTTAGACATACTCCTTCAGATATCTCTAAAAAGAGAATCTGACAAAATTTTGGAGGGGCAGATTTACAGCTCAGGACAGACGGGAAGGTCAATGGGAAGGATACGTTCCAAGAAGCTGGAGGAGCACATAGCACACAGGCTGTACCAGTGTGTCAGTGTTGTGGCAGAATCAAGCAGGAAGCCCCAGGCAATCTGAGGCAGAGACTGCACTGCAGAATATCGAGCATACCAGTCCAGGACAGGAGTCCAGCAGACCTGAGTGAGTGAGAGCTGCAGAGCCCCAGGTATCTACAGCAGTTGCTCCTGAGACTATCAGTCCACAGATTAAATGCCTGTAAGTCACCTATTTGAACTTCTGAGAGCCAAAATGGTGAAGTGATCAGTAAATGCTCTCTCCTCCTCCCCTTGCTGACCTTGAAAGAACCATAAAATATTTCCCCAGAAAAATCTTGGAACAGTGGGATCAGCAGAAGGGGCAAACAGTCTCTTAGCATGTGAGGCTAGGAAAATTGATAAGGAGGATCCCTCTTGCTGTGGTTAAAGGCAACTAGTGCAGGACTGGAGCTGTCTGAGACAGCCCTACCTCAGCAAACCAGGAGGAGATCCAGAGCCCCAGGGAGGTGGAGCCCCACAACCATCAACACCAGGACCCCAGGTGTGCATCAGCACCCCAGAGGAATCGGAAAGACACTAGGGCAGCTGGGATCACCAACCACTGAGCTTGCTTATGCTCTAGCTCAGCAGAGGAGATCTCCTGTGGTCAGACCATCCCTTCCCCACATTTAACAAGCTAGCTCCAGGATACATCCAGGGAAACACAAAAAGACTTTATTTGGCCTCTGATTTCTCAACACCAGTCAGCTCAGCACCAGGTAAGTTACGACACTTTAGCTTCTAGCTAAAAGAACCAGAGGACACACCCACAAAGCCTCAAGTTCAAAGCACAAGAACTGAAGGACAGAGCCCCTCATGTCCTAGAAGCAGAGATCTACTTTAAAAGCCAGGAAAAGGATGATTATCATCCTCATGAGTAAGAAGCAAAGCAGGAAAGAAAAGACTATAGAATCTTTCTATGGGGACAAGGACCAAAACACAAATGCCAAAGAGGTCAGTATTGAGATTGTATTCCCATCTGAAACTTCAGAAGGGATTTTGAACTGGTTGCAAGCACAAAGAACACTCTTGGAAGAGCTGGAGAAGGATTTTAAAAGCCAAATTAGAGAACTAGAAGAAAAACTGGCCAATGATTTTAAAAGTATGAAAAAAGAATTCATTGAAGAGAACAGCTCCTTAAAAAGGAAAATTGGATAAATGGAAAAGGAAGTGCAAAACCTAACTGGGAAAATTGGACAAAAAGAAAAGAAAGTACAAAAGCTAAGTGGGGAAAATAACTCCTGAAAAGGATTGGACAGATGAAAAAGGAGATGTAAAAGTTAAATGAAGAAAAAAATTTGATAAAAATTAGAATTGGCAAAGTAGAAGCTAATGACTCAATGAGACATCAAGAATCAGTCAAACAAAATCTAAAGAATGAAAAGATAGATAAAAGTAAAATATCAAATTGGAAAAACAACTGACTTGGAAAATAGATCTAGGAGAGAAAATCTAAGAATTACTTGCCTACAAGAAAGCCACGATGAAATAAAGAGCCTGGACAATACCTTCCAAGAAATCATCAGGGAAAACTGCCCAGAAGTCCTAGATCCAGAGGGTGAAACAGTCATTAAAAGAATCCACCATTCACCTCTCAAAAGGGATCCCAAACTAAAAACACCAAGGAATATCATTGCCAAATTCCAGAACTATCAAGTGAAGGAGAAAATACTACAGGCAGCCAGAAAGAAACCATTAAAATATCTAGGAGCTACAGTCAGGATCACATAGACCTTGCAGCTTCTACATTAAAAGATTGAAAGAATGCGAATATGATATTCAATAAGACAAAGAGCTGGGACTACAACCAAAAAGATCAATTACCCAGCAAAGTTGAGCATAATATTCCAGGCAAGGAGATTGACATTCAATGAAATAAGGAATTTCCAGACCTTCCTGATGAAAAGGCGAGAACTCAATAGAAAATTTGATCTTCAAACACAGGTCTCAAGAGAGGCATGAAAAGGTAAACAGGGGGAAAAAAACTTGTTAATCAACATGGGCAACCTATTTACATCCCTATAAGGGAAGACGATATTTGTTAATCTAGAGAATTGTATATTTATTATGAAACATAAAAGGGATATTCATAGAGAGAACAGGTATAAAGTAAAGGATGTGATAATAAAAATTTGATTTAAGGATGAAAAAGGACTGTAACAGGAGATGTGAAAAGGAGGAGGCAGAAAATGGTAAATTACATCACAGCAAGTGGCACAAAATTATATTAAGAGAGGGAAAGGGGACGGAGATGAGCATTGTTTAATATTTACTCTCACCTGATTTGGTTCAAGGATGGAACAACAAACTTAAGTATATAAATCTTACTACCTTTATAGGCAGTAGGAGGGGAAGGGGGAAAGAAGGGGGAGGAGTGGCTAAAATGGAGGGAAGAAGTAGTAAGGGTAAAGGGGAATAAAAGTGACGGGAGCTGAAAGAAGGAAGGGAAGACTGTGGCGGGGTGTCAAAAATTAAACCTCTATTGTGGAGGGGAAGGAAGAAGGGAGAACTAAAAGCAAAAATGGTGGGAAAGAGGGTGAATCACAGATAGTGATCATAACTGTGAATGTAAATGGGATGAACTCTTCCATAAAAGGAAGATGGATAGCAGAATGGATTAAAAACCATAATCCAACAATATGTTGTTTACAAGAAACACATTTGAGATGAGATACACACAGGGTAAAGGTAAAAGGTTGGAGCAGAATACATTGTGCTTCATCTGATGTAACAAAAACAGGGGTAGCAATACTAATCTCAGACAAAGCAAAAACAGAAATATATTTAATCAAAAGAGATAAGGAAGGAAACTATATCCTCCTAGAAGGAACCATAGACAACGAAGCTCCAGGAAGAAATAGACAGCAAAACTATACTAGTGGGGGACCTCAAACTCCCCCTCTCTGAACTTGATAAATCTAACCTCAAAATGAACAAGAAAGAAGTTAAAGAGGTAAATAAAACTCTGGATAAGGTAGATATGATAGATCTGTGGAATAGTATCAAAATTCACCTGGATGAGCAAAAGGTCCATAATATCAAGGGGACTAATGGAAAGTAATGCTAGGGAAGGTGGCCTAGCACTACCAGATCTCAAATTGTATTATAAAGCAGCAATTATCAAAACCACTTGGTACTGGCTAAGAAACAGAAGGGTAGACAAGTGGAATATGCTAGATACTCAAGGCACAGTAGGCAATGAATATAGCAATCGACTGTTTGATAAACCCAAGGACCCCAGCTTCTGGGATAAGAACTCACTGTTTGACAAAAATTGCTGGGAAAACTGGATAACAGTGTTGAGGAAACTAGGCATAGACCAATGCCTGACACTGTACACAAGAATAAAGTCTAAATGGGTACATGATCTAGGTATAAAGACTGATACTATAAACAAAATAGTCGAGCAAGGAATAGTGTATTTATCAGATTTATGGAGAAGGGAAGAATTTGTGACTAAAAAAGAGATAGAAAATATTAAGAAGTTAAAAATAGGTAAGTTTGATTACATCAAATTGAAAAGTTTTTGCACAAACAAAACCAATGAAAATAAGATTAGCAGGGAAGCAGAAAACTGTGAAAGAATTTTTGCAAATAGTGTCAGCGATAAAGGCATCATTTCTAAAATATATAGAAAACTGAGTCAAATGTACAAGAATACAATCATTCCCCTATTGATAAATGGTCAAAGGATATGAACAGGCAGTTTTCAGGGGAAGAAATTAAAATTATCTATAGTCATATGAATAATGACCTAAATCACTCTTGATTAGAGAGATGCAAATCAAAGCAACTCTGAGGTACCACATCACACCTATATGATTGGCTAACATGACAAAATAAAAAGATGATAAATATTGGAGAAGATGTGGGAGAATTGGAACACTAATTCTTTGTTGATGGAGCTGTGAGATGATCCAACCATTCTGGAGACCAATTTGGAACTATGCCCAAAGGGTTACAAAAATATGCATACCTTTTGACCCAGCAGTATTGATTCTAGGACTGTATCCTCAAGAGATCATAAAAATGGGAAAGGGTCCCACATGTAGAAAATATTTATAGCAGCTCTCTTTGTGGTGGCCAAAAACTGGAAATCAAGGGGATGCCCATCAATTGGGGAATGGCTGAATAAATTGAGGTATATGAATGTAATGGAATATTATTGTGTGACAAGAAATGATGAACATGATGACTTCAGAGAGGCCTGAAAAGATATGAACTGATGCTGAGTGAAAGGAGCAGAACCGGGAGCACTTTGTACACAGCAACAACTACAGTGTGTGAGAAATTTTTCTGGTAGACTTAGTTCTTCATTGCAATGCAAGGACTTAAAAAATTCCCAATAGTCTCTTAAGGCAAAATGCCTTCCACATCCAAGAACCTCCCTTATCAACTCACTATCTCACTTTCCACACAAGGTCTTCTAAACCTTTTCATCCCTCTTCAAACTTCAAATGAGGTCGCCTCCCCTCACTCTCATCTGAGAACCTTGCCTCATATTTTACAGAAAAAAACTGATGTCATTTGCTATGAACTTCCTCTTCTCCCTTATTCATCTCCTATCTCTCAGATGCCTTCTGCCATTCTGTCATCTTCATCTCTGTATCACATGATGAAGAGGTTTTATTCCTTACCAAGGTTGATCCCCTCTACCTGTTCACCCAAGAGAGGGAGGGAGCATGAGCTGGATAGCTGGCAGCAGCCTCTACAGCAGTAGTGTCCATTTTTTGAGCCCTCTGCCTAGAGCCCCTGGGGGAATTAAACAGCTAATCTGAATCTCAGCCCTGAGCTCAACCATGGGGTGAGGGGAAGCACTGGTGTGGTGGAGCTGGAAGTAGTTATGGTGAGGGAATTCGACTCACAGATTCTGGGCAGAAAGATTTTTGGTTGTTCCCAAACCATTGCACAGGCCAGGAGAGGAATTTACTCCTCTCCCTTGATTGTGCCACCTTGGAGGAACTCAGAACTTTCCAGTCCTCAGAGTAGACCCCCCTCTTGACAAAGGACTCAAAAGTCAAGTAACTGGCTGGGGAAATGCTCAAAAAGGGAGAAAAAATAAGACTACAGAAGGTTACTTTCTTGGTGAGCAAGTATTTTCTTCTATCCTTTTGGATGAGGAAGAAAAATGTATACTGTCAGAGGAAGTCAAGGCTTCTGCATCCAAAACCTCCAAAATAACTTTGCAATGATCCCAGACCATGGAAAAGCTCAAAAAGGATTTTGAAAATCAAGTAAGAGAGGTGGAGGAAAAATTTGGAAGAGAAATGAGAGTGATGCAAGAAAATCATGAAAAGCAGGTCAACACCTTGCTAAAGGAGACCCAGAAATGCTGAAGAAAATAGCACCTTTAAAAACAGGCTAACTCAATTGGCAAAAGAGGTCCAAAATGACAATGAAGAGAAGAATGCTTTGAAAAACAATTAGCTAAATAGAAAAGGAGGTTCAAAATTTCACTGAAGAAAATAGTTCTTTAAAAATTGGAATTGAGCAGATAGAATCTAATGACTGTATGAGAAATCAAGAAATTACAAAACAAAACCAAAAGAATGAAAAAATAGGGGATAATGTGAAATATCATATTGGAAAAACAACTGACCTGGAAAATGGATCCAGGAGAGACAATTTAAAAATTATGGGACTACCTGAAAGCCATGACCAGAAAAAGAGCCTAGATATCATCTTTCATAAAATTATCAAAAAAAACTGTCCTGATATTCTAGAACTAGAGGGCAAAATAAATATTGAAAGAATCCATCAATCACCTCCTGAAAGAGAGCTGAAAAGAGAAACTCCTGGGAATATTGTCACCAAATTCCGGAGTTCCCTGCTCAATGAGGAAATATAGCAAGCAGCTAGAAAGAAACAATTGGAGTAATGTGGAAATATAATCGGTATAACACAATATCTAGCAGCTTCTACATTAAGAGATCAAAGACTTGGAATATGATATTCCAGAAGTCAAAAGAATTAGGATTAAAATCAAGAATCACCTACTCAGCAAAACTGCGTATAATCCATCAGGGGAAAAAATGATCATTCAATGAAATAAAGGACTTTCAAGCATTCTTGATGAAAAGACCAGAACTGAACAGAAAATTTGACTTTCAAACACAAGAATCAAGAGAAGCATGGACAGATAAACAGGAAAGAGAAATCATAAAGGACTTACTAAAGCTGAACTGTTTACATTCCCACATGGAAAGAAAATATTTGTAACTCTTGAGACTTTTCTCAGTATTTAGGTAGTTGGAGGGATTACACACACACACACACACACACAGAGCACAGGGTGAGTTGAGTAAGAAGGGATGATATCTAAAAAAAATAAAATTAAGGGGTGAGAGAAGAATATATTGGGAAGAGAAAGGGAGGAAGGTAATGGGGCAAATTATCTCTCATAAAAGAGGCAAGAAAGCTTTTTCAATGGAGGAGAAAAGAGAGGAGGTGAGAGGTAAAAAGTGAAGCTTATTGTCTTCACATTTGGCTTAAGGAGGGAATAACATGCTCACTCAATTTGGTATGAAAATCTATCTTACACTACAGGAAGGTAGGGGAGAAGGGGATAAGCAGGGTGGGGGGGCATAATGGAAGGCGGGCAAATGGGAGGAGGGAGTAATTAAAGTAAACACTTTTGGGCAGCGACAAGGTCAAAAGAGAGAATAGAATAAATGGGGGCAGGATAGGCTGAAGGGAAATATAGTTAGTCTTATACAACATGACTATTATAGAAGTCTTTTGCAAAACTACACATATATGGCCTATATTGAATTGCTTGCCTTCTCAGTTGGGGATGGGTGGGGAGGGAGGAGGGGGGAGAAGTTGGAATTCAAAGTGTTAGGAACTAATGCTGAGAATTGCTTTTGCATACAACTGGGAAATAATAAATACAGATAATGGGGTATAGAAATCTATCTTGCCCTACAAGGAAAGAGAGGATGGGGATAAGAGAAGGAAGGGATGTGATAGAAGGGAGGGTATATTGAGGGAAGGGGTAATCAGAATGCAAGGTGTTATGGGGTGGGGGGAGGGGAGAGATGGGGAGGAAATTTGAAACTCAAAATTTTGTAGACATGAATGTTGAAAACTAAATATAATTAAATAAACATTAAAACATTTTAAAAAATAAATAAAAAACTAAAAAAAAACCAAGTTGGACATAACTAAAAACAACAAGAAAAAATAGGGAAAAGAAAATCATGGAGAGGAATTTGGACCAATAAAGTTAGGGTTGAATTTGGGGAAATTTGACAAAATTTAGGAGAAATTGAGAAAAATTTGAAGATTGATTTCCCATCCCATGTGCTAGTCTACATTTTACTTGGAGTTTTTAAAAGTATCAGTATCAAAATTATTAAGGGGGTTATATGTAAAAGGATTAAGAAATACTCCTAGTGGTAGTATCTTCCTTCCATTTCTTCCTTAGCAGAG